>JAJFDI010000003.1:0-600000 GCA_028637685.1 Xylariaceae sp. X3-2
CTTGCTTCTGCAGGCGCAGACAGAGAGTCTCTTGCAAGTACGAAGTACAGGCTGCAGGCCGAGTCCGGTAGTATTACCGTTATGTATTCCGTACTTTGGCTGGAGGATTGCCTGGTACTAGGACAATACGAGTACTAGCCAGGTCAGGCCTATTCCCTTGAAAAGCAGAGGCAATCAAGGCACCAGCGAGAGAGCGAGCGAGCGCAGCAGGGCAAGCAGGGACGGGACAGACAGGAATACAAGCTCGCTCCACAGTTCGAGAAGCGCAATATTTGGCTGGTGGCAGCAAACAGGGATGTTTCGACGAAGTAAGGGTAGGACGTAGTGTACCTGGAGGGAGAAGGGAGGACGCGTAAGCTCCTGTGATGGAGTGTGATGGAGCCACCGACATGGCCCGGACGTCCTATTAAAGAGCAAGGGGCGGGTCTCACCCCGACAGTTGCATGCTCTCTGGTTTGAGCATCCCGTCGCATTGTGCATAAATCGTCACGGTCTTACGGATTACAAATCTGTCTTACGGACTACCGTACGGAACACTGTCGAGCTGCTTTCCAGATACTGATTGCTATTTACGACAAGAGGTTGGATGATCAACATGCCACTCTGAGCGACCTTGTGCGAGGTAATTCCTGGCAGTTTGGACACAGACAAGTGCGGACTACGGCAATGTCTTGAAGCCGACCTCAATCCGTGAAATCGGTGAAATCGACGAAGTGAGGGCATATCTCTATAGCGAATCGGCAGAGGCCAGAATGCTCTAACCCGAAATAGCTGCTAAGACGGAGGCTCATAATTGCCCCATAGCCGGGATATCCGGTTAGGTTCAACCAGCAGGCAGTCAGGAATGGTACCTACATCTTTAGGGTTTAACCATCCATGCCTATATAACCTAATCGACGTGCAGACTGAATATGTACGCTGTATGCAGTTGTGTTGTGTGGGCTTCTCATGCTGAAGTGAAGCTTCTTTGGAAGCTTGTTCCTTGAACTGGTGAAATGTCGGTTCTCGCACTCGTAGATGTAGCTGCAAGTAGCTGTACGAGTAGCCGTCACGAGCGTTTTCAAGGCGTTGTCGAGGTAAATAAAATACGGGTTCTCTTCACGTGAGTTTACAACTTGTTACAGAATAAACTTACTTCAATTAAAGATTTACGGATTACGGTTCGAATGCATTTTTTGCTCGTAACATTAGTAAGAAGATACGGCTCGACAGGACGGACTCGGGACGGAACAGTTGCAGTCCGTGAACCTTGATGACTGCAAAGCAAAGAACATTGCAGTCGCGACTTCGACGAGGGCGTGAGCCGTGGGGTTCACCTAATATAAATCCGTAGGCAGGCGGGTAAGTTTGTGCCTAGGCCGACTCTGATTGGACAGTCCCGGCTGTCTGTTAATGCAAGTTGACAGTTTCTAGAGTTTCAGATCAGAGTCGGAGCCAAAAACTATCCCCACCCGCCGATCCCCAAGGATTCGATGCCGTGGCGGTGCCAGCAAGAAGTCAATGTGTGGCTTTGTTATCCCGAGGTACGAGTATAAAATGGCCTGTGTGTGTGTGTGTGTGTGTGTGTGAGCAAGTTACCTACGGATACCGCTTGGCCGAGGGACGAATTGAAAACGAGCAACAAACGAGTGGCCCCGAAAGAGAACAGCAATACGAAGCACGGAGGTTCGGTGCTAGGAGCAGCATGCGATTCGTCCCGCGACGATCAGCGCGGTGCCGTTTTATGCGGATTGTCAACCCTGTCACGTGATCGGCTCGAGAAGCCTGAACATCTTCAATCAATCACCAGACCTTGCCTAGCAACGAGCACTAACCAAGCTGGTTCAAGCAATGCTTCCCACTGGTGGTAATTTTAGATACGTCAATCAAATACCTACGGTAACCTAGCGAGATTACCAAGAATTCAGCAGTGATTAACAATGGTGCCTAACCCGGTTTTGCGAGTGTTCCTACGGGATGGAATTTCGACGTTGGCTAATTATTATCCCTACCAGGCCCAAAACGACCGGAGCAAATCGAAGTGTCCGATTCTTGTTGGCAATGTCCGATTCTTGTTGGTTGGGCCGAAGCTGCTTGGTCTGACCGGACAACGAGAACCAAGTGGTCAATGCCGTCCCATTAATTGCATAATACAGGAAACTTGAATACACTGTACTCGCCAAACTCAATATCCCGAATATCCTTCTAAGACGAAAATCAGCCTGATCTCCAATCGTATGCAATCCGACGAAGGTATCGCAATACGGGTGTGCGACGGCATTTCGATGCAAGGGGATACAAAGGTAGATCGTGGCGCAGCTCCGAGACTAAAGCGTCACATAATCAGAATTCCCCCATTCATTGGGCGAAGCGGCAAAAAGTGAAAGGGGGGCCAATTCGGCCAAGAGGTGGTCAGCATTTAAGAACGAGAAATTCCATTTACAGATCCGATCCGAGTCAGCGAGAAATCGGCGACAAAGAGACGGGAGAGAAGAAGATTTTGGAAAATTAAAAGATAAGACGAATAATGGCTGCGGTTGCTGAGGGGATGTTGAGGCTTGGTTCGCTGCTATGAACAAAAAGTGACTTGCCCTCGCTTTTACGGTCCACCGCACGTCTCGGAGTCCGGGGTAAGAATGGCACCCTATCTCCTTACGAGCCAGGACGGACCGCGGAACCGGCTATGGTCCGACGCCGTGCAACCACCAGGAAGAACAAAGAAAAATGCAGCAGCTCAAGAGAAAGCATCCCAACTTTTGTCCAATTTTTTGCACAGCCCACCCTTAGTATATGCCCTACGTTGCTTCGTTACCCGCTGCTATCTACGATACAATCTACCTCGCCAATAATAACTCACCACAACAAATGGTCATTTGAGCCGCACTTGAGTCGATCAACCAGTGGACGGCAAGCAAGCTCGGGATTACATGATACCAAGGTAGGAAGATCTATACATTGCTCTCACTCGTCGTGGTTCGGAGTAAGTAACACATTGACCTCCACACCAACGAGTCCCCGTCACATCCATACATACTCGTACTTTACACACACAGTAGTCGGGCGACAATGCAGACCGACATCATGAACTCAGAAATCAATAAGACCGGCTTATCCTCTGCCAGATATGCTGACTTAGCGTTTCTCTATGGGCTGAGGAAGAAAGGGTGCCAGCCGCGCCACGGTGTCCCCCCTCCCCCGGCTCCCGTTTTTACTCTGCGAAGAACGTGGACCAGTAGAATTTACGGCCGTAAACTACCTACAGAGCTATCTATCTGTGAAGGAGGGAGGCCTCCTGGAAAGATATCTGTGTGATGTACGTACGATAAGAAGTCAGGTGACTCCCTCCCTACCACACAGGTGAGGCTGCGTCGTTCGTTCGTAGGTAAGTAATCCATAATCCGCATCCATTCCATGGCGGAACTTGCCTGCCTGCCTGCCTACTCCTCCCTTTCCAAGATTGAGATCTGGCCTCAACCAGGTATCTCCGTTATCTGGTCGAGTAGGTAGAGAGTATTTTTAAACACGGGACTCCGTACACAGCCGACTCCCCAGTCCAATTTCAACACGAGGGATTCGCAACGGGGAAGACCGGCTCAATAAGGCTTAGAACAAGCGAGCTGGACGCCGATCGCTATCTTGCCACGAAGGAGATCCCATAAACTTGCTCAGCGCGATGATCGTAATCTGTATTCCTTGCAGGGTATGTAGCTTCAGGTATGTAATCCCTATGTAGGTAGGTAGTAGGGAGAACGTCGAGGGTTGAAACACGTGAGCGACATGGGCTGTACATCAACAAAGGAGTGTCTATCCATGGTTCTGGATACCGTGGGTCCAATTACGGAATAATGAGCGTCGGTCCTGACAAGTTCAGATCAATTAAATTCAACCCTGGGCTTGCAGTCTGTTCTAAAGTGGTTCCTTTGCATGAAGCAGTCCTATCCGAATCTGGGTCGAGCACGCCTCGTGCTCACGAGGCGTTTTCCGTGGAAGGAAGCTAGTATGTCGGCATTATATCGAAAGTACTAATGAGGTTGAAGGAATTCCCCGATGGAACGTGGCAAGCATGCGGATAACCGTCGGCACTGATAAACGGTATTAGCTGCCTACTGATCCGATGCCGGGGAGAAGGATTGCGAAGTGACGCCATGGTGGTTGATCTTCTAAACACGATTTCAAGCCCCCGTACTGTTACATCGCGAGACAGACGCGTGGTATGCTTGTGAATAACAAAGCCACCCCCTCGGATCAGACTGGTCGTTCTACTGCGTACCTAGTCGACGCTCTTTCGTCTCGCTAGCGCATCGGCATGCGTTATGCCCAGTTTCTTCTTCGCCTCCAAGCTAGCCTTGCGCGGGTTCTCCGCCTCGAATATGCTAGGTATGGTCAGATTTGCTGGAGAGAATGGCGAAAGGAGGCAGTGAAGGCTGAGACTTACCCATCCAGTTCTTCAAGCGTGAGACCCTTCGTCTCGACGAAAAAGAAGTATATGAATGTAAACTCGAAAACGTCCCACAGGGAGAAGAATACGTAGAACCAATAGCCGATCTACACAGGCTTGTCAGTTCTGCCATCGCCTCAAAATATCTCAGCGACAACACGTACGTTAGCCAGTGCAATAGGCCCAACAAAGGTATTCAAGAAACCCGCAGCGCCTGACGTGATCTTGTACACGCCCATAGCCTTCGCTCGCATCTGGTTCGAGACGACTTCGGCAGGATACACGGGCTGCATGGGCGTGATGGCTTTATTCGCCATGTTAGTAAGATGTGGACTGTTGTGGCAGTGACGGGGCTTAGACATTACCTCCGGAGAAGATGGCTCCAAATACAAAAATGAATACGATTGAGAGGGTTGCTGCTCCGTTGCTGTCGTATTCGATCTTACCTGCTGAGCCCGCGGCTACGAGAGCGAGGCAGATGGACATGCCCAGGGTGCTTCCCATTAGCATCTAGGTGGGTGTTGGGTCAGTGGTTAGATTTTGAATAGAGCGGAATCATGTGAAGAACAAGTAAAGCGAGGATGCCTGGAGCGAGTAAGGAGACTCTCTAGACTGTACTGGGCCGGAATAAGGGGTAACGTTATGAAAACGACATACCACACGACGACCGACGACATCGTGGAGGCGAGCGCCGGCTGTAGAGAATACCCAACCGATCACCGAGTAAATGATATTCAAGATCTGTTTATCAGTGACGTCAGTATTTTGGATGTTCTCATTCTAGGAGTAGCACAGATTGTGTCGTGAGTGACATCTGGGGAGCTAGCTTGAGAGAAGTCCAACATGTGGTTGAGGGGACCATTACTCACAAGCTTGGTATTAGTATTGGTGACGCCAATTGCGTTCAGCATGGTCGGCAGATAGTATGAAATGATGCTAAGTTCACGTTTAGTGCCCAATCCAAAGCCATGGGAGCTGATCGTATAGAACATACTTGTTGCCGCTGAACTGACTGAACCAGGAGAAGACCATATTGAGCATGAGCCTATACCGGTTAGACCTCGATTCCACGAGCACTCGCAGATCCATTAAATCTCTCCACGACGCCTTCGGGATCCCTTGTACACTCTGTATCATCTCTTTCATCTGCAGATCAACCAGCGGGTGGTCGGGGTCACCATTTGTATGGTACTTAATAATGATCTGTCGTGCTTTCTCATGCCTATCATTAAGGACGAGATATCGAGGGGACTCGGGGAAGAACTTAATCACAATGGCGACGAGCCCGGCGCAAACGAGCTGCAGCCAGAGGGGAATGCGCCAGTCGAGATCACCTTGGTCTGCGAGGTACTTGTGGCAAGCGTAGACAGCCGATGTCGCGAAGATGGAGCCAACGTAGTAGAATGTGTTGAACAGGCCGGCAATGGTGCCGCGATAGATGGCAGGCGAGATCTCTACGAGGTAGAGTGGTGCCGCCGTCGTGGTTAGAGTGGCAAAGAAGGCGAGAACGAAGCGGCCTCCGATGAATGTGGGCAGGGTCGTCGCTAGACTGGTGATGATGGTTCCGACGATGACACCCAGACAGCCGATCCAGATGTGCCAGATACGACCATACCAGTCTATTAGCCATGCGAACAGGGCACCTGCTATTTGTCCGATCTATAGGTTGTTAGCTCTTGCGAGCATGTATTCAGCTACCCCTTTTTCGCGGGTCGGCACGTACTTGGAAGATGGCGAAGACAATGCCGGTAGCCGCAGTACCCGTGTCTGGTAAATTGAAATACTTCGTGTAGTTCGGCAGAGCCTGCGGTAGTAGGACTTATATGAGCATATCGACATGTCTCTGGCGGTAGATCATCTTTTAGACAGAAGAAATAGGATCTTACATTAATCGATCCCATCAAGGAGCTGTCGAATCCTGCCTTATCGTCAGGCCTTTGCTTTCAGGATACCTCCTTGGATACTAACCACTCATCGTAGAGCAAAGAAACATTGTTAACGCGAGAAGATAGAGCCGGATGTAACCTGATCCCCATGGATCTGGTCTATTAGTTGCCATGATGGTAGCGTATGTTTCCAGACTCGGATCGACATCTTCAACGGTCTCAGTAACTCCGACATGTTCTTCTTCGGTGCTCGGCTTTCGAAGACTTGAGCGCCCACCAGATGGTCCGGCTCCCGTAGGATTAGGGTCGGTACTGCTCGCCATAATTCCGGTTGCGTGCCGTCAACTTTCAGATTGGCGACAGATGATCGCTGATGAGCATGGAGCAGGACGGCGACTTATCTACCAACTCGTCGTGCATGACCGTTGAGTATTTGAATCCAAACCCAACTCCTCAAGAGTAGGTATCATCTGCCAGCTGAGAGTATCAATTCATTGGCATGGATATACTTACAACATCGTACAAATGGTCATCATTGTATTCACCCGAGGGGAACACTGATTGGCCATCGGTACTGAGATAGCCCGGGCAAAGCATTAACAGCAGTGAGCTTGTGACCGTCAGAGTGGGTAGTCGACTCCAACTCCCTGGATACCTTGTCCACGGTTGTTAGAAGGGCAGTTGCCGAGAGGGGTAGCGGAAACGTGGGAAGGAGCGTAACAGTGGCACTCCTAGTCAAATCTCCAGGCGATACGATTAGGTACTTAAGCTTACTTCTTCCTTTCTACATCATCAATATACTGGCCGCCCACTATACTGGGAATCTCGTCCCCTTTTCTGGTATAGTATGTTGTACATTGAGGTGAACCCCAATTCTCAGGGGTCATCGATGGGCAATGGTAGGTGCATGTGTACATTCTGACCCTTGCCTGGACTCGTCGGGTCTATTCTACCGCGAGGTCGGTAGGAGTTCCTTACCCGTAGTTCTGGCTTTCATGCAAGGCTGATGTTTAAGATGAGGCAACACGTTGTTGGTAGTGAAAGTAAGTACGTGGCATGGCTAGTTGGTTCATCAGTAGCCAGGGGAAGCCTTGTAGGAAGAGTCGTGACTCGTAAGTCTCCGGGCCTCCTTGAAGGCGTGATGGAAGTGTAGAGTGTAGTCATCCTCATGGAGGTAGTGCGACGAGACACCAAGTAGTAATCATTACAGCCTAGAAATCAGATCGAATTGCGCAGGAGATTCTGGCCAAACTGATCACCTTGGTGTAGCATCAAGACCGGTAATGCACTTGTTGCCTCCAAAGTTGGTGCCCCTTTGACGAAGCAAGAATGCATATACAAAAGCGGTTTCACGTGGTAATTCACTAGGTAGACGTTTCATGACCCATCTACACTAACGACGGCGAGATCCGTACGCTAGGTAGGCATGTAGTATGATGTACGTACGTAGGTAGTCGATCTCGTTCGGCATGGATGTCGTTTGGAGTTGTATCCGGGGCCTGGAGATCGTGTCGGGGAAATGGGGGACCCATGGGCCATGGGGAAATGGGGACCTCAACGGAGAAACGTGGGGGTGTGAAAGTGGGGGGCTATCCCTAAGCCGGGGACCGGGGTAACGAAGTACTTTGTACCTATGCTAGGGAGATGTCACATGATATGCGGGATGCACATGTGTGATGATTCCGTTGGCATTCTGTACGAATTCTTCCGTATTCCGAACAGTCATTTTACAGGTTCAGGAGTCGAATGAGCTGCAGGACCCGAAGGTTCACCGGCCATAGGTGCATTTTCCTATCATACGATAGATGATCAAGTGCAACAGTTCTCATGACAGCGGTGCTGTCTCCGTACGGAGCACGACGATAAGGAAATCAGGATCACGAGATGAACGATAAGATTAGATAGATAATAAGAGCTGCGATAAGGTCTCCATTGTCTTACTCACACTCTTCCCACTCGGGAATAGTGGCACGTACTTAGTAATCCACCGCCATTTTGCGAGTACAAATTGGCGAAGCTCACGCAGCGAAGTCCGAAGCGGACCTGAAAATCTTTTTCCTTCGCTTCTCTCCACCTTTTGTTCCGACACTCAGGGGGGCAGAGTTGCGGCATCTTGAAATTTACATTGCGGCACAGCGAAAAGCGCATCACCGTAGCCACGTTAACCTGGTGACACTGGAGGGCATGGATTATCGGCTTCAAATGCGTTGAGGGCACTTCTCCCATCAATGTCAGCATCTTTTTCAGACCACTCGACACTTTGGAAGTGCAGAATGCGGCCCCGGGGTTTCCCAATGCCCTGTTTCTCCGAGATTCCTGACGAGATTCCGTACTTGTTCACTCTCGTATGGTTTCTGCCTGGGATTGAACCAGGGCTCGCACTTCTAAGCTGTTGAGTCTTTTGAAAAAGATGTTGATATTGGCTGGACAGGCGTCATCAGCGTGTTTGAATCCGATACTTCAAATCTTTCAGTGCCACCAGGTTAGGGTTGCCACGGCGGTGTGCTTTTCGCTGTGCCTCAATTTAATTTTGGAGTGACTCTCGCTGTAAGATATAGAGGAATGGTTGACTAGATAGGCGCCGCTGCGTCCTATGTTGGTAAACCGAACTCACCCTCTAGGTCGACCACATCTGTTCCGCGGGCAGGGGCCTAAGCCCGGACACCAGGCCATAGAAAAATCAACTTCTTGTGTTGCTATTATCTTGAATGATGACTTGCCGCTCTTCCGTGACGTGTCATTCGACGTAT
Source organism: Xylariaceae sp. X3-2 (assembly GCA_028637685.1). Taxonomy (NCBI): domain Eukaryota; kingdom Fungi; phylum Ascomycota; class Sordariomycetes; order Xylariales; family Xylariaceae; species Xylariaceae sp. X3-2. The sequence goes on from JAJFDI010000003.1 coordinate 9,054, forward strand.
GAGATGCAGTTGATCATCACACTGGTTTTGTGCTGCTTCCAAGGAGCCTCTTGAAGAGTAGGTATCTTGAAATAACTTCTCTATGGCAGACCGCCTTTCTGCCTTAGGTGACACTCAGTCAACCGGATGTGGACTCGTAGAGAGGGCCCGATGAGTTTAGGCATGCTCCTTCAACAGTTGAAGGTCCTTGTCGATGGCATTGAAAGAACGTTACGGGTAACGACTCCAGGAACAGACACTCTCCTGAAACTAAAGTCGCATGAGAGAAGAGGAACTCTCGTCATGAGATAAGCCACGATGGTTAGCAGCTGGATATGGCAATTCTTCATCTTCCTGAACGAGACATTCACCTCGTTAAGCCGCATGACAGCTCGCCTCAACGCAAGAGTCGCAAATACAGCACTCGGCAAAGCTGCAAGAGCGTACCTTTCCTACCACTTATGAGAATCGTGTTCCTGCAGCTGGCCAAGTGACGAGGCCGCATTTAATCTAGAGTGCTTAAGCGATGCCACTCATCCAGAGTCACACTTCTATGTAACTGCTTCGTAATAATCTCTGCTCTAGTATATCGGAGTTTGACTCGTTCATTGGAGATGTGTACTCGTAAGCATTGCTTTTACGCCCAATAAGGGGTGGTGTTACGAGTGAGTTGACCATGATGCCCGTAGTTCTGTTCATCTGGAGCTTTGCACTCACACTTGTGAATCGGACAATCGAAAGCTTGGACGACCAAGTACTCGATGAATGTGTCTTATCGGATCCCGCGAGATCGACTTGAGCCGGAATTAGTTTCTCCCTTTTACCGTTCCCTCTGAGAATGATAAGGGGCTTGTCGGATGGATTATAATCCGTACAGATCTACTGAAGCGATCGAGACGCCATGATGTCTGGATGATCACGGTCTGATCATGACCGGTGACGGCTTCTCGAATACAGCACCTTCATCTTCGTATATAGGCTGCCTGAAAACAGACTCTTGCGATACGAACACCGGTCGTGTGCCCCATCTAGCAGATGCCCCAAATTGATAGTGAGAACGTCATGTCAGGTCTCAGTATTGCACAAGTCTACTTGGGCGAGTTCAACCGCTCGGTATCAACGACGTAGTGAGATCGATCGCTTGTGAGACGACACCATTCCGGTGCGATAGCATTCCGTATGACCTATTTCGAGATCATGTTCGACAAGCCATCGTTGCTCGCTCACCGAGAATGAATAGATAGTCTCAACATCTTCATGATCACCACAACAATTGCGCTTGATTCCGTAGAGCATCTCTTCTCTGGAAGATAATGAAGACATATCCATCAATGCCGGATCGATCGAGGCCATGATGTATGATCGTATCTTATCGGCAGTGATCCGATGGCCGGCGAGTCCCTGATATTGGGAAATGGTTCGAGTTGGAGTGTCCCTTCCTGTTCCTCCCACTGGAGCGTCATCCGTAAGCCCACGGCGTCGCGACTTCCAAGATCTCAGCTGTGGGTGGGGTCCGATCTCCACTGCAACAGAGCAATCCAACCAATGACGTAACCGGCAGTCGAGGCATTCGCTCGTTCGGATTGGTCGAATGCCGTATTAATTGGGCCCTTTTACGGCTTAGGCCCCTGAAGACTGCTCCAGCTACGTAATTGCTGCTCCAATTGATCTTCTCCGATTCAGATTTCTTTCATTCTCACTGCGCCTTTTTCTTTGGAGAGTAGCATCACGGTGGTGTAACTCACTCACTCACTCACTCATCGCGGCCATGATGGAGGATGCACTGAGATCATGTCGGATTCCTTAGATCGCCGGCCATGTTCGCATTACTCATTTCTTTTCTGCTTTCAGTGTCTGGTTCCTGAACGGTTTACGGCCAGAGTCCTGACAGCAGCACCTCAGACGATCTTCGGTTGAATCGCACGATCATGGGCTGCCTCCTGGTTGCGCGTGGGATGTCCGGTGGAACGCTCATATTCTCAGGGCTGTTCAGGGCCGTTCGCTGCACGACGTCAGAGGAGATGCATACCTCCATATCAATTGCCCACCATGCGGGCATAGCCGAAACTGACACAACGCCAAGCCGAGCTTCTAGTCGGCGACCTACTTTGCTGTGCCTCGATGGAGAGAACAAACATGCTGTAGGTACGATTCGACGGCGGCTGTATCCCAGTTGCCATTCGCAGATAGGCCGTGCTGTATCGAGCCACTGAGGCACGTCCTGTCGCAGCCTGTAGCACAAGACCGGCCACTGAGAGGCCCTCTGGTCTCACGCTGAACCGTGGTCCTCGTCTATTAGAAGAATTCATTGGGCCATCACTTGTCCATCCGTTATTGCCGTACGTCGACGTTCACCATCAGCAGCGGTTGCGTTCCACCCTTTGGACTTCTTTGCCGTGCTCCTTGCGACACAAAGCATCTAGGCTGGCTGTACTGGCTGTGTGTGAGAGCTTCACTTCAGAACACCATCTTGAGTATCGCTCTTCTTTCCCGTCTCATCACGGCTGTACAGCGCTATCGTCGTCATAGCTCGGCCTAATGTTTTCACGGTATCGGATGCGCTGCCCATATCTGTCGAATTGATGAGCACAGCGTCATCATCTGCTACTTCACTAATTGCCACCTGAGACCAGCTTGGGGAAGATGCCATGGTGTCTTAGGATATTCAATTAACGCTGCTGCGATCTCCTCTAGATAAACTCACACGAGGAGAAATGACTGATACGAATTCTAATTTTGAACATGGAGCTCTCGTATTTGCGCAGATCAAGTCTGGGGTTTTGAAATTGAGATGTTGCATTCAGAGAATACGGTGATATTTCGGTCTGCACAGAATCGTCATCGCATGCCATCTGCATGTGCCCATTGGCAAAGGAACACTTCTCAGGTTCTGGAACCCCTTATTACGCTTAGGGGTTTGCCGACCTCTTACATGTCCGGCGCGGCGAACTTTTGGAATGTGGCGTCCGAATTATTGCCTGCCGCGTTCTCGTGCATCCAGCGACAATAGGCGGGTAGAAGCAGTCTCCCCGAATGTCCCATACGAGACAGAATACCAAGAATGCCGTCGCACAGCCTGCGCTGCCCATTATCGTCTACACGGAAAGTCGCAGCACAGGTGTAACGGCGAGCGGCTTCCCAAGTGCTTACCATTCGGTCACGACGTGACCTTGCGACGGGGCAAGGTTGCGTGATCGTCACGATCGCCCAGTTGGGTTGTGCCAAATGCCGCTCCAGTCTTATTTTGGGGCATGGGGGGAGAGGGTGCTTCAAATAGGACCGCGCGGGGATGTATATAGGACCGCGTGCGGCTGACGTGCTGCGGACCCGGGTTGCTTGATGAATTGATGCAGGTCCTCACGTTCTGGCTGTAGTGTCCCTCCCTCCCAGACTGCCCAGTCTCACTCTCGCTATCGTCAACGCGGAGAATTTGGTGTCGCTCACATTCGTTTCGAGGTGGTTTTTCCCTTTCTCGCCGGCCGTCAGACTCGCAACAGTTACTCATAGCAAAAACATGCCTCTCGTTCAATGTGCTGCTGGGTCACTTCATATAATTATATACTACTCATAGACAGGCTCGGCTCCAGGATATTTAGGAGATATACAATGGGGCAGCAAGCAGCAGCAGATAATAACGATCGTGACATCATTCAATGGACAGCCACTCGGGAGCCAAGAGCAGGGTACCATGGAGGCGGACCAACGAAAATTCGCAGGGAAAATGCCTCCGCTTGTGTGAATTCTTGTTTTGATGAATTGATCCCCAATGTGGAGGACGCCTGCCGCCAGCTACAACACCCTGATTATCAGCGGACCCATCTCTGGGATTTATATTGTTGCGATTCTGTCAACTGCGGCGTGTATATCGGAAGCATTGGCCAGAGTCGTGAGTCCCATCCAGACCTGAGAGAGCCACGCGCCATCTTCTTTCTAACAACGATCAACACACAGCCAATGTTGATCTAATCATTAATAGATGCCAGAAGTTTGTGATCATCATCAGCCCTCTTGCTGGCCCATGCTCATGCTAACGTGGAGTAGCATCGGCTACTACTCGATTGAAGATCCAGGTCCGCCCGCGAGCAACTACTGCGCGTCGTCCATGCCTAATACAATCAACTCAGGACGTGTCACGGCCGCTGCTGAACCTTCAAATGTGCCGGTTACTGGGACATGGTCGGAGGACTCAATAGTGCCTTACACAGTGACACCCATTCCAACGTCAGAGGATGCGCTGTCGCTCGCTCCCACTTCATCAATAATAACTAGCAACCCGATCAAGACGGGTGCTCCCGTCGCCGCTAATGGCAGCAATTCATCGCGTCTCTCGATCGGGGCCAAGGCGGCCATAGGGGTGTTCTCGGTCATAGGAGCATTGGCTATCATTGCCCTCGTACTTTTCTTGTTCCGTCGACAACGGAAGAATCCGAGAAACAACCCGCCTGGGCCGCCGCCAATATTACCCTACGGAAATAGGGCGTATCCTGGGCCAAACAGTGGCTCTGGAACGCCTCTAATAACGCCACCGCCCTCCGTAGCTAGGGGTGCTCCTCTGGCACCACCGGCCAAACTCAGTGATCGAAGGTATCTGCAACCGATCTTCAAGCCGGGAGCCGCGCGACGCTCTGCCTCGGCCAGCGCAGGTGATCCAACTATACCATCATCGACGATCACTGGGCCGGCGCAAAGCAAACTGAAGCCGCTGCATGAGCGAAGAGCAACAAAGAACAGCATGCTACTTCCCATCGGTCCGACGATCAATGAACCGTCACAATACCCACAGAGTAGCGTCTACTCGTTGAGCGCAAGGGGTGCCTCTACCGTCACGGTCGCATCAAACAAAGCAGGGTCTATGCATTCCGGGTCTGCTACGATCGCTGGCACCGGCACGCCGCCAGTGTCTCCACGATTCCCTCGAGCGCACGACGGTGCGCGTCAATCGTCAGACTTCGTGACGCCCGCCGGACCACCGCCCAATCGTGCGTTGCCTGCACCGCCGCCAACGCACCCCAACTCCCCGACCTTCTCGGTCTCCCCTGTGTCTCCACAGTCGCCTACGTTTCCAGGCCGAACTCACCATCGCGGAGATAGCTACATGGCGCACAGTCAGAACAGTCGCAGCGTGACACCAACAGTTACTACAACGACCAAGGAGCTCCGCGATCTCACAGAGTCGTACGCGCGAGAAACGAGAGAATCCTGGGGTAGCTGGAGCGGGGTCGGTGGCGGCGGGCCAGGCGTCAGTCCCGTGGGCCGGAAGAGACGGAGCCGGAGTCCTCGGGGCTCTACGCGGGGGTCTACAGAGAGGTCGAGGGAGGCGAAGAACTCCGTGACGCTGCAGGAGCTGGACCTGGAGACGTTAAGCGGGCGTTACTAAAAGATACCATGAATCGTTTTGAGAACCAACGAAGCCGAGTCGTGTAATGTTTTTGCCTTGGTGGCGTCATCGCAGCTATTGTGGTTTATTATTAGATAGGAGGTTACTCAGGCAGAGCTATTATCCTCACTGCTGCTGCTGCTGAACGACCATTTTTTCGATGATGAACGAATGAATGTACGGATTTTATGGATTACGGAATAAGGAGAAGGGAGAGTTTTCTAGGCCCCTGATATCCCAATGGCAATTATTCAGCATTTGTGAGAAACAAGAGTCGTGAAGATGGTTTCGCTTTGTTAATGCCAATGGAAGCGACTCGAATGCGTGCGCGGCCCACTACGTGCGAGAGCTAGACATGCAACTTGTTCATGGCCCGCGAACACTAGAGTTGAGACCTGCCGGCAGAGTATTCCATATTGACAGCTCGACCTGCAAGCCCCTAAATTCTCAGCGCGGCCTCAAAATAGCATGCATGGCGTCTCATCCGACGGCAGTGTTCATGATCGGAGATATGATTAGGGAGCCGAACCGAAATCAATCCAGTCAGCCACGGCCATGATGTGAAATACAGCGCGAACGCCAATGTTTCGGAGATTCGATAAAGGTATCGCCGAAAACGCCATTTTCCAACACGCGCCAGGGAGGGAGATAAGTGTGCGTAATTACGGACTTTTGCTTACTTGGTATCAGCTCTCTCTGTTTTGCTTATGAGATCCTCATTCAACACATCACGAAGACGAATTAAATAAATACTCATCAAATATGGGTAAGGTGATCGCGTCAATCGCTTGCCCCTGAATCAAGAAAGAAACGGATGAGAAATTTGGGTTGCCCTGGGCGGCTACCCTATCTCTTGCGGACATCTCGATGGGTTTGTAATCACCCGCTTTCCGCGATCATGATTCATGATGCGCGGGTTCGTGGGGAGGGGAGGGAAGGAACGGGGACCGTGATGAACCTGACTCCACACCGTTGCGGTTCGCTGGCGGCGGCGGCGGCAGAGCTAGATAATTGCCTAAATCCTAGCGCCGATTTCTCACTATGGACCTAGAGGAGTCGAGCAAGTGATGTAAGAATTCCCATGCGACATTGGACCCAACATTGAAGGAAGACGGCCGTTCTTGTATTTTCGTATTTATAGCTCAATGTCGTTAATTCCGAGTTGGCTTTGTCTATATAATTCCCTCATTGCCGTTGTGTTTCGGTTCTTGAGAGTTCAACTCATCAACAACAACAGAGCAACACAGAAACAACTCACGAATCTCTATAACAACGAAGTGAAAACACCGCGATCATGACGAAAGTACTTCTCACAGGTTCGTGCCAGCTTTCTGAACGCGCCATACCCCGCATGTCCATGGTTTCTCTTGGCTTGAATTCCATTGAAGAGCGAGCCAAGGACCATCAAATCTTGGAGAGAGACAAAAGAAAATATCACTAACATCTCTGCAATATAACAGGTGGATCGGGCTTCATTGCCAGTACGTTAACCCCAAGAACACGATGAGTTCACGAATCACACATCGAAAACAAACCCCAATTGGCACTCCCAACTAACACGCGCAAACTAGCCCACATCCTCGAACTCCTCCTCAACCGCGGCTACGAGGTCCTCACCACAGTACGATCCGAGGAAAAGGCCCAATTCATCCGCGATGCGCACCCAGGCGCCAAGCTCACAGTCGCCATCGTCCCCGACATCGCCCAGCCCAACGCCTTCGACGAGCTCATCCAGCAGCACCCGGATCTCGACTACGTGCAGCACACGGCGTCGCCCTTCCACTTCAAGTGGACGGATGCGAAGACGGAGGTTCTGGACCCCGCTATCATCGGCACGACGTCCGTGCTCACGGCCGTGAAGAAGTACGCGCCCAGCGTGAAGCGCATTGTCGTCACCAGTTCCTTCGCTGCTATCCTCTCTGAGAAGTACCTCAAGGACGCGACCAAGGTCTTCAGCGAGGCCGATTGGAACACGCAGACCTACGAGGATGGTCTTACTGGACCCCCCGGTACCACTTACCGTGTCTCGAAGGTCCTGGCTGAGAAAGCCGCGTGGGACTTCAAGAAGAACGAGAACCCCAACTTCGACGTCGCTGTTATCAACCCGCCCTTGGTCTTCGGCCCTGCGGTCCCGCACTTGGGATCCCTGGCCAACATCAACACGAGCAACGGCAACTTCGCCAGCTTGCTAATGGGTAAGTGGAAGGACGAGATCCCGCCCATGGGCGTGTACTTCTGGGTCGACGTGCGAGACGTCGCGAAGGCGCACGTCGAGGCCATGGAGAGGCCCGAGGCGGGCGGTCAGCGCTTCTTCACGACGGCAGGCCACTTCACGAACAAGGAGATTGCGTCGGTCGTGCGGAAGAACTTCCCGCAGTTGAACGACAAGACGCCTGTTGATGGTACTCCTGGCGGTGATTACCCCGGCGGCAGCGTCGACAATGTCTACAAGTACGATAACTCGAAGGCTACGAAGATGCTGGATATTGACTGGATCCCGTTGGAGAAGTCTATTGTGGACACGATGGAGAGTCTGATTACGTACGGTGGTATCTAGATGTGTGTTTGCTGGTTCAGGGGATATTTTTTACGAAGAATTACACGATGCGATGAGATATACGGACTCTTGAAAGAGGGTCGAGTCAATACTGAAAGGAAACCGGAAAATACCGAATAAACCGTATCATAATTTCGAGATGGAAACGGGTTAACCACCAAAAACCGTAACCAGACTAGGAAGGGAGCAAAAAAAAAAAATAAATAGAAAAAAAATATTAGATCTTTTCTCTGTGACTCTTCCTTTTTTTCCCTGCTCAACTTAAGTGGTCCGGAACAATCCGATGAAAGAGAGGAGCTTTCTCACGCGATTTGAAAAGAAAACTCTCCGAGTTTAGTGAGCTTTTCAAATCCCGACAACGAACCATACATCCACATCTCGTCTCCATCCGTTGGCCTCAGCCCTCCCTTTTGTATTCGAAATATCGTTAGGCAGACCTCACTAGGTCTGCAGAGGGGATAGTTCGCTTCTTCGACGGGTGGCTTAGGGTCGGTAGTTGAAAAACACACCAAAAACCGTGAAGAGGCGAGAACCCATCCATCCATCCACCTACCTACCCTCCAGACAAAAAAAAAGACGGAATTCTATGCGCGAAACCCTTGTCTGGCTTGGTAAAGTCCGGAGAAAGAGACGAAAGCTTTAGGGGCGGGATCTTGTCAGCGACTATTAGACACTGATCGTCGGGTTCTGGCGCGAACTACTTACTTGACTTGGGGGGACCCCCTGGCTTGGTTAGTTAGTTGGTACCTAGGTATGGGTCAGAGACTGCGAGGAACGAACGAACTGCCGAAGACGACTTTGCCTAAGTCAGGTCAGCTCGCCCCGAACCAACAAGGTATTTAGCAGGTAGGCAGCGTAACTTGCTAGGTTCAAAACCGGTAGTGCAAACGGGTTGGTGTTGGCTGGACCTTAGCTGGCTATTACCTACCGAGGTAGATACATATTTTCCTCTTCTTTTTTCTGTGAAGGTAATTCTTAACCCCGATGATAGAACGAAGCTGACCATACGGCAACAAAGCCGTCCCATGGTTCCCAGAATCAAATTTACCCTGGGCCAAAATAATCCGTAAGGGAAAAGCTGGAAAAAGTAGTAATAAGGTAAGTTCCGTTTCCCGGAATTCGGAACATGCTCGTATTATACGGGGACCTGGGTTGATAAATTTACCTTGGTCTAGAAGAAGAGAAGAGGTAGGTACCTATATCTGGAGTGGTAGGTACTTTGTTTTTCTAATAGCCGCCAAATACTTAGCAGCCATCGTTCCTCAACGGGCTAGACCCGGAGCAAATTGTCTTGCTTAACCCCCTTCTTTCACTTACACGCTTCCACTTCACGTTATAAAAAGGGTGATGGGGACTGAGGAAACGTGAAGAAACGATGGGAAAGGTTCTGAATTTGGTATTCAGGACCTTCTCCAATAGTGAACTAACTAGCTTGAGAAAAGAATGAAGGGACTTCATCGTAGATACGAGGCCATCCGTAGGTTGTGAGATGGTGGGTCGGGTCCTTCACTCACTCACTCACCTTCGGTGTGGTGGAACCCTCTCTCCTCCCCCCCTGGGATCTTCCAGATCGTGAGATCTGACAAAAACGTAACTTTTCCAAAGCGCAAACGAGAAAGAGATTCCGAATATTTTACGTTATGTATTCCGCAGTTTGCGTTTCTCGTATTTCCGTATTATCATGAGGCTGAATTTCTTACGAACATGTTATGAAAACGTTGCGTGTGTTGTTGAGTTGTGAGTGAGTGAGTGTGTAAGTGAGTAAGTGAGTTGGTCTGTTCATTAGTGGGACGATCGTTGGTTGCCTGGGCAGAACCTTTCCGGTTTTAACCTCGAAGCGTGAGGTGCGTTGCTAACTCAGGCACCGGACATGATGGCTGTGTACTCGTAGCACAACATGCTGTCAACCACATGCGAAATCGGCGTATTTCATCGAATGGATGGCATCGGTTGAGTGATTAATGCAGCTTTGTCATATGCATTCATATGTAAGTGCTCACATGGGCATATGGGGTGGCAATACGGAACTTTTACATCGCCCCCTTTCGGAGTTGGAGTTGCGGAGTTGTGTTGCGGAGTTGTAGGCAAGCAACTCGTTGTGTCGTGAGAGGTGTATTAGTTAGATATTTATGAAACTCAGGACAACTCCCCGTCTCTTATGCACATATCTAATACTCGTACCTATGCATCACAGTTGTCTTGCAACGCTTCAGCTTAACTCTCTTAATATATCGAATGTTAGATTAGTAGCATCGTACTTCTTCTTACGTACAGGAATCTAAACTGGAGGATCGACCTTCTCTTGTCAGGTCAGGTCGGAAGGTATCCGTGGTTCGAGAGCCATGCATTTCTGTCCTCGGAAACGTCGAATTTCGATGCAAATCTCCCATCAACGCCTCACACATCTCATGTATCTGATGATTTTCGGGGTCCTCTGATCGCCGTTTAGTTTGCCAAAGGAACCCGGGGTGGGCAGCAGCAGCAGCCTAGATCCCTCCACTCTGTAATTCCGACGAGTTGCCTATAATAACAAGTCGACTAATCGTAAGGAGATACGTACATACAGCATCGTACATCTGTTGATATTCCCGTAACGCCTTTTTCCGTTTGTTGCAGCATGTGCTTCGTACCAGCAACCAAACAGAACTCACAGAGACCTCCGGGTTGCCATCGGGCCGATCTCCAGAGCATCTGCGGGATCGACTAGTTTAGGCGGGATCGTCGTCCTCCGAGTGCTTGGGATATTGTGCGAGACAGATCGCCCCTGGGATCTCAGATGCTACCTACCTGCTACGGGGTACATAGGTAGACATCGTCGTTATTATGGCCAAGATAGAATAGGTAGCTAGACAGATAGAAACGAGGCTCAGTCGGTAACTGCTACCTCATGTATGCACGCATGTCTGCATCCAGACCGGGTGTAACAATACCACAAAAACGGGATTTCGTGCTGCTCGGAGACAAGCTCCGGGCCAGGCGGATAGGCCATCTGCGACGTTAGTTTGGGTACCGGCTCGTCTTCCGTACGGGGATCTAATGGTTAGCCCTAGTTAGCTCAACCGCCAAATGCTGACGGATGGAATGGGAATGCATGCCCCCCATGCATGGATGATGGGGGGGGGGGAGCAGACGCCCTGGCGCAAGCCACTGAGCCTGTACCTGGGTCGTGTGGCCGTGGACGTGACCGTGGCATTTTCATCGTACATGCACCACTAATAACGCACCGCGCCGGATCAAGTACCTAACGAAACCTCTCTCGTGAGGAGAAGTCGTGCGGGACACGTGTAATAGCTGGTTGAGTCACTGAGTTACCACCAGTTTCAACTCCGTTGCTGTCTTTCTTCTTCTCGACAACGAAGTAATTACTCTTTTTCAACTGAACAAACAACTGCTAAGTTGTTAAGTAAATGCCCTGTCGGCAGTTGCTAATTAGGCCTATGATCTACATTTTGGCACCGCTGTCTAAGAGCTAGCTGCAGAGCTTTAGAAGCAACACCAAGAAATAGGCATCACGATAGCTCGAGATTTAGCCCTGGAGCAGAGACAGGGAAGTAACGGAAACTACCCGCGAACTCTTGCAATCACAAGCTCTCCCCTAGGCTCGTATCGTCCATAGTGGCGAAAGAATACCTGCTGCGGCGACTTTGTTATTTACTGAATTGTAATCCGTAAGATTCCTCATGTAAAACATCACGAGCTAACCAGCAGTTGAGTCGGTAGTCCAGGTCTTAGGTCTTACATGCTCTTCCTTCGGTTCACACCTTTCGCTGCATCTGGACTTTCTGGTATTCCGTATTTCTGGGACACGAAGATCCATTTTTGAATAGGTAGGTAGGTATTGTAGAGAAGGGAGGCGAAAAAAGGACGGATCAATTATAATACGGACTGGTATTGGCATGGGTTTGCTGCGTTGAGCTGGAATCTCCATGATTGGGTTGCCTCTTACGGCTTCCCGTTTGCAGGTGCAGCGTGGAACTTTACACCGAATGTATATTCCGCTCTTTTATACATGCGTTCCGTGTCGCCTAAGTAGTATTGGTTAGTCGACAAGAACGACGACAGGGAAGGAGACTTACCTAACTGAATTGCATTGTAGCTACTTCAACTGCCACTCTGGTCGACTAGGGGTAACTCAATATTGACATCTCAGTCCTGTCTCTGTCTAGTTAGTTAGCTAGTTAGTTGAGAGACTCAAGATGTTGAAACTGTAGATATCACGCGGGTTTCATAGTGAGATGATGAGGAATCCCAAAACCAAGACTCAATATCCCAATGATCACAGGACGTGGCGTACGGGTTCCCGAGAGTCTGGACTCGGCGTCAAATCCGGGGAAGCTGACACGCCGAGGAGATTATCACCGATCAGCACTAAGCATTGCACTACAGTTCAGGGCGTCCATTCTCTGCATGTCCCAAATTCCCACCAGGCCCTTTCCGAACAGGGCCAGTAGTTCGTGGGCGTGGGCGTCCAAGCATTCGGCACCACGGGTGAGATCTCGAGGGTGTGTGCAGTAATAGCCAAGTCAGGTCAGTTCATGCGTAGCCGTTCTCCGAGGAGATCGCGAAACCCAGAGTCGTCGGTTTGGTTCCCTCGATATAAAAAGTACATCGCATTGTTTGTTTCCTCGTCGTCCCATTTTTGATTTCCCATGTGGTCTTTTTTCCTGTCACGGAGCTCAGCCAGAGCCAGAGAGAACCGTAACACGGCCACGCCGGAGTTGCAACTTCGCTTCGTTAGCGGCTCCTTAGCAACTCGCTTCTTGTACGCTTTAGGCAACCGGTGGTGAGTGATCACGCGTTATCACGCTGTGGCGTTGCGCTTCGAGATGGATATTCGTAATAGGTAGGCAGACATTCAGCACGTTTTGTGATTTCTGATCAGTACGATACAATTCTCTCTTCGCTGTGCCCCCCATGACCGGAAAGAGAAGAAGATACAGGAAAGAGGAAAACACAACAAGATAATAGAGAATAAAACATGACAGAACATCTTTTGAACAACGCCCCCCCTACTTCTTAATTAAAAGCCACAACTTACGAATTTAACACTGCCTATAATCGATATACGAAGAGCAACATCTGCTAACTGGGCAATGTCTTCGTAGACCGGGTTGGTTTAGATCGTGAAAACTACCGAAAGGCCCGCTGCAGTAACAAGCGCCAAGTCAGGGTTCCTCGCTTTCCAGTCTAACCTGCGCGTAACAGAAGAACGTCGTCCTGGACTCCATATGCCGGACTATGGATATTCCCCATCGAGACAAGCCTGAGGGAACTGCGCTACTATGCACACTACCTGGACAACTACTGCACATTCGGCTTGGGGTAGAATCTCTAGCGAACGGGGGCGGGCGATGCCGTCCACGCTTGAAATGTGAGGCTATCTACATGCCAAACACGTAGTGTCGTTGATTATCTAACTGGCCTAGCGAGTATTTACAACTTCTTGCAAGTAAACAAACCTGCTCTATTCCCTACGTGTCGTGTTCAATCTCTCCCAGTTAAGATGGGCCCCCGTACTCGTAGGCGTGCGTGGCCAAGTTGTCGTTTGACCGTAACCAAGTTAACCAACCCCGGTCTCGAAACTGCGCTTTCGGCGCTCGTTGTTTAGAGTTGATTTCCCCTTACGGGAGAACATTCTAAAGCCCGCGGACATACAGCCGACTAGTGAACCTCCTACATATCCGTGGGATAAGGTTGACCAGTATCCATGTATTAACGACGGGATGCGACCGGGGGACGGATCTCAGGCAGAATCGTCGGTTGCTAGTTTCTTAGTGGCATGTACATTTGTCAATCAATGTGTGTGCTGGCGCAGACGCAAGCATGTACGGATATGTATGTATGTATTTATTTATGGCCGGAGGAGCGACGAAAACCAGGAATAAAATATGACAGGTCGAACTGCCACATCTCTCGCCCATCACGCACCAGTGCAACGCCGAGAGATCTCCTTGAAAAGGACGTCGAGACGGTGGATGGAAGCAAGCGAAGCCCCGTGAACAGACCACTTCGCGGCGACCGGGACAACCGGGTAACGCCATCCCAACAATCGACGACTACGGATGACAATGGGCCATAACACGCTCTCTAGACATATATGTGGTAACTATGTTACAATAATTAATCTGTACCAGAACCACGGTTTGGTCTAACATAGTACCATATACTTGCATATGCACCCTGCATGTCTTCCTTGCCGTCCGTCAGGCACCCCCCGTTGCTCATCCCGCAACTCTTTACTCAGTTAACCACGACGTACAGATATCCGCACCACAACCAAACCCCGTCCTGTATTAACAACGCGTTCCTATTAGTGACAAAACAGTCAACACAGCCCAGCACAACTCCCCCCTTCATAATTGCCCGTATTATGTGTGTGTTTTTGTTACTACAACCCATCATGTGAGGTTATGAGACGATGCCAAGAGAGACCTAACGTTAGGTCCGGGTAGGTAGTCCCGTACAGTAGTTTTACTAACAAATATGGTATACCTACACTATTAATTACTAGTAAGTATACTCATTTACCCATTCCGTACCCGTTGGCATCACGATAGCACTATTCCCACCTGAAAGGGCCTCCCTCTCCAACCAACCCGGAAGGGACTTTAACCACAGCTCTCTGGGGTTACCTTTGCAACATAACTCGTCTTGTTATGCGTTGAAACCAGCCGGGATTTATTAGCTGAGGAGACGCTGGGAGACGCCTGAGAGGGACCCGTTTTAGAGCAGTCAAGAGCGAGAGAGGGCGTGTCATTAAGGATGAAGTTTTTGATCTAGCTTCAGCCACGGGGACGGGGACTGGGACGGGGGTGAGTGAGTGGGCTCCATTATCCAAATGTTCTTCTTTACATGTGGCAGTTCACTTGGTTAGTCGTTTCTTGTATTGTGCGGAATTTCGAAACAAACCCGGTCACAAGTAATATATATTAATAGGTCTTGGAGTCCCCATCGGTTGTTTTGTTGTTGTTTCGAGAAATTCGATATTACCTACCAACAAATACCATAACTCCATCAACCAAACCCATAATAACCCATACATATAACCTCCGAGAGCATAAACAAACCAAAAGACCATATATCCCAAGCGACTGGGTAACCCATACATATATACAAGATCCTACCAACTACCAACCAACAAAATCCAAGAAGGAAGCAGAGTCAGACAAGAGCCGAATCCATCTTAATTTCCGTCCTGTTGTTGGTCAGCATACGAAAGAAAAGACCTTAGCCGGGTCATCCTCATACGTCACCTCAACGACCATACCATCCATCTACACCCAGATCGACGGGACGCTTTCTATGTCAGCAAGGAGGGGCTTGAGAGTCAAGAGGACGATACACCAAGCAATCGACGCCGCGATTCGATCTTAAAACTGTTGGATATAACCCTCCCTTACCCTCTCTTACACCCGTTAGCCTTTTCCCGGCCACCCAATCGCACAGCGATCAGACAGACCAGTCACCATGCCGTCACGCGTAACCCGGTTCCACCGATATCAATGCGAATGGGAACCCTGTAACAAGGTGTGTGATCCTCATCCCATGACTTATATCCGACGACAACGACAGACATACTGATGCCTCTTCGCAGAGTTTCCAGCGCAAGTCTGATATGCAGCGCCACTACCGCATCCACACCAACGAGCGCCCCTTCACCTGCCAGTACGGCTCGTGCAAGAAGAGCTTCATCCAACGGAGCGCACTGACCGTCCACTTGCGCACGCACACGGGCGAGAAGCCCCACCAGTGCAAGTACCCGGGATGCGAGAAGCGCTTCTCAGACGTAAGTCCCGGTCTCACCATCCCCGTCTCCGGACCCTGACTAACACACCCAAGTCCTCCAGTCTCGCCCGTCACCGGCGCATCCACACCGGCAAGCGTCCGCACGAATGCGCCCACGAAAGTTGCACCAGACGGTAAGTCCTTCATCCCCTCAACCCCAGTCCTCAACCCAACTAACAAAACTCCACAGCCACCGCCGTCGCAACCCGCACCTAATCCTCACCTCCCGCCCCCATTCCGAAACCTCCTCCGAATCCGGCCTCGAACTCCCCACCACCCCCCTCCCTTCCTCCATCGACCCCTACAGCCCGGTATCCTACCACTCTGAAACCTCCCAGCGCTACCTCTCAGCGTACGACGACTCCGCCAAAACTCCTTACTACCTCCCCTCAACGCCCTCCGGCGCAGACAACATGGTCGTCCGCGGCATCACCACCCTCGACCTCTCCTCCATCCCACAATTCGTCGGCGTCCCCAGCGGCGCCGTAACCCCCATCTCGCCAGCTGCTTTCTCGCCAGCTCCCACCGTGCCCTCGCAATCGGGCTACTTCGACTCCGCACAGCCCTCCCCCGTGCTCGAGTCTCACTCCCTCATCCAATTCCCCTCTGTCCCCTCCCAACTGTACCCCACCTCCGACGTGCGCGGACACTTCGCCCAGCCGCCGCAATGGAATGGCAATGAGCTCTCTTTCCAGAACCAGCAGCAGCAACAGGCGCAACAACAGCCGCAACGCGTCTGCGTACCGGTAGTAGCTGCGCAAGTCCCCACCTTATACGGGTACAACTACTGGGATCTCGAGCACGACGACAACGGCTCCCTCGTCATGAACGTGCCCACGGGTCCGCGCTTCGGGAACGCGGAGTGCAGTCCTGTTGTCTTTTAAAGGCTTGTGTTTCACGGGGTTCGGGTTCAGCGTGGTTGGCGTTTAGGGGAGAGAAAGGACATGATGTCTGCTTTTTTTTCGAATGGAGTTCAGGAGCAAAGGGGGTGATGAATCAGGGTGTGGTGGTTGGTTCTTCGGGCTTCGGTACCGGTGTTCTTCTGATTTTTGTCCCTTCGGACGGGATGTGCAGGCTGGGATATGTCAGCGCATGGCTGGAGTCTGGCGAAAGGATAGTGATTAGAGAACTCAGCTCTTAGGGTAGAAATGGATTGGTGTCTCGTGAATTAACAGTCTGAACTTTGCATTGTGAACTATGCTGCTGCTATCAGGCTCGTGAAATGCGTGAAGTTCTCTGGCCTTGGTGTTGATGACCTCGTATTGACCGGGATTCGCATGAAGTTTTTAAGAACACCGTCAAAAAAGGGGAAAGGCGTTTCCAAATTCCGCGTCCCTGTCTCATCATGTTATTACCCCACCTCCACAAGGAATCAGGGCGCACATCGTGCATGCAGCCGGTATCAATGCCGAGCTGTCCATGTGTAGCACAGCCTGACCGAAGGAGGGTGGTTGCCACATCGTTAACGAAGCATGAAGGTGGTGAGCTCTGCAGTCACATCACATGGTCATCACGTCGACGACCGAGACACACGTGAAGTTGCAACCTTAGCCAGCCACAATGAAACGTTTCTAGGTAGTAGCCAAGTGACGACGACAACGAGGTACCTACTACACAGGTAAAGACATGACGCATAGACTCAGGCTTGCATTCACTATTCTGTCAGCTAAGAGAGATCATCATTTTTGACCTCAGGGTATCAAAGGGTATAAAGCAGGGTATCAGTGCCCGCACAACGATTCAGAAGAACAGCAAAGAAAACATGAGCAAAGAACGAAGAGTCAATTGTTTCATGACCTCAATCTTTCATCTTTCCATCATTTTCTCATAACAACGTGATCAACCTTCAAGGTCACCTTCATGATGATTAGTCGTAGCACCCTTCTCCTCGTCTTCACCCCGGTGGTCGGTCAGGCCCACATCCGCGGTAGAAAAGGCATCGACAGGGTCGCGATAAGCCGGAACAAAGTTGACGGCAAAGGCATATGTCGAAGCCACGACGAAGAAGAGCAGTGGAACAATCATGGCCCTACGGGTGCCGATAGCATCGGCCGCCGCTCCTGTGATAGGTGGGACGACAGCACCACCAGACACACCCGCAACAATCCAACCTGAACCTCTCTTGGTATGTTTACCCAAGCCTCGCATGCCGAGGGCCACAATTGTCGGGAAACAGATGGACTCGAAGAAGAACACCACGTAAAGTAGCGACATGCCCGTCCAGCCAACTTGCGTGAGAGTAGGGGCAATGAAGATAACACAACACGTGATGAAGGTCAGGAATACCCAGCGGGGGCGAAGATAGGTCATGATGAATGAACCGAAAAATCTGCCGCCAGAGAAGACACCTTGTGCGCCAGAGAGGAAACGTGCAGCAGTCTGATCGGTAGACCAAGGCTGGGTATCTCTGACGTAGTTGATGAAATAGGAGGCGATGGCTACCTGGGCGCCAGTATAGCAGAACTGAGCGGCAGCAGCATGGAAAAGACGGTATTGCTTCCAGAACGGCTTATCATCGGCATTAGCGTTGGTTTCGTCGGCCTGGAAAGCCATGTCGGCATCGGTGATCTCGGGTATCTTCGAAACGAAGAATATGAGTGCCAAGAGGAACACGAAGATTCCGATGGCAACGTACACCCACTGCACATTTTCGAGAGCAACCTTGTCATCAAAGGCAAAGAACACGTATGAGCCCAATACAGGGGCAATCACGGTACCAATGCCATTGAAAGCCTGGGACAGGTTGATACGAATCTCAGAGTACTTGGGCGGACCGCAGACTACGACCGATTGTTAGTAAAAGGCATTGGTATCGTGTAATGGACTATTGTTTACCGGTAATGTACGGGTTCGCGGCAGTCTCGAGAGAGCCAAGCCCGCTACCAACAATGGCAATAGCAGCGCAGAAGCCTCCGAAGGAGTGTGCCTTGATACACGGAATGGCAATGAATGCACCGAGGCCTGATATACCAGTATCACATATCATCAGCTGACTGTGGTTCGACTTATGTAGTGATTGATCGAGCATCGTCACGTACCGTATAAGAAGAGACCCCACATGAAGGTCGCACGATAGCCATAGTGTCTCAGAATCCAGTTGGCATGGCCGAGAGCAGCGAGAGGATACGCGCTGAACAATAAGGGTTAGTCAGAACTGCACATCACAATGACACAGGCGTAAGACGAACCCAAAGTATGCACCCTGAAGGCCAGCGGATCTAGCCTTCGTAATATGAAGGGTATTCTGGAAGTGTTTCTGTGATTCCGAGTAAGTAAGATGTTTCTGTAAGATAGATGGATCATAGACAGGGTCCACGTCGCCCCTAATGCGGAATGTCCTTCGGGAAGGATAGACATGTACGATGCAAGGACAGGGAAATATCAATTGCTTACGTTCAGCGTATCGAGTAATCCATAAGAGAAACCCCAGAGGAAGAAGAGAATTGTCACGAGACAGATGGGGTAGATGGACTCTCGGAGTGTAAGCTCAGCTGCCCTGGTCGGCCTGCTGTCTTTCGCCTTGAGAGAGCGGCTCCGAATGAAATCCTTGAAGCCCATGGCGAAGTGGCAACGGCGAGGCCAAACACAGAGAGAGCCTCACGCGACGTGGGAATTGACGGGAGAACGACGAAGCACAGGAGGCTGGCCTCTGCGAACCAGGACCAATGCAACGTTGAGCGGAAATGAGGAGAAGGGAGGAGAGGAGGGACGAGTCCTTAGATGTATATAATAGGTAGGAGGTAAGAATGTTTGGCTTGCAACCGGACCTGAGCTGCGGTGCAAATCTGTAAGCCGGGAGGTGGGAGGCGGGAGATGGCTGGCTGGAATTGGGTTAAGTCCCTGGCGACTATGCGAGTATCCCTGGGCCGACGCTTCTTGGTCCTGGTTGGAGAAACGCACATGTGCATTCAATGTGCATGCTTGCAGCTTCCCAGGCCAACACTACTGCACCCCTCGCACCTCCCTCACTTGCACCACACCACTTACCTCACGTACATGCCTCACTTACATTCATCGTCGTACCGCCGCTTCCACATACATCACAACACTCGTGATTTGATGTATGAACGGCAGGAGCATTCGCCTCGACCCGATACTCTGTGCTACAGCAAGGTACGAGATACTTTGTGCTACGCCGTGCATGACCGAATGTCCGATCTGACCTGGATCTTGCCATACCCACGTCGTTCGCCATGATCCATAGGCGATCCCCGACAAAGAGCTGCCAAGCACAAAACGTGCAGGAGTCCATCCGGCGACAGCATGATGAATGCTACGCCAGCCGTTGAAAACTTCTTAGCATGTGCATTCCGAATTCCGTACGATGTCGTAGTGGCTCGCCATCATGTCTGGGGTCGAGTGTGGAGAAGCTGGGGAAGACACCAACTCGGGGTAAAATAGCGTGCCTTTAGCCCGAGACCAAGATCACACTAACGCACAGTGCTTTCACAGTACCGAGATTCTCGTGCGGCGAGGTTGCCATGAATGCTCGCGACCTTCCCCTCTCAGGAAGACCTATGATGGGCCTAATCCGAGCCTGTCTTAGCCTCTCTTTGCCAGGCGCGTTTCGCTAGTCTCAAGGCGGAAAGGTTGTGTCTCGCGCTGCATGTGAGATCTTAAGGAGGCTTTTAAACCGACTAATTACATAATGCGAGAAAGTAGTACGGATTACATGCATATTGGGCACATGTGCGATGACGAATGGCATCACGCGACGAGCTCGGGAGCGTGTGAAATAAATGCAGCGCATTGCTTAAACCTGGAGATCAACCCTACCATCTGCTGTCTTGAAACGCCCTCGAATGCGATTGAACGCCAAGCTGCCCAATCCATTCATTCCCCTCTGCTTCCCCCAACGCCCGACCCGTTCCTGGATTTCACAAAGTCTCGGCGATCCCGAATATATAATGGCATCGAGTGGTGTATTAATCTACAACTTCAGTGCTGGCATTCTTCCTACGGATCGTGGACGGATGAGTATCATAAGTTGTTTACCTCGTCGGAAGCTATCAACAGGACGACTTCACCCTTCACTCAACCCCGGAGTCCATACGGAGCACACTAGCGCACGATGTTCTTCATACGGGAGACACATGCAGGTCGATCCCGTCAAAGTCGTCGGCCATTGGACCAACCCCGCATTTGAATCTCTTAGGGAAAGTCGGAAACTCAACGTCTTTCCGACCCCTTGAATGGGCCAGCCAGGCCGACTGTCCCAACTTAACCGCCTGGATGTGCTGCGACAGTGACTATTCTCACAAAAATGGGATCGATACGTTGGAGAATCTATAACGACCCTCCAGGTTGATGGCACGCCGTTATCTTGACGATCTCTTTGGTGGTATCCCGGTTTGGGGGGAACATAGAAGAACGACGATCAATGGCCCTCTAACTCCTGAAACGAGTTGGCAATTTGCTCATGCAAATTGTGAGAGATCTGAAAGTCCGGAAATCGGGCGGAGTTTTACAACGCATGCGTTGTTGAATCAGCGACTTCCGCTCAAATGGCGTGAGATAATCCTCGCCTTTTAGACCTACCAACATTCTTGGTATTGGCGTATCATCATCACACCTGATGGGATTCGTAAAAATAAAGCCAATCAGACCAGATTGGCTAATCGACATACTCAACAAACGCGGACAACAGCTTCTGATCGCATACTACGCCTAGAGCGGACAAAGAAGCGATCAGCTAGGAAGTCACCTCAAGAATCCGCTTCCTTGCTGACACGAGCTCCTTTCAGCGGAACTCCCACTCCGCCCTTGTCAGCATACATAAATACCTTGTAATAAATGCCATCATATAGCGGAATGTGAGTCGCTAGTTATACAAGTTACCGGGGACCTCAGCAATATTCAAAGTCAGCGGCGGACCGATTGTCATCCAAGGACTCGAGGAGACGACGAACGATTGGAGGCCGTCTATCATGGTGTAGAGCATATAAAATCATCATTCGCTCTCGGAATTTTCAGCTCGCAGAATTCAGCTTCGACAATCCCACAGAACTCGTAAAGATAAGCGATTCATGGTCATGACGACGATGAACCCGAATGCGATACGGACACGCGGGATCAAGTCAAGGCCACCTTTGAGTACCTCTTAGGCTCTACCGATACGGAGGAGAAAAATAGCAAGTTGAATACGGGCCATGTCTGAGCTGAGTCAACACTCGCGACATAAATAAGTCACTACCATATTGATCACGCCGATCGTTGGCTCGCGGCTCAGAATCTGTGGCGCCTCTTTGTCTCGGTCTACAGAATAGACGCGAGGCACGTGAGACCGAGCAGTTGGTTTCTGCCATTCCACCCAATGGTCAAAGCAAAGCCTGAATCACGTATGTCCCGGTCCAAAAGCTCAACGAATAATCTACGAATTTGGTGTAGAGTTGTAGTAGCAGTGTCAAGTTAGGGAATATAGCTTCAACCGGGAGGTTGTACATGAGAACGGCCGGACATGGGATCCACTTTCTACCGACTGTGGCGCCGTGTCGGTCGGCAGATAGACGGTTTCCATCCGGATTATCGACCACAGTTACCAATACCAGAGGAGGATGTATCCGTGTGCTGCTGAGTCTCAACCGGCGGCTATAGTGATCATCCACCGTTGACCGACATGCTCCTATGCTTTTCTGAACACAGCCATAGGGCATCCACCCTGTCCAGCACGTCTCTCTCTCAACTGTTCCTTAATCTTCTCCATCTCTGTCTTGCCTTTACCAAACTGGCTCTCCGGTCCTACCTCCCCAATGTGGTAACCATCAGGGTGAAACCTCATGCCCTCGTCGCCCGGTAGGTATCCACCCCACAAGCGTGTCCACCAAGCATCGGGACCCCATCGACCCCAGAACGTCGGCTTCACATACCACGGGTGAACCAGATACTCCGCACAGTGGTATTTCCCGGTCTTCGGGTCCGGCTCGTCTGAGAATACCGGGCTGGGATAGAATCTCGGGAGATGCACGTATCGTACCGTCCAGAGGTGGAGTTTCATCAGTGCGCTCATGATCCTTCGGTAGAATTTGCCCGGCTCTCGAATTCTGCAAGCTCTTTAGTCCGAGCCGTCAACTAATAGGGGGTATGGATCAAACTCACTTCATCGCCACCCTCAATCTCTCCTCAAGCAAGGATGCAATAAGCCTCAACTTGAACCCCTTGAGAACGGCAGGCGTATCATGAACTAGTAGACCCAGCGTCTCTTGTGCGAGCGTCTCATTCGTGTCCGCGGGCACCATGAACGTCTCCTCATACTTCACACTCCACTTATCCATAGCCTCCAACCAGGCCAGCCCATCCCTGCGCTCCCCCATGTACGGCTCGAGCTGCTCAAACGGAATACCCATCGCCTCGCCCATATCACGCCAGTACACACCCATGGCAGCACGCTCAAGCTCCGTCATTGGTCGCCATTCGTACCGGTTGACCCAGCGCACGGGCTCAAGCGCAAACAGGCTGAGCGTGTACAGCATATCATCGTCTGAGATGCGACCGGCCTTCCGGTGCGGATTGTGCAGGTAATTCATGCGTGCGATGCCTTCGAATTTGCGGGCTGAGTCGGGGCTGTTGAGCACGAATTCGGATACGAGAACGCCAGTGTCGGCGGCTCGTTTGGAGACTGTCTTGTTGTTGGCAAGTTCGCCGGTTGCGACGAGGAGACGGCTGATGGTGGGGATACCGTATGTCTGACAGGATGTTTGATCAGTCACTCACATGCCAATATTTCCTCTTTCAAACCGGGGCGAAGAACGAAGATATGGTAAGTTTGAGAACTAATGCTTACCTTAAACAGCGCAAACGTCAAAGATGTGTTGAAGATAGTCGGAAACTCCAGCTCCATCAATGCCTTGATAACAGACCACGCCTCATCCACATTCATCTGCGAGAGCGTCTCTCTCGCATACGCGCCATGCTTCCGCTCATATGTCCTGATGAGGGCGTTGCGCTTTCGGTAGCGCAGGGCTCGCACGAGGACGAGATAGGAGAGCACTGCGCCGGGCACGAGGATGCGGGGCGTGAGCCATTCTCCCGGGAGTATGGACAAGAGGAATCGTAGCATGGTTTGTTGATTATCGTGGATCTCTGAGATGTTGAGGTGAGTACCGACAGCATATGCCGGAGGGCATATGTCCTATTCATATACTGACCCCGACACGCATCCGGTCATGATATAAATGGAAGTGTCTCAGTCAGTTCCGCTCCGGCTCCCGGAAGGGACATCATTACCCCTCTTGACGATTCAATTCCCCTATCCACCGACCGTACCAAGACCAACGCCGGCTATAACGCCGTCCCAGCGGTAGGTCATGAAGACGTAATTCCGGCCCTTGACTACTGGTCCGGACTCCACTGTCTACGTACTTCCACTTACTCGGGACAAATCTATCTATGGAAAATACGTCACTTGTAAGTTGAAGCTGTGGAAAAGATGGCTCGTAGAATCATGCGCGCGCCTCGGCCCGGAGAGAGTTACTGTTTTGGGATAGCTGCCGGTTCGTGGCTTCGGTTCTTGAAAGACACGCAGGCCAGGTCTTGCATGGTGTTGATGTGAGCCGCCCATCAAGGGTCGTTGAATCGCCAGCATAGATGTGAATCGAGAAGCATGAGGGATAGGAAGCTGGGATTCAGATGCCCTCTCGTGTTTTATATAGTATATACATAACATAGCTGATTCATTAGATGATTAGTTCGAGGTGATCTTCTCTTCGTGATCGTATTCAACTGACCTCAGTCCACATCCCCCATAAACCTCCTTTCCGCAACTAGAATCTCTTGGCAGCATACGGATGTCCAGCACTCAAACCACCATCAATAGCCCAAGCCTGTCCATTCACAAGACTGGCCTCATCACTACCCAAGAACAAGACAACACGGCCAACTTCATCAGGAATACCACCCCTCTTCAACGGGTTCAGCTGTCCAATCTTATTCGCCGTGCCTCTTTCACGCGCAGATACGTACAGCGGCGCCGTCATCGCCGTCTCGATCAAGCCAGGGCAAACAGCGTTAACGCGGACGCCCGTGCCAGAGAGTTCGTAGGAGAGTGTCTGCGCGAGGGATACGACGGCCGCTTTGGAGGCGGAGTAAGCGATGGGGCCGGCGTTGGAGCGGAGACCGGCAACCGAGGCGGTCGCGACGATGCTGCCGCCGGACTTGGGCTTGTCGGACGATGTCTTTTGCATTGCTGGGCCGGCGTACTTGGCGGCGAGGAAGACACTATAACAATCATATCAGTGCATTGCGTATTTCTCAAGGGGATGAATAATCTCAAGGAGATGATTTATCCCCTAGAAGAAAGAAAAGGGGCAACGAACCTAATAGTATTGATCTCCAAAATCCGCATAAACTCCTCCTTGCGCAGATCCGTGTAGGGCAAGACATCGCCCGAAACGCCCGCATTCGCGAAAAACACATCGAGTCTTCCATAGCTCTTAATCGCGTCGTCGACCACGTCCTTCACGCCCTTCTCCTCGGCCGCGTTGAATTGCCGCACGTGCACGTCTACGCCCGGGTAGCGCGCTTCGATCTCCTGCTTGTGCGCCTCCAGGTGCTTGGCGTCGAAGTCGCAGATGTAGATGGCGCGCGCGCCGTTCTCGGCGTAGAGGTGCGCTGTGGCGCGGCCGATGCCTGCGACGGAGTTCGCGCCTGTGTGTACGTAGACCTGTTAGTCGAGTTGTCGCGTGGGAGTGAATGGATGGAAGTATCGCACCGGTGATGATGACTACCTTGCCCTTGACACGGGGTCCGTTCGCTGCCTGGGCGACCTTCTGGATGGCGGGGAGTCCGTCGGCGGTGGCGCCGAGCTGGCTGCCGAGGGCGGCGATCCTCTGTTTCGCGGTCTCAGACATGATCGACAAGTAAATTGAAATATTCCGTAAAACGCAGTCGATTTCAAAAAGAGGTCCCTTTTTCTTTCGTCGATACGATGCCTACTAGCTCATGTTATTTATATATTTCCTCTTCCCTTCCCCCCCATTACGGAATACACGTTTTACATGACTCGGGAGCTAAAGTAGTCGGTAATACCTACGGAATGGTATCGAACTGCCTAATAATAGTGTAGAGGATACGAGTTCAACACGGGCTGCGTTTCGGTCGGGCGTTTCTCTGGCTGCGCTCGGGAGTCGGGACGGACGAATACCTCGGCAGTGCGGAATTGGAGGTCCTGGAGCACGCCTTGGCGATGGGCTAGCTAACCGGATGGAGATGGTGAGACTGCGGGAAAGCCAGCTGAAGGGACTTGATGAACGGAATCAAGGATCGCATTTAAGACCAGTTTGGCGATGTTGAATCCTTGATTCGATTCTTGATTTTAACATCACCTCACGCCGTTGATCGTGAAGAAGACAACGACCTCGTGAATATACCGAAACGGTACAACTTACATCCGTGTTCCGTACAAAAACTGCAACGTCACCTCACCCTCAGCTTCAACACGCATGACGGCGGAATTCCGACTCAGTTCAGCTCGTCACGCGCACCCATCATCTTCAACCTCGTCGCAAATCTGCCGTAACCTTTATTCAACACGTACGCGGCCGCGATTCGAGATCGATCTCTGCGGGCGCAAGTATTCCCTACGGAAACTAATTGACGTGAAACATCAGTTCTAGATGAGCCCTGAGAAACAGCTCGAAGACTGAAGACGGGAATGAGCTGAGTTTTGGCGCGGGGCAAAAGTCGCAGTCCGGCGACGACGGATCGGTTGACTAGCACGGGAGCTCGGATATTGCGATAGTACTTGGATAGTGCATAGAGATCACATTATACACTATAGGGAGATACGGGATATAAACGGGAGTCCTTGATGTGCAACGCGTCACTTGCTCGTGAGAACAGTTCTCATTGATGGAGATGGGAGGTCGATGTGTATTGAAGTGAGAGCCCTTACAAGAATCCACCAATGTCCTCACTGGCCTTATTCCTCATGGAGATTCCGAACTTGGTGACTTTCAAGTGCACGCTTACCCAAGTCCGTTTCGCATCGCGACGTTCCGTGTCGTAAATAGGCAGATGTGATGCCCATATCACACGACATAAAACTCCGTTTTTTGAGGGTCACAGTACTGATACCTGGATCAGAATGTCGTTATGCACCTTTTATGAGTAGTAGAGTGGTGGAAACTCAACTATAAGGCCTGTGAAGGAGGAAACACATCCGGTGGACCATGTTGGACGTGACTGCGTGAGGATTCAAAAGGGGGCATGTCTCCTTGAAAGAACGGCCTTGTATACAAACCACCTCATTCACCCATATCAAATTCACCCCCTTCGACTGAATCCAGCGCAATTCCATCATCACAATGAAACCCCTCCTCCTAGCCCCAGCGCTATCCGCCCTCGCCCTCGCAACACCAACACCCACCCTCACCAAGCGCGCCACAACCTTCTGCGGCCAATGGGACTCCGTGCAAACAGGCTCCTACATCGTCTACAACAACCTCTGGGGCGAATCCGCGGGCACAGGCAGCCAATGCACGACCGTGGACAGCCTCTCAGGCAACAGTCTGTCCTGGTCGACCTCGTGGTCGTGGGCTAACGGCCCGTATAACGTCAAGTCGTTCGCGAATGTCGTTGTGCAGACGGCCGTGAAGCAGATCTCTGCTATCGCGAGTATCCCGACGACTTGGCGGTATTCGTAAGTCATATTGGAACGACTCGAGGGTTGTTAGGGTGACTGAATGGATGTTTACTGGGCGATAGGTATACCGGCAATGGTATCGTCGCTGATGTCGCATACGACTTGTTTACCTCCTCGTCTGCGGGCGGCTCGTCGGAGTACGAGGTTATGATTTGGTAATTAATTCCCATGCAGTTTTGTTGTTTACTTTTTAATGCATGCACTCCAGGCTCGCGGCCCTCGGCGGCGCAGGTCCCATTTCTTCCTCCGGAAGTCCGATCGCGACCCCGAATATCGCTGGCGTGAGTTGGAATCTATTCGATGGCTATAATGGCGCCATGCATGTGTTCAGTTTCGTCGCTTCGTCTCAGGTTAGCCAAACAACTACCTTACATTTTTTTCAATGACTGACTCTGAACAGGTCACCAGCTTCGATGGCGACATCAAGGACTTCCTCGACTATCTCAACTCTAACCAGAACATGCCCACGAGCCAGTACGTGACTAGCATAGGTGCGGGAACAGAGCCATTCGTTGGCTCAGATGCGGTCATGACTACCAGTGCCTACTCGATCTCTGTAAATTAGCTAGTGGGTGTCAATAGTGAAGAAACAGATCAGGGTTGAGCTGGACGAATATCATTCAGTGCGAATATCGCCAACAGTGTTATGGGATATCATATAATAGTCCATATCCAGACACAAAGCTATAGTATCAACAATATATTACTACCTACACTAACTAATTCAGCGCCAGTACTCCGAGGCCTGATATCGCGCCGACGTATCCGTGCGTACTAACTCGAGCTTCCCGTCCCAGTGATCAGCCGTTCCCTTAGTCCGCATACGATACTCCTTAATGGCCGCCGCCACATCCCGCAGGGGTCCCACATCACGAGTCCTCGCCACGACGGCAGAAAGGCTCCGGGGCAAAACCATGATATCCCAGGCAGCGTAGAATATGTACGACTGGGAAGGCACGCCGGCAGCCACATGATTGGGTGTCGCCGGCCCGACGTCGGTCCTGAGTTTTGGATCCTGAAGATTCCACATGTACTCGTTGACGGCAGCATGGGGCCCGATCGTCCCCGGCCCAATCCAGACGGGAACCGAGAAGACGTTGCGCGTCATTGATTCTGATGCTTCGACACGATATGTGATGAAGTGTGATTCTGTCTCTGAATAGGGAGCTGACTTCAATCGGCCAGACGTCCAGTGAGAGAATTCTTCAGTGTTGGCGCGGGATGTATCGTTCCTAGCCACCTTAGCAGTAGGTTGCATCGCATCTCCAGATAGGGGTATAGCGCTGCTGCTGAAATCCAAGTCACCGGGATCGAGGAGCTTCCCGTAGTCGATATCGGCGCCAACAGTCAAGTCCGATAGATCATCGGCGAAATCAGACTTCAGTTCGAGTCGGATATGGCGAAGGCCGCGGAGCATCACTGAACGTCGATTAGTCAAGTTTCGTGCTGCTTCCCTTATACCTTTCTGTTGCAAGGAAGCCAGGTCTAGGAATGAGATAATTTGTTCAATCAGGGGGCCGACGGAGCGCGCGGGGATGTCAGTCAGCGTGAGGGATGTGATGCGAGGATTCATATCGGGCACAAAGCTTTGGGGATAGATACGGCTTATGTTCTTGAAGAGGACCGTCTCCGACACTTTCAGCGCTGTTGCCGTAGAGAGACCGGGGTGATCGACGTCCGGTATCCTCGTTACGAGTGAATGATGAAGCCGTAGAGACTCAAGATTGGAAGAAAACACAGGGCGAAAAAGATGGGACAGTGCAGATATGTCCCTGACGCGCAGTTGGCGCTGATCCTCGCCCATTGGCGACGCAGATGGAACATCTAGACATTGATCACATTCGAGATGCTTCAACGTCCCTGATGATAGTCGGAGTAATTTCCCTATGCCCTTCGTAGTAAATCTGTTTCCATTCAGATATAGGTGTGTGATGTGTCCGCAGCCAAGATGTAGTGGCGTTGTCCTTGTCGATTCCATCGCAGATTGGAGCAGCGCCCTCTTTGCCGCAGCAACACCATCACATCTCGGCGTACCGGTCCCATCAGACCGAACTATTTTCCACTGCAGGAGGCCTCCAGTGGAAACATACGTGGGAGCATCGGCAAGATATCGGTTCGGATGCGTGAATGACGCGCTGTAGGATGATTCCTCGATGAACTCGAAAGGTCCGTACACATGCGTCCCTATGTGCTTAGTGTTGACCAGCTTCCCCTCCACATC
Source organism: Xylariaceae sp. X3-2 (assembly GCA_028637685.1). Taxonomy (NCBI): domain Eukaryota; kingdom Fungi; phylum Ascomycota; class Sordariomycetes; order Xylariales; family Xylariaceae; species Xylariaceae sp. X3-2. The sequence continues at coordinate 38,611 of JAJFDI010000003.1, forward strand.
GAAATGAGAATCGTCACGCATAGAGAGCGTTGTACAAAAACTGTACTGTAGCAGAGATTCAATGGTATCATCAGTAAGCTTATTGTCGCTCAGATCAAGGCTCCAAAGTTGACGTCCGAAAGTCGAACAAAGCAACTGAGCTGTGGCATCGTCCATTTCACGTCCCCGGGCCTTTAGCACGTGGAGCATCGGAAGATGAGCAGGTTTGAGAGAGTCTCGAATAGCGACGCGAAGAGATCCGGGTATGTAAGACACATCGAGATAAACCAGACTCCTGAAGGAAGCAGCACTGAAGAATTGTGAGGGAAGCTCCTGGCGGCAACGGGCAAGATCCAGAAGCTCAACCGAGTGAACAAAGCTCGAGCCCGCGAATAAAGACGTGGACTCCAATATTCGGTGTATGTGTATGCCCAGAGGCACTGGATCAATCTCCGGGTGTCCATCAAGTAGCAGGCACTTAAGGTCTGGAAACAGGTCCTGTATGATTCTGAAACTCTCAGAAATCGCCCGTTCGCTTGCCTCGGTCGAGTAGAAGCCTGATGCGCTCAAGGCGAAGGCTCGAAAATCCAAGGACTTTACCATGAATCGTACCTCACGCCGGGCAAGCCGGGCATGTTTATGTATGAAACGGTTATACCACGCAATATCTGTCAATCGTTAGTAGTGTATTCTCTGCTATGGGATGAGCTTCCCCGCATGGGCTCGTCGGCAATAGTACGTGTGCAAACATAGCAGACGGGTAAATCGTCTAATTCCAGAAACTCACCATCGTTAGAATGCAGCCCCAGGCGTCGGATGGTTACTAAAGGATCTCGCCACAGGCACGGCGCGAAGTGACTATAGAATCGACGATCCACGAGGCAGCATGAGGTCCAACTCGACACAGGGACGAACGGCACGACAAGTGGCAGCCAATCTGGTTTAGATACGGCATCATCATACGACGGTGGAACTTCCATCTTTATTGAGTTGATTGTCTCGAACCAAGCGATGAGAAGAACGGATCAAAGTTGATTGAAAAGTTGGCATGGAACGGGTGCCGTTATACGGAATATCAGAGGACGCCGGCGCGAAACAATTCTCGGTACGAGGACAGCAGACATGTCGCACTGCTTGCGACCTTTCTGCCACGCCTTACGGATTACATCTCTTATGGTAAGAATTCATACGAACGGAAGAAATAACGCAGGTATAAATAGGGAAGGCAGATGTAATTATTACCAATACGGATGGGTGGTTCTGTTGATCTGTACGAAGTACGGAATGCGGAATGTGGATTGCGAGTGTGAGAGGATTAGGATGATTATTAGGCAGCCATCATACGGAGATGATGCTCAAGGTTGACAGTCATCCTCCATACGAAATAGTACACACATTAATAGAGGTTTCCTCTATAGGCTTAGCGTTTCTGAGAAATGGGCCAGATCATATCTGGTCTAACCAATCACAGTAGTAATCCAATAATTATGGAAAGTCGTCATCTTGAAACACCAATAATCAATTTCATTCTATTCGTGAAGCTGACTTTAGCACCTGATAACCATATCGCCTCTGGGAACTCTATCAAAAAACAATCGTATCGCTTGACTATAAGGTATGTTTTCCGCTCTGTGAACAGTCAGTGTCGGATCTTGTATCGGCGCCCTTCTCTCGTCGACGTTGGCAGACAGCCCCGCGAACTGGGTATCAAATCATGAAGCAATAGGACACTCACAAGTTGTGCCACTAAGAATGTTTGTGAAAGCAATGAGGGTTCAAGGCATCGGGCCCGACTTGGTTCTTGTAGTCGCCCAGGCATAGTAAAAGATGGCAACCAAAATGCCGAGAATAATCACGACCTCTTTTGCATATTCGAGCCAAAAGAGGACCATGGCGTGTCTTCGGTAGGTTTGCAGGTCCGAAGTATCGTCGTTTTCGGTTTGTGTCCTGTTTGATCGGTTAGCAATCGTGGACGTGAAATGTCTGTGGGATATAAGTGCTAATATCACTAACGCCAAGGTTGTCTCTGCACCACGGGGCTCCGGTATGTTCAGAATTTGGCGGAGACTAGAACGGAGTATTAGCACGTAAAGTCCATCAGTAGTGGTTAAGGGACGGGTATGTTCATGACCCACCTCGCGAGGTAGCGATCGGCAAAATTGTCCGGGGCGCGGTCGCCGGCGCGGTTGCCGGCCAAGGGTAGGCCCGCGGCCCTCAACCACTCCAGTATCGTGCTAAGCATTGTGGAAATTTTATTCCTGAAATTTAAGCTTGAGATAACTGGTATATGAACTTGTTGTTGTGTTGAGGAACGGTGTAAACAAATTCGCTCGGCCTCCATGAAGGATATTGACTCCTCTTGATTAATGCTGGAAGGAGAAGGGCAGCATTTGCATGGTACTTTCTGTTTCTCTAAGTCGTTCTGGCATGGCACTCCGTTTGCCCCTGACTTGGGTTGTCGTTGCGTTTGGCTGACAGTTGGTAAGGAGCCGTCCAACAAGGCATCTTCATATTCAGGAGGTGGAGTGTCTGATACCATGTCCGTTTTTGCGTGCGGGTTTGCCGCCATCGATGCTGCTCTTGAACGCACGAAGCTTGAAGGAGGCAGTTCTGCCGGGGTCACTTGAAGAATATATATATGTTGGATATGTTTACGTGAAGGTTCCTTCGTGGAAGTGCTCGAACAAGACCAAAGGGAAGAGAGAGTTCTGGGTGGAAAGTGGTATGTGAAGGAGAAAAAAAAAGAATGATGCCCATGTGCGTCGACCTTCTTTTATATGCTTCATGCCGGCCCAGTCTTCCTTCTTCCTATTTTCATATTTCAAAGCTATTACCCCGCTCCAAAGCAGGTAGATCCTAGACTACGGGATGCTCTTTCTGAAGCTTGACGATAGGCTTTTTGAACGCATACGTCCTGGCGACATATCTCCATTTCATGGGAAGGAGCGCACCATTCCGTACAGGCTAAGACTTTCTTGGAATGCAAGTAGTCATGGTCCTTACTTCTTCATGAGCGAGCTTCACGTTTGAACCTTCCCGCATACTAAAACTCAAAAAGGGTAAGAAAGAGCGAGAAGGCGAAAGGGCAAGAGAGCATGATCATCGTGCACCACGCAGGGGTGCAGGGCTCAAAACCTAAAATCACCAAGTGCAAGGTCAAGCCAATATGGGTGCGAACTGTGTATATGTCTAAGTCTACCTAAAGGTCTGATATAGCCTCTGCAGCTGGCTGGGCGCACCTGCCCTGGTCCTCTCTCGTACCTACTCTCCAAGCGTATCGTAGGATACTACAATGATGGTGAACTCCTCGACGAGAGTAAATGTATGAAAGTATGGAATTTTGTATACGCAATTCAGTCTCCGCTTGACGGCTTCGCAACCCCTCTGGCATCTGGCATCTGGGACTATGTCGGCCGTCGTGTTGAAATTTACCCCTGACACGCCGATAGACTGCTGTAAAGTGGTAAAATAGTGATTTGATGGAAAGCGACTAAAGTACACTTAATCTCTGAGAGATGCTCGACGTAAACCGAGTGACGGCGTTTGAGAGGGTCTTTTGACAATGGTTATCCTAATTTCTTAGTCATGGTATTCGTTGGGGGAATTTGCCCGTAGTCTCGTCAAGCTATCTTTATTCAAGCGTCTAAAATCAGCTGGAGACTTGCAACGACGTTATCATCAGTGTCACACTGCTATTGTCTCTCACGCCGACATTCTTTGCCTCTGTATTTTAGCAGAGCGTCAGATATCTTGACAGATAGCAGCATGTGGCTGAGTAGTGAGCAACGATATCAGATTTGGTAGAAGCAGACAAGTGCATTGCCTCACATCACAGACTTACTAAACGAGTTCCAATAACCTCACGGTCCGCACCAGCAGTTCTCATACTCTTTGCTAAACCTCAGTAGGGTAGACCCTAGTTAGGTGACATCGAGATACTTTGGTCGTGTGGTGTGCATCAAGCAACCGGAGCTCATAGTTACCGTTTTCCGTTAGTTGATGAGAACCATTACAGATCATCACATTTAGACATCTCTCTGGTTGGGAGAGATGCTCACCTCCGGCTCCAGCTACCGCTCGAATAGTCGCCAAGAGAGCCGGCGGTGGCCTCATTTTGGTCGCTGTTACGCCATGCGTTGACATCAAGTCAAGTGACACGGTAGTGTGCAACTGCAGGTCATCCTGAGATAATATGATGGTGACCGTAAACGAGGCAAGCACGTGCAGCTGCCACGTAACCGCCCGAGTTAAGCGTAATATACATAATGACTTCGTGGTCGTGTTGTATCCAGCGTGAGAGTCCATTCTGAAGCCCAGACTCTCACGACTCCTGTAACTCGATTCTCTGGCCGTCATACACTGTGATACTAGCCAGCCAACAAGCAGGGGATGGCTGATGAGGGCTATACCAGGAAGCATGCCGTGTAACGCACCGCAACTATTGCTGTGGCAGGTAACAATTTCAACTCAATGGTGTAGTAAGTAGGACTTATTGACCGTTTGGACACCCTATTATACCCAGTTTAGTCTGTCCATATCCATGCCCATAAGGCGTTCTCGTCGGTTGTTACAGGCCACAGCCAGCCAGCCAGCCAGCCACCCCATGTGACGGCTTATCTCGGAAGTCGAGGAGACGTTCCCCGTGGTGAGAGCGTTGAATGCAATTTTTAGCCTACTACTGCTGGTCCCGTCCAGTGATTATGATAGGAATGGTTCCTGTACGGAATTTGAGATCGGTTTCCTAAGACGACGATGTCAAGGTCAGGTCGATTGAGTGAGGCAACAGAATATGCGGTTTTTGGTGATGGAAGTCTCTACCTCCTGTATGAATCCCGAGGATATCGATGATCCGATGCCTTCGGGGACCTCGGTGAGTCATTCGCAGGGTACCTACTACCTAGTACTGCTTCGTAGTAGTTGCGACCACGGAGTGTTGCCTTCCATCAGGCCAGGTCACGGGTCCCAAGATGGCAATCGTACCCCTCGCCTCAGACAGGGTGTGCCTTCCTAGAGTCAATAAATGACAATGCAGGGAAATCTTAAACGTGATTAAAGTTTTTGCCACTTGCAACCGCGGTTGAGGCTCCTTCCGTTGACGCGCTGGATTGTTCGGATTCCGTAATCAATGGTTTGAGGTCTATCTCCGTGGACATCCTGCCCTGTGAATTTGTGGACTTGTGAGTTGTGATACACTCGGCGCAGACTCCATTATTGAGACTTGTTGAGATCTGTTATTGTTTACTACTACGTGAGATCAGTTCTTGTGATGTGAAGTGTCACTACACGTACAAGTGTCTATGAGCTGATACGCTCGAGTCACCAGCATATTATGCCATACTCTGGCAGTCTGCAGATACGACGAACCCGAAAGAGCCATCTAGATCAGATGTATTCATTGTAACTGATCGTCGTCATATTCACACATGACATTCCCAGAAACATAATATCGGTTAGCATTTATATGCTAAAGAAAAGGAGACGAGCCGAATCGCAGCCCGTCGTTTCCATTCGTACAGATCGGGATGCTAGAACTCGGGAGTGATCGGCATCATGGTCATCCCAGTCCTCGGATCGGCGGACGCTATCTTGTGTAGGGGCGGTCCCTGGTTCTGCTCTGACTTGTTTACGCATGTATTCATAAGTGGCAAATGGGCATGAGGGGCCATGGCCCATGGAGGTCTGTACTGTGAAAAGTGATCAACCCAGCACTCTTCTCATGCGCTGATAGTCGCGTCCAACTTCCAAGTTGAATCTCTTGACACGTCAAACCGAGACTGGCACATCAGCAGGTCAACTTGCACTAACTCATTACAGGCATCAAGACTCACAACCTCATCGACTGGAATGTATGATATCACCAGAGCCTTCAAGATGATTGATAGGCTAGGAACGCTGGGCTGTGCCATGCGGCATGCCGACGATGGTGACTTAATGCTCAGCAATCGATCGCGTTGAGTCGCCTGAAGCCCGACATGTTGGGGTGATGGTGACAATGTTGAAAACGTCACGATGTATTACAGGCGACGTGGTTACTCCCAGACAGTAAGCTGTGAACCGTGAGGCCGTCAGATAGACAGCATCATACTTTTTGCCAAGCGCCTGGATCTCCTGATTCTCCCCCGTGATATCCCATTGTAAGGGATATCACAAAGGTACGTTGCTTGCAGTAGAAACAAGCTCACTGTCGCTTGCTGACTGCCTGCATTTCAAGATACTAAGGCAGTGAGGGCCCTCTTCAGTTCTGTGAGCAAGGGAATGCAAAGTATCGGCAACCTGCTTGAGTGAGTCGTGGTAAGGCCATTCAAAACGAAGCGTTAGACGAGAGATGCTTGAACACGACTGGGTAAGAGGCGCCCAGATGCTCAGCTGTGTCGGGGACTATATCGCTCATCAAGATCGGGCAAGGAGAAGCCCTTTCTCGTCGCTCTGAATGGCCAGACCGCGCTGAGCAAGATACATTCGGCTTGTTCTTCGCGCCAGATCCGGGGCTCTGGGTCCTCCCTCCCACCATCGGGGCAACCTGCGACACCGGCTTCACCGCCCCCTCTCTTAAGATTCCTCTTCCTGGTCTCTCGGGACTTCGTAGGGGAATTCGGAAGTTCGTTCAAGGCAGGATATTTTGCGAGTATAGTATTAAGATGATAAACTAACACTCAGATCTTCTCGCCAAATAGCGTATTCAAACCCAGAAGACGTTGTGAGGTAGACTGAGCAGTGAGGAGCATCTATCAAGCCACACTCATAGTATCTCGTAGTTTGCAATGGGGCCGCCACCCACGTTCCGTTCGGGGAGAGTCACTGTCCTCACCGTGCGATGTTTACCTGGAAAAGTCTTAACCACCGCTAAGCTTGCCTACAATACGGCGAACTCTAGCCGCCGCGAGCCGGATCCGAAGGCCATAATTTCATAGAGACTGGAAAAGCACTAACAGGACTATACAGCGAGACTATTCAATATCCGTGAGTTACCGCTGCTGTCACTTCCTATGGAGGACTTACGCGCGCAGAGCGCGAAGAGCAGGCATCCTAAAAACAAGGAACAACGCTGCAGGAAAGGATTCAGCGTCCTGCAGGATACACTGCTTGGAGATGGTATGGGTCCAGTAGTCGCTCAGTATCCTCCCCCATGATGATCGGGATTTGCTTCATAAGTTCATATCACAGTTCCACTGCGTTGGTCCAGCTGGCTAACGCCGCCTCGTCGTTGGCAGTGAAACGATGAGGGACTCTCACGCCTAACGGGGTGATGATCGAAAGCCAACCGTCCTGGGTCTCCTCGACCCTGACTCCTGACTCCTGACAAGGTCATCGTTCACCGTAGCATTTTTGTTTGCAGGTTACACATGTTGTGCTACGAACTTTTCAAAGCCCCCTGTTTTTCCTTGCGCTCCACGATGAATCAATCACGTCGTTCAGGCATGGGGGCAACACTCATGTTCCGAGTATAGTTGGGACCACAACGCTTTGGGCTTGCTTGGGCTTGACACTTGTTCGCCCCCCCTCCTTCCCCTCCTGCTCCTGCCCAAGTGCCGAACACAAAACGCCGTCAGCCACCTTGGAAATAAATGATCGACGCCCACTAGGACGGCAGTCGGAATCTGTCGTTCCCGAAATGGTGATGGTTTCATAGTCGAGAGCTCAACCCGTAACGCACAAGACTCTTACGCCTGAACACCTGGGAGGCGCTCAGAAACTTGCCGTTCGCTAATACGCCTGGCTGGGTTTAGTCTGCGTAGATCCAGTCATGTTTGGGGACTAGTCAGTGCGTTTTTGGCTGGCATGTCTCGGTCGTACTTTTTTTTTGCTCATTAGAATCTAGGTATCGTCATGACTTGAGTCGACGACTAGATCTAAGACATGCATCACTGGCACCTCTATTGAATTAGTAGGGTATGCGGGGTGCAGTAAAGCGGATGATCATAGTTCACTGTAAGAGAGACTCGAGAGAGAGAGGAGAGGATCGAGGAGACAATGGGTATTCATTAAGATGTAATTCATCACGAACTCCAACCAAGACAAGGAGAAAAAAACCTGCACGGCTGAAACTCGACAGTAGTAGCAGTAGTAGTTTTGTTGCCCCCCCTCTCTCTCTGTCTTTCCCGTCTTTCCCAAGTGTAAGTTTGTTCGTTCATGCTATCGTACATGGCTTTGCCCTGGTCTTTTTTTGTTGTCGCCATGAGAAAATAATAACCCTAATAGTTGTATTGTAAAATCAATCACCCACATGAACCCCTTTTTGTCCCTCCCGTTCTTCCCGCCCGCGTCAGCAGCATACCAGCTGCTGCCATGTAGTAATACACACAAGTAGTATCGAGTTCTGATACTTGACCCTACCCTACCCTAACCCCTTCCCATATAAAAATCCAGAGTGAGAAATTACGAAATAGAAACGCCCTTTGAGACACGGGAAAAAGAAATGGTAAGATAAGATAGCGCCTGGGGAATATGCAAAAAAGAAAAAAACGAGTGTTGTAGTAAAATGAAAAACAAAAAGCCTGAAACTCCTGGCGTTATTGACAATGATGGTTGAGGCGTTTTTGTTTTAGTTTTCGCTCCGAGATGAAGAGAGAGAATGAGAACGGGAACTTGTCTAGTCGTCCGCCTTCAGAAGTAACGACCGTTTCTTCGGCTGGTTCCGCTGCTTCGTCTTCCGCATCTCCTCGTCCAGCAAAGCCTGCGCGTCCTCGTGGTAGTTGGTTCGCCCGCTCGGCGGCTTCTTCGCGTGCAGCGCGAGGTGCGAGCGCCAGTTGTCCTTGCGGTTGAAGACTTTGTCGCAGAAGCCGCATTTTGTGTTGATTTCTTCTTGGTTGCCGTGGACACTAGATACATCCATTAGTATTTGATGTTTGGATGTGTTATGAGGATATGTGAAGGGACTTACGTGTTTAAATGCCGCTTCAAGTGCTCCTGCCGCTTGAACGGCTTCTTGTCCACGCAGCTGTCGTGCGGACAGCGGTGCGACCCCTTGGAGAAGATCACGACGAACTTCTTCCCGATGACGGTTGTCTTCTGCGGCCGGTTGCGCTTGGCGATGCGGTAGGATTGCTGCACCTGGTGTAGGGCTGTCGTCTTTTGCTGGATGCCGTCGACGTAGAGACGACGTCGCTCATGTGACGGGAAGTAGGGCGAGTGGCCAAAGTGAGGAGTCGACATGTCCTGGACTGGCGTGGGCACTGTGGATGAGCTGTGCACGTCGAAGAAGTTGACGGGGCTGTCTCCGGGCCATGACCATGTGGGCGCTACGTCGTAGGCAGCAGCAGCAGCAGCGGCGTTATCGAGGGTGTACTGCTGCTGCGGGAACTCCAGCGTGGGCGAGATCAAGTGTTCGTCGAAGGAGTGATGAACCAGACCCCGGGGGTTAGTAACCTGGATGGAATTGTTCCGCGAGGCCGCGGGCGTTGGCATCATGGATATGCAGTCGAAGTCCATGGCGGTGGATTGTATGCTCGTCTTCCGGCTTGGTGTGGCGGAGAGGGCGTCGTAGCTGTCCAAGTAGTGGTGAGAGGAAGCCCTCGACTTAGCTTCGGAAGGGAAATAGCCGTTGAAGGCCGAGGCGGGGGGCGTCAGGCAAAAGCCAGTGCCTGATGTTCCACAGACCATGTTGTCGTGGTCCAGCAGCAGGGGTTGCAGCCCCGGCGTCGAGCGGCCGGAGATGGGCGTGAAGGGGTCTTGCGAGGAGCTGACGGTGGACTCTGAGGAGAAGCTGCCGGAGGTTGAGCTGCAGGGTAAGGAAGATTGGCTTCCGAAGGAAAAGTTTGAGTCGAAGCTGACTCGGAACTCCATAGGGATCTCCATGGTGAGGTACCGGTCGGAAGGGCTTCGGGTTATCCAAGGAGGAGAAGGTTTGTTTTTTGGTTCCCAAGGGTTGAAGTCGTGCAAAGAATGGGTGATACCAGGCAGGCAAGCACAGGAGCCAACTCCGGGGATGAGTGCCAATGGAGTTTGTGATGGTTCGAAGTGTGAAATGTAGGACCAGGAATGAGGGGGGAAGTAATAGATATACTAAGGATGATGAAGATGGGTGGTGGAGGAATTACAAGGCAATATCCCTTTGCACAGGATGGTAGCTAGCTTGACACCGATTCTCAATATACTGAAGTCTTCGGCCCGGAAGGGCTTTTTAATTGAGATAGAGAATGCCGTTCTGGAGACGCGTTGAGTCCCGAGGGCGGCGCGATGGTTACTTAAAGGCAGAGCGAGCAGCACAGGACGAATGGACGGATGGATCATGGCCGCCTCTTGCCCCCCCCTGGGAGTCGAGACATGCAAGAAATTACCTTGGCTGCGGCTTGTCTTCAAGCCACTTCCCCAACTTTCAGCATGTCCCATTGCTTGCATTTCTAAATCATTGTCTCGAGTCGGACTAACTTGGGCCAATTCGTGCCTCCCTCCACATCGCTTGGGTGATGGGTGAGTCAAGAGGTCAAGCTGTTACCAGCACTCTGGGTGGGTGCCAGCATCATGCATTAGTGTTGGGCCAACGGCATAAGTGATGACAGGGCCACCCCAAAAGGACTACACTAGCCATTGTGACCTGGCAACATGTAAGTATTCCGTATGTGGTATCATGTACCCATAAGCAGAGTCCGCGCCCCCAAAGCAGGTATTATCATCGTAAATTTAGAAAAATTAGGAAGCCAACAGGACGGCGCACAGCATCCAGCCGGCCAGGAGAGGAGACCAACCAACGCTTGCGAGGCAAACATGTTCGCTCGACCGTTCTGTTTCCTCTGTGCTTCTCGACGGGTCTTGGCGAACGAGGACTTGAATTTGCCCGAAAAAAAATAAAATATTTACTATTTTTTGTCTGTGGTGTGCCTCTAGCTTCAAAGTCGTGAGACAGGTACTCGTTGGTAGAGCCCTCGCTGTGAAATGATAGTGGCTAAGCAGCTCTGGAGTGGCCGAGTCGTAGTAACAGATCGGGGAGTGACGCGCCCAAAATCGAAGTGGCATTCAGGAATGGAGCTATATTCCTGAGGAGTAGGCCCGCGTCTATGTTGACACCCTCGCTGAGACACCGGCCAGAATGGGAACTGAGCTGTGTGATAATACGTAGTAGAATTGCGTAGCCCGACCTTACAACGTTACCAGCGAGCATACCTACCTCTCACTACATCGACGCGGCTCTATGGCGGTTATGACGCCGACTTACATGCCAAAAGTAGGGCCGCTCTGAATATATATATTGCCACTTCCAGAACGCGACCGCGTTGACCTTAGACACTCGCGTGAGTATGAGATCTATGTTCATGATGCTGAGATTTTGCCATCGTTTCATCGGGCCGACCGAGCTATGGACAGACATATTCGAGTCGAGCAGCATACTCTCGTGGTAGTAACGGGTTCCAAACGATACTCAGACGAGACGCTACACGTTACGATCATGATCGAGCTATGCTTAGCTCTCTTTTTCCCCTGATGAAGCTCAATCTCGATCCATCGTGACTCTGTCATGAGTTGATGAGGACAGATCATAGATGTGACAGGCACATCCGTGAGAATTCCCGGCTCTTTGCCCCGGCCGTTTGGCCTCCTGCACAGAGGACCAAGCTCCATTTCCAGAAAATTATCAATACTACCCCGAGCTTCCTCCTTACTAAGTCCGCCGTCACCCCCCAGCGGAAAGTATTGTATGTAACTCAAGGATATATCTCTCTTCGTTTCCTGTGTGAAGGGTGTTAACCCGTTTGAGAATGTGGCTGACCGGGTTGTCGCAGGTGAGGTGGGAGAAATGATCCTGATAGGATGCCACCACCAGCCAAGGAATTAATTACATTTCTGGGGACACGCCTCCGAAAGGCTGTATACTAGCAGCAGCCCCCCCAGCTCAGGTATAACCACCCCCTGGGCCCGGCTCTAGATAGATCGGAATATCAAAATGATTCTCTCGCCGGGCCGTTTACCTAAAACCGATTCTCCTGGGGCTTGGCTGTTCATACTAATCAGAAAAGGTACCGCCTAGATAGACTACTGCAAGTCGACCGGAGACCGTATGGGGACTCTAGCCGGTGCTCAGAACAATAAGCATGGACTTTGCGTTCTGATCTCCTTCAATTATTATCATCATCAAGTATCGTGACTTTTTCCCTCTGGCGATAAGAGGTGATCGGTCACAAAGCTCATCGGCACGATGATACTGAGAGGCGTTCAGCCCCTGAAGAGCGTTCGTCCACACAGCAAAATAGTGTCCTTGCATCGTACCTGTTGTGGCGTTTCTTCTCCAACGTCCAGAATATCCAAGACAAATGTCTTCAATGGTGTCATTATCTCCTTCGCAGATCATTTTGAACATTCACCCATTTTTGTCCCCTGGGGTTAAAGGTTTCCCCTGGGTTTAAACGTCGGCGTGGACAGAGATTGTGTGTACGATATTCTCTCCCTATCCGTGAAGAATTTTTCTTTTCCACCCTTTCGATCCAGTCATGAGAATCAAAATACCCACAATTCAAGGAACGTTTCCTTTCTTCCTTTCTCTGGAAGGGGGTGGTCGTCTAAAACTGGACTCTTGTCGCGTTTTTTCTTGCGAGGTCTCAACGCAGGGCCCGTAGCAGGTACGTGACATCCACACATTCATGATCCAGCTATGTAAACCATGGAACCATCACATCCGAGGTTCCCAGATGCACGGTTGAGGCTGTTCCGGCGGCATCTGAAGAACGTTTCCCCGGCCGACGACGGAATTGTTCCCTTCATTGGCGGCAATATACCGCGCTCTGTGATCAGACACCGCCCTCGTGATCTAGATTTAACACGCTTGTGGACCACTTTTGAGTGTCGTTGTTGCAGTTGTTGTTCTAGACGCTGCCGCACGGAACATAGTCCACACTTGCAGTCAGTCAGTCGACTAATACCATCGTCAGTTCCATGGGTTGACTACGCCTCTACATGGCATGGAGATTGCTCGCACGATTCTCGGCACAACAGAAAACAAAAATGTCAAATCTTTTCCTTCTTACGTGGCATTTTCAACGGAGCTGTCATCTTGATCTGACGGTCCTGGGTGCTCTATCTCATCGACGATGATATGATAAATGCTTGGCAGGTGGGCACTAACGGGTCTTGTTCCGCGTTCTGATCACCAGATTCTAGAAAGGAAATGAATCGCGAGCCGATGGGTATTTCCATCCGTGCTGTCTGTCAGTTCAGTCAGTTTGGAAACATCGGCGCCGGTGCCGTCGCCACCACGAAGTCCTCTTTTCGGCCGTCAGCCGCAGGTCAACGCCAACCATACGGAACGAGAAATAGGGCTCCACAGAGGGGTGGAGCGTATCAAGTCACGCTCGTTCCCAATTCGAGGGTTTCCCGCAGGTGTGCGAAAGAAAGAAGGGCTGCTGGTGGGTTACCAACCTGGGCTGGCCTCGAATACGGAAATCGGTGGAGCCACACTACACACACCTTTTTTTCGTAACGCGCGTCCGCTCGGCATCCGCTCCGATATGCAGCCAGCAGCATTAGACTGGGCTATTTTTTCTTTTCTCTTCTGGAAAGGGGAGGGGGGGCCCGGGAGGACCGGAATACGTACCTACACCAAGACCGGCGTTGTCTCTATTGGTTAAGCAGTGAGAAGCATGGACTTTTTTCCTTAATCATACGACCCATATCTTTTTTTCGAAACTGCATGTCGTCTATTATAGAGAGGGCTGGTTGGGAAAGGCATCAGCGAGTCCGAGCGAGCGAGTGATGAAGATGGGAAGATGTGTGACTGAGCTGTTTGGGGATAGGTAGAGACTCAGATAGGCAATTCGACGACATGTTGGACAGGAGGAATTGCTTCTTTTTTGATGCTTGGGATAGATGTGTGATCCGTATATTGATCGGTGGTTAGATCTTAGCTCTGCCAGGCAACGACAAGTTGCTTTTGCTTCTCCCACTGGCTGGGACGCTCAGCTGGGGCGGAACCCATTTGGGATTCATCACGATATGATCAGATGGGTGAACAGCAAGGTGTCATTGCAATGCGCTGCTTCGGGGTTTGATAGCATCTTATCCATTCGCCGGAGATATTACCACGGAACAGTTTTTTCTTTCTTCCTCTCCTCGGCCTCGTTTCATCTGTGAAGATGACAGAGAGCTAGATGTGACGGCAATTGAACACGGTATCCTAAGAAAAAGGAACGTGATGCCGTTTCGAGAACATGGATGGATGGATACCGACCCGACTGAGAGGTCGTAGTATATGATGTATCGCCGGCCGAATAACTGTGACGAGTGGGTGATGGATGCAACACGCGCGCATTTCAATGCATCCTGTACGATTATTAAATTGCAACGTCCGTTATTTCTTCCGTAGAAATCCTGGGTTTGTTTTTTGGCACCACCCCGCCCCGAACAAACAAACAAACACACAGAGAGAGAAAGAAAAGAGGAGACGAGTTCCCGAAAGAAAATATGACAGATACTGTAACGCGCCCAGAATGCTACCCTCCCCCCGTTTTAGGCCCATGCAGCCAGCCAGCACTTCCCAGGGAACGGGAGTGGAACCCGCGTTGTGAACCCTAGAAGAGAGGAAGCAGGGCGGGCGATCTCACTTGCTTACCCACTTATACAGGGGGAATGACACCCGCGATCGCTATGCGCGACACAGTACGCCGTCCAAGATGGCGAGGAGATCGGATTCGTGGGCAGTTTGGAACTTTTTGCACCCCCGTGTAGGATAATAGGAGGACGTATTATAATAGCATGGCGTTCTATTTGTTCGTGATTGAGCCCAGGCAAGGAACGGGTGGGATTGAAAAGTGACATTTCTTCTGAGATGTGTTGTTCACGTCGACTCGTCCGCCACGTATGTTCCGTGAAGGAAAAAGCAATCATATCGTTCATGTTGGTGAGAATAATAGTCTGCTCCGCGTAAGCCCGTTGTGAGTTCTACATCGGCAGAGTCAGTCATCTGATTTCTTAGTCTGTCGACTACAAACCGTCAAGATCAGCGCGAAGTTCTAGAATATGGGACCTGACAAATACATAACAGACTTAACATCCAAACGCGCGGAGCTACCTACATAAGCAGGCATCTCTTCTCACATACATAGTAATCCGCTTAGTCTCCTGCTCGTCTCTATAGCTTGTACGACGATGCAGGACCGTTGTTGTCGTCAATAATAAACTTGTGTAATCCCCCAGAGGCTCTCGGACGGGAACCTGCTTGCTCACCAAGTGGCACGGCGTAAGAGCCAAGGCTTCCAGCTCAGCCCTACAGCGTGCTACGAACAACGCCTCAAGGCGCAACGAAGCCACAATTCAGTAGGTCAACGCGGAGTGAGTAGAACAACTACCCTTTTCAGTCAAATATCGAGGCTGGGATGTAGGCACGTCTCTGTATGTAGGCAGGCAACTCCCCGACCTGATCCCGACGACGCGAAGGACTAATGCGAGCTGGCAACTTGTACATATTCTGATTTCTGAGTTCTGACACCCCGCGCCGCGGTTGGGAACCTGGTCCGGAATGCAGATCAATACCCTTACCAGAAATAACCCCCCTTGCGCGTTGCCTTAGCCCTAACATGACCCCGGGCGACCTCGAAAATCATCAAGAGTGAGATACCTACGAGTAGGCAGTTGATATGTAAACTAGACATCCCTTTTACTATTCATCCACGATGCATACGAGGTGAGGTGTGTCGTGTAGGTAGCCTCACGGGTAGAGGCATGCATAGAGAGTCACGTACTCTGGGGTGACACGGCATCGACGTCTACAGCGACTACATCTTATCGACACCAAGATGAGTAGCTGGTTTGTCACATCGTAATGGTTGGAGATAGAGGCATATGCACATAAGTCGAATCACCATCGAGCGGCTGAGGCTGGTCTCCATATGGTCGGTTTGCTGGGACGAGAAACGCGTAACAACAATGGCGATCCGAGGATGTTTGGTGGCTTTAAGTGACTAGGTGGTGCCTGATGCCTAACATGCATGAATCTACAGGCAGATATCATTCCTCAACATGTCGAGTTGGGTCCAGGTGCAGGGCCAACTGTGACTTAGACTTAGTGTAAGCGGGGGACACAGGCCGTGCTGCCGGCTTTCAACGAAGGGGGTTGGAAACTGCTAGTATATTGGCGGATACACATTCGAACTCAGCCTGGATCAGGGAGCCATGATAGGGCTCAGCCGTAATCCGGCACCGTTTGGCGGCGGTAGAACAGCTGCATACGATCGTCGATCGATTCGGGGCTGCGGCCAGTATGTGGCCAGCTACAAATGTAACGTGATTTACTATCGAAGCCAACAGGGATTCAGGTCCTGTGACAGACTGCTTCGTACCTCGTATGCGATGGTATGCATTCTGTGCCGCCGCGGGAACAGCCTAGCGCTGTGAAAGAGTGGTCGTGCAGAGCAAAGCGTGAGAATGGATGGATATAAGTGTTAGACTAGCTCTCAGAGCCATTCAACACACGGAATTGCACCAGCTTCTAGCCAACTCTCCGACCTCCCACCGGCCCCTCTCTGACGCTTCACTTGAATGTGCGAGATTGACAGGTCTATCGCAAACACGGACCGCTTCGCCGGCGACTTCACCCATTAGCGTAGAAGGTCCAGACCACGCAAGAGGTCTACCTAGCCTTCGGAAGGTGGCCAG
Source organism: Xylariaceae sp. X3-2 (assembly GCA_028637685.1). Taxonomy (NCBI): domain Eukaryota; kingdom Fungi; phylum Ascomycota; class Sordariomycetes; order Xylariales; family Xylariaceae; species Xylariaceae sp. X3-2. Next base: position 55,168 of record JAJFDI010000003.1, read on the forward strand.
TTTCATTGAAAGATGATCATAGATGTGATGAGTGGCCGCAAAGAGGCTATCCTCTAAATGAGCACGAGTGTTCAACCTTACTCCGGTCCGTCGCTAGCATCGTCAAAGTCCTGCATGGCGTCCTGCATTTCTTCTTCGCTAGCCTCAAGACCGGAAGAGCTCATCAACTTGTTATCCTTGTCCTCCGCTGTTTCGACTGTTAGCCAAGTGCCCATCGTCAAGAACATAAAAAGGGGAAAATCTTACTTCGTGGCTCAACCAACAGATTCTCCTGAACTTCGCAGTCAGTCAGTGTCGAACCTTCGCCAATGTTACTCCTCTTGCCCAGAATGCAGCGAGTCAGCTTGCAACCCTTGCCAACCACCACATCATCCATCAGTACGCATTGGAAGAGTTTAGCGCCCTCCTTGATTTGGCAATTCGCTCCAACGACACACTCTTTGATAGATGTCTTCTCATCGACCATGACATTGTTGGCAATCAGACAGTCTTGTCTCGTAATAGTGGTCCGGGGCTTAACACCGTCGGGGTAAGCGATCTTCTTAGGGTGAGCAAAAGGAGAAGCAGCATCTGGCCCTGCTTCCTCAATAGACGGCAATTTAGCCAACCGTAACGAGACAGCAAGCAGCAGCTTGGCGGTGTCAACGCGACGTAGTAGCGGCGCATCTGCTTTGTGTGGGTGGATGTATGCTAGGACTGGCGGGATAGAAACTTGAGTAGATTCCTTAACGAGTGCGCTGTGGCCATCCTCAGGGTCCGTAGATGCCGAGCTGTCGCTTTCCTGAGAAGCTAGGGCATCGCCCTGCGGCGCAGGGTTGTCCTTGCGTTCAATGTTGGCCGAGTCTGTGGTCGTGGCACGGCCTTGTAGCGCCTTCGTCAAACCAAGTTTCTCGGGCAGACCCGCCTGCCACGTAGCCTTCGCCCACCAGCCGACGACGTCCTCTCCGATTGTTTCGAGCTTCTCGTTTTCTTGCACAAGATCCATTATCCACTTCGGGAGGAAATAAATATGTGCGTCTCGGTGAGTTGTGAGCATCCGCAGCTTGGGGTGTTTGCGCATCAAGCCATGTCGCAAAGGGAAACTGTTCTTCGCATCAACAAGGTCTTTGAGCGAGTCTGTCGGCATACATAACGCCAAGTATGACAGATCCTGTATGATGGAGCTCTTGGGCGTGGTAATGTCTTTGGGCATGGGAGTGGTAGCAATGAAGTCGGTCTCTTCACCCTTGATGGGAGTCTCAGTCTTCGTCTCATACCAGACACCCAAACCACCGCTGCAATTAGGAGTCTCTTCGCCACCGAGCAGGTTGGATAAACTGGCAGCCTTGACCATCCAGGCTTGCAGCAACTTGTCACCTCCCATCTCACAGACAAGATCACAGGGCAAGACAAGTAGGTCATGTTTGACGAGGTCTCTTATTTCCGGAAGACGGAGTATCTCGGCTGTACCTGTGTTGTAATCCAGACCCTGTGGTGAGACCAAATCTGGGCGGGGATGAGGAAGACTGGTGAGGAAGGGGTTAGTGTTCATTGCGGCCGTCATGGCCTCTGCCGCTGACGGAGGGCAGATCAGAGTGATATCTGCGTTTTTTGTTAGTGCAATCGATCATACATGCAGCAAAGCAAGATCAACAAGGGTGACTTGAAAATAGCGAGAGATTCAGAAAGACTCATAACATGTATGAGGCTTAAGCCACCAGGGCAGGCATAGCGTAGGGAGCTAGAAAGAAATGGTTGCCTTACTTGTGATGCCCGTTCGATAGCAGAAGTCGATAGGGTACCAGACCATCGGCCGGTTGGCGATGGGAAGCAGAGCCTTGGGGTTTTCATCCGGATTTGTGGTGAAAGTGGGAAAAGAAGAACCAGGGCCACAGAGAATGAGGGCCTGGAGGCCCGTCGCGGGCATGGAAACAGCGTGAGGCATGATGTGAGGGAGTCGGCTCACAACTCAGTCTCAGTGTGTATGCCTCCGTCTGTGATAGTAGCTGTGGCGCGAAACTTATGTATGCTTTCGGGGTCCTTGGCGGTTCTTTCTTGAGCGGAGGCGAAGAGAATGGCCGGTTGAGTCACGAGTTCAAGTTCAACTGCGCACTTATACGCGAGTGTAATCCTCAATGCGAATAAGAGTCACAGACGGGAGCGGCGCATATGGGGTGGGGAGCAGCTCCGAGGGAAAAGGCTTATCGATAATATTCAGAAGGTGGGATGATTAGTAAGTCCGCAATGTTTGGGTAGTTACATCTGTGGCTGATGCATGTGCGATAGTTGAATAGTGGCTTTGTCTGCCTCCGTCTCTGAAATCCGCACCTCCGATCACAACACCTCCTGAACGGAGCCAGAGGTACGGAATACTTGCGCTACTTTGATATGAGGCACTGTATAGAGCGCTGAATACGGAGGAGAAGTTGAGGAATCTCTCCCCGATAATGAACCCTTAGGGCTTTCAATGCCTACCACTACCTCATAAACACCGTGCCTCCATACAGTGCTACTCTACCGTGTCGGTTCCTGCCTGAACTTGTACCGATTCCGTTACGCACCAAGCAAATAATTGCCTCCGGTTGCTTACCCACGCCAGCCAACATTGACGGAACCATGAACCTCGGCCACTTTCGCGCGCAGGGATCTTTAATAGGTCATCCATGCCCAGGAATCAACAAGATGGCACCAGCCACCCCAACCACACCAGCTGCTCTTCCCTTACGATACCTATTTGTATTTGTATTGATGAGATGATACGGCAGCTTTTCTAGCCCGCAGTTCTTACGCATTACAGTCTCGAATTGCGGTCCTCGCTGCATTGCATTGTTGAAGCGCACCTGCTCTGCATCGCCGTTCCACGGTCGTGCACCTCTCCCATTGACGATCGTCGCATGCGAATAGGAGCCAGCCCAGGCGCGCATTGCCATGATCTCAACTGAATAAATGTCGTCGTCGTACGAATCCTCGAGATCCCGTCGCGGGGGAATCTGGAGTCACTGGGTTCCTCTCGCTGTTACGCTCACAATTGCTACCGTTGGAGTCGCCACTTGGGCCTGGAGCCAACGGTCGAAGGAAGAGGAGGAGCATGAGGAGCATGAGGTTGCGCGAGCCGAGATAGACTATGAGAATGCAGACTACAGCGATAACGCCCCCCACGGCGCACTCAGCCGGGATTCGCGACGCGCCTTGACAAAGGCCTCCGGTACGGGAAGCGGTGCGGAATTTGCTGTTGCCGACGTACATCCAGAGGCCAGTGGCGCTGCAGCAGGCTGGGGATCGCACATGTCAGGTCCCTTACGACGGACACCAAGCCCTCAGCAGTTTCTTTCCAGTGCCGGAAAACCAGCGACAGCAGCGGTTGGTGCCGCTGCCGCTGCCGGTCCTGCCATGTCTTCCCTTCGTGAAGAGGATAAAGTTGCATATGCAGACCATGAAACATGGTCGGAGGAGGCCGAAGCTCAGAAGGAGAAGCCCTTAGCCAAGTCGCCTCCCCGGCCTCTAGAACCAGGTCAACGTCGCAAGACCGTCGTTCTTGTCGTATCGGCGGGAACAGATATGGATGACTTTGACGGTGAACATGCGGTAGGCATAGTTGCTCATCTTGACTCGTCCCTACCGTGATTTAATACTGACCAAATCGTGCTAGTCCATCTTATCTCATATTCCCAAGAACACCGATCTTTCCAGAATTGAATTGTTTGTTCTGATCTACGCACCGGGCATCCAGGAATCGGATGTTGAAGCAGCAGCAGCAGCAAAGTCGAGCAACTCGGCTTTCAATGCGGCGTACTCACAGGCGTTGGCCCTCGTGGAGAAAGAGTCCATGGTCATGCCGTTTACGACAGCCAGCGGTTACACGCACATGTTACGCCACTTGGAGCCGGAAATCGTCTATCTACAAGCGTCACTAGCTGGAGAAAACGGCCTCCTAGTCACACAGCTCCAGTCTTGGCTACGACACGATGTAATTCTCATTGTTGGTGCTGACGGTGGCCACGCTGGTCTCGTTGACAGCGAGTCTGAGACAGAACACCCCGAGAAGAAGGACTTGTGGTGGAAAAAGGAAGAAAGGGTCGGACGAGGCAGAGGCGTTGTGGTGGTCGATAGCCTGAGGACAGGAGATGATTGGGCTCGTCGGGTTCAGGGGCTCGAGTGAGGACCAATTGCGCCGTCACCGTCAATTCGACCGTTTTAGAGTGCAGTCTACGGATTGCTTCCCCTGCTATTGAAATACTTCTATGCAACATAATATACCTACCTACTACCTCCTATGACATTTGATACGAATCGAGCACTTTACGGAATAGACGCCCGGGCTGCCTATGAGATTTGCGTCGTTCTCATACCTGTTTCTCGTGAAGCTGGACGCAACGAATACCTACCTACATAGATACCTGGCATAGAGGGATGGAAAGATGGGTACGGAATAGTTCTTGAGAAGCATGCCCATATCGTACATACCTCCAACCCGACCTAAGGGGTAGCCTGTCGTGCTAGACCTGATTATCGACCGTATCACTCGTGTGGAATCCCTAGGTCCGTTGTAAGTATTTCGTACCCGGCCATGCATGAAATACTCGTACACAATCCGATGTATGTACCTTAGGTACTACCGTACCTGATAACCGAGCGAGACAGGTGCGGAGTGTGCAAATTACTTGGAAGATACCTCCTATAGCCAATTGATAACACGTTGAAAAATCACGAAGCTCTCAGGATCTCGTAGAATCCAGGCAGGCATCATCGAGGTATCCAAAGGCACATGGTCATTTTACAACCATGTAAGGTTGAACGTTAGGTACCCCTAGCTTAGTAACGGAGGTAGGCGGTGGACCTGCTGCGAGGTACCCAGACACCCGACAAATACAATGCATGGACGATCACTCGAAGGTACTGGCTCGGTGCCGGGAGCATGTTTAAATGTTGTTGAGAGCTCCGACTACACCAAACGGCGCTCTTACGGTTGCCAGTGGCCCATACCTGGAGGTAAGTTTTAGCATAGAGATACTTTGAGGTCTCATGTGTCAGTCCGTACTGCACAAGTATCTGCTTCACAAGGGGATACAAGCACGGCGACATGTGTCTACCTAAGGTACCTGCCTCCTCTCTCCCTCGTGGTTCCATTAAAGTCGCCCGGCCTACTACCTTAGGTAGGTAGGTATGTACCTAAGGCACCTAATCTTAGTAGGTAGGTACCTGTAATCCGTACTGTTCCTACCTCCTAAGTCCAGTACGGGATGAGTCCCTACAGCATGAGGCTCAACAGGTCTCAACGCCCATCACTTCAACAATCACCAGACGATGGACGACTCTTTTAAAGTTTCATCGCACACAAAGACCCGACGGCCGGGGATCTTCGGACTCCATCCCACCAGCAAGCAACTTACCTTCTTATAATTTATTTCTTCCCACAATATAAAAACGTGACCCCCCCCTCCCCCTTCTATCAGATCTGATCAGCGGGATCCATCAATCCATAATACGTAAAACTAGTACTTCGTAAGCTGCCCCAGGCGCTCGTTTCACGACTGCTCGAGTCCACACGACGCACATTACGAAATACATTGCCTAAATCAATGTGACGCCTCGACCGTTTCCCATTCTCCCATCACCAAGCGCGCCGACCATCGCGACCACCCTGCTCTCCCTGTCCTCCACTCCAACCCACCTACAACCTTTCCCCGTCAATTAACCTCGACGCAGGAACCCTTTATCTTCGGTTCATAATCTAATTCCGCTTGTTCTTGCGATCCGCAGAGACAGGCGTACGTCATCCCGCCTCCGAACAACCAACTCTTACCTCTTCCGCCCTCCCACTTCTATCCTGCGAACGAACCGCCAAACAACGAACGACCGATGGTCCCATTGTCGCCGTCGACGCGATAGATAGCGTACCGTTCATCGCGGCCGCTCGCTAGTTCCCACCGTTCTTCGTGGTTTAATTCACCGAGCCGCAGCAATGGCGCCGGTCGTTGTGTCAGCGGTGCCTCCGCCGGTACCCAAGATCAAGCGCCCGCCTCTGCCGAATGTACAGACAAATGGCGCTGCTCCTTCGCAGTCATCGTCTTCGTCCTCCAATGCGGCCAACAAGCCTGGCCCCGTCGCTGCAGCCAAGCCGACTCAGTCTTCCAACTCGGCCAGCGCAAATGGGCAAGCTGCCAATGGTGGCCAAGCCCGCCCAGTCTCTCGCCCTGGCCAAGAAACCCCCAATGCGTTCGGCTCTAGAGGCCCAAAGAGTGACGCTGCGTTAGGTTCAGTGAGCTCAGGCCAAGACATGAGTCTGCCGCAGTCATTTGAACGCCGCCCCGAAGGTTTGCCTCTTGTGCTCCACCATCCCCGGGATCAAATGCTTACAGGTGCTGCTACAGTTCATGATGTGACCAAGTATATTCTGCGGAAGTTTGGTGGAAATCCACCATCTCTGATTATGCATCTGCACCCAAATCATTTTCGATTTGATCAGCAAGAAGGTGTATTTCCATATAAGTCACCTATGAGGACTTTCCTGGATCATGTCCGTACACGGACAGTGCCTCATGACCTACTTGAAGAGTTCGCCGAGGCTGGTGTGCCTTTTTATGAAGGCTGTCTGATTGTTCAGATTCATGACCACAAATCACCTGCTCAGGCCAAGGAAGTAGCTCGACCGGCATCCAAGTCGAGCTCAACCACACCGTTCTCGATAAACAACTATAACCCCTATCTCACCCCATCCTCCTACGCGCCGTATCCCAAGGAGAATATGAATGGTACCAGTCAAGCGCCGGTAGATCCCAATAAGCTAGCCGTCACCGATGCGGATCCTCAGAGCAAAGAAGGCGATGCCGCTACTAATTCAACTTCTGAAGGGTCGAAGCCCCAAGAGCCGTCAACAGCCAAGGTCTACACCGTGGTACTTCAACCAACGGCAGAGAGTTTTTCACGTGATATGTTGATCAAGGCTGTTACTCCGAGAGGTTCTGCTGATTCTAAGGCCGGCACGGACACGGCTATCCCGCCACCCACGCCATTGTCCGCTGTGCCCCCTACACCAGCTCCAGGCAGCATGCCGCCACCGGCGAAAAGACAGAAACGTGACAAGATGGAACTTAGTGCCAACGACTTACACGAATTCGAGTCGCAAGTCCTAATTGCGACGGCTCCTCCCCTCCATCTCGATGTTCCTAAGACCAAAGACGACGGGATTGTCTATATCAGCCAACTGGCCGATTCGAAGCACTCCGAGCCTCCACCCAAGCCAAAGACACGGAAGCGCACAGTAGCCGAGAGGGCTGCAGACAGAGCACTGGCCGAGGAACAGGAGAAATATATGCTGACATACGACGAGCGTCTTGCGTCTACGATCAGTACCAGCCAGGGAGGCACCGATGGCGGCGATGGGAATGTCACTTCGGGTGCTTCTTCTTTTGAACCTCGTTTCGAGAGATTCAATCTCCTTACAGTCATTAAGAAAGACTATAACGAGAAGAAGGAGGCAGAAAAAGCGAAGCAAGCCGAGATGGAGCGCAAGGCCGCCTTGGTTAAGCAACAAGCAGAGCAACAGGCGATACGCGAGGCCGAGGCTAGACGACGCGAGGAGGCTAATCGTAATGCGACAGCTATGCGTATGACGCAAGATAACCAGCGTCAAATGCTAGCGGCTCAGCATCGTGCCCAGGCTCAGGCACAAAATCAGGCGCAGGTGCAAGCAGGTCACGTTCAAGCCCAGTCGCAGGCCGCTCAGGCTCAGGCTCAGGCTCAGGCGCAGGCGGTGCAGGCAGGTCAGGCACAGGCCATTCAAGTTCCACAAGCGCCAGCGCAAACGCAGGTAGCCCAAGCAGTTCAAGCGGCCCAAGCTCAGCACGCACAGGCGCAGGCGGGCCAACCCCAGCAAACCCAAGCCCAACCAGTCGTGGCTGCTCATTCTCCCCCGAACCCGCAAATGAATCATATGCCGCAGCCTTCGCATGGACACCCAGCACAAACCGGTTCTGCAACGAACAGTGTACTCTCCAACGGAATGCCAGCTGCGCAGGCTCATCGGTTTCCTCTTGGTGTATCGGCACCTCCAGTCTCCTCACCTATTCCACGACAAAATACACCGCAGAATATGTCTAGTCCAATGGTTGGCAACGTGCCTATGTCCCACTCTAACTCAGGTATGGGAGCAAGCCCCCCGAGGCCATCATCTGTCGTCCAGAACCCGGTACCAATCTCTGCGCCCATGGCTGTTCCCATGTCGGCACGAGGTAGTCAACAAAGTCACCCGTCCGGCACCCCTCGCTTGCCGAGTGCTACTCCCCAGATGGCGCATGGAACGCCGCAGATGCCGCACGGAACCCCTGTCAATCGGCCGATGCCTACTCCGCGTATGACCCAGGCCACTCCTCCGTCTGCTATGGTGACACACGGGTCACCAATAGGCCAAAATATGCCTCATATCGGTCCTCAGGGCGTGGGTATGTCGTCACACCAATTAATCGGGGCCCAAGTCGCAACTCAGCAGCAACAGCAGTTGAGACAGCGAGCCGCCCAGCAACAGCAACATCTCCAGAGTCAGCAACAACTACAAGCTTTGCAACACAACATGATCATGAACGGACAAAATGCGCAGTTGCAGCAACATCCGCTGTTCCAGCAGCAGCAACAACAACAGCAGCAGCAGCAGCAACAACAACAACAACAACAGCAGCAGCAGCAGCTACAGCAGCAGCAACACCAACACCACCAGCAACTCCTCCGTCAACAGCTCATGCAGCAGTACGGTCCCGGGGCAAATCCAGGCATGCTGAACTCGCCACAAATTCAACAACAGTTACGTTACCAAGCCGCCGCTCAACAACACCAGCATCCTCATATGCAAGGGCAAATGCAAGGACAGATGCAAGGACAGATGCCAGTACCTATGCAAGGTCAACTGCCCGGCCAAATGCAAGGACAGATGCCGGGCCAAATGCAAGGACAGATGCCGGGCCAAATGCAAGGACAGATGCCGGGACAGATGCCAGGACAAATGCCAGGACAGATGCCAGGACAGATGCCAGGACAGATGCAAGGACAGCTTCCAGGGCAACATATGGGAAATCAGAATTTTATTAACGCAAACGGAGCTAATGCCGCCCAAATGGCGACGTTGTTTCAACAGCAGCAGGCTCAGCAACGCGGACAACCTAGGCCTCAGCCTGGCGTGAGTCCACATTTGGCGTTGGTCCGTTCGCGATCACAGCTTTTATACCAGCAAAGTGTTCTCCCTTCTCTCATCAACCAGTATGGCGGAGAGGCCAATATTCCTCGCGAGGTGATGGAAAAATATAAGGCTGTTTGCATCAACAGAGCGCAGCAGGATATACTCGCTGTTCGTCGATATCAGCAACAACAGCAGCAACAGCAGCAGCAGCAGCAGCAGCAACAACAACAACAACAACAGCAGCAGCAGCAGCAACAACAACAGCAGCAGCAACATATGGCACAGCAACCTGATATGACAAACATGGGGATGATGCAGCAAGGAATGTAAGCGAAGGTGTTGTTCTTCTATTCAGGTGCATACAGCGGAAATACAGCGGGAAAAATGAACAGAAGCGGCGTTTCAGATATCAGAATAGGCAGCTCGGACGCGGGAAGCCAGGGCAGTTTCACGGCGTACGGTCATTGTTTCTCTCATCGGCTCTTTATCGGGGCCCACGGGTTTTTTTTCTCTTCACTTATGCATCACGGACTAGAAGAGGGTTATAGTCTTTTGAGTGGTTTCGAGCGTTTGGGGACCATGGTGTAGCGGTTCATCTACCTTAGGACGGGGGATATGAACGGATGTTACATGGTTGCGAGGGTTGTTTGCGAGGCGCAAAGTGTCGGGCTATCTATGTTTTCTACTAGCCTGAGCGGTCTGTTCTTGATACACGACATGAACTACCGGTACTAGTCATTCAGAGGGGTGTCTCGGTTGGAGGCAACGAGATACAGAAAATACCAGTAGTTCAATGGAAACTTGTGTTTCACCAAGATGAAGTGACAGTGGCATTGTCTCTCCATATAATATCCCCTTGTAGTGCGAAATATGCATGTTTACGCTGCAATCAACTCATGGTTCATATGTAAGAATTCGCGGTGAGCTCGTATATATATGATCTCTGCCCCTGAGTCGCCTGACCTAATCACACCTCAGCTTACATGTGAGGAAGGTTGGTGCCGAAGAAGAAGCCCGTCTCCGAAGCGGAGGACGGTACGGATTAGTGACAAGTATCGGTCTATCCAGTATATTACCATATAGTCTATAGTGCAGGTATAGGGATAATCGTGTCTAAGAGAAAGGTTACGTAATGGAATCCAGCCCGCTGGAGCACCATGAATCCGTAAGGTACCGGTACTTGTCTGCATTACGGTGCAGGATCCCTACGTACAGTACGGTACGGATTGCCACTGCAGTTGCCTGGAATACGGTACGGATTATTCCGTACGGATTAGATACGGTAATACGTATCTACACCTGTACTGTAACCCCTGCATGCGATGACGATAACGTCGACAACGGACCTACCAACTTACCTCTTTAGCACTTCCCTACCTAAAGTACACACCTACACACACATACAGCCATACCGACCTGATCGTTAACCCAAGCTTTCGGTGTCTAGGTAGTCCTACCGGCTTGAGATCTAAGCAACAGCGGTATATGTTGCAAGCTCACTCCGCCGCATCCTAAAGAACAAAAGATATTTTTAACGATTCTCTTCTGCGGTCATTCATGCGCCCTTATCTCTAAGCCAGCCGACTCCCTGATTCCATTCACATCGAGACACCAGCCTCTCATCTGACCGATATCCCCGGCCAAACCCTCCAGACGATCCGATACTCGCCTCATCCTCCTGTGAAAAAAATCCGCGATCTCTTCCCGCTCACCTCCATATCGCTCCGTGTTTCCCAATGAAGTTCTCCACACCGCACGCGGATGCCGCGTTCCTCCTCTCCCTCCTCTTGGCACCGCTGCCCGCGGCCGCCATGTTCAGATGCGACCACATCGTGGCGGACGGGCAGCAGTTCAATCTCAAGGCGCTCGGCGGGCCTCACTCCGTCGTGACAAGTCGAGTCGACGGCAACCGTTTACATAACACGACTTACACCGTGGATATCTGCGCGCCCTTGAAGAAAAAGGATGGCGATCATTGCCCCAACTATACTCGTGGTATGTTGACCCACAGCTGTCTTTATTTCTTCATGCGCATTGCTAACTGCGTTCGTTGAACAGTCTGTGCTATCAAGCGTTTGATCAAGCCCGGAGATGAGATCAACACGATCGAAGAGGTGACCCCGCTTGCGGGCGAGTTGGCGATGCTTGGTGGTGGTGGCGGCTCGCTCGATCCCGAAGTGTCGCGACTCAGCAAGATTGATCCCGAGTCGGGAAAGAAGGGGCTACGTGTGGTCCTGAAGGGCGGTTTCGCGTACACCGATACGAATGTCAAGCGGAAGAAGAACACGGTGATCGATTTTGTCTGTAATAAGGATCTCGACGGCACCGAGGGCGAGTACGAGTCGGAGGATAAATACGAACCTAACGACGACCCTGTTGAGACCCGTGGCGATGAGGACGAAAAGAAGCCTGGTGATGGCGAGGATGGTGGTGATAAGGAGCCCGATGCCCCGCCGAAGGAGGAGCAGCTTGGTATCGAGAAGAACCCTAGTCTCGTGTTCGACCGATATGGCCCCAGCGATATCGATACCGAGGTGGATGTGCTGCATTTGACCTGGTCTTCGAAGTACGCATGCGAGAGCACGGCCGATGATGGCTCGGACGGAAATGATGGCAATGGTGGCGACGGCGGCGATGGCGAAGTCGACAAGCCCAGCTCCCACTGGGGTCTCTTCACATGGATTGTGATTCTGTAAGTTGCCATACTGAATTATACGATGCTCAAGTCCGCCAGTGTACTAATATACATTACAGTGTCTTCCTAGGTACCGCTGCGTACTTGATATTCGGATCCTGGCTTAACTACAACCGTTACGGAGCACGAGGCTGGGACCTGTTACCCCACGGCGATACCATCCGCGATATCCCCTACCTGTTGCGAGATTGGGCTAGGCGCGTACTCAACACAGTTCAAGGGAGCGGAAGCCGTGGTGGATATAGCGCTGTCTGATAGGAGTAGTGCCGTAGGTTGTGTAGTTTTTTCTTGATGAGGGGCGTCGCGAGAGATATTCATTCAATAGGGTAGATTCATGACCTTTTTTTCTCTATACTCTTCTTCTCATCTTTTCCACTTTTCTGATATCTTTTTTCTTACTTACGTTTGAAACGCGATGAAATAATGGGTTTGGCGGCGTTTGCAATTTTACGTTGCCGACGTGGCTGAGACATACCAACCACAATGAGTATATTCTGTTTGAGCTGAACGATGAGCTTGAGACTATCGAGCGCGAAGAAAGATCACACACTTGAACATAGCATATATACCTAGATGGGAAGGGAAGGGAGCAATGATTATGATGAGGATGTAGACAGACAGACGGACGGACTCGGTGGTATATGAATTCTTCTTCTCCTGTCTGTGCGACGCTTTCCTTTGCTGTCTTTTGCCTGCTCGGAATGTGGCTTGGCTCTGTATATACATGCTTATCATCACAATATTCATCATTGCAGACCTCAAGCATTCCATCATCACCACCACCACCCATCCTTCACCTACCTTTTCCCTTCGTTCGCAAACGTCGTGGACCCAATGTTAGTCCCTCGTAGCACGCCGTCTCTCCAACAAACAAGCAACAAGCATCGGCTTCGTGGCCCAATGGCAAGGCGTCTGACTACGAGAGTCAGATAAGGACTTCAAATCCTTATCTAATCATCAGCCATCAGGAGATTCTGGGTTCGACCCCCAGCGAGGTCATTTGTTTCTTTTTTTGATTCTTTCTTTTTTTTGGTCTTTTTCTTGTTTGGTGGAGGGTTTATTTTTGGAGCTTATCGTGGGCGTTGATTGGTTGGCTGATAAGGTTATCGGGCCGGTGGATCCACTGGTGGGGATGCGGGGTGTCGGGTGCGAAAGACGGGATTGAAGCTGTCGCTTTTGGCCTTGGCTTGTCAGATCTGACGTTTCGTGCGGACTTGCACGCAGTGGTTAATCAAAACTCATGTGGTTGACGAGTGCACTCTTGTACCGACGGTACTTATTCACTAGACCTGATGGAGAAGTGCAGTGCCGGCTTGAGACTCGAACGAGTTCTTTTTGTCGTGCTGAAACTAATCGATCCTCACGAGTGAGTTCACTTCGGAACGAACGATACGTGCTGCAGGTTCGGAATATTTCACTGGGTTCGGGCATTGAATTCGGGTTTATCAATTCGATTTCTTCCTCGGAAAAAGTTGTACCAGAGGACTCAGCCTTCGTATCGGTAGCTACCGGGTATGTCTCGGACAGGTCTCCCGGGTAGGTTCGTCAAACATGCTGCGTCCGCGACCTGTAAGTTTCATTAAGCCATCCAAGTCCACTCAGACTCACCCAGATTTAGTTTGAAGATTGGGACGCGAACGTGAGATGTGATTCGCCTTGACGAGAGCTTTTGTGAGAGTTGGGCAATGATCATGTGCATAGAGAACGTAGCACGCCAAGTATGCCAGGACTCATGAACCGGACTGCATGGCTCATGAGTCGGACTGGGATGTGAGATTCATGACTTGAATTCTGAGCATCAACCAGTGACTTTATAGTCGTACTCTGCAGATTCAAAGAGAGCTCCCTCTCTAAATGTGGATGTATGCGGAATAGGGTCCACACGAACCGCAAAAAGGAGACCGTGAATAGCGGATGTCCAAGTCTGTCCGGCCACCACGTTTGCTCGGCCACTTTGCTAGGTGATTAGGGGTAACCGCACTTCATAACACCCACACTATCGGTTTGATCGCGCAAAAAGAGTCAACTGTCGGTGACTGACGAGAGAAGAGTTGGAAACCCGTTGACAGGTTGGAGAAACAAAGATCAACTTAAGCCACATCCAGCCACCCCCTTTTCAGGATCGTCTTCGTCGGTGATGTCAAAACGGCCCGCGGAACGGCTTACGTAACGCTCGCTGTGGAGTGCGGGGAGATCACTGGAGACTTCGAAGTCAAAAACACCTGCCCCTCATCTTGATGCTGTTCCATACAAACCGAGACTCTGCAAACCGAGACTCTATGGACAGGTATGTCGGGATAGGTACGAATTGATATATTCGCAGAGCACACGCTCGTATTTACGGTATCACGCTACCTAGCTCCAGTCTGCCGATTGCCTTCCCGTCCATGCCGTGACGCGACGAACGATCAGATCGATCCCAAGCGATGATGCCAAGCTATCCGCGCGAATAGGCCACAGACCGTTGATATCTCATCAATATTACCGTGAACCGTGGTATATTACCTTCGAGGTTCTCTACCTTGTGTATTGGTGGTGTTCGTTCATCCGAGAAGCCCGAATCGCTCTCATACAAATGGCCTTGTGACATATCGCATTGGCAGTTAGCTGCTGCGACACCACCACGACGGGCTTGAATGCCAATCGGCTACTACGAAATACAAGTAGTGCATTCCATCACGGTTCATCGTGGCTTGGGGCGCCTTTGAACTGGCAACATACTGAGCGTGTTTGCGAATAGTTGTCCAGGCACCTCTAGAAGAATTCAATGAGGGTGGGCACCATCTCCTTCCCGATGAAACGCGACCTTGTAACTTCAAGTGTACTTCGACCAGGACGGTTCAGGGACACTCCACATGCAGTTTGCATGTTCCTGAACATGGTAGGCGCGCTGTGGAGTTTATAACGGTAGCCAGTCAGTCTCAGAACTCATGATGTCCTTCACCCGGTCGTTTTTCATATAACACGAGTGGCGTGTAGGCGGAACGGAATATATCGAGCTTTCAGCACCAGAAAGGCGATCACGAAGCATCCAGGATAAGATGGGGATAGGATGAAAACTTACCATGCGCCCGACAAGCGCAGTCCTATCATTGACTCAAGGATGTCTTCATGTCCGAAGCGTATGATGGACTGACCTCTTTTCTGTGAGGATTGACGCATCGCCGTGAGTTCTCATCGAAGATTAGCAAATATTCCGTATTTCAGCAGAATGCTCTTGTCCTTATCCCGGACATAGGGGCGTTTTCTAACGGGATGAGCCTGAACGGCAAGGCCAAATTCAGGTAGTGTTCCTTTACACGGTAATTCGTCGACGGGGTTCCAAGAGTCTTGGCTGACGACTGTGACGGCATTTATCCCAGCTGAGATCTCGGTTCGATGTCAGTACATGAAGATGAAGTTTGATAGAACCGGGTTGGATTGGCTCGTGACTTCTCGACGCATTTTTGTTCAACAGTAA
Source organism: Xylariaceae sp. X3-2 (assembly GCA_028637685.1). Lineage (NCBI taxonomy): Eukaryota > Fungi > Ascomycota > Sordariomycetes > Xylariales > Xylariaceae > Xylariaceae sp. X3-2. The sequence goes on from JAJFDI010000003.1 coordinate 70,471, forward strand.
GCCTTTCGGGTCTGTGCCAAGACAGAATCAGCCCCGGTAAACGCTGAAGCAAGGCGAATTTGGAGATTTGGGGTTCTCTTGGGGTTTTCTTGGAGGATATGCAGTTCGGGTGTGTGCGCGCCGAGAAATACTCAATGGACAAACACCCTCACCCGAAACCCCGCAACGAATTCCCCCAGTCTGTTTTATGCGTTATGCTGATCACAGGATCCTTTGCTCGCGCTTCACCACCATTCAACACCTGCGGATTACACGGGCATACGTTACTCACGCATCTTTGAGTGGGAGGACATGACACTGTAAGTAAATGGGGGTACGTGTAATCCATAAATGGGGGTCATTAGGCTAATTAGAGGTAGGTATCATTCCGCAGTGGTGACTTGGATGTCAACTACCATTGGATTCCGCAACGATGTGGATGAATGATACCTACGGATACCCTTCCTTTCTTGCAGAGCTATTGCAGAGGTCGATATGCATCTGTGAATAAGAGATCAAAAAGGAACATGATGACTTATGGTAGTAGTCGACTGATCATGAGGTCTTGCACGGATGGGCTGAATATCCGAGAGTATGGAGGTATCTCAACTATACCCGGGATTCCTCGTGGAGGTACTGCTCCTCACTCGCTCCTCACTTCATCACGAGCGTGAATGCAGACTGCACGGCAAGTATTCCGTACCTAGCAGGTTGCACTGCTTACTTTCACGCACGACCCATCATGCAGCAGCGGTTGCACCTGACGTTGTTGCACGTCGAATCGATGGATTAAGAGGTGTCGTCCCTCACCTGAATCTCTCTTCTCTCTTCTCCCTTGTTACCTTCCTCCTTTGGATATGTATGAGGTACCCAGTCCGCTGCCCTCGATTTATATAGCGGCTTCCGTCCTTCGTCGAGCTTCACGCCCGCGTCTTCGTCAACATAGACCATATAGCACAACAACAGACACGTCCTTGACATACATACCTTGACTTTGGCCAGTACTCACCACTCGTATTATCGTATCTCCCTGTCCCAGACTTTGACAAAGATAGAACAATGCAGACGTCTTTCCAACGACATTACTTGAGCAATGGATGGTCTTTTCGCGAAGACCCGGAAAACGGCGATCATGCGTCCTCCCCATGGATTCCTGTGGACCGTGTCCCGACCGAGTTTCACGTGGGTTTGAAGCAAAATAATATGTATGTCGGGTCGTATTGATTACTCCAGCTCATGGAAAGATGCAGGCTGTTCCATATGATCACTGCGCTCACACACCCGTAGCATAAAGGACCCTTTCCTGGACCTCAATGAGCTGAAATGCCGCCATCTCAGTACGAAGAAATGGCGTTACAAAACAAAATTCCCAAAGCCCGATAATGCCCAGTTGACGACGGTAGATCTCGTGTTCGAGGGTCTCGACACTATTGCGACCGTCTACCTAAATGGCATACCGATCCTGCACTCTGACAACATGTTCCACTCTCACCGTGTCTGCCTAGATGAGCGATTGCGAAACTTAAACACGCTAGAAATCGTTTTCGCATCCTCTCTGGTTCAGGGCACATCGCGGGTCAATAAGCACCCAGAGCACGAGTTCCACGTCAGACAGACTCACGTCAGTCGTGTGCCTGTCCGAAAAGCCCAATGTATGTACTCTCGGCAGCGTTTGGGCTGTACCATTGTGCTATGTACGGACGTAAGAAGGCAGAAAAAAAGATGGCTGACTCCTGACTTCAACAGACCACTGGGGTTGGGATTGGGGTCCCATCCTGATCACTGCCGGCCCTTGGAAGCCTATTTACCTTGAACAGTTCGTTCGCAGGGTTGAAGACGTTTGGGCGGATATGGAGGTTTCAGAAGACTTACAGCAATGTTGTGGTCACATCCGAGCTAGAGTCGCCAAGGGCTCAAGGGTTCATTTGTCCTTGTTATTAGGCAGCACCATGGTTGTTGAGAAGTGGTGCGCAGTCGATCAACAGGGGATAGCAGAACTGCCCGTCACCATTACTCAACCAGAACTATGGTATCCATTCAATCATGGACCTCAAACTCGCTACCGCCTGACAGCTTCGGTGCCAGGTTTCGATACAAAGACCAAGATGATTGGTTTTCGTCGTGCTGAGCTTGTACAACGACCCGACAAATATGGAAAGTCGTTCTTCTTCCGGATCAACGGCAGAGACGTCTTTTGTGGCGGATCGTGCTGGATCCCGGCTGACAGTTTCTTGTCTCAAGTCACGCCGCAGCGTTATCGTGCTTGGGTAAGTCTTCTTCGCGAAGGCAACCAGAACATGGTTCGTGTTTGGGGCGGTGGAATATACGAATCCGACATCTTCTACGAGACCTGCGATGAGCTCGGAGTCATGGTCTGGCAGGATTTCGCCTTTGCCTGCGCGTCCTACCCGACGTATGCGGACTTTTTGCACTCGGTGAAAAAGGAGGCACAGCAGAACATTCGGCGACTAAGGTCGCATCCGTCCCTGGTGATTTGGGCCGGCAGTAATGAGGACTACCAGGTCCAAGAGCGCTATCACCTTGAGTACAATTATGAGGACAAAGACCCCCAATCCTGGCTACGAACCAACTTCCCGGCCCGGTATACCTATGAGTATCTCCTACCATCAATTGTTCGGGAAGAACACCCGTCCGCTATTTAGTACGCATGCTTGCTCGTTCACATTCCATGGTTTCTCGTGAGATCTTCTGGCTAATGCTACTTTCTGAACAGTCACCCTACCAGTCCCTGGGGCGATGGCAAACCTACGGCGGACCCCACGGTCGGTGATAAGCATCAATGGGATAGTATGTCTCTCTCCCAAGTATCCGGCTTACACGTCAGATACTGACTTGTCTAGTCTGGCACGGTCCCATGTGTAGATACCAAGAAGCTCCCCGGCTATCTGCGCGATTCATAAGCGAGTTTGGAAGTAAGTAAGCATTGAGCTCGTCAGTCCTACATGAGTGAAGGGGCGCAGGAGTTGGGAAGACACTCGAGCTGAGGCTATGGTTTCATAGCCACTGGTCACGATGATGTATACTGACGATTTGTTAGTGGAGGCATATCCTCACGTGGAAACTACGCGCCGTATGATCACGGACGCGAAGCAGAGATATCCAGGATCGATGATGATGGATTTTCGCAACAAGGCGATTGATCATGAGCGCCGTTTGGCGGCCTACGTGCATGAGAACTTCACGCCGAGGCATGATCTCGAGTCTTACACCCACCTGACGCAGCTCGTCCAGGCCGATACCATGCGCTTTGCGTACAAGAGCTGGCGTCGCGACTGGGGGACGAGAAAGTGTGGAGGCGTGCTGGTGTGGCAGCTCAATGACTGCTGGCCGACGATGAGTTGGGCCGTGGTTGACTACTACCTTGTGAAGAAACCCGCGTACTATGCTATCAAGCAGGCCTTACGAAAACTGGATGTTGGGATCTCGCGGCCATATTATGACTGGACATCGGGACATTCTGATCCGACGGTGTCACTCCGGGATGACAAGTTTGACTTGTGGATTGTCAGCGACATGCCGGAACCGGTGACGGTTTGCGTGGTTGTGCGGTTCTTCTCGATCCGAACAGGTGCCTTCGTACGAGAAGTAATGAGTCTCCATGGCGTGGAGGTAGCGCCGAACGGCACGACTGAGGTTCTGAAAGATTGCCATACTGAAGTTCCGTTCACCGACCTTGGCGAGTATGACCCATACGTGATCTATGCCACTATCGAATATCAGAATAAAGTCGTGGCTTCCGACGCGTACTGGCCGCAACCTTTGAAGTACCTGGACTTTACTGAGCGGGTGGTGACGACCAAGGTCATCTCGGACAACACGATCGAGGTCTCGGCGGGTCGCCCTACAAAGGGATTTGTGTTTCAGGAAACGGCGGATGTCGTGCTCAGCGACAATGCGTTTGATGTGATGCCGGGTCATCCGCAGACAGTGATGGTCACTGGTGCGAGTGCCGACTCGCTCAAGTATACGTATGTTGGGGCACCTGAGGGATCTATTGAGGTTCCGGAAGAGGAGTCATCTGAGGGATCTGTCCGAACTTCGCAACAGGCGTCAGATTAGGAAAGTGATGACTCATGAGTAGGCGGGAGGATGAGATCAATACGCGAGTGGCACTTTTGCTCCCGGTTCTTGTCGGGATAGATCCAGGTGGAAGCAAGTTTGGGGGGAGTATGGTTATGATTTTAGTCGTCTGGTCTGTACTCTGTAGGAGTGTACTCATGTAGTGTTATCACAACTGGTAATACAGAATGATACAGGAAATTGATCCGGAATGAGCAAGTCGGCGACTTGTGTTGTGATGCCAGTACTGCTTGTATTAGGCATCGTATGTTCTTGTATGCTTGTAGCTTACTGCGCACCTATATCATTGATTTTGATCTAGGTACAACACCCTACGGTTTACCTATGTCTCTATCTGTCTACCAAGAGGTTGGGCACACTACCTACCATGCTGTGTATCCCCAACATTGACTATAGAAAAGCATGAACTTCTAAGATGGAGATCTACAATCAGCTGGAGTCAGTAAGAGCAAGCGGTGTAGACCGTGCTCACTGTTATGCTTACCCGTACCCGTACCCTTACCCAGTGGCATTGGATGTGTGCTAGGTTGAGATTGCTTGTTTTTACTTAGCTGTTATTATGGGTTACGTGTGTTGACTACGATGTAGATATGAAGCGCGTGGGCACGATATGAGTAAGTGAGTGAGGGAGTGCATATTTAGGGATACGAAATAGGGAGTACAGAGGAAGGTTGATAAAACGGTCAACGGCACGGGCTGCCGTTGGCGTTCGCGCATGCATGCATGGCACGTGTCTCGGTTGGGATATAAATATATCTTTTGGTATGTAGATGTGTGTGAGCTGGCGATTTGGAATTCTGTACAGGACATTCGAAGCGGGCAGGGAGATCTGGGCAGGCAATACAGACGGGAAGCGAGCAGGAGATCTGGGCAGGCAGCTGGAAGCGAGGGGGCGATACGGCAGGCAAGTAGGATGGGGGATCTGGGTTGGTCTTGTTGAATCATCATATGTTAGGCTGGTAGGTACGGGATACTAGGGACGTGGAGGAAGAGGAGAGAGAAGTTCAGCTGGTGATTTGAGATTCGGGTTGTGTGTTCTTGAGTCAGTTACTAGGTATGCTCAGGATGGAAGGAGGTGAATGATTGGGTACTGAACGACTTGGGCATGGATGTAATGGGAATGGAATGGGTTGAAGGGCTGGGTAGTGAACAGCTTGGGACGAAAAGACCTGGGTAGGAAGGTAGAATGGAATTGATGCCTGAAGTAACGAGCACGTTTCATGATTCGTCGTTGTAGCTCCTAGGGACGTGACAGGGACAGGGACCTGATATGTACGACATCGGCTCGATGCACTTGGGTCGAGGTGTTGATCCTACCGGGGGACTGGGATTAACGTCCCTACCTGTACGCATTAAAGAGAGGCAGGTTTCAATCTACGAGTACATACAGCTGTGACATAGGTAGCCCACGGAATACCATGATCTTCAAGATCCTGTTGGATCGTGACATTGAATAGGGTGCTTACTTATTTCCCTTTAGCGACGGATCGATCTGGAGTGTTTACTACGCATTGCGCTCTATTGATCCTCCTATGTCAAATAGTCGACCAGTAGTATCTGGCTAGAGACGAGGGACCAGAGATTGGATGAGGGATGAGAACGAGATAGGTACGGCTGGGATAGGAAGGTGGTTTGATCATTAATCCAAATTCCTAAAGAGGCATGCGCAGGAAGGGACGGAAAGCGAGCGTGGCTTGGCGGATGTAGGATGCGTTGAACCGGAGGAGTTATAGCTAGGCGGACTGGGATTTTGATGGTTTGAGGGGAGGAGGATGGGATATGAGAGGTTAGGCATTGAAGGGTTGATAATGGGTTGTTGAAGGAAATATGTTGTTATGCGGTTTCGCGTGGGAGGTTGGAGGAGTGGCTTTCTCTCTACCGGCAAAGTTGAGGGTTCGGATAAGACAGACGTTTTTACCGAGACAGGACGCAGGATACATGCCGTAATAAACGAGATGATACGAAAATAATAATTGAGTAAACAATCAGGTCGGTGTTGAGTCTCACATCTTCAACGTTGAGCGCGGAACTACCCGACATCTACATTGCCGGCAGATGTTGTACACTCACTATCACCGACTCTTTCAACGTCTCTCGCTTCTCTGCAACTCAATCAATGCTTAATTAACAATCACCCAATAAAATCAACTCCCAAAATCTTAGATTTCCCTGCAGCGTAACGCGAACCATCTCTCCGTCCCCTCTGGTGCCGAGAAAACGGACTTCTCCGGCGTGCACGTCTTATCGCCGAATCATTCGGAATGGACATCGGAAGATGGGTGCCGCGGCGCCGAGGTCTTTATTAACGTGCAGGAGTTCCAAGGTTCTGATTCGACAATTCATTTCTTCAGCGCGCTTCTTTCAACTTCTGGCTGCGGTTCATTGATTGAATGGAACAAGAGAGTCGCGCTGAGAACAATTGCCACCAGCTGGCGCTCAGCTACTTATGTGAGGATTTATATGCAATGCTACGCTGGGTTATTGCTTGTATAAGCTGTGCTTGGCAGGAATGTAGATCTTTGGCACATGATCTTGAGTGTCGGCGATACCAACGTAAAGTGAACAGTTCAACATCGAGGTTGAATGTGAACGTCGGTGTTATGACTGCTCGTTGAGAACCGTGTGTAAGCTGACATCGCCGAAGTTCACCACGAGTCTCAACCCGCTTGACTAAGAAGGCATTGCTAAGGTACAGCCGCATTGATCGTATTTCCCAGGGCCACATGATCTTCAACGAACCTATTTCCAGCATCTCGACCTGGGCCGTTGAACGCGGCGCTAAGAGTTCCAAGATCCAGATAGACTATGTATAGATTCCGCACCATCGGTAAATAAATCCTGAGGGTCTGGGCCGGTGGAGTATGTACATGAAAGGAAACATTGGTAGAAGACCGAAGTGCTTACTGGCATCTGGGGTAAGAATAGGTAGTCTGCGAGTTAGTGTCGGGGCCAAGAGAAAGCTGAGGGTGCTCAGGATAAAGGAACTTAGGTAATGGCGGGAATGGAAACTTGGTTACGGGATGAGGAGCGAGTGATTTCAGTTCTTGGGACGTGTCAGATAAGACCGTACACTAGTTTTACTGTTTGTATGTTGAGTGAGTGAGTGAGTCTGCGGATGTCATCAACCCCAGCTGAGGATCTGACGCCGGGGTGTAAGATGTACCTACCTTCGACTCGTCAACGGGATAAACAATCCTTCCTTGGACGACAGTTTAGTTAGTTTGCAAGTTGACAGTTACGGTGGTATTCTCAACTGGATGAGAGAATGACTCCGTAGTCTGACCATCCCCTGTCCAGTCTACCACGGTACATGCAAACATGGCATGTCAACCTCACGCTACCAGGTCAACGCCCTCATGTAAGTAATACGTGCGTACATACTCGGCGGGTTTCACAACCTGCCTAAGCCTTACCTGCCTGCCTATCATCTGTCGTCGTCCCGACGGGGGTCCCGGTTCTTACCAGTATCTCCCCTGTCGGGATCAGCACGTACACAGCTGCCGTTTTTGAAGACGACAGTCGCTGCGATATCTGACTACACGACACAGTCTTGGGTACTTACACGAGGTTGTCGAGAAGTAAGACCATATGTTACGGAATAAGCCATCTTATATATATTGTTGAGGACATCGGCAAATGGGCGTGTTCCGACGACTTTTTTCTCCTTTCGTCGAGCCGATAAGAAGAGTCAAGGATCTCCAAACACATCATGTTCTGCACACTGAAACAGAATGGTCGGTCCGACCAGGCGTATATATTCGAGGCGACGAGACCGCCGTTTTCGAAGAAGCGGGAAGGGCGGTTGGCGAAGATTGCATGCACCAAATGTCGCATTAGCAAGGTAACTTCAGTCGTCAGTTCAGTTGATAGGAGTTTTGGCTAATATGTTTGCAGCTGAAATGCTCCGGTGAACCGGGCGGGTGCCAGCGCTGTCTGGCCAAGAAGATCGACTGTCGCTATCCCAACCCGCCGAGGGGGAATTGTCATAAGAAAACACGTTCAACGGTGCAGGCGCCTACGCCACCGGAGACACCCCAGGTGCAGTCTCCGTCAAGAACACCGTCTGTGCCTCTGGATATAACGGCCGATGATAACTTTGGGACGGTCTCATCGGGTCATGAGATGATTTATCCTGGCACGCTGGACGACTTAGACCTAGACCTCAGCGGGTTCCAAGTCCCTGACTTTGGATCTATGGGTGGTTTTCCTGGATTAGTCGCAGAGAGCGACTACATGGACCTTCCGGATGCGATGACTCCATGGCAACAATCAATGCCCTACATATCCGACACTACGAACTCACCCTGGAACGGCAGTCCCGAGTGCGAAGAAGTCTTCTTCAGCACAGAGACAACCACCTCACCCGTGCCCTCACTCGCAGAATCTCATAAATCCGACACACCAACCTGTTCCTGTTTCTCCCGTGCCATAAGCACCTATGAAGCCATCGAGGTCGCATTCTGGTCACAAAGTGAACAACGCACAAACCCGCACGACATCCTCCAACACCAGAAAAAAGCACTCATCGAATGCGAGGCTCTACTCGGGTGCAGGAGGTGTAGGACACAGTCAGCATTCACCATGCTCTTACTCTCCATGTGTCGTCGGGTCCTGACAATACTAGAGGCTCTCTGCCGTGGCGCGGGACGCGATAATCCCGACGCAAGCAAGCGGCGCAGACAGGATGATGATGAGAACAGCGGAGGTACATTCGGCATCAGCATACGTAATCGCCCACTCGATGACGATGACGAGCGGCTCGTGCTGCAGAGCCTTGTCGCGGCGCGCGTGGCGCGATTGGGGCGCTTGCTGGACGAGCTGGAGAAGGTTGTCGTCGAAACGGATTGGGTCGTGCACCGGGGGGTGGTGCGGGATCTGCAGGCGCGGGTTCGGGGTGGGTTGTTTGAGGTTGGGGGATTACGTGCTGGATAGATGAACGTATGTAGACGATTATGATGATGATGATCTTGTACATAGATGGAAATGAGAGAGAGCGTTTTTGATTCACGTGTTTGCTGTCGCTCGCATCCTTTGCCTTATCGTGTGTAGGTGGTATGCAAGAGACAGCGAGGGCAGGTTAGTGCGAAGGTGATCTTCTCATCAAGCGAGAAACACGCCGATAGGCATGTCAGAAGATTACACGTTCCCTTCTCTACCCTACTCCAGGTAAGTAGACCTCACGCACCATGTAACCATTCGGGTGTGTGTCGGTGTTAAGCATTCAAGTAGGGGATCACGTGGTGAATGCTCCAACGAAGGAGGGCTGACGCCTTTGCCGCCCATGAATTGTTAAGATGTCTCAGTAGGCGGTGGAAAAACCCGTTCAAGGTCAAGCATGTTTGACACATCACGTTGTTGTCAAAGCAGAGAAGTTTGAGATACGCGTGCGTGGTTGAATCGTGCATGAAGTGGGCCGTTCAGGGGTTCTGGATCCGCAGTTCTGCAGACACTTAGCGCTGCATATTTTGGTGGAAACGCAGGCACTTACACGTTTATTCGCTGTCTGGGGTATAATTTAGTATAGAATCAGTTGCCCTGAGATATGATATGCTCTAGATAGAAAACTGACAGTTGTTGCCGCATGTGCAATCATATCTGCCGGATCGCCGTCCGGCACTTGCACGCAGAACTGCGGAACTCGTTATTCCGTACTTGAGACTCTCTTTCTCGTTATCTCAGGGACGGAAGAGCCCGTGATGCGGTGAGTGAAGTTGCTGTAGTGTACGGTACATCATACGCTGGTCTCAGAAATCCCGGGATTCGTTGATTTGTTGTTCGCTTACATGTCATCGTTCTCGAAATCCAAGACAAGCTACTACTAACCGCCTACCCTACCTATTTATAGCCTGCGATCAGGATGACATGACACGGTCGGTCACCTTGGCGACCAGATCTAGCCCCGTTCATCTTTGTTTTTGTCATCGAACCCGGGGATGAACGTCCTCTGGTTAGTAGCACGTGTGTACCGGTGTCGAGATCCCGTTCCTTTGTCGTATCACTTACTACGCCTAGTATTACTTCGTAGTAGTACCACCTATGTATAGTTCTAGCATTATCTTCATACGTGGAGTAATACGCCGTACCGATATCTCTACTAGACTCTAGTTGGACTTACGGATTACACACAGAACTGGGATTGACTTAAGCTCATGGGGATCTTGGGATCGTCCCTGAACTTGAGACACGTGTTAGCCGTTATGTTAACCGTCTGTTGTGTAAATCTGTAACGGTGATGAGCGGCAACTCTAGTTTGGCCTCCTTGTCTTGGGGCGGAGTCGTTCCCGAGAGTGTACGACCTGACCTGGCTCCCGTGTCTTAGGACCCCTATCGGCGAATACGAGTACTGCGCTTACCGGGAAGCTGGACAATACTTGTAGGATATAGGACGCTTCTAGCATATCTACAGAAGAATGGAAGATTTTCGTGAAGTGATCTACTGTTATGCTAGTCATGATGATCCAGAGTTTAGAAAACCAGGTTTCGCAACCGAGATGATGATCTCAGAAACAACATTGCCGGTAGACTGGGAACGACGAGCATCTTTAAGGCCCATGATCCGACTCTACTCGTACGTTGAAAATGTATCCGATCTTGACCTTTCCATGTAGTTTTCCATATCAGGAGTGTTGTAAGACACTATCATGATCAGAACCTCTCGAACTGGTTCCTTGGCTGCGTTTGTCTTCCGATTCTGAATTCACCATTCCGGCAACCACATCGGAATTGTGCTTTTGGAATGTCACGATAGGAACTCACAATTCCAAGCTGGCTGTCATCAACTACCAGGTACAATCTGACTGTATCATCTCATTGAAGCTATACGCAGTATTCCGTATCGCATCCAGATATCGGCCCATCTCACCCAAGTCACGAGCCATCTGCACCGTTCCTGATAGGCGTCCTGCTCCCGAGCCAGTGGCACCACCACTTATATCATAACTCTGTATGTACGAATTACCCGACTTCCACCATGCATGGAGGCACTCTTTCTCTCTGGCCTCCGATTTGTTGGAAGACTTCTAGAGGCGCGTGATTCTGCGGCAAGGGTCCAGTCAAAGCCAAGGTCCTACGCCATGTAACTCATGGCTTGAAGCACCCCTGCTTGGAGTATGTACTCACTTACATGGAAAACTCGTGATCAGTTGATAGATATGGAATTGTTCTGTCCTGACGTCGCATGAACACTTCACTGCATGTGCTTTTGACCCGATGTAGTATCGACATGCTGCTGGGTCGTCTAATGCTACCACAAGCAGAATCGCCACTGGATGTTCACCTGTCATGTCATGTCGAGACGCAGCTGAACGAAATACTATGTAGAGATTCCTATCAAGGCATGTGAGACGAATGGAAGCAGAGCTACCTGCTTCTTACATGCGGGATCGACAGCAGGGGTTAGCGTAAGGATGGACAAGTCTCTTAACCGCTACGGACGATCTTCAATAGGGACGAGAGTGGGCATTAATAGAAAAACCCTGTTAAATAGTAGAAAATTCCATAGATTAGGCGCAGGCACCTATCGTATTGCATCTGAGACTTATTACTATGCAGGAGTTAGTGTTGCTCTGCTTTCATGTCAACAAGCAGGAACAACGTGCAGGTTAATAATAGCAACGGTTGATGTGCTCGAATGCTACGAATGTATACTAAAGTGAACTAGGTAGGCAGGTAAACAACAACGACAACTGACAATTCGACTTGTCGACGTCGTCCTTAATTTAGAAGGTCCGAGTCTTGTCTCGTGGGTGCTGGATTTGGAATACCCGATGCGATTCGTTCAGCTCTCAACCGAATGGCAGGTGGTTGTAGGGTAGGGGGTCCGACCAGAAAGTGGACCACGTCGGATTTCAGCCACTGGCAATATGATATGATTAGTAGTTCAGAATATGGATCGAGGACATTCGGTAAATAGCTTCATAGGGAGTTGCCGCAATTTGTCAATTCAACCTCACCGTGGAGAACTGCTTTCGTTGCAGGGCTGGAAGGGCGAGTAGCGTCAAGTAGTGTGCAGGGGTGCGCCGACTCCATCCTCGACTTACTACGGACTTCATCATCGCTTTGTATGGGTATTGACCTCGCCATTGGCATTTCTGATGTATTATTAATTCACCATGTTCCATGGTCCCCTTAGCCAGAAGCCTTTATTATAATTCGGCTCACGACCAAGCTTGACTGACAACTTTCTCTTCATTCTCTTCTTCATACTAAACCGACTAATACATCGCGAACTATTGGAACATCCCTCTCGTTTCTATCTACTATCCAAACAAGAGTGCCAGTAACTATCAATCGCTTAAAGTCACGGCTCTACGTTTCTAAACAAATTCACAATGGAAGCCTCGATGCAGAGTAGGTAGATCGTGAAGACCCCTTCACTCGAGCATGACTGACATTCGCAGTGCCCGTCTCATCTCCTTGGGGACCCTTGAAATCTACTCTACGACCTTTACTCAATACTATCTATCCTCACCCACGGCGGCCAACAGGACTAGTCACACCTATTCCCATGCCGCAACAATCTTCACAAACTATGCGCATCTCGAAAGATGACTCGGAGATCAACTCCGAGAAGATCGCCGCGCCAGAGATCTCTCAGTCTTCATCACGGACAAAGGACGACATGGAGCTCCTAACCGGATTCTCATGGAGCTCAACCAAGGAAAAGATCATTCTCAGCCCCTACGACTACATCGCCTCGCAACCGGGCAAGGAATTCCGGACTCTCCTGCTCAACGCATTCAACCTCTGGCTCGAGGTACCCCAAGAAAGCCTAGCCATCATCACGAAAGTGGTGCGCATGCTGCACACCGCCTCTCTGCTCATCGACGACATCCAGGACAACTCCTCGCTGCGGCGGGGCCGCCCCGTGGCCCACAACATCTTCGGCGTCGCGCAGACGATCAACGCGGGCAACTACGTGTATTTCCTCGCGCTCAAAGAACTGCAGAAGCTGGGCAACCCGCTGAAGGCGATGGAGATCTACACGACGGAGATGCTGTACTTGCATCGCGGCCAGGGCATGGATCTGTACTGGCGCGACACGCTGACCTGTCCGACGGAGGACGACTACCTCGAGATGGTGTCGAATAAGACGGGGGGTCTGTTCCGGCTCGCGGTCAAGTTGATGCAGTCGCAGTCGACGACGAAGTACAACTGCTTGCCTTTGGCCGAGTTGCTGGGACAGGCGTTCCAGATCGCTGACGATTACAAGAATTTGGCGAATTTGGATTATACGCAGAAGAAGGGTCTCTGTGAGGATTTGACTGAGGGCAAGTTCTCGTTCCCGGTTATTCACAGTATACGGTCGAACCCTGAAAATCACGAGTTACTGCACATTCTGGCGCAACGTCCTACGGATGTGGATACGAAGAAGTATGCCGTTAGGTATATTGAGAGCACGGGAAGTCTGGAGTACACGAGACAGCTTGTCTCGATATTGATCGCCAAGGCACGGCAGGAGGCCGATGCCATAGATCCTGGCACCGACAAGAGCAGAGGCATTCATGCACTGTTAGGCAAGCTGGAGCTGAAATAAAGAACGAAATTTACTACTGTTGATAGTTTGATTGGAGGATCTTGTATTTACTACTGGTTACTGGGGTTGGAGTTTCATGGATGGGTTGAGTCCAAGGTATCAAAAGAAGTCACCTTGGGACGGGCATGAATGATTGCTATGTCTGGGCTTATGGGCGGTCAGTTTGTCGTCTTCGACATCGAGATTTCTGTATATAGTGTTAGATTTGGATTCTAATGACGTTCGAATGTCTACGACAACAACAAGGAACTTGCCGAGTGTCTGCGTATTAGTGAACATGTCGAGTCCAGACCCAATTCATGCCTCTATCGTACATACGGCTTACACCTGAGTCCTAGACTTACCCGTTTAGGTCCCAGTTTCCGAGGCCCTCGTCACCCTATGGGTCCGGCAATTCGACGTGTCCAGGCCTAAACCTCTTCCTAGTGTATTCTCCTAGCCAGCCCTCCGTCCATCCCGCTCTCCACTAGATAGACTACGCCCGCTATTATTCCTCACTACGAATGGAACTGCCGATGATAACCTGGCTTATTAGTGACCGTAGATCTTACATACCTGACATCGACGACCACCAATAGTACGGAGCAGAGTGCCCTACTGCGTAATTACATACGGATGACTGCCGGATCCCATCTAGTGCATTGAAAGGGATGCATTTCTGAATCGCCCAGGAGTCATGCGGATGCATAATATTGATTGGCATCGGGGCTGGGTCTTCGGAGTTCTTTCGCCGAAGCTTCGATTGCTGACGACCGGAGCTGAAAGACAACGAGGTTGATGACGGATGACAGCGAGTAATGCTACCATCGGTATCCCTACGAGTCCAGGTGTTCTAGGTAGTGACCATCGTCAGATCTCCACTCACTAGGTAAGGACTTGCGATAGCGATCTGCCAAGGCACTTCGTAGTCCGGCCAGCTGGAAGCGAATCTCCAAGGCGCCCCCCATCAAAGCTGCATGATGATGTTCATCCACTTTCGATGTGACGGCCTAAGGAAGCTCTGAGATTTTCTGGTACGGAAGACGGAAGAGTGTCATCATACAGCTGGATATTGTTTCTACCGTAGAAAATGTACCGAGGGGCGTTTTAGCCACCTTCGTTTTATGGATGACCTGTTAAGAGCTTGCTTGAGTTAGCATCTGTAAATAGGGCTTACATCGATCCATTGTTGTTCCTGACTCTGCCAGTTGAGCATCATGAGAATCCCGTGCAGAGTAGTTGGAGTAGTAATGAATGGAGATATTTTAGGAATCGGAAGATTTCAAAGTCCAGTTTCTTGTTTCAGAGAATTCCAAATGCCAACATCTTACGTTCTTATATCCCGCAAATATAATATGTAAAAGTGAGGCACGAAAACATTCTCGAATGATGCTGACAGGGAAGAGATAGGTAGGTACAATGTGTCTGCGCCAGAATCTGTGGCGTTTTCCATCCTTCACGCTGCAGTGAAAGGTGCCACAACCACAAAAATGAACGAGTCTGACGTGCCTGAAACTAACCCGAATAGTCCACGAAGTGCCGGTTCGAACAAGCTTAGCGCGCAAATAGTTTACCCATCTCGTACTAGCGCGCATGGTAGATCTTCGCCGACGAGTCGGCACACACAAAGCAATGTGACCGGTTCGAGCGGCAGGGGCGCAAAAGAAGGAACCTTCCGTCACTGTCACAGGCTCAGGAACGCAACACAAAAGATATCAGCCACGGGTAATTCCGACCCGATGTCACGATGTCACGATGACTGAAATCTTATCTAAGGAAGAACCGTAAGGTTCGTGAAAATTCTCTCAAGACAAAATAATTCTCTCCTCGTTGCACACCGAAGAAGATCGTGATTCTAAAAACTACAACCTGCACACAATGACTCGACCTTGAACCCAGTGATGACCATCTGATAACACCCGCGCCTTGCCCAGAAACACAAATAAATACATGCTCGCTGTTGAAACAATGGAAAGATCCCTTCATTTTCGATTCGTCATCGGATTATCTCACTTCCGCGGCGAGAAGATGAGGACCTGTCTTGGATCCGGTCGGACCAGACCGCCCTTGTGTAGGTTCTTGGGTCGTTCCGTCTGGCCTGCCGGGAATGAGATGTCGTAGTTGAGGAGGAGGTTGGCGAGGACCACCTTGATATTGGAGGCCGCGAAGAAGCGACCGGGGCACGCCGTCTTACCCTGGCCGAAGGCAAGACTCTCAGGTCCCGTCGTCGCGAATTGGTGGCGATTGGCCTCCGTCTTGGCTGACATCCTCTTCTCATAGAAGCGGTAACCATCGAATGTCTCCGGGTTGGAGTAGATGTCCGGGTCTGTTGCCACTGCGTGACTGGGCATCGTGATATACGTTCCCGCTGGGAGCGTGATGCCGTCCTCGAACTTGAGGTCCTTGGCTAGCTTGCGGTTGAAGGTCACTGGGGCAATACAGTCAGCTACCAAGTTCACTTTTACTCCAGCCCCTTATCATACGACTGAGGTAAGACAGTTGATCCACTTACTCAGCACTGCCTGGTTCATCCGCTGCGACTCCTTCATGAAACTATCGAGCTTCTTCATCTTGGCAATTGCTGCCAGTGTCCAGCCAGATTCGGCAATGGCTTGCTCGACGTCTTGGCGGAGCTCGTCCATGTATTCGGGGTTGGCGCAAAGATCGAATAGAACGTGAATGATGGTTGCTGAACTCGTGTGTACCGAGGCCAATGCCATGAACAGCATGTTGTGAGCGAGCACGTCGGGATTACGGTCGCTCCCGCGCGCCGAGTCAGCCAGCCACTGAAGCATGTCAGTTGGCTTCTCGTCGTTGTCTGTCAAAGCCAGCCGTTCTGCGAAAATGTGGCTGAACGTCTTCTTGGCGATTCTCAGGTGATTATCCAGGATCTTGGAACCCTCCAAGAACGGGTAAATTAAGGGTCGCACGAAGGCTGGGTAAGGCCGCAACTTCACGGCAACCTTGACTACGTCCATCGAGTAGTCTGCCGCCGACTTGAGCCATTCTTCATTCCGGCTGATCGTCGTTCCACCAAACATCCGCGACGCATTCTTGGTTATGATCCCTACCATCGTATCATATGCCTTCAACTCTACCCTGTGAGGGATGAGCTGGGCGAGACTGTGGCTTGCCTCATCATTGAGCGGTTCGATCAAGTGGTCTTCGTATTCAGTGAGCACTCATCTTTCAGGTCAGGGGTTATTCTGAACTTACGCAGATTCCGAGTCAGCTGGTCTTTACACACGTCGATATGTAAAGGACTCCTGAAAACGACATCGAGGTTGGTTTGGGCACTGAGAAGGCGCTTTTGACCAATTAGCAGTGAGATTCGATAGAAAGCTATCGTTTCAATCTTCTCACCTCTCTCAACCCTTCAACCATATCCAGCGTGCCTTCAGGCACTCTGCTGTTGATCTCCTCAATATACTTGGGACTCAACACAACGCGCTCCACATTCAAGGTCTGCACCAAGAACATGCCATTCTTATTCTGCCGCCCATCATAGAACTTGTTAGTCTCAGAACTCATTGAACGGGTCTACAGTGTGAGCCCCTCTCACCGTGCGATAGCCCTCATCAATGATCTTCGTCCCGTTTTTGGCAAAGTCGAGTTTGACGTTCATCATCCCGAAGCCCAAAAACCCTGGCTTCTTCCCGGCCCGCGGCAAGAAGCTCAGATCAGGCGTCGTGAAGTACTGGTAAATCGCCCAGGCCAGTACCGCTGCCGTTACTCCAACGGTCCCTAGTATCCGGGCTCCATCCTCGCGCTCGAGGATTTGCTGTATCTTCGCGATGGCCTCTGTTGTCGCCATTGTGTCTCTCTTACACTCTGGAAATGAAGAATTGGTGTGTTGTGAGAGAGAGACTGACAGACAGAACTACGTGTGTGCCGAGCCCGTTGTTCTTACATGAATTGACCTCTACCTCGAAGAAACAACATGACAAATGCGACTTACTCGAACTGCTGTCTAAGAATTTCGAATCAACCCAATGGTCAGGTTTCAGCTGGATGTGGCACCTTTCAGTCATAGTAATGAACTGATTGGGCTGACCCCTGGTAGGTGATCCCTGGTACGGTCATACCGTTCTGGCGATCCGACATACCTATGTACCTATGTCGGTCACTTTATTTTTGGCTCTCTCGGCATATCTTTGGCAATGCGCAGCAGGTACATCACCACTGCGTACCAAAGCTGGGAGGTATGCAACCCATTTCATTAACACGTCGTGATACATACAAGTTAAGATAGTCTAGCCACGCGATGTAACTCTGCGAACTTCTCTATCGATCGACATATGTAAGGTAACATGCTAATCTAGCGTTAAACTAGCCATCAGACGTCTGAACCCCCATGCATGACATAGGAACCCATACAGTCAGACACGAACACTGACAAATACCTACTACTCGTAGCTAAGCTAAGGTCACAACATCGTCTCGCCTCGAAGATCTGGCTCATCCCTCAGAAGAAAACATACTCACATGTACCGTACATACGTATCGATGAGTACCATGCAGATTCATCATCGGCATCCATCCATACGTTACCTAGTTGGGTATGTGTAGGAGAGAGAATTGGCAGTGCAGGGGCCATAAGCCCATAATTAGTAGCGCTTAACCAAGGATGGCATTGCCGTGAACATATCGAGGTCTCCGAGCGACGAGGGGGCCACAGTAGCAATGAGAACGGCACCCTCGTCGTAGACAGACGGACAGATAGATAAGACCACTGTCATACGGTCCGGAGTCTCGAGATATGTGTGTTGGGTTCCTCCCTCCTCTCCTCCGTTGCATACCACACCTTCCCACACAACTAATACCACCATGGCTGACGTCAACCGCCTCGCCGACGACGCCAGATCGTTGATACGCTCCGCCCTGAGCAACTATACGGAGGAATATGGCCTCGGCGCCATGAGCGTCGCGGCCTACGATACGGCCTGGGTCTCTATGGTCACGAAGGTCGTCGATGGCCAGAAGACTTGGCTCTTCCCCGAGTGCTTCGACTACCTACTCTCCACGCAGTCTGAAGAGGGAGGCTGGACGATCGGTTTGGGAGCTCCCATTGACGGCATTCTGAACACGGCGGCGCCGTTGCTTGCTTTAAAAAGGCATCAGGCCGAGCCCCTTCAGCTGCAGCATGATGTGCAGGATATCGCGCGACGTGTGGAGAAGGCGACGACGTCGTTGCGGGCGCAACTCGCGGCGTGGGACGTATCGACAACGGAACATGTTGGTTTCGAGATCATTGTTCCCGCAATGCTCGAACTCCTCGAGCAAGAAGACGCCACATTAGTCTTCGAGTTCGAATCCAGGGATTCACTCATGGAGATCAACCGGGCGAAGATGTCGCGGTTTCGGCCGGAGTTTCTGTACGGGCCGAAACGGTTCTCGGCGCTGCATTCGCTGGAGTCGTTTATTGGGAAGATGGACTTCGACAAGGTGAAGCATCATCGCGTGCATGGGTCCATGTTTGGATCGCCGAGTTCGACGGCGGCGTATATGATGTATGCGTCTGAGTGGGATGAGGAGTCGGAGGAGTATTTGAGGCATGTTATTACGCATGCTGCTGGGCGGGGGAGCGGTGCGGTTCCGAGTGCGTTTCCTTCGACGCATTTTGAGATTACTTGGGTAAGTGGAATTAACCGGGAGAGATTTTGAGATGGGGGACTGACTTGTTGTAGATGTTATCCACGTTGCTTAGAGCGGGATTTAATCATGATGACTTGAGAGGACCTGATTTGACGAAGATGCTGGACATCTTGAGTCACTCGTTTGAGGTTGAGAAGGGTGCTTTGGGTTATGGTAGGTTGTCTCATTCATTTCAACCATGACTCTCACTAACACGACACAGCCCCGTTTTTCGAGCCAGATGTCGACGACACGGCTAAGACTATCTCATCTTTGACTATGCTCGGACGCCCTGTAAGCGCCAAGGGCTTAATCGATGTGTTTGAGGCGGAGACGCATTTCCGCACTTACACGGGAGAGAGAGATCCCAGTCCGACGGCGAACTGCAATGCGCTTCTGGCTCTCCTGCATCAGCCGGATGTGTCCGTTTATTCCACGCAGATCCTGAAGATTGCTAAGTACCTCGTTGAGGTATGGTGGAAGACTGATGGCAAGTTCGTGGATAAGTGGGTATGTATAATTGTAACAGACCGGTTGACATGTTCCATGAGACTGACTGTGATGTCTAGAATACCTGCTACCTCTACCCGTCCGTTCTGATCGCCGAGGCTTTCGTCGATATCCTGAAATTAATAGAACAGGACAAGCTTCCCGGTGTTTTCGAGGAGGATCTCCAGTGGAAGCTCGCTGTTGCATTATTCCAGGCAGGTCTGCGCCCATTACTAGACCAAGAAGCCGATGGCTCGTGGAACAAGTCGATCGAGGAGACCGCATACGGTATCCTCATTCTGAGCGAAGTTCGACGCGTGTGCTTCTTCAACGATCTGCGCAAGCCCCTAGATGATGCTATCAAGCGCGG
The DNA here is from genome assembly GCA_028637685.1 of Xylariaceae sp. X3-2. Classification (NCBI taxonomy): domain Eukaryota; kingdom Fungi; phylum Ascomycota; class Sordariomycetes; order Xylariales; family Xylariaceae; species Xylariaceae sp. X3-2. The sequence continues at coordinate 90,558 of JAJFDI010000003.1, forward strand.
TGTTGCATACATCCAGTCCTGCACGGAACGTCCTCCGAACTACATCTGGATCGAGAAAGTCAGCTATGCGTCTCCGCTCCTGACAGATTCATACGTGCTAGCAGCTATCAAGGCGTCTAGCTCGCTCTCCACAGCCGACGGCACGATCGGTTCGAGTCTCTGGAAACACATATCCACCCTAAAACTCGACAAGCACGTCAAGCTATTCTCCAAAGCGGACCTGTTCAGCGGACATCCGGAATGGGAACTCCGGGGCTCGATGATCGAGTCAGCGCTGCTGAAGCCCTTGATGATGAAGCAGCGATTACAAGTGTTCCAGCGCAACGGCATGCAGGAGGACAAGTACTTCGACTTGATCCCGTTCTTCTGGACGAGTCCGAATAATCGGGCCCGCACGTTCGCGTCGGCGACGTTTTTGTATGAGGTTTCGCTGCTTACTATGTTGACGTATCAGGTTGATGAGTTCATGGAGGCTGAGGCGGCGCCGGCGTTTCAGGGTCGTTTGCATGAGCTGCGCGATTTGATTGATGCTGTTGTTCCGGAGCAGGAGCCTGTGGGTAATGGTGTGAAGGCTGTGAATGGTCACGCGAATGGCTATACGAATGGCCTTTCAAACGGTCACTCTAATGGCCATGCAAATGGTCACGCCAATGGTTACTCTAACGGCCATTCTAACGGCCACGTCAATGGCAACGGTAACACCGATGCCATAGCCAACATCCGCGCCAGGCTCAAGAAATTCAAGGAGTGCGTACTCAACCATCCCCTCGTCCTCGCATCCAGCACATCATGCCAGGACAACCTGAGACGTGAGACGCGGATGTTCCTCCTAGCACAGGTCCAACAAGAAGAATGCGGCGAAATCTTCCGCAAACTCCGGGCCAGCGGAAGTACCGTCATGGGACCGACACACAGCCACCATAAATGGGCCCGCAGCACCGGCGCCGATAATGTGTCTGGTGTGTTTGCCTGGGCGTTCATCGCCTGTCTTCTCAGCGCCATGCTGACGCCCGGCGGCGGCGGAAAGGAGATCTTCGCCACGGCTGCGGAGAAATACGTCGCGGCCGACGTGGCGAAGCATCTGGCGACCATGGCGCGTATCTACAACGACTTCGGCTCTGTGCAGCGGGATTCCGACGAGGGGTCGATGAACTCGATTAACTTCCCCGAGTTCGCGGCGCACGAGAGTCTGGAGGCTAAGAAGGAACAGCTGCATTTGTTGGGTCAGTATGAGTATAGTTGTCTCGTGCTGGCGTTTAGTAAGTTGGAGGATTTGAGACGGAGGGGGGCGGAGATGAGTAAGGATTTGGCGGCGGCCAGGTTGGGGAGACGACGCATGGAGATTTGGTCGATGTTTTTGGATCAGGTTGTTCTGTTTGATCAGATTTATGTGCTGAAGGATATTTCGAGTCCGAAGAAGGTTATGGGGAATGGGTGTGAGAATTAGATGGGGTGTTTGGGGTGCATTCAGGGGTTGGTATAGAGGTTTCGTCATTTAGCGATTTGATTTTCAAAGGGGTTGATTCATCTGGGACTTGTTGGTCTCAGTTTGGGTTGTTAGTATCTTGTATTTAAGAGCCTCATCAATGAACTTATTGCATTACATCTGCTTCGTCAACTGGAGATATGTGAGGCCCTCTGATGTCCTCTGAGGTGGCAGTTTACTTACTAAGATTCTTCCCATAGGGTCGAAAATGGGCAGCTATCGAGACCGACTGCTCACGTCTTACGGGGAGCATTCTGTCACTATGATTCTGTTTCTCTAGCCTTCATCTGCCGGCTCCTAACATAGTTGTGCTGTCTCATGATAGACTCGAAGAAACACGCAGTCAATGGCCATAGTACGGAGAAACCACCCTTCATGGCGAGATAAAACGGAGCAGAGCCAGTTTTTGAACGTGATTCGATTATTTTGTTCCTAATACTTTCGACACGTACAAGAATGTTTCTCAATTGTTGTACAATCTGTTCAAGGTCGTCTTTCATCAACAAGAGTCGAGTTTCAATCCTGTCGAGTCACTTTCGCCGACATGTGCTATTCGGTATGAGAGCCGTCCAATAATAACGCCGTGAATGCTCCTTTTGTTTTTCCCTTTTTTTTCTCTCTCTAGATCGTAATGTACAGTTATAGACGTGATGAAGCGGCGGGTATACCCCTTAGCCAGGCAAGGTGAATGCGTTCCGATTCTGGGAGGTACGTTCGGTGAATGTCTGCGCGAGGAGAGCGCGCGAATCGATCGCTTTCTTTACTAGATTAATAGCCATATAGTAAACAATGACCGTGTCCCATGCCGCTTCGTTTATTTCTTCTTCTTCGCAGGGTATGTAAGTCTGTCCTTGAAACGCGCCAGGTGGTAGTTGACCTCGCTGTGGCGGTCAGGCGCGGGACGGGGGCCGTCCATACAGGCGCGCAGGGCCTGCTCAACTTGTGCGCATGCGGAGGTCGAGTAACCAGCCGAGGCCCAGCATGCTACAGTCAGTCAGTGAGCTGTACTTGTCCAATGTTCAGGCTGGCCGGCGCGAAATGCTTACACAGAACAGAAGACATGATCTGCATGCAAGGCTTCTCGGGCTTCGCGTTGGGATTCCGCACACGCAGAGCCTTCAGCGGTGGGAGACGAATGGGTTTCTGAGCCGCAGACATCGTGGGCGTATACGAGCGAAATCGCGGGCCACGGATTTGGCGATGGGGTTGGCGATTTTCGCAAAGGGCAATTTGAGGATCGAACCGACGACCTCGATTGGGCGAGCTAGGATGATCTCGGATTTGACGTCACGTGGTCTATGCGCTGATTGGATTACGTAAGGATGCGTGGAATGTACAGTGTTTGTCAATAGTGTATGCGTACCTACCTACCTATACAGTAACACGGTGCCCTTCACAGCGAGTCTCGTACTGTATTCCACTGGCAAAACCCGCGAGTCGTGACGGCGTTGGTTACGGTCACACTTCGTGCTCCTGTCATGACCAAACATTCACTGGATGAAACCACCTGGAGCGGGAATCTAATGCCATTGTGATTCCCTTTTATACTTCACAATTCGTGTCTGTCTTAAGAGCACGAATAATAAATCTGTGAGATATATATCATGGCGGATTGGCACCGCATGGTGTCGCACCCAAGCAGACGACGACGAGGCCTCAGATATCACTGCTCTCATGGCCAAGCTGGTTGCGTGCTGTAGATATGACAAGCCGCTCACAATTCACAAGAGCAGTGATGATGAAGCATCTGGACATTTACAGCCGGACATTGCGACGATGCTCTCAATATGGACTTCTTGACGAGAGAACAGACCTGACTTCTCCTACATGCCGCATTACGAGTCCGGAATGTTTTACTGAGTTTACATCGAGTGGTTCTAGAAGGAACAGCTCTCCTACATGAGAAGGCATGCCGGCATCAAAGCCGAGTTGCAGTGCCCCAGCATGTAAGGTCACTCGACTGTGGCTCGGCCATAACACAGAATGAGGGCCGGAACCGAACCGAGGGGGGATGAAGGGTAGGACGGAACCGGTGTATACTGCCAAGACACACTGACCTGTGGTACGACAACTTGACAAGACTGGCATTGTGATCGACAAACCATCGGCTCTGTTCTACCCTACGTCTGTCCGATGCAACACTGGCAATGCCGGCTGCTCCATACCACTCTGAGCGGTTTTGGTACCGGACGCGATATTACTAGACCATCTCAATATTCCACAAAGGTTGCGCTGACAATTGAACCATCGACATACAGTTCACGGTGTATTCAACGGTGCCGTACTCCTTGGAGGGTAGGTTTCACTCACCATTATAGCCATTCTTCAGAAAGATGCGTCTCACGAACACACTTTGAACAGTGAGCCAGTCTGGAAACGCTCGACAGCTCCCATATTGGTATGTACCTAATAAGATTCAAAGCCAGAGAGTCCACATTACCGAACCCATATGGCCGGACATGGAAAGTACCAGTCCATAAGGCTCACTCCCTTCTCGTCGAGAACGATACACAGTACCATGAGTGCACAACCGCATGGTAGCTACCTACCCTTTGAAGTCTGGCCTCACGGCTTTCTTCATGTTGTAAGTCGAGAGAGCCAAGGAGTGAGTCGTGCCAAGAGAAAACAACAGGGCAGCGTTTCCGAATCGAACACGAGACAGTAAACATCATCTGTTTTGTTGCCATGTGGGAATCAAGATATTTTATAGGATCAGTGGGTATCACAAACGTGTCCCTTGATGAGGACCAATACCACCCTCGCTTACGGGTTACAGCATCGAACAAGTAAGGCGTCCGCGTAATTCTCGTCAGGAGTTTTTCTTTCCGAAATAGAGCCGTTTCCAAGAATTGGGTTACTGAACTGGTTGGTAAATAGACACGAGGCAGTCATGCATGCCAAGCACTCGAACGTTTACCAAGAAATATTACTCTCAGCTTCTTTCAAGGATTCTGTCTTGACGGCGAAAACCAAGACTTTTGGTCGATACATTCCTTTCATTCGAGCCCGCTGCCATGGATATCCGACGGTTGCCGACGTCGCAAGCTTGAACTGTCCGTCTTCGGACTTTTTCTGAAAATGAGTAGTACGCAAGTTCTTGCTAGTCTTTTTCAGTCTTGCGTAATGGCAAACCGTGTCCATGGATTCACTCCCATATCAGGACGCAATACCGAAGGTTGTACAACAGAACCCCGTTGTGTGATATCAACGCCTGCACTAACCTTCAAAAGTATCACTTGGTCTATTCAGTCCCCTTACCAAGCGCTTGCCTAAAGCGTTGTGAATACCTGCCGAATCCAAGCCTAGACCCGAACACTTCCTTCCATCTCCTGGTCTCGCCCTGCCACTAGCGCCATCTGATAAAGAAATTAATCTTATCAATCTCATCTATCTAATCAATCAGATCAAAGATGGACCCGTCGGTCCCGTTTTAATATGCAGCTAGTGAGTTAGTTCGACAGATCCCTGTCTCGCCCGTGCTTGTTCAGGGTCCGACTCCGTCATCGCACGTCGCACCAGGGACGTAACTTCCATTTGGCATTGGCGAGATGGTGCAATAACGGCAGGCTCGAGCGCCAAACTTTGGTACTTGCACCAATTTACCGTTTCACAAAGCAGCTACCTCTTTTTTACTCTGAACAGACAGGGCAGGATGGAACCTACAAGAATGTTTCCGTCCAAACTCAGGGCTTGTCGGCTTTCTTGACACAGAACCACTGCAGCCCACCTTCTTCATCCTTACAACAACCCTCCTCATCCGTATCCGTGCCTTTCAATTGAAGAAGAGCAGTCTATTTCTTTCTCTTCTTCATCGATCGTCACGATGAGGTTCCGATTCAACAGGTTCATTCGCGAGCGGCCTGTGGCCGAGGAGACGCGTCGGCCTGATGACGCGGAATCTGGAGCAGCTCCCGATAGAGAAACCCCCAATGAAGCAGCTCTCGTTGAAGCAACTGCCGAGAAACCATCTCCTCCGGGCAATCAGGATACCGACGTCGACTCCATTGACAAAGAGGCCCAGCCCGGCGTTCAGAACATCGAAGGCATCACCAAAGTTTGGTCAACCAAGCATCTGTACCTCGCCTATGCCCTGTATGTTTATTGGCATCCCCATCACTCCAATGTTCGAAAGCTGACACACGCGTGACAGTATCTGGATTGTTTATTTCGTCGACTCCATGCAGCAGGGCATGGGAGGCCTACTGACCCCATACGTCACCAGTGCTTTCCAGGAGCATTCTTTGACGGCCACCACAGGCGTCGCCGCTAACATCATCGGAGGTGTCTCCAAGCTGACGCTGGCCAAGATTCTTGATGTTTGGGGTCGCCCTCAAGGATATCTTCTGATGATGAGCTTCATGGTTCTCGGTCTTATTCTCATGGCAGCCTGTAACAACGTTCAGACTTACTGCGCCGCGCAGATACTTTACTGGGTTGGGTATGCACGCCCCGATCAAAAGACATCACTCTTCGATAAGACAAAGTTGCAAAGACTGACGTGAAACGAACTAGAAACACTGGAATCACCTACAGCATCTCGATCTTCATTGCGGATACCTCGGCGCTGAAAAACAGAGGCCTGATGTTCGCCTATCAGAGCTCGCCCTTCATCATAACTGCATGGGTAACTGGTCCCCTCGCTGCGAGTGTCTACAAGACTGTTGGTTGGAGATGGGGCTTCGGTATCTTCGCCATCGTGACACCAATTGTCTGCCTTCCCCTCTACTTGCTGTTCGCCTACAACCAGCGCAAAGCAGTGAAGGAAGGCATACTCGTTCCCAAACAGGAGAATCGTACCGTGGTCGAGTCAATCAAGCATTACTTCTGGGAGTTTGATATTACCTGCCTCATCTTGTTGTCAGCCGGTTTCACGCTTTTTCTTCTGCCCTTCAGCATCTATTCCATGCAGAAGTACGGCTGGCGAGACCCTCTTACGATCTCCTTTCTTGTCACTGGTATCGTCCTCATTGGTGCGGCCGTTGTCTGGGAGAAGTACTTTTCGCCAGTTCAGTACATTCCATGGTCACTTCTCAAAGACCGCACGGTCCTCGGCGCCTGTATTCTTGCAGCGATTCTGTTCGTGGAATTCTTCATCTGGACATCATACTTCAGTTCATTCCTCCAGGTCGTCCTACGAGCAGATTTGAAGCAGACGGGATACATCAGCAACATCTACAGTGTCGGATCGTGCATCTTCTCCATCCCTGTCGGATTTGCCATCAGAAAGACTGGTCGCTTCAAGTGGATTGCTTTGTACTTCGGTGTCCCCGCGACTATTCTAGCTCTCGGTTTACTCATTCAGTTCCGTCGCCCAGGAACTTCGCTTGGCTGGATCATCTTCGTGGAGATTCTGTACTCGTTCGCCGGCGGTGCTTGTGTCATCTGTGAGCAGGTTGCCGTCATGGCAGCGGCCACACACCAGAATGTTGCCGTTGTCCTAGCAATCGAGGGCATGTTCTTCAGTGTTGGTGGTGGCATTGGCGGTACTATTGCTGGTGCGATCTGGACTGGCATCTTCCCCAAGAAGCTTATGGAATACTTGCCAGCAGAATCCCAGGGCAACTTCACCGAGATCTACGGCAGCATCGTCACCCAGATGTCGTACCCGGTCGGCTCAGCAACGAACGAAGCCATCGTTAGAGCCTATGGAGACACCCTCAAGAGCATGTTCTCTGTCGCCACGGCGATTGCTGTCATTGGCTTGCTTGTTGTATTCGCGTGGCGCGATATCAAGATTAAGGACTACAAGCAGGTCAAGGGAACTGTCATCTAGACCTTTCATGTCCAGTCAAGTGAGTTGCATGCGCAACTGGAACGATTATGAGGCTTCCGAGCTATGACTTTGCTTTTGGCGGGCGTGCAAAAGGGGTATTTGTTTGCTTTCTGTGAGCTTCTTCAGAGGAGTCACTAGATTCTCGCGTCATCGGAATCATATCCATGTGAATATGGGTATTACGTTCACAGTTATGTGAGATTAGTTGCCAGATAATTAGAGCTTCAGATTCATAACATGATCTCGGGATCGTGATAATGCTAAGATAATGAGTAACCTGACACTGGACGTTTTTTTTTTCTCACACAATTCTCTTTGATACGATGTACCTCGTAGATACTTATACTTCGGTATCTTCTTCACGTGTAAATTGATAATACAATGAGAAAAAAAAAACACGATAAGTTGTTTTTCGTCGCCGTGCCGTCAATGCCCAGTGTATTTCAGGACCAGTAGCACGGACATAATGGGCCACGTGGCAGCTGCCGACCTCATGGAATCTGAGATTCGCATATGGCGCGTCAGCTGCAACGAGTGGCAAACAAAGAGGGCTAGACCTATTGCGGGTTAGTGCCAGCCAGGGCAGCAAGTTGCTTTCATATGGGCACCTTCAGAAATTATGAGGATGGGAATTCGTTCACTTACACATCAACAACACCAAATCTCAAGATACCACACAACCACCAATTTCTTGAGCACCTGTTCCTTCTGCAGTCGGCAACAGAGAGTTGTTTGGTGGAAGCAAGCGCAATCGGGATTAGATCAAAGCTACTCGGATCATTATCCGACTCACTCTCACAACCTGCCCGGACTTCGAGGTCCCGAAACCATATACGCAGGCAGTGCTTCATCTTCAGATCGCCCACGATGCATGAACTATTCCTCACCGCGTCGCTGGTGAAGGAAGACTTCGACTATGCATGTGCCATCCTGCAGGGCATCTCGTGGATGACAGCGCGCCGCTCGATCTACCGCGTGCTCTTCTTCGCAGGCCAGCCGCAGCCGAGGGGCCTGACGGTGTCGCCACCGCCCAACATGCTGCCGCGCCAGCACGAACGACAGCTCTGGGCGGATCTGCACACGCAGCTGCTGCGCTCGTCGTACGTGCTGCAGGCGGCGTACGAGGTCTCGCCCGAGACGGACTTCGGCAAGGAGATGGACTTCAACCGTATGCCCGCCACGCTGCGGTGGACGGATTTCCCTGATCCGCTGCGCGATTCGCCGATTACGTCGCGGAAGAAGATTGAGATTCCGTTCCCGGGGGGATTGCCGAAGCTTTTGATGGATAATAAGCATTCGTAGGTTTTCGGGGTTGAGTTGGGTTGTGTGGAGGCGGTGCTGATATGTTGTGCAGATACACGAGCGAACTCATACAGGAGACGTACTCGTTCAATCTGGAAAATCGCGAGATTGTGCTGAGCAGATACTACTACCTGCCCGAATCCAAGGGTCGACCCGTTCAGCAACTTCCTGCCTGGAACGATCTGCGACCTGTGGACTCGGCGCAGAAATGGATCCTTAATGTCAAGTTGAATGTCGCGGAGGACGGTCAGCCGGAGAAACTGGCGAAGGCGAATGAAGAGTTGCTGCGCAGTAAGGCCGAGTTCGATAGTCTTTTCGACTTCAAGGTTGTTGATCGTCGCGCTTTCGATGCCCGGATCCCGCCGCCGGTTGTTGTTCCTGGTCGTGGACCGCCTTGAATGCGTATGCGATGAAGGTGGCTTGGTTGCTGTTTTTATCGAGTGACGTATGCATGGCTATTATTGGGCGTCGCTGATTTATTTTCGACGTTGTCTGAGGCAGTGAGAGTGGCCGTTTGCGTGGACCGTCCAAAACGTCGAGTGTGGTATGGCGGTATGGTTACGGAATCATTATAGTGTCAGGACGGAAACACCAAGTTTCAGGGACACATTCTTTTCAGACTCCGTGGAGAATGGGGGAAGGAGAAGGGGGGGTTTTATTTGCGAAAGACCCTATTAGGAGAGAGGATCTGATGGCGGCACACATGTGTTATGTCCGTCTAACGTCACTATGACCGGACGTCATCGTCTAGCACGGAATACGGGAGAAGCCCAGAGTTGGGCATCGGGTGGGGACGAGTTCGGCTATTGAATTTTGTCCGGATTACGCGGGTGTTCGTACCGTCAGAGCTATGGACGGCGATTCAGCCCTAAATTGTAGATTTGGGAGAGCGTTGTGGGTTGTGTTAGTAGACTGAGTCTGCTGTGTACGGACTATGTACTGAGATCGGGGGATTGGAATCGAGATACCCTTTGCCGCTCCGTTATTCTATTCTTGTCATTGCTGTCTCTGTCAGATTTGTTGAAACCCGTTGACACCATGAGGCTAATTCTGTTGACTGTGATAGACTTTAGTACACTCGGGCTACCGAGATAGTTGAGGCCTCGAAACTCGGTTCCCCCAGGACACATACAACTTTGATAGAATCATTCAGTGAATCTTCGTCTATTCAGCTAGATCTCGCTGTACGCTATCCATTCGAGCAACACTCCAGGTTTACATCTCGATGCACACTCCTATTTTACGCCAAATTTACTATATCACTATCACGCCCCTATCTGTATTACACGTCTCATAGCATTATCCTCAGGTGCCAAACTCGAAAATCAAGACAGGAAATGGATACTCGAATTTTGCATGCTCAAGACTCCAGGTCCCTATATCGTCCACTCCATGAGGAAACACAGATAAACTCGGCATCATGATGTTGGAATGGCAGTCACCGAGAGGGGTCTAGAACGTGGGAAGGAGCGTTGAGTATTCCGTACGGCGGTACCACTACTAGCTGAATCTCCTGGTCTGTACGAACATTCGACCTGTTTCTACTCCTTTACACCATCAACAAACCGGCTGCTTGTTTTTCTTCATCACACCATCAAACGTTGGCATACTATCGCACACTTGCACCAACATGCTATTCTCACGACCTTCACCGACGCACTTGAAACCGGTCGAATCTCAAACGTACCCCATACTGTGGCGTGACACGGATGCCCGCATGCTCATCCAGAGCCTGCATGCATGCTTCCCTCTCCCAGTTTGTTCATTGGTAGGCAGTTGACCGGGGAACCTCGATCATGTGCATCACCCCGGCTGCGGATTCGACTTCACCCTTTTTGTTGCCTTGTTCACGATGTTGCACTCTATCTTCGATCTCTGCGGTATACACTAATTCCATAAAGGCTAGACGGACGGGTGGGAAGAGGGAGGGGAGGGCTGCCAACGTGCAACGGCGGAGATTCCGCCCGCCACCGGTGGGACGCGCTCGAACAACGTCCCGCGTCTTAGCCTCTAGGCTTGAGTGTGCGTTACTTCAGCTAGCCTTTGAGCGGCTGAGTCGAGGACAACGACATATTGGCATATGACAGATTTTGTTTATGTCGACGAGCAATTGGGAGCTCTCAGGTCTTGGCTTCTTCTACTGGCCACGACGGATTACCCTTCGCGGGATTCCTGAATCTCTGCGGTGGCTATGGCCTATCGTTGCTCTGTCTGGGCGCGACAGGAATACGAGATACAGCAGGATACGATTGGATTGGGATATGGAGGGAGGTTCAGCATTGCGTTTTGACCAATGTGAAATCGTCGCCTTGGCATACACACACCACCCATACTTTGCTGGTGGTGACGGTAATACTGGTCAGAAGAGATGTCTCGACGACAAAGCCACGGCCCACAACTACGATACGATACCTACGAGTACAAAGGTGGCGATCCTGAAGAAGCGGTGGCGATCCGGGAGGAAGGAAAAGCATGTGGTGCACACAGACGCATTGCGTTGGTATCATCAGACGTCAGGTCGAAGTGCCTTCCAGGAGCACGGACTCGACGCTCACGGAGTTAATTCCGTCGTCCTCTCACCCCCCTCTCTCGTAGGGCGTTATAGTTGAACTCCATTATTAGGGAGACAGACCACCTGTCAAACCAAGCTCCCCAGACTGAAACGTCACGAACAACGGAACCGCTTGACACTCAAGGAACCATATGTCCACTTTCGTCCGTTTCAGACGCCCACCGCCGCTCACTTCTCTCGTAGATCCTGCACTGCACCCGTGCCGATCAAGTTACCCTCGGACCAAGCCGTCCCGCGCAACCACGGTTGAGAGGAAAAACAAAAGACAAGGCATGCGTACGAGTACGTATCATACGTACATACGAGTACATACACGCGGGACGCCCTTCCGTTAGCGCGCCAGACGCTTGACTGGAACGTACCCGTACCAGTACGAGTACATATGACAGACAACCTCATCCTTGACTCGATGTACGATACGATGCTAATGCGGCCTCAGCCTTGCAGGACCAGACCATTCATTCCCTTCGTGTTGCAACGCCAAGCTCGCAGGAGTCAATAGTACGACCTGCCTTTGTAGTGCTACAGGACCGAATGCAAGGCCGTTTGGGTTTCATCGATGTTCGGTGAGACGCGCCGGTGATACACTACCATTCTATCGCTATCTATGAATGAATGAAGAAGTATTACGAGTGCATACCAGGTGTTGAAAGGGCGGGAGGGAAAGTATGTATGTATCGTAGGGAAGGATGGTAAGCGGTGAGCATGAGATGTCTCTAACGTCAGGAACGGGTTTCCATTGAATCGATGTCGACGCATCTACATCGACTTCTTGAATCGCGGGTTTGTCTCTTCACCGAAACAGGCACTTTATATTCTCCCAGGCAAGGTGACGTAGTATTTCCTGCCAAATTATCCTCATTCCATCTTACTACACCTTACCTTAGGGCCAGGCGAGGTGAAGGGCAGAAATAGTCGGAGGCGACTACATATGCCGTTGGACGCACTATTGATGTATGTAGATGCCATGTATGTACCTACATCGCACCTAAGCTTTCATAACAGGCAATAAATCAAAAACAAATAGAGAGCCCTATGAGCCCTATGCGTAAGGCTGTTAGTATTAACATGATGGCTCGTGTTTTGGTGAGACATTTTTCTCACTATCGGATCATCTCTCGAGGGAGGTAGGGGAGCAGCCTTTTGACAACGTTGCACTGGGATTGAAGATTCGCGATTGGCGTTTGTATGTACGGATAGCCTGCTTCATAACTCGTAAAAGAAAGTCATTGCCGGGTGTCTTTCTCAGACCTTGACCCAGGCGACGGTAACCGGGAAATTAGGTGGCGGGTTAGGTAGGATAGAGCTTGTTGTGAGGGGGGAGGGAGGGAGGGGGATGGGGGGGAAGGACTTATTTTGATGACAGGTCGGATTTTGGGGGTCCCGTTGCTTGTACAAGTAGAAGAGCTGATGACTTTTTGAATGCGAAGAGTTGTTGTCTGGAAGGGAAGAGGGAATGAAAGATTCCGCCACGCTGTCTCGCAGAGGGATACCCGTAATAGGGCTTCGATTGGATGCGCGCGTTTTTGGGTAGGTAGGTGGTAGGTATGGATGGATGGGATGTGCGTGGGGTACGAGTACCAAGGTGATGGGACTGATGAAGATGGATAGGTAGGTACGAAGTATGATATGGGGGTATTGAAGAAGGTCTGCCGGAAGCAGGAATCCGCTGGGGCGGGATGGCGCTTATCCTCGTTTGTTGAAGCGGAAGATAGGGACGATCATTTCTGGGCGGGGGGTTTGTTTTCTGTCTGTCTGTCTTTTGGTATTTCATTGTTTTGGGAGAGGGAAGTACATACCAAGGCCGGAATACTACCCCCTACGTACGTACGTTATGTATGTACATAGGGAGCGTGAGCGAGATTGCCACAACGGCCCGCCCCCATCCATGCCTGCATGCTTTTCTATCCCGCCATTCCTTTCCTTTCCTCTTTCCCCATACGACGTACAGACAGACGGCATGAGAACGAATGGATGGATGGATACCTACGGAATATATTATCGTGGTCTCGTGCATTTGCTTAAGCAGGTGTAGTGTAGGATTCGTTTCTCCAGTAATGTGGGAAAGGAAAGGAGTTCCCTAAATGAGCACGCCCGCCTTATGTGGCGATGGGGCATCTGGCGGAGTACGATTCGATAGGATGTGGATGGACGGACTGCCTAGGGTATCCGTCGTGCATATTGTTGTTACCTAGGGCTGGATACATAGATGAAAGAAGGATTCGTGGGGTGCGGGAAGATGTCTTGATGTTGTTTGGCGGATATCTCAGTCAAGTCAGCCATTCGGCCCTACGAGAAAGTCATGTCTCGGTCAGTCATGATTTAATGAGATCAAGATGGATGGATGGAGCGTAGGTCACGATGATTGAATTCCACGAGACTCATGACCTTCACATGTGCCTGGTGTTTACATCCTCCCCTCATATCGTCGTCATCATGGACATCACCATCATCGTTTTCGCAGACCGGAATGGAGAATTGCATACCTAACTCGCCACAGATACCCCGTTCTGGACATTCCGTTGTTCGGCAAGATTCGGCTTTTCACGAGATTAAATGAAGCAAGCAAGCACGAGAAAAGAGAGCAGCATGTCGTTAACTCGCTAAAGTGAGCCGGAGACAGACTGACAGACATGTCTATTCCGTACGGACGGGATTACAAGTCAGGTCTTCTAAGAAAGAAGGGCGTGGATGTTACACAGACAAGAGATGGAACCACACCCGCGATGGTTGAGGTACGGAAGACCCAGAGGTATGAATACTATCTCCGTGTCTGTAGGTACCGATACTGCATACGTTGCTGCCTACAGAATGTAGGCAAGGGAATGGCATCATACTTATTCCGTGTAAGGAAATAGGGTTAATTTCGAGTTGTGGATTGGAGAAGAGGAGAGAGAAACGGCGGCGCAAAGATAGATATGTATCCGGCAAGGTCTTAAGACTCGGGAGTCAACTCGGGCCTCTCTAACCCGTATCGTCGACGGGATCGACTTGACCTACCTTCCTAGTCCAAGTAAACCGTTAATGGATGTGGAATAGTGGCATCGCATCGCATCGAAAGGATTGTTTCTATCAGAAGTACGATCCGTGATTTAGGCAGTCATCGACGTTTCCTCCGCGAGCTGGGCGTGGGGAATCAGTCCACGCGTGCGCCTGTTAGTGCTATGTACGCTACGAAATTAAACAAGGGCCCATTCCTATGGCATCATCGTGACAATCTTGACTGTTTTGCAACTAATCGCTGTTGAACGGGATACAGAAACGGCTTTCACATGATAGTTTTGGAGGTGTTTGGAAAGGATACGCCCAGCTGTGCGTGTAAGTCAGTTGATATTGAATACATAAGTGATTTATAACTCCGTCCCAACGCGGCCGGTCTGGCGGCGGACTTACCAGTCGAGGCGAGCCCAATGCAGTGGACTAAGAGCGAACGAACGAACGCTAGAAGCCACACCGTTGCTTCAGGACAAATCTCATCTCTGTCAGAGAACTCAGGAACTCGACTCATCTTTCTTCCTAGGCTTACACTAACCTAGGCATCCCGCTCTACCGAGGTAGGCAGACTATGACGGTTATCTTCCTAGGCGTTGTTGATCTCATTGCCACGATTCGTCGACTAGGGACGTTAATCCGTCCGGTCGACACAAGCCCAAGTCTAAACCTGGCCATAATACATTATGTAATACGTTAGTGCGATGTAAGGGTCCTTGAATCGCATTACCGAAAATTTTCACCTTTATTATCGTGACTAGGAGGAATGTAGGCATGTGAAAGGGAGAACGGACGATTACACGATGAAGACGACATGGGATGAAGCTTGTGAAGTCGCCCTGCTATGCTGGCTCTGGCGGACTTCACAGTGAGGTCAGGTGCTGGCGGGAGGACCTAATGCGGACTTATCAGTGGTGGGGCAGAAGGTACAGATAAGTACATCGCCGGCTACCTGTTGGTACGGCAGAGCGAGGTACCGGTACCGATGACCGAGGATTACCTAACATTCGATCCCATTCTCACTCATGAAGCTCTCATGTTGGTCATAACGGCCGAATAATTCCAATAGACTTTTCAACTATTTTTTTTATTTTACGAGATCTTTTTTTCAGTTAGATCTGTGCAGGTGTCTGAATATCTACGTCAGGAGGGGTGTCTTGTGAGAGAGTCTGGCCCAATCTCTATCAGATGTCTCGCGAGTAAACCGATTGAGAGAAGAGACTCGAGAGACAGTCGCCCGTCATGAGTCGCAGTCATGAGATGAGCACAAATTGTTATATGTCAATTGAGCCCATCATTCCAGTTCCTCTCGCCATTTTAATTCCCGGGTCTTTCTGAAATCTGACTGACCGAACTGTAACCTGCTAATTGTTATTGATCCCTCCGTCCCCGTCGGCGTCGTCGGCCAGTCTTGGGCATGCATGTGATCCTTTTTTTCTTCCCAGGTGTAACAACAACACCCTTTTCCCTCTTCTTTCCGACCACCCGCATTTGCTGGGCCAAGTCGGTCGCCCAGTTTTCCCTCCCACTGGTTTGCGCGCTGCTACCGTTGCCGCCGCTAACCCCCTTTTGCCGACTCGGGGGGGTGTCGCGCCACGGAGGGCCAATTACGTGAGGGTGAACAGCTAGACCGGCCCACAACCCTATAGGGCTGAAAACGGGCTGGGGGGGTCCCTCCCCCCCTCCCCCCTTCGCCATTCTTTTCTTTTTTGCCTTTTCAGCCACTTGAGTCACGGGTGTGTGGTGTAACTACAGCGCAGCAACAGCACAGCACAGTACCTCCTACAGTACCTACGATACCTACGAGTACAGCACGGTACGGTACCTTTTCAGGGAGGGCGGACTGCAGTTGCGGTGCCAATGTCGTCGTCGTCTTTTCTGTACGTCACCTCATGTGATCGGACATACAGAATACAGACAGCGAACCAATTTCAACCCTTTTGCTCTACTCGTATTTACAGTCCTAACTCATTGGAAAATACGGATTCTTCTTTCAGATAGGCAGGCAAACTAGACCGGACGGCAATATAACAGGACGTCAGAATCTGGGGTAATGATAGGTGACTAGAACCCATTCTTTTTTCGCACCTTAACAACAACTAACAACACCCTGACGCCTCACCGACAATTGCCAGAAACCATCATCACCACAGTGCGCCACTCTTCCTTGCTGCTGCTGCTGCTTTGCCTTGCTGGTTAAACGAAAAAAAGAATGCCAAGTGGGATGTATCGTTTTTGATTTGTTTTCTTGCTCCACCGCGTTGTTGGATTTCAGTTCGCCCGCTGCCGATTCCAATTCCCGATAACCGTCTCGCTGGGAATTTCGGTGTTGTATAAGCAGCCCTGCCAAGCAAAAACATCGTAACGGAGGAAGAAAAGTTGGTACTTTTATAACCAGGGTGTTATGTACGATACATGGGCTGTTGTATACGTGTTGATGCTGGTAAGGCAAAGTTGACTTCGTTTTCTCAATTTCAACAGCACATCAGCTTTCATGTAAGATAGTATATTTCGTTCGCTTCGTGTTGGGAAGTCCGCCCCTTTGAAAGATTATTGTCATCGTCGTGATTTGTCCGGTGCCGAGCTGACGGGACATGCTAATACGCCGTACTTTTCAAACAGGTTACAACAACAAGTAATAAAGCAGGTAATTCGTAGTTAAAACCGGTAAAGGGAAGGTTGTTTAATATGCACGATCTCATCACGAAGCCCTCACCAAGAAAATAAGCAGCAGCAGCAGCAGCCTTCCATGGTCTTCTCACCCATCCGGGACATCCTGCTGTCATTATTATCCCGCAAAGACAGTAGCCAATGACGATCGATGATAATTGTTTTTTCCTGCTTCTCAGCTCTCCTTCCCGTCATACATTGCGCTGCCTTCATCATATCCAGTCATGGCTACAGCTGTAATCCGTCCATCACATCAACCCAGTAAAAGTACTCGTACCTCACTTTCACGACACCACATACCTAGCAAATATCAAGTCGGATTCCAAGCTGCTGATAAGCACCTGACCTTGTTAGTCGACCCTCTCTCCCCTTTCGCATTCGCCTCCCCCCTTCTTTCGACCTCGCTCTCGCCCTTTCTCGCCCACGCTAACTTGTTTTTTTTTTCCTTCTTTAATTTTTTCATTTAGATGGTAACACCGAGATTCAGCACCGGACTACTCGTACATACCAGGTACAAGGTTGTGAGGAAGAGTGAAGCTCCCCGGCTGCGTTATGTATCTGTGCCTGACTAGGCAGAGCTCTAGATACCTAGATAAACGGGGTCTGAGAAACTCGAATGAGCTATGATAAGTGAACTCGTACTCCCGAGGCACATTGGATCTCGATCGTGGAGAGTCCGGAATGAGGGTATGCTGGTATGGACCATGATAAAGAAATGATTCAATGTAGGTACAAATCTCCTTCCCATCTTGCGTGCGCACATCATGTATGTACGTATGTACCCTCCAGATATGCATCACACTTGCGTCTTTACATTACCCCTACTATGATACCTTTCCCGTGTGTGCAACCCCGGTTATGGCTGACGGAGGCATTGCTTGAACTACCGATACGCCGGATATTGCTGTATGAGGTGAGATGGACGAGCGGACTTGTTTGTGCTCCGTACTCTTTCTTGCGTGGGGCCCACGATCTTACTGCGACCTACCTGGTAGCATAAAGGACTTTACATTTATCGTAATCTGTGCCGGCGACGTCTGAGTCCGGGTCAGAGCCTCCACGGCTACGCAACAATCTTACCGAAGAACCGAGGCTTGGAATATGTTTCTGGAAACTCGCTGCGAGGCGTAATCTAAGCTGGTCGTATTCTTATCTCTTCTGAGACGACCAGAACAGGCAGAAATGGGTAGTATGGTGTAAGTCTTCCCTTTGGTCCGATGACCCCCGGCCCGTGTCTGTTGATGGGTGCGGGGGACACACTCACAACCGGTGCGGACATTACCTACTCTGTATGGCTGCATGCCACCCAGATAGACAACAATAATACGTTGCGGCTTACGAGGACGAATGAATTCGAGAAGCACCTAACCTGAACCTGAACCTGACCTGACCCCCCTTCCCTTCTTCATCTTCGGATGGTGGTTGGCCTGATTATGTCAGAAAAGGGTTGCGAGTTACGAGCAGTTATTTGTTGCCCGTCAAAGTCACCAGACACAATCGTAATCGAATGGGGGAGACCCGACGGAATGATTGGAGGCTTTATTTCCCTCTCTCTTCTGCAATGCCACAAATGGGTGGAGGGAGGGAAGGGAAAGGCAAAGCAAAGACAACTGCACGGCGCACGCTGAGGCAGTGAGCCTATCGAGGGGGGATGCAGGTACATTCGTAGGGAAGACGGGGTAGCAGTAGTAGTATTCGGAGCTGGCATGTATGTATTTTTGGGACACAACTAATAAAAGAAGAAGAAAAAAAGATCGAAGCTGTTCCCTTTGACAAGTCTGCCCTGACAAGTCTGCCCTCGGGTGAACTCTCCCTTGCTGTCAGGACCTTTCCGATCAAATCAAGTCTGAGAGTCTGGACAAGAAGTTTCGGACGCTAGAACACTTTTAGTGCAACGAGTTTGCCATCCTGTTTCTAGCGTTAGTCGAATCCGAGTAATTTTTGATTCCGTACTCCGGGCGGCCCAGCGTCCATCAATTACCTATCAAGGCATACAGTGAAGGTACGAGTATGTAGCTCTGACCGATCGCAAGTGGGCAAAAAGGTGGACGACGTGAGATGGGAAGTGCTAAACGGCGAAGTCTTAGGTAGGGCCTCAGGCAAATCGACGGCGTACCGTGTGTCCGTGTCCGTGTCCATGTGTACTACCGGTACACTAATGTAGGCAGGTAGCGTACAGTACAGGACGGTAGTCGGTGTACAATGGCAGCACTGCGAGCACTGCAAGCACAATGGGAGCACGGTGTATCGTGTGTCGCTACGGTGTACGGACGACGACCTTCACGGGCCTACGGATCACAAGTACGGACGGGCGCACACCAGATGTGCCACCGGTATGCCACTGTAGGGCAGGTAATCCGTTAGGTAGGCAGGCCTGGTGGAAAGGTCGCAGAAGGCACGTACGGTACTACTACAAGAGGGCAATACGTGTACGGCACGCTACAAGTGCAGTGTACCTTCCGTAACCCGCCATGTATCGTATACCGTTGCTCGCGCTAAATCGACGCCCTTCAGATGCCCCGGCCGGCTTGAAAATATTTGTTGACAGCTAATAGGCAGATACTGTAGCTAACTCGTTCAGTCCCTAGCGCAGCTTGTGTGGTGGACTGAGGTCAGTGAAGGTCTAGCTTAGCTCGCGGTGACCTCAGGTTAAGCCGCCAAGTACCCAATACAGCAGCACAGCTGGCCGCCCGCGTGTCTGGCTCTCGCTGTGCCACCAGCTGCTCAGGTAGCTGATACCGGGCCGCAGCTAACAGGCCAAGGAGCCATGTACCAAAGCGTATCTAGCCCGTGTACCACAACTTACCCCTGCGAGTAATCCGCCCGGCCCACTTCCAAAAACCCCCCTGTAGGGAGGGTGGACGCTAGCAGATACCCACAGCTACCTCCGAGTACGTGCCTGCCTGTGGTGTTCCGTACCGTACCAGGGCCAGCTGCTGCTAGCATGGACGGAGCAGTCGAGGCAGTCGAGCAACCTTGACTGAAGGCTCTTGAGCCAATCTGTCTAAACCCCTGCCCCTGCCCCTACCCTGTTATTTCCTCAAAGGGCTGAAGAATGGCCCACCTCTACCCATCATTCCATTCTCATAGGGCAGAGTGTCTCGAGTGTCCCTGCGAAGTAGCTGCCCTAAGTACCTCGACATCGCTACCTCGCTACCTAGCAGTACCTGCCTGTCTGCGTTATACCCAGTTCTACCTAGAAGTCGTCCACCTAACTCCCAATACCTAACCCTATCTGCTTCGTACGCATCGGATTACTTCTTGCTCTCTCATTTACCTCACCTCTCATTTTGCCCCTCCAATTTCCATACACCATAACCTCTGCCTCGACCATTGCCTCAACCACTGCCTTGACGCACAACCTGCCTCTCTTCTCCACGGAAGCCCTGAACACACGGCTTACTCGACGGCATCTTCACACTGCCTGCCTGCCTTCCGTCATCTCGAGGACAAGACCTATTCGCTTAGGTCTGCCTAACGTCATTACGACGCCTTGATCTCTCTCGTTACGATATTTCATCATTCTTCTAAGCCTGTTTTGTGTCTTTTTTTTTGTTTGCACGACAGACTTTGAGATCGCTTCTCTTCGACATCACCTCCTCCCCAACCTGAGCTTGCTGCCTACTTGCTTGCTCACAATCTAACCTTGCCGAATACTTTTCTACCTTACTTTACCTCTTTCTCTCTCTCTTGCTCTACCTACCTCTACATAGTCTAGGTACACTACCCTGCCTCGATAGTCCTTCTCTCTCTTTTTTTTTACATCGTTTATCCTGGTCCGGTCGACTCGCTCGTTTGTCTTGCCACTTACATAGTACATAGAGTCGGGTGTCTGTCTTCGTTGCCTTGTGCCTCCCGAGATTCAATGATACTTCTTGTGCTTCGACCTGCCGTCCTGAGTTACTCCGAGCCCATTCTGGCATAGAGGAAAGGGAATAAAAGGAAGAAGGAATACAGACGACGGTAACGACCAGTCTTGCTCGCCGTTCTGCTCTAATTGGACCCTTGATCATGACGTTTTGCTGTCACTCCATCTAAACAAACGATAGACGATCGGCTAAGCTTCCTCGCTCGAAACCTCTCTCGGCCCACAGCGTTGCTGGTTAGACAGCGGTCACGCCGATACACTCACTCGCCACTGACCTCTCACCACCCTTCCACAGTCCTGCCTTGCGATCCAATCCCGGGATCCTGCTAGCCGGCAGCGGATATCATTCTTGCCACACCTGATCTCTCTTAGCCTCGCAAACGGCTTCAATCCATGGTCCGGGTATAACCAACCCTCGCCAACCTCCAATTTTCCCGGCCACACACAGTAATTGTCATTGTGCTCCCCCTGGTTACTGTTTGTGAGCCCTGGTTGACTGCGGCGAGCCTTCTATTGGAGCGCATCTTCCGAATCATACGACCTGACTTAGGAGGCAAGCAGCAGTAGTCTGCCCTCCAACTTCAACGCACACAAAATGGATATACCCTCGCGGTACTCTCCTCGGGAGCCGGGAAGAGGGCCCCCGCCAGCTATATACATTGAGGGATCTAGCCGATTTGACAGTTCCGGTCGCTTTGGCCACATGCGCCCTCAACCCTCAAGCTTCTCGGCTGCGTCTCCCATACCGATGTCGATACCCAACAACCGTCGCATCGCTGAAGATGACGTTCCACCACCGTTGCCACCGCCCAGGTTCTTGCCTGGTGCGGCTCCCCCTGCTCCCCCTCAGCAACAACAAAGCCATGACCATTACTCGTCTTTCGATTCACACGGAAGCTGGGAAAGCATGAGACGTGATGGCGACAGTGATCGCTTTGGGAAGCCGGGCAGTGATCGGACGGTAAGCCGACCGCATCAGATGAGAGATGAGGGCTATCACAGTCTGAACTCGACGGTTTCGTCAATTGGGTACGTGGAAATAGAGGTTTATTTAGTATCATTGCGAGAATGTAGCACCATAGCAACTGACCTTGGATTTTCCGCAGTTCTCACCAAGATATGCTCCCGAAAAAACTTTTCATGCATCACAGTCAATACCAGTACAACAAGTCGGCCGGGAGCGACTATGACAACCACCTGCTGAAGAAATTGGATTCGTGCCGAAGCTTCGATAATCGATCTCCTCCTCGCCGATCCGGTCTCTCCATGTCCTTCGACCACCAAAACAAACCTGAACAGCGATATCACCCCAGTGTCCCACAGATCTCTTTGCCTGTCCGGTTGCACAACCAATCAGCCTTGGATTCCCCTGGTCGCTTCACCGAGTCTCCAATCCAGACGACACCTTTGCGTACCTCCGCATACTACCAGTCCAGCGGCAGCGATTATCGCTCGCAGGCTGATTCCATAGACGTCGATCGGCCATCGCTCTACAGAGCACGTCGTAACAACAGTGATGATGCCACGGTATCAACGCATAGCAGCTACGATAACATGGAGGATATAGATTTCCCAATGGAAGAAACATCGGGTATCAAAAGACTACAGATTGACGACCACCATAGTCGGATGGACTATCAAGCGGTTGGACAGAAAAGACGAGCATCGTCGCCCCCGGTTGGAGACAGCCCACCGCAGGGACCCCTTATTTCCAACGATGCCATGAGACGACGCGACGTCGTTGGCAGAAGATCTCCAGCACCACGACTCAGTCTGGTGCCCCCGAGCTCTTTGTCTTCGATACCACCTCTTGGTCGCAGCGGATCGTTTGTTTCCACAGCATCGCTTAACACGAGCATGTCATCTTTTGGCGGTAGGTCACCTAGCGGGCTATCCTCTGGAGGTCTTTCTCCCGTGGATATGATGGCCAATTCGCCCTACAGCACACTCACATCCCTTGGTCACTCCCCAGGTGCTTCCTATCCGCGCGGTCCCCACCATCAGAGCTTGAGCAACGAAAGCAGGCAACTGGCGTCCCCTCGAAAGGTTATCGATGTACCGAAAGCGCCCATCTCGAAGATTCAGGGGGGCTTCTTCATGTGCGAATGCTGCCCCAAGAAGCCCAAGAAGTTTGAGACGGCTGAAGAACTGAGGTACGTACTCTCCCCTTTTTTTTTCTACAGGCTACACCGCTAACATGTTTGGTTTTAGTGCGCATGAAGCTGAAAAGCAATACGAGTGCTCGTTCTGCGGCAATCGTTTCAAGAACAAGAATGAAGCCGAGCGTCACCAGAATAGTTTGCACGTCAGACGACACAGCTGGTCCTGCTCAGCCCTTCTCCTTACTGGATTCGACAAGGCTTTCCACGAAAGTACTACGCGGCCCGGCGAAGCTGACACTTGTGGATACTGCGGTGAAGAGTTTGCGCGCAGCGGTGGAGCGGCGCGGTCGCAGCATGCGACGGAGCACGACTGGGATGAAAGATTGAGACATCTCCAGGAGGTACACAAGTTTCGCGAATGCAACTCGAGCAAGAAGTTCTATCGTGCGGATCACTTCCGCCAGCATCTGAAGCACAGCCACGCCGGCACCAGCGGGAAATGGACTAACATGCTGGAAAATGCTTGCATGTTGGATGAGCCGCCCCCGCAACCGTTGCGATAAGAACGTCATGGAAAACGGCAAGTTGCTTCTAAAGCGGGCAACTAGCTCGTGGCGGCAGTGCGATTCGGCAACGAGGTTGTGTCTCGTTTGGCATGGGGCAGGCTACCGTGCCACCATCTTACTTACTGGAAAACGACCATGTGTGTGTGCGTCCGCTCGGATGCCGGATGTTCATCGAGGCCCCACTCTGGGAGACCATTGGCTATCAATTGTTGCTTTACGAGCAACAACGCATGCTTACGACAATACTCGACTCATCTGGTTTTAGGTCAAATCGGCATTTATGGAGAGTTCTTGGAAGTTCGGATTTAGATGGTCATGTTGCTGCGACCTTCGTTTACGAACTTGCGCAACAACTACAACTACGGAATGCAACTACAGCCTGACTTGATATGACTTGACAACGGAACGGCCTTGCTGGGCATAATGCCAAGGACCAGGACCAGGACCTGGAACCTGCTCACTGTGGGGTCGCGCGCTGCTAGGAAGAGGATTACGAGTTTGTGGATGAATAGGTTGACTTGACTTGGCTGGCACACACAAGAGTTGGGTTCTTTGGAGTGGTGGCAACGGTCGACGTCCGGAATTTCCACCACGAGCCGTCGCCAATGCACCGAATTGAATTGGCTTCGGTCAGACAAGGCTTTAACGAAGATATGTATCTCGCCCATTCATTATGGAAAGGTATTGTGTTAGGAGGTGGCATCTGCTCGGCGCATGGTAACGACGAAACTACTGTATGGATTCTAAGACAGGGATGCCCACCAGAGGCGGTGAGACGACTAACGAAAGTATGTATCACGATTCAAGAGCATTACAATGAGGCACGCATGCTGTAAATACGTTACCAATACAGCGGTATATAGGTAATTCTAAAAGTATTGGTTCACTTGGGAATTTATTGTTGCTATTGCAGTTGTGGTCTGTGAATACCATCTCGACAGTTACCATCAGCATCGACAAAGACAGGGCTGTGAAAATGTGGGATTCAATTTTTTACTGCGTCCATTCGTCGGCATGTCTATTTATAGTGTAGGCAGGCCTTAAACCTGACGATCTTAACAGCATCTTACGCAATGCTTCTCTGTTCAAAGGTAGGTAGGTACCGATATGTACTTTTTTTTTTCTCTCCTTGAAGTGAGGGAAATATGGAATTTTTGGGTAATGATCATCGTTTGAGGGAAAACTGAGAAGAGAAGTACGGATTAGTAGGTAGGTAGGTACGGATTAGAGGGAGGGAGATTTAAAAACACGTGACTTCGGACTTAAGGCCGGATGTACTGGTACGAGGCGAGGTACTGGGTACGAAGTACTTGGCTAAGGGAACCTTGTATTTGCACGCCCCCGGCTGGGATTGGTTATGGCTGGTGGGAGGACTAGGGAAGGAAATACTAAGGAAGGGAAACGAAGGAAGGGAATTCGATACGACCTTGTTTGTGCAAGCCTTACGAATATCAACAACAACTGTCAGTCAGTGTACAAGAAAGCAAGATGTCCGGCCTTTCGAAGATTCCGGGGGATGATAATTTGTTTGTTGGCGGGTATGTTTTTGCCTCATCTCATCCTCATCACCTATCTCACCTTCTCATCACTCTCATCATTCACTCCCTACCTCCCTGCCCACTCTCATTTTTCCCTTACTACTACGGACTGAAAAACTAACAAGACAAAAAAAAAGCATCTGGGCCCTAAACCTCGACTCGCACAAAAAGGCCCTGTACGAGAACAACATCACGCACATCCTCTCCGTGATCTCCTTCTCGCTGCTAGAGAAATGGGGACCCGAGGAGGCCGGGAAGTTCAAGCATCTCAGCTTCGATGTGGACGATGATGAGGACGCGGATTTGTTGGGGTGTTTCCCTGCTGCGGTGCGGTTTATCGATTCCGGTCTCCACCCTTCTTCCGGAGGAGAGAAAGTCTCTGAGGGGGATGAAGGGAAGGGGGAGAAGAAAGGAGGCGTATACGTCCACTGCGCAATGGGCAAAAGCCGCTCCGTAACCTGCATCATCGCCTACCTGCTCTACAAATACCCCACGCGTTTCGGCGGAGCCGAAGATTCCACCCCGGCATCACGCAGAAAATCAGCATCCACAGCAATCCGCGCCGCCCTGGACCTCGTGCGCGTGAATCGGCCGCTGGCGGAGCCGAACGAAGGATTCATGCGACAGCTCGCCCTGTGGTGGGAAATGGGGTGTCCGGCGAGCGACGAGCGGGCCGTGGAGCGCGAGCCGATCTACCAGAAGTGGCGGTACGAGGCCATGTTACGGGAGGCGCGGGACGCGCGGATGGCGCCTGATGCTGAAGCGATTCGGTTTGAGAACGTCGATGAAAGGGGAGAGGGGAAGAAGATCCGGTGTAAGAAGTGCAATGCGACGCTTGCGACGGATGAGTTCCTCGTCGAACATGATGCGCGCTGCGCGCATATTTTTGTCGATACGCTTTCGTGGATGAGGCCGATGCTCGAGGATGGTGCCCTGGATGGACGGTTGATTTGTCCGAATCGGAAGTGTGGGGCTACGGTTGGCAGATTTGCGTGGCAAGGGTTGAAGTGTACGTGTGGTCGGTATGTTGTCCCGACGTTCTCGCTGAATCGGAGTCGGGTGGATGAGATGGTTGTTGGCGGTGGTGGTGGTGGTTCGAGGGGTGCTGGGGCTGCGGCGCCGGGGATTAGGATGCCGCCTATTCGGTTGCCGCCTGGTCGGACGGGGAATCTGTAGGACTGTTTGTTTCTATCGTGAGATTTGCCCATACGCACCTATCAACGTCAAGCCCCTGGATGCAATCTCCGTCGCGATTACGAAGCCCGGCGATGGTGGTACAGACTACGGTGCCGGGATTTGCAGGGGCTGCAGCATTGTCTCCTCACGATCATCCATTATGAATCATCGTCGCTTATATTGATTCCCCACAAGGCAGCATATCAGTTTGCACTAGATACCATAATAGACTACGTCAAGAACAGCCCTGAGTGCATGTGTGGGCTCGGGAGTTTTGTCTTGTCTCGGCTGATGATACTATAGTCATCGAGTGATGCATGACGACGGAAAGCGAGACACGTTGAGATCATGGGAAACCCATTCTCGTGAGTGCTTACCTACTTGGTTAGAATCGATCGATCTTGACAAGACCTCCCTATACCTAATCCCATAATCTAACACATTGATGAAGCATGATTTGCCCGTTTGATAAAGAGCCGCATAGACTTACCAGGAAGGGCACGGAATCAGTGTCACATTGCTTCCCGGTGTCTCGAAAGGCTTGGTACTGGGTACTCATTGCCTGGGCCTGTGCTATACACACTCCTTGCCGTCCTCATCAACCGATCCCTGCATCATAGTGAGAACGCGGAGTAGGTATATGCATCGGCAATAGCATAGGGCCAACGATAGGGCCTCGCCAACGCGGCTCCCCAGAATGTCTCATACATACCTCCTTCATGTATGTACGTCCATCCGAGTCAGTATCGCAGTCCTAGGCAACACCAACTGACACGACGCAAAGCCGTGTGGCGTGTACCGGCCCGGTCTACTATATGTAGTAAGGACGCCGGCAGCCTTGCCGTCCCCTGCCTCACTCATTCAACTCACAACTTGTTCGACGGGACACCGATATCGTCTGCTCGCATGAGAGGGGGACCGGGGACCGAGACCTGGGGTATCCCTGACCCCTGCAGGACGAGGTTTCCCTGCGACATCGTATGATGTGTTTGCCAACCCCGTGCATCTACCCTTTACGTGCTGCATGCACGCGATCTAGGTAGGAGGTAGGTATGAAAGACAAGGTAAGTCGATGCGCTCTAGGCCCTATCGTCATGTTGTCCTACTTCAACAGGTAAACGTAAGCGCATGTTTGAATCCCGAGAAGTGGACCAGGTCATGGAATCATACAGGTTTTATCGACCTACGGATCTGGTAACCGCATGCGGTTGCCTTCGGTTTGCATTTCGCTTTCCCTTGGTCGTAACCCTCGCTGTCATGGCCTTACGATAGGCAGAAACGAAAGGTTGCGCGCATATACTACGTATAAAGATCCCTGGACGAGGTTGCATGTAAGCGTAGATTACCGAGAGAGTGAGAGGGGATATACATCCCATATTACAGACTAGGTGCTCCCATGCAGCCCTAAATCGTCAAAGCCCGTTCGGCGATGGGTTTCGTCGTTCATCGTACTAGGTACGACCGGTACGGCACGGCAAACGCAAGGGAACTAGTTAATATCGGGTCTTATGACAAGGGTCGGGATGTATGTCAGCGGCCTTGCTATCCGAATGTTCAAGTCAGGGGGCGGGTCAGATCCCTATGGCGGGCCGAATTGTTCTCCTGTTACCTACCTGTTTCGCAGTTATTGAGCAATTTGTGTGAGAGGTAGGCTGGTTTGTCTCGGGTTGGTGTTCACGGTGTTTGTTGCCTTGCTGCCTGGATACCTGGATCTCACCTCATTCCCGAATTGCGCACCATCTTTGTGAACAACAATCTCACGGACACCCACTTGAGGCTCTTCTGGTCTAAGCAGCCGCATCACAGAATCGACGTAATCGCTGCAAGAGAAGAGTGACATCGTCTTATCATCGGGCGTATCGCCCGCATTACCACATACCACATGCCAGCTTACTCAGAAGATCTCGTCTCACATCATCTTCCCTTACCTACCCGACCATCGCCTCCCTTACAAGCGGGCCCTTCAGCCCTGAAGCTCACGATATCGATCTCACTGGGGTAAACTATCTATTCTTAGTGTAAAAGTCAATACGAGAATCAGTTTATAAGAAAAGGTCTCTCCCAGTTGGTTAAGAGGTTCTTTTTTGTGTGTGATGCTTATGTGGAGGCTGAGAGATACGCGCTTACATATTGGGGACTTTTTCGATATTCCCCAACGGACGGATTACTCAACATGCTCCATACTCTGTATTCTGTAGGTGTTTGCGATGGTAGGGGGTGAATAGGGGTGAAGCAGAGACAGGTTTGTCTCGATTAGGAATTCGATTTGCTGTGGCCGATAGTATAGGGGCATAGTAGACTGTGACCTTAGCTTAGACAGTAGTATTCGTGTCAATTTCATGCCCTGTCGATGTCTCGAAATATCACACATGATCTGTTACCGTACGAAGTGAAGCCCGAAGGAAGTGCACCGAAATGCCCATGGCAAGAAAAAGCCCGTACAGAGTCGAGTTGGCGTGGTAACCGTACGGAGCACCTGACATCATGCTACATGATGTGCCCCGGACCACCGATGCGGACCCCGGACCGTCCCCGCAAACCCGCTCGGTGTGGAAGTACGTACGTGCAGATGGTCGCCGAGTGGAACGGGCCGAAATCGGTGACCAAGCGTGACATGGGCATAACTGCATTCATTCACTTGTGACCTGACCGATCACCGGCTCAAGGAGTTCAGTTAGTTACGCGGGTCACTCATAACGTACATATTCTCCCGGTCGCCGGAACGGTCGGAACCAACAGCATACGCGACGATATATTCTGTCCTCGAGTTCGGCGACGGCAATCGATTCTTGCATCGGACGCGGATTGTGAGTTCAGCGCCCGAATGTACGGAATATGTAAGAGTGCGAATATGGGCATATCATGCGAACCCCAAGTTCCAACCAAGGTGGGGATATATTTCGTATAAGTCCCTAAAACCCTCCAAACGCTTGTGATGAGACGATCCAGCGTGAGAAGATCGCCTCTACTTGATTGCGTAAGATCCCGTATTCTGGTCTGAATACGCATGTGGAATCCGTGGTTTTTGGAGACGTAGCGTTTCCAAGTCGTCGCAATACGAGACGAGGTTTCGATGGCGACACGTTCTTAGGACTTAGCTAATTTCCGCTGACTCGCGAACATTCGGAAATTAATGCCCGCTGTCATCGGGCACCGGTTTATACTAGACCCGAGCGTTCATGAGCATTCCTAGATCCTCTTCCGGAGGCCCGGGGGCGCAGTTTGTGAACGGAGGAGCATATGACGTGAATGTCTCATTTGGGCAGTTCCAAGCACCTACCCACAGCTCGAATGGCGAAAGCCCCTATTCGCCAATGATTAGTAGTCAGTATGCGTACCTGCAAGTGTTACCTCCATCGTTAGGTTGGAGGAGGTGATGGCTATAGGTTGAGAGGTGACAGGTCCGATGCGCCTGGAAACCTTTGCCGTGATGCTCGTGAACACCGACGGCGATGATATCCCGTGTATGTACCGAAAATTGCGGCGAGTGCTCCGCATAGCGTATCCACGCCCGGTAGATCGCCAAGGGGCCAGAAATCGTACCTAGCGGCTACCAACCCGTAAGTACCGGTACCGACGGTGTGCCCTTCGTAGCTGTACCTCGAGCAAAGTCCCCCGTTGGTAGACAGACTACATCATGCCGTACCTACACTAGGTACTAGTGTAAGGATCAGACTAGCATGTGGAAGTACCTAGACTGCAACGGGCGCTTGATCCATCGTCCGTCATCCCATTCCTTCGCGGCTAGCTTGACTTGGCTTGCATGGTAGTGCTCACGTACCGTCGACTCTACACCATGCGTGGCGTTATCCTCCCGACCTACGGAATCCTGTCGGCCCACATCTAGGGCTAATGTTTCGTTGAGATGCGCGTGTAATCCGGGCCTGCTGTCGGTACGTATTTCGCCGAGTGCGCGCACACTTCGCAGCAGGCAATCAATGACTCCGTATTCGTCGTAAATCGCCTCCCTGGTTCCGTCCTCATCCTTACCATCATTCCGCTCCGGTCAAGATAGGCAACACACAAGGGTATAGATAGATCGTGATAGGGCCTAGTGCTGTCGTATCAGAGTCGGATGCTGCCGAGAAGTATCCATTTAGACCCGACTACAGGAAGTAATAAGCAAGGTCAGACGCAACGGTACCTCTGAATGGAGTCGAGAGTACACTATTCCGTACCTATCGTACGGTATTCCGGTGCCCATTCCGCACAGGAATCGCATGACGGAATGAAATCACCTCAAGTCGTGAAGACCGTTCCGTCTACGTTCCGAATTCCTCTCTAGCTCCCGAGGGCGTTTTCCGCCCCTACGTGAAATTGTCCCACATACCCACCGTCGCCCCTCCGTTGACGTAAGAACGGGTTACGGAGGAGGTATGGGATGGGCGACGCGGGATAGGGGATATCTTCCAATTTGACCATGTACTCGTACCAGACCTCTCCTCACCTCATACTGGCGACGGTAGGTATAGTACTGGTAGGTAGTAGTCACACGAATATGCCACAGTCGTTTCATACCAATGCAGTGTGCCGTGACGATGTAAAGTGACACGGGAGCAGATAGAACATACATGGAGCATCATGCAGCGTTCACGTGACGGTATTCGGCAAGGCAAGACTCGCCCAAAGAACAATCTGGAGAGAGTCGTGGGCTCTTGATCGTGTAAAAAGCGGGTTCTGCACCCGCGTGGCCCCGGATCATCCGGACCCGACTTAGCTTGCGGACCGTTGCACGTTGGAGAACTTTTTTCCCTCTCTCGCCTTCGTGCGCATGGCACACATCCTCCTGTCATAGGCCGTCACCGGTGACCGTTCCTGATTCGCCTGTCGCGGTGGCACACGGTGACAGTCTTCAGCCGTAACTGTCTCACAGAACATTGCAGCGAGGACGAATCGGATCCGGACCCTGTCTGTTTTTCTTCTTTCTTTCCGCCCGAACATCGCTTGAACGGATCGCGAAAAGCATCGTCGCCGTTATCGTCTTATCGTGCAGTGAATCTGATCCCATGACCGGTAAAAAATAATTAAATGGCATCCATTCGCAGGCGGCGCCCGGGCCTGATCGTCGAGGGCTTGCATTGGTAGCGCCGAACCACCCCGCGCAACCCGGACCTACTCCGGCCTTACGCATCTAGGCTAGGTATGGCTAGAGATAGGTATGGATCGGAGCCATCCCCGTCCGTACATGGTGTAACGTGTATCCGTAGCAGTAACACGTCCTCAGCGCCCGAGGGGCGCGAGTTGTACGCGAATTGATCGCCCCGTACGATGTGGGGGACGGGCTACATATCGAGAGGGGCAGCGGCGGGGCGAGACGACAACTTGCATGTCTACGTAACCTAGGGCTATTAGTGTAGATACCAAGCGCAGGGCTACGCCAATAACTGGCCGGATACGTACTTTAATGGGTGGCTGGGCTTAGCTGAGAGATGGTGTCTAGTGGTGTCACCGTGATACCTCCATCTAGGTCGCTATGGCTTCACTTTATCCGGCGGTGTACCGGTACCTCGAGAGGAGGGCGTGTGAGAATCGCTGCGCATCTTGCGCTCTTCACGACACCTACCTACGAGTACCTATTCCGTACCTACCTACCTGCCTACCTACGGATTACTTGTTCCCCTGTAATCCGTAGCACCGACTTGCTGCGT
Source organism: Xylariaceae sp. X3-2 (assembly GCA_028637685.1). Lineage (NCBI taxonomy): Eukaryota > Fungi > Ascomycota > Sordariomycetes > Xylariales > Xylariaceae > Xylariaceae sp. X3-2. The sequence goes on from JAJFDI010000003.1 coordinate 122,250, forward strand.
GATGTCAACTCTGCGTCCCACTGGCTGTAATAGGCATGGTTATCCAGTCGACAACGAGAGGGATTTCCAGAGGGAGCGCCGCATCGAATTGTGTCTGATCCGTAGGTAGGTAGGTTGTATGTTGGGTGTCATTGCGTCTGTAGCGAGAGGGCGCAAGAAACCCAGAGACTTACCCGACGCACGGGTGAGCAACCAGTAATACTAGCAGTTTCGCTACAGTTGTCCCGGCCATCGAATCTTGAGGGTTGCGGGACGTGCAGACCTGATTTCGACAGGGGCTTGTCCTGTACCCCAACCCAGAGCCACTGCGGTTGTCCACACCCTCATACTCCCCATCCACAGCCCGTCAACCATGTTGATTAGAGGTAAGTAGTCCGTAAGTACTGTACTCGTACATACGGAATACCTGTCTACCCAAGTGTACTTGTAGGTACGGACTACGGGCCTGTTGTTGGTAGGGCCGCCCATAAGTGGGAATGACATGAAGTGGGATCGTCTTTGGACATTGTCCCAAAAAGAAGACATGAACAGGGAATACCGCAGTGGACATGGTCCATTAGGCTGCTGGGATCCCTATTGTGTGATCGAAAAGCGTCTTATCGTTGAACGGGCTTCTGCAGCACGAGGCGTATGTGTATTGATGGCGTCAGAAGGGGTTACGGCGTGCCCTTCAACTCGGCTACCTATTAGTATAGGTATGTAGACACTACACAACAAATTAGCGAGCTGCGAAAGTCTCTTGCATAGGCAGGTAGCTAGTACTTGCAAAGGTAGAGCCCAACAAGACAACATTGTGGAGGAGGCCATGTAAGTATTGTAGGTACCTACCTTCAGAATACCTAGATCGAATGCACGCCAGCAAACTCAGGCGGTGGGGCGAAGGGAATATGGATTACTGAAAGAGGATAATTGCTAGGTAGATAGTAATCCGTAGATAGGTTCGGGTACGGAATACGGAATACTTGGGAATACCATGCCTACGAGTAGACGTATTCCGAACAAAGTACGAAGCAGGCATTCCGTACTCCGTACACTGGAGTTGTTAACTCCATGTGCTAGACACGGAAAGTGTTTGACCTAGGTACTCGTAGTTGAATTTGGAAGCAGTCTGTGAAAGCAAAGTCACACTCCATAAGGCTGATCGTAAATCACTGGGGCAGGTTGTCTGAGGAATTCGGAAGACTTTGGCGTGGTAGCTAATGTGTACGTTTACCGCACGGAACCATTGTGTTCTACTCAACATCCCAGTGAGTTCGGATCCGCAGTAGGGATAGTAAACTCAGTGCCATTGAGTGCGCTCAGCAGCCGGCACTGTAGATCGCTTTCTGGTGTACTCGTAGATATTCCGCACAAGAGAGACATGCATGTAACGCATTCTCTCGGCTCGGTCACCTAATCCGTAATCTCTGGGCTATCTCGCCCACCAAACATAGCATAGGGGTTGATACGATCGTCCTGCCAACTATCGAGTTGGCGAAATGGTCGAACAGATTCGGTGGCTGAGCAGGGTCACGGGTAGGAAACACGTTACGCATTCGTCATAATCGGTAATCCGTATGCCTCCGTGAGTCAATCGTCGAAGGCGGTATCTTGTGGAATGTATTCCGTAGTCGATACGGAACACCTACTCGTAAGATAAGAAATACGAAGTAATACAGGGCCTGGGTCAACTTGACAAGTAGGCATTCCGTAGCCCTACATGGCATGACATGACTTGACTTCATATGCCTAACCTAGGTCAAGGTAGGAGGTAGTATCCACTAGTAAAAGGTACCCTTTGAAAAGTCAGTCGAGAATGTCATGATCCATAACACGAAGGAACAGCTGATAGATTGCATACCTACAGTTGAACCTCCTAGAACCGGCAGGTAGGCATTAGGAAGGTAATCCGTAAACTGGGACTTTCAAGAGACTTTGCAGTGGACCAGAGCGTACACGTCGAGAGCTGAACAATAAATGTAAGCACTATACTCTTTGTGGTTGGAGATTCACTCGACTGACGTGCAACGCAAACTTCTTACACGGTACAACGTATCCTGTGTGCAGCCGTCGGCTCGGAAAAGGGGTGCGCGCACACAAACGCTGAGTTTTGAAAGCGTGAGTTGACTTCTAGGCTTTCTGGTCAGGTCTGGCAAGCTTAGTATGGGCATCCAAACGGGGATGTGAAATATCGATAAGGGGCTCTGAAGATGCCAATTGAATTCAAAGAGATGAGCCATTGTGAGCAGAGAATAGTTGAGTCTGACCTCCCCTTCTCACTCAGAGCCGCCCCATCAAGATCCAAACTCTACAGCACACGACAGTGCAATTCTTGTGACGGCAGATATGATGGGCAAATAGGCGGGCCTATGCAAGGGACTAGGAGACGTTCTCCGCACAATGCCTTCCTGATACCCAGAATCAGACGGAAGGAAGAGCAATGCGAGAAATGACGGGACAATGCCGCCTTTCATTGAAACTCGCTCAAGACTTGTGAAGGGATGGAATGGGCAAGTCATTCCCGGGCACTACCAACAACAATCGACGCGTACGAGCTCGGCGCCACACCGATGCAACTTGTAGCAAGTCACCAAGCAGCGTGTTGCTTTGATCACTGCATGAGTATGGTACCGCGAGTTCCGCTACGCGACGTTGTTGCAGTGCCATCGATGCAGTATCACGTACTCCCCCGGGTGTACGCACTTTCCCAGGGATTCGAACTCCAATTGAAGGCTTGCCGGCGGTGTGGATTTAAGTCGCGGGTCTCAATAACGCTTTGAGTTCCTGACTGAACAATTCACATCGTCCGGTAGGAGCAAAGGCTAGCTCCTGCTAAGGGTCAAGGTAGACCCTTTGGGACGGAGGGGAAGAGGTTCGGGTTGTTGAAACGTTCCCTATTTCGCTTTGCAACCTCGACTTGCCGTTTCCGATCTATTCTTCGCTGGTAAAAAGCCCTAGCACTTTGGTGTCAACTGAACTCGCTCCGTGATAGTGTCATTTCGCTTGGCTAACCTTTGCAGAGAAAATATGCGGGGCTCTTCATCAACACTCGGCTGACTCTTCTCATTGGATTTGTCCTTGTCAGTCGGTATTAGTTCCGGATGTCTACTATATTGAGGAATGAGGGCTGAACAGTACCTTGTTATCCGAGCTCTCCTTTTCAGGTTTGTCTTCCTTCTTGTCTTTTTCCTTGTCCTGGCCCTTGCTGTCTTTGCTGTCTTTGCTGTCCTTTTCTTTCTCCTTCTCAGTTTCCTTCTCTTTCTTTTTGCGTTGCTTTTCTTCAAACTCCTTCTTCAGCCTCTCAACCTCCTCGTCCATCTCCTTTTTCTTCTTAGCGGCAGCAACAGCGTCATGATCGATGATGGGAGAGCAAAACCCCCGATCCTTGAGATGAGCAGGACACACGTAAAAGAAGTCCTGGCAGGCGCCTTGTTAGAGAGAAATGGCTGCGGGCCATGGATCTTCTAGGTGATGTCACAACGGACCTGTTTATCCGGTGTAATGAGAACACTTGTGCTTGGCTTGAAGCATATCTCACATGCCTTCGCAGAGGTGTCGGCGACTTTGCGGTGATGCCATATATTGGGTAACGACATGGTGCACCGGTCCTGACTAATTCACAGCGTTGGGAGGTATTCTATCGCAGGTAGGGAAAGTGTCTATATTTTATCAGTATGGATGCAGCTGAGCTGATGTGTAGCTGTGATGATGAGAGTGAATGAGTGAGTGAATGAGTGAGTATGAGGTGTGTAAGGATGTTGTGCCAGCGAGTACCCCTGATGAGAGCGTCGGGCGTCGTTCATGGTGGGGTAGACATTCTCCCGCTGTGGCTGTGCTTCTGTGGCTCAAACCTTAACCTTACTGCGTAAGGCTGGGTGGGGCTGATATTACGACGCCCTCCCTTCCCAGCAGGCGAAGTATTCCCGTACCTCTACAAGATCCTCCGGCTCATCCTTGTCGCCATTCCACTTCCCTATGACATATTCAACCACAATCGTAGCATCAACCACCACTAAATTGACCGAAGCGCTGCCAAGTTGCTAGTTGAGAGAATTCATTTGCCATTGATTTATGCGTGCGACAGCAATCTAGCTCTTCACCATGCCTCAGGGACTCGATTCCCAAAAGCTGAATCATGTCTTCCATTCGCGCCCAGATCTCATAGAGGGCATCGAGCAAGCTGCCGGTATGAATTGGTTCGCCTCTTGTTTGCATCTTCCGTGCGGATTGCAGACTACAGTTAGCTAATTTGACTGAAAATAGATTCGCCTGCTCGCATACGGCTGTTTAATAGCATTGTGGGCTTTGTGCAGGACCAGCTCAACGACACAAAGTCCATTGAGCCAGCCCACAAGAAGCGCCGCGTGGACATCGAGTCCTCGCACAACGGCCAATCGTCCAATGGAATCGCGGCCAGCTCAGTCGATACTGAGGATGTCTTGCTTGAGATAAAAGAAATCTCTGTTGCCTTGCCGACGCGAAGGAAGTTCGACCTGTGCTTCACGGCTCACCATTTGTATGCTCGTGCCCCCGGCACCAGAGGCTCGGTTTCTGGCATGGTATATCCGTGGAAGAATATTGGTACGTATGGACACGATGCACATACGCGGATGTTCACATATCGATCCTGGTTCTGATCCTGTTTGCTAACTCGACTATCCCAGAGCATGTCTTCTACCTCCCTGTGCCCGATAAAGCCCAGGTTCAACACAACTACGTTCTCCTTCCTCGCAACTCCTACTTCCATACGCAATCGACCTCCGCTCAGGTCGAGCCGCTGGTATTTACAGTACCGGCAACACCGCCAAAGCCTGCGTCTGTCGATGGCCCTAATGCGGCAGCAGCCTCCACTGTGTCCGATTCCTACACTACATTATTCCATTGGGCAATAAATAAGTGTCTCCATGTGGGTGGAAGACAGATACAAATTGTCGCCGCAGATCCTTCCAAGTTCTGCAGTGCTATACGCCAGGCTCATAGGCCGAACGAGCCAGCTGTGTATATCAAGGCCTTCAGGGGTTCCAAGGAAGGATATCTTTTCTTCTTAGAATGTGGTATTCTCTGGGGTTTCAAGAAACCCTTGTTGTTCCTGCCACTCGAGAAGATCTCTGCAATTAGCTACACCAATGTGCTGCAGCGAACATTCAATATGGTTGTCGAAGTCTTCACCGATGACGATGATGAGGATGCGACTCAAGAGATCGAATTCTCCATGTTAGACCAGGAGGACTACAACGGTATCAATGAAAAATATGTCATGCGCCACAAACTCCAGGATCGCAGCTTGGCCGACCAACGGAGGGCGAGGATAGAGCTCGTGGAGAATGTACAGACGGATTACCAGAACGATGCACCCGATGATTCTAGCGGTCCGGGCGGGACCCCCATGACTGACCTTCAACGAGCCCAACAAGAAGAAGAGCAGAGATTACAAGACGAGGAAGATGCGAATGAGGAAGATTACGATCCTGGCTCGGATGCAGACTCGGACGGATCAGGTACGAGTTCCGAAGAAGAAGATGATGATGAGGCCGGTGAAGGCAAACACGAGGATGATGAAGATGGGGACGGTGACGAAATGGAAGAATGGTGAGTCTGGAGAAAAGTAATTGCTCATAATGGCTGAGTCAAATAGCTGCATAATAGATATCTAGGCCCACGCGAGCAGCTACAGCGCAGCCAGCTTGTCAGCCTAATTCATTTGTTCGGGATTTTCTCATCGAATGCCCTGCCATGGGAAAACTCGAGAGAGATCGCCATAATATACCAGCTCAACATGTTTGGGCCCGTCAAGGTTGCCTGTCCGGCCAGTCGTGAAGTGCTCAGAAGCCCAGATAAGTAATAGTCCAACAAGCTGTGTCGACCTTACATCCGATCAACAGCCTTAAGACAACCAACCATTCTGACCTGTTAGGTGGTACTTGGTGAGAGACGGAGAGAGTACATTGAAATCCGCACATGATATAAATGAACCGATCAGGCCTGAAGAGAGCAAACTCGTCGAACACCAGCCCCCCTGGTGAATTGCCCAATGGATGTGAGGATAATGCCACTCACTGCGATCTAACGAATCCACCAGAGAGGATCACAAAGTGCGCCGTCTGACATTGTGATGTCCACTCAGATGAGATGAACAACAGGCAGGTGACAGGTCGCGTCTCGCATGATAGTGAGCCAGTATTCACCCTCCTTTTTCTGTGAACAATCATCATGTCTTGCCCCCTGGCCTGTTCCATACCCATCAAGGTATGGCCATCATCTAGCAGACCATCGCTCATTCGCGCTTTACTCGGTCAAATTCCGCTACCAATAAACCAGTGGTCGCACATCTTCGTTTCCGGACCCGGGTTAAGGCCATTTGTGTAATTGGTTGTCACTCTGAATCCCGAAACTCGGCTGCACAGAATCATCCGGACGATCCAGTGTGCAACTCGGCGAAGCGATATCAACACTACCTCCTTATCTATGGTCTGTCTCCCGGAACTACGGTCGAATGTACGTGCCCGTGAAGACGCATACGCATGCTAGCAATCACGACGAGAAAGCAATCAACGGAAGCAAAAAGCATACGCGTCAGTGCCTCTCATCGACTCGGGATCTTTCGTCTTATGAACCCCTGAAAGAATTACACAAAATCCTCGCGTCTCACACATTTCTCGCCGGTTTGGGTCGTAGATATAATCTGTGTGTTCCCAAACTCTGGTGCGATCCAGCAGCTCGCCGTCCTGTACATCGTCCCATCTGCCCAAAACGGTCCTACTCGCGCTACCAAACACCCTTTCGAGGAAGTCCTTTGGGGACTATTCGTCTGCTATTCGCGTAAAAGGCCGTCGTACTAAATCTAAGATCGTACACGTTCAGATCCCGGAATCTCCGACTGTACTTCTGACTTTCTTCTCCAGATTTGCTGTTTTGTTGAGGCAGTATGTGTGTGTGTGCTCGTTACACATTTTTACCACCATGGTAATCTCAATGAAGCGAGCAAAAGCCTCAATGAAGTAACATGATCTTTTCTCCCTGCCCCTTTCCGGACGCCGAGCATCTTACCGAAACGGGAACCTACATGATCTGTGGAAGATGAGATGCAACCTCAACGCTCCCGTTCCATTGGGGGAATTCCCCCTTTTAAAGGTGCACCTCAGGTCCGCTTGATAGTCCCCTGGCGAATCTCATGAACCCTTTCTTTTCTGTATCGTCTTTGTCCTGCGTCTGGTATTGCCAAGATGGTGCTCATACTCCTGCTGGCGTCGTTAGCTGTAAGCATTGCCAGTGGCACTGCGAACAATGGGGGCTCCAACCTGCGATTACCCATACGGCGTCAGAGCTCGACGACTCTTGATGCTCTAGGTGATCCAGGGTATGGACCGCCGCCTCTGAGGGCGAATATCACGCAGCATAAGTATCTGAGTCCCTACACGGCCGAGAGTGAGCGATAATCTACTCCTATCTTGAGTTCTTCTGTGCTGATCCTCATTTTCAGTCTCTGTTGGAACACCGCCGCAACTTGTGTACCCTGCCATCGACTTATACTCAAAGAGTCTATGGCTCAATCCCGACTGTGATCAGGCTATCTCTCCAGACGCTTGCTGTGCCAATGGACGGTATGACCCGAACAAATCATCGACAGCAGGACCCGAGGACTGTAGCAACTCATGGGAATTCCACTCGCCATACGGTGGCGCTTCTGGCTGTACTGTTGTTGATGATGTGCACTTCTCCGGTATGTCCAAACATCACAGCTCCTTTACACCCAGAAACTTACTGACATTGATTATCAGGAGCCGACCTGGGATCCCTGGAAATCGGCCTCGCGAACAAGAGCTGGGGCGAGTCGGCCGGCCGGCTTGGTCTCGGCTTCGGTTGCGGTGGTAAAGGCAACATCTCCATCGTAGACTTGTTGAAATCTCAAGGCTTGATCGCGACTCGTCAATTCAGCATTGCCATTGGCAGTGCGGATCCCTCGCCTGCTGGTTCTTCTGACCTGAGTCTGGGCGAACTCGTTTTCTCGGGAATCAACACCGGGAAGTACGCGGGCGAGCTTCGAAAGATAGATACGTACGCACAACTTGAGGGGGATCCTAGGTATGTCACATGCGCTCTTATCAAACTTCAAAAATGAGAATGGCTAACAATGTGAATCCTAAAGGTACTTCATTGAATTGACGTCCGTTGGACTCTCAGACCCGCGAAACTGCCACCTCTTAGACACCTCGCCACCGCCAATGCCGGCATTCCTCGAGTTCACAGCGATCTTGTCATACTTCCCGTGGCAATACTTGGATAACATCGCCAATTTCTTCCCCGATCGCGTATTCAATACCACCGAGGGCGTTTATGAAGTTCCCTGTTTCCATCGAGCCCAGGATGCATCTGTTGACTTCTATTTCCACGGTCTCGTCATTCGCGTTCCGTTCCGCGATTTCATCCTCGAAGTCGATGGATCGTGTTTCCTTGGTGCGGTGCAGAGTAAAACTGATGGGGAAATTACCCTGGGCCAGAGTTTTCTCAGAGCTGCATACAGTAAGATTCCCAAATCTCAAGCTTTATTCACAGGTTGCTAATACAAAGATAGCTTCGTTCGACATGGAAGACGATAGCATTTGGATGGCTCAATATGAGAACTGCGGTGATCTACTCTTCGACTGGGACTCGAAAAGAAGCCAGATGGAGGGACTTTGTGCCTCGAAGGGTGTTACACTTCCTGCATCGTGTTTGACGAGTTCAACGGCGACTCCCACTGTTGGCACCAAGTCTTCATCTTCAACATCATGCTCAACGACTTCAGCGCACTGGACAACCGCCAGGCACTCAACGGTTTCGAAGTCCTCGACACATCACTCAATGTCAATGAGCCATTCAACAGAACGCACTTCGAGACACTCTTCAACCAGCGATGAGTATTCTACGAATACCCTGCGCTATTCGATGACAGAATCTCATTCACCCAGGTCGACAAGTCGGGGCTATACCAAGACGTCTACGCGCAGCTCTGAGAGAAACACCGAGACAAGCTACCTCACCTTATCCAGGAGTAGATCGAAGCTGAGCTCGACGGGGAGCTACTTCACCGAGAGCTCAGCCGATAGTCCAGTGACGGGATCCACGACAACGTCTTCCACCGCAGTTGTTACGCATAGCGCCAAAAGTCCCACGTCAGGCTTCTTCGCGACAAGTTCTCTAAGCGACACCGAGACAAACTCCACAAACACCTTCACCTTCAGCACTCTAACAAGTCTCGACGAGAGCGCCGTATTCACAACTTTCCCCACAATCACACTGTCATTCGGCTCAGAGAGTTCCACGAGAGTAACACCATCGCGCTCTCGAACGGCTCGAACTTCGGCGCTGCACAACTCAACCACCTGGTCCTCGCTCACTTCGGTCGTTTTCTCCTCTGGCTTCGGCAATATCACGTCAGGCGGGACATCGACGATCTGGTCCGCGCCTACAACGGGTATCTCCTGGAGCAACACCTCATTTACGGTAACATCAGGCACGAGTCACTGGACGCCCATACCAACACTATCGCTCAGCGAGCCGAATATCTTCGAGTCGTCGCTGACGTCCGTCACGGCCTCAGCCGGCATGAACAGGCCAAAGCACACCGCCCGACCCGAAGATGGCGGGCATGCGCGACGAGCGGTGGACGAGACGACATCGTCGTCGGATGGCACAACGACAGTGTTGGTCACGGTCACGCTGAGCATGATTCCCCTTCCGTCGACGGTGTTCATGCCGAGTCCGATCATGGTGCCTGTGCAGACGTGCCATTGTCCGGAGATGGGGGTCTCGCGGAGTGTGAATACGTCGTCGTCTTACGAGGCGAAGACGGTTACGGTTACGGAGAGGGAATGTGATGCGAGGGGACGTACCTTGTAGATCAATTGTTATGGATTAGGTAGTTGGGGATTGGATCTAGATTGGAAGTAGTACGCGGGATCTCCTTTTTGTACGATTAATGCAGGGGATTCGTGATACACATACGAGAGACACACTTCTCGATATCGATTTCCTTGTTTTCTGCTTTACTCACTTACTTACAAACCACTTAATTGAGCTCTTATTACGTTTTCTAGAATTCGTACTCGTAATGGCTTTCCAGTGTCTGCCTAGGTAGAAGGGGTTCGGCAGCGCGCATGAACGTGGAAACACGCGCGTATTACCGAACCTGGATCGTTTGTCCGGCGTTCGGGTCTAAATTTGTTAATTAAGGGTTGCTTGGAGCTTGGATTGCCCCTTGCCCTCGGTAGCGAAGACGTCGTGTCACTCGCGATGATCGAATCTCGGTTGGACTGTCCGGTGTGATGCGACGACGTCTTCACCTTGTGAGCCATCAATGAGTACCAAACGGAGAACTGCACAGAATACAAACAGATCTGGCCTTTGCGAATCCTGTTGGTTTTGGCAAATGTCTTGCGTCTCGCATGACATCGTAGGGCATCTGCTTACTTTCTACGGCATCCACTACGGCAGACGGACTCGAGACTTGTCGGGCCTAACACAGAAGCAGTTAAGACGCTGGGGAACTCCTTAGTCAATCGCCTGCCCCTTAAGGAGTTGACGCATTCTAGAGCTCGAACATCGCCATTTGACAATCGCTTTTCAATTAATGTTCCTGCCCTCTAGAAATATCCATTCTTCCGGCTGCTGTAGCATCCGGTTCTCGGCATGGCATGGCACGGAAGACGTCAAACACAACGGTTAAACGGAGATAGTTGTGCCCCCCGAATCGGATGCACGACATTCTGTGCATTAGTAGTCTGCATTTCATCCGCTAAGCTATTATTCCCGTGCTATCATTGACATTGAGGTCGATATTTGACGACTTATTTCCGAGTTATGCAAAGATTGGAGTGCCAAGTTATCAAGCTGTCTCTACATATTGACTAAGGCAGGTGATCAGGACTTCATCAATATCAAGTTATCAACGTCGGCGAAGTGAAGACTTACACGTGTTGTCATCCTCAGCTAAATATCAGCTCTAAGGTAAACCGATAACACTATAGCCTCAGCTACATAATCCGTAGAAATTCAGCTCGACGATGCTTGCCCCTATCCCGTCAATCATTGCTGTTTTCTCCGAGCTGCACTACTAGACATAGTAACACCCCCAACCCAACATCCCCGCACAAAGAGCTACTACTTAGTCTGGTAGTTCGCACTAAACACGATGACTTCACCCATGCGCGGCCGGTTCATGGCGATCCGAGGGGCCGGTTATGCGTTCATGAACAACGAGCGAATCATCTCCGTCCCGTCGTCCATGCCATTGCCTGCCGGCAAAATGCCATATATACCGAGACTCGCTGTCTCTCCTCCCGGTTTCACCCTCTCGACAAATCACTTATTCCCTCCCTCCCAAACTCAGACCCACGTTCGAGAATGGAGACGGTGCAAAACCTTCTGCCCGAGCGGGTGCCCGTGACCGTGCTGGTCACCGGCGCCGTCATCCTGCTTAGTGCTCTCTACTCCTTCTTCACGAGGAACCGCGCCTGGCCGCATTACCCACTTATAAGCGTCCGTGGTCTAGGCCCGAGACGGAGCTGGATGATGCATGGCAGAGAGGTGCTGGATGAAGGTCTGAAGCAGGTGCGTACATACGCCACCAACGTCGTTGATTACTGATCAGAGACGTTGCTGTTTGCTTGTCCCCTCCGGAGAATCATCGTGAACTAATGCGCCTCCTCGACTCAGGGAAATGGTGGCCCCTTTCAGGTCATGACCTCTGGCGGGCCCAAGATCAGTAAGAACGACTCATCCCCAGGCTTGGCGTCGTCAGGCCCCTGAGTTGCATCTCAGGATGAAGTGTCAGTTATACTGACCCAATTGCTTCTTCCAGTGCTCCCTGCCAAATATGCCGATGAAATCCGCAACCTCCCCGAGCTCAACTTCCCCAAGGCCTTCTCCCTCGTATGATCTCATCCCGCATCCTCACCCAACCCGGGCGCAACCACTAACAAACCAACCCACAGGACTTCCCCACCCGCTATCCAGGCTTCGAAGCGCACAAACTAGGCCTAACAGACGAATATCTCATGCGCGACACCGTGCGCATCAAGCTGACCCAATCCCTGGGCCTCGTAACGAGCGACCTCGTCGACGAGACCATCGTCACCGTCAACGACGTCTACGGCAGCAGCACAGAATGGACGACGCGGCGTCTCAAAGACGACATGCTCGAGATCATCGCGCGCGTCTCGTCGCGCGTTTTCTTGGGAGAAGACCTCTGCCGCAATCGTCGCTGGCTCGAGATCGCGAAGACGTATACGGTAGACACCTTTGCCCTCGCGATTTTCATGCGCATGGTCCCCGCTATCATCCGTCCCTTTGCCTACCTCGTTCTCCCGCACTCGGCACGTCTCCGCAAGTCGGTGCGCGATGCGCGCAAGATGATCATGCCCGAGATGAATAAACGCCAAGCAGCCGTCGACGAGGCGCGCGCGGCGGGCGAGAAGCCGCCCAAGGTCATGGATACGCTGGGTTGGATGTACGATGTCGCGAAGGGTAGAAAGGTCGATTACGTTGCTGGTCAATTGGCGTTGACGATGGCTGCCCTGCACACGACGACGGAGAGTACGTGCCGTGCTATCCTGGATCTCTGCAAGCACCCCGAGATCGTGCAACAGCTGCGCGACGAGATCATTGAGGTTGTGGGACGCGAGGGATGGGCCAAGACGACGCTGTACAAGCTGAAGCTTATGGACAGTTTCTTGAAGGAGAGTCAGCGCGTGAGCCCCCTTTCTATGAGTAAGTCGTCGTCTTTGCCTTCATCACTTCGAATTGATTTGTGCTGACTTTTTGTGTGCAGCTTCTATGAACCGCTACGTCGAACAACAGTTTGTCCTCTCAGATGGTCTCACGATCCCCAAGGGCTGCCGCATCTCTGTCGTCGGCGACTGGGCGAACCCCGAGACATACCCGGAGCCGGAGGAATTCGACGTCGCCCGCTTCCTCAAGAAGCGCCAGCAGCCCGGTCAGGAGAACAACTGGCAATTCGTCACGACGAGCGCGACGCATCTCAACTTCGGACACGGCGAGCACGCTTGCCCGGGTCGTTTCTTCGCTTCCAACGAGATCAAGATCGTGTTGTGCCATTTGCTCATGAAGTTCGACTGGCGCTATGTTCCCGGCGAGTCTGAGCCGTCGCCTAGAGTTTTCGAGGCGAGCTTGGCGACGAAGCCGGATACGTTGATTCAGGCACGGCGCAGGAAGCCGGAGATCGATATCGATACGTTGTGAGAGAGAGGAAGAATACATACAAGTAATAGATATTTGTAATGATGGGCGGGAATCATGTTCGTTTATATACCCCTTGGATAGTGAAGGCGAATCGAATGATGCATGATGTGTTGTCCTTGCTTGTTGTTGTCACGTTCCCCCTGCTTCGCGTGGCTGAACCGTGTTTTCGTCGATTCAGTACGGAATGCAAGTTCCTTATGCAGATCGGATCATCTTCTCACTGGAGCGTTGATATTCCGTACACACCATTGTCCAGCTCTTCATGCCGTGTTACTCAACCGTTGCTCAATCACTGTCTCCGAGTTCCCGTACACGCGATAAAGAGTTATCTACCATAAAATAGTAACGAAACTACAGGTAGTTAGCAAGTTCATATTACACGTCGCGGTTACATCTTTCCTACGTAGATATTCCGTACTTCCATGTGTACTCGTAAACGCAGTATCGTAAGTGGCGTCAACAACCACCAACCCAAATGACATGTCCCATTTCATCTTCCACCACGATCTGCACACTACACATCTTTTCTTTTGCCTGCTTTTCCCCGGAACCCCCGGTCTGGATCGTGAGTCCGTACAGTAATACGGGATCTGTCATACTACAAAAATGCCAACAACGAACGAGACGCCTCAGCGCGTATTCAGCATTCTTATGTGGAATCTTGTGACTTGTCTTGTTCTTGATTTTCTTGCTATTATTTGGAATCATGCGATTTATTTGTTAGATTTTGATGATTTCGACTTGTAGCTTTTGACTGTTTGCTTTTGATACTTGGGGTGAGGATTTACTGCGTGCTTCGTTGATGAGTTTTTTGAGCGATTGCACTTTTGATTCAGTTTATGTCGATCTTTAAGAAAAGAGGAAGAGAAGATATCAAGATAGTACGAACTATTTGTTCTGGAATATCCTACTTCACGCAATGGTTCTGAGAGAGTAAGTCAACACGACCTCATGACCTTTCACAACGGCATCTGTATACAATGCTCACGATCAACACAGCTTTTCCCTCGCACAGACAGGTGCAACTGAGATCCGATCAATACCGGAGTGGTCGACAAAGCACTTCGAGGACAATGACCGACCCTTACGGATTGCCGTAGATCAGGCGAGTTGGTGGTATCACAACATCACCGTTGAGAAAGATGCCGAGATCAGGTCGAGTAGGTGATCATCACCCCTTTACACACTAATGGAATGTTCATGCTAATGATGATACAGAGTCGCCTGGTTCTCATCCCAGAGAGGAGCGGATCAGTAAGTGAATTGCGGTCTCGATTACAAAGAGACCATGAATATGATCTCGAGGTGGTTAACATTCATCTAACCACTTCACCAGTGGAGCGAATCGCCTACCTCCTCCGCATGAACATCCACCTCCTATTCATCTTCGACGGGCCCAAACGACCAGCCAGAAACTGGCCCTCAGAACACGCATACACCGACGCCAACATCCGCTTCCTAAAAGAACTCCTCGACCAGCTCCACGTCCCCCGGCACGACGCCCCGGGCGAAGCAGCCGCCGAATGCGTCCGCCTACAAGACCTCGGCATCGTCGACGCAATCTGGACCGACAACACCGACATCCTCATCATGGGCGGGAATCCGACCCTCGTCTCCCTACCCCCCTCAACAGACAACGACTACCTCTCGCCCCCCGACACCGTAATAGTCTGCTCAGCAGCACACATGAAAGACCGCGCAAACCTCACCTGGAAATGGTTCCTCATGTACGCGACCCTCGTCGGCTGCAGCTACACAGACGGATTACCAGGCTTCACCGCGTCGAAATTCCTCCGCTTCGCACAAGACCCATCCTTCCAAGCAGCCGCAAACCTGCTCGCCGCAGGCGTAGAAACACCCCTCACCCTCCCTAAATGGCGCGGCATCGTAACCTCCATGATCCAAACCATCTCCCCCTCCATAACCCTCCCACCAACCTTCCCCGACCCAAAAATCCTCCTCGCCACCGCCCATCCTCGCATCTCCCCGGACCCCCTCCTCCTTACCCTCCCCAGCCTCAAAAACGGCTGGTTCCACCCCTACGGCCCAAACCTCCTCCCACAATACCGCTTCCTCCTAACAAACTTCCACAAATCGCTCCCACCAATCTGGGTCTCCCGCCTGCTCATCCCAATCCAACTAACCCACCTCCTCCTCACCACACCCACACAAACCCCCCACCTAGAAATCTGGTCCAAACACCGCCCCAGCCCCTCCACAACCATAACCCTCGACCCCCTCCGCGTCCTCCCCGAACTCCAAACCGCCTTCCCGAGCGAACTCTACACAATCACCAACAACACCCGCACGAAAATCCCCGTCCCAAACTTCCGATTAGAAGAATTCGAACTCCTGGACTGCGTACTCCGTCGCGCTCTCCCCACCTCCCTCGTTAACTCCAAAATCCCACCCATCCCCCAGCCCGCGGCTACGGCCTGGAGGACAACAGGTAGTCTCCAGCGACAGCGACCCGCGCCCCTAGCCCTCGCGCCACATGCGCACACGGTCCTCGACACGAGCGATAGTCCGTCGTGCATTACCTTCCATCAAGGCCTGACGTTACCCGGCGATATAGACTGGTACCAGCCGCCTGCGTCGAGTCCCGTCGTGCTAAGCCCGCATCCGATGAGCGCGCATACGGTCCGTGGCGAGTTTCCCGAGACGCCGGGGCTAGGCATGATGGTGCCGTTGTCGATGATGAAGCAGCCGATTTGGGATCATTTGGCTGGGTTTGACGTGGTTGGGGAGTTTGAGCGGTGAGGTGGGGAAAAGGGGGTGTCTAGTAGGTATGATTTAAGGGACGAAATGGAGGTCACAAGGAAAACGAACATACATTCACACTATTACCTAGGGAAGTCATTGTAAAAGCAAATCAGCATTAAACGCGAGTCTCCTATCTGGTTATGATACACAGTCTCAATGATAACTCAAGTTAGGTACTTGATGAGAATCACGGACACAATACCGTCGTGATATCACGAAGACTCCGGAGGAATGCTAAAGCTCACTTTCTGTAGAAGCCTTGGCTAATTCGAATTGGGAGGTCTTTTCCGTACCATATTATTAGGTAGTCCTAGTGCATTTGCGTTGCCGTAAGACTCCTCATGGACAGAATCCTATCACGTAGTTAGCACATCTCAAGGTCTGACAGGAAAACTAGTGGAGGGCATACAAACTCGCCGTGTCTAAGGTGTATGATGGCATAACCACCTAGAGCAATGGTAAGGAGCAAGAGATGCACGGCCTCGTATTCGCCAGAAGCGACGTCGTATCCATTTGTTGCAATCGGCCAGCAAGCGCGAGGGTAGTACTCGTGGGCAAATAACAGGAAAAGAAACAGCTCCCTACTTTTATATCATCTCGCAAAACATGACCATCTCTCCTGCTCAACGCCAATGGCTATGCTTTCGTTTCCATTCACCTTTGCGTATTGCGTATTGCGTATTGCAGCTTCACAACTTCCTTTCAAGGCCACGTCAACAATGTGCCACACTTTACCAGCGCCTACGCATGACTAGAGAAAATCAAGAAAGTCATCTGCGTGTTCAATGTCCCACTCTGGGTCGAATGATACATCAGGGTCGACGAAGTCGTCCATGCCAAACTGGGTTTCGGAGGGCCGTCGATTATCAACCTGAATGTCAACAATGTCGCAGAGGCCCTGTATAAACTCGTCGTGCTGTCCGTCCCTTGCCTTGGCGGTGGTAGCCCTGCCTTTGCGCCGGCAAATGTCATAGAGCATGACAACATCATCTTCGCTACTATCTTCATCATCGGCATCGAACCTTGGACTAGATTGAGACGGCTTCAGGCTTCTACGGCCAGGTTTTGTCTTGCCCCCCGTGTTATGGGAAACAGCTTCTTTTGGGGATAGCATGGATTGCTCGGCGATTCGAGAGCTCCGGCGTGTGGCGCGTTCCGAAGGGTCAGCTCTACCGACATCTTGAGACTTCGTGTCAATGTGCCGACGTAAACTTGTCAGCTCCTGGGGAGGAAGTGACTGTCGCTTGAATATTCTTGTCATCTGATCAACCAGGGACTGTCGCAACTCCTGACGTTGGCGCCAGGCTATGTCAAGAATGACCTTGAATTCTAGGCGCCGAAGATTAGGAAGTGCCCGAGCATTGCTCATTAGACTGTCGAAAAACATTTCTGCAGCTTGACGCGTCCAATTGCGCATGTACACTATCTTAATAGATTGGATTGAAGAGGGCCATGTAGGAACTTGATCGACGGTTAGGAGTCTTGCATATGCAGGCTTGTAATCATAGAGCGGGGGTCGGGCATAGTATGTAAGGTCCACTTCGAGATGGGCCAGGTTCGGACATGACGTTCCCAGCACAGTTAGAAAACCCAAGCTTAGAGATTGGCAGTACTTGATAGTCAATTCGACGAGAGAACCCCCATGCGATACGAGGAATGTAGTCATGTCGTCGCTGGTGATAGCGAGGCAATTGATTAGTTCAAGCCGGGTCAGGGATTTCGGGAGTCCTTGTAGTAGCAAGCCATTGACCAAGTCGCACGACTCGAACCTAAGGTGCTCCAAGTTGGGTAAGGCCGATATAGACTCAACGAGTTGTGTAATTGCTTCGACATCTCGGTCTTTGGCTTCTTGCCTCTCACGGGCTCTGGGGGCAAGCTTTGCCGATGGCAGGTCATAGTTCAGAAACTTCAGTTCGCGCAGGTTGCGAAATGAAGGTAAAGCATGTAGTCCCGCGAGTTCACCGAGTGTAAGACTCTTCGTCTCATAGCGGGCGTTCCAACACCAACTTCGAAGAGCGACTGGAGTGGTCGTCTCACTTGCGGGAAGATTGTCGTCAGAAAAATGTCCCAGTCCTTCAAGCAAATAGCGCCTCGAGTATAATTTATTACGGCTGCCGTCGTGAATACGATATGGAGGACCGTCGGCAGGGTGATATAGTTCTAGACAAGCTAGACGAGGGAGCAACTTGAGAAGGTCTCTCAATTCCACCTGAGTTCCGCCTAGTAGTTTTCTGCCAAATAACTCTGCCTCGATGCGGAGCGTCTCAACCTTGGGGTAATAGCGAATGAATGATTGAGAAGGAGGGAGTGCCAGCGTTCGAATGAAGCGCAAGAAGGTGGGCGAACGACGTCGTTTCCAGATATCCATCACTGGCGGGCATTTGTAGAGTGCAGCTAGAGCTGGCTCGGCCATGGCCCTACAGCTCTGAGCTGCTGCGAGGAGAGACCTTATAGCCCTCCATTGCACATGAAAATTCGCTTCGGCATCACGCAAGGGAGCAGCGATAAAGCTAAACACGCACAGCCACACGTGGTACGGGAGCGTATGCCAAGGGGGAATCTCTTCCGAGAGAACATCGTCAGAGGTCATGAGCCGGGCGTCGGCGCTGACGAAGGCAAGAGCTTCGGAAACGCCCTCGAGGTGAGACCCAGGTCGTTGCCTGACAGGTGGCTGGATACGGCGGCGCTTGACTGACTTTGCAGACGACGAATTAGAACGCAGAACGCGCGTAGACGTGCCGGCCTTGTTGTTGGACTGGTGGTCGGGCTCTGTGGAAGATCCTTGCGTGCTGGTGGAAGTGGTGAAGTACGCTGCCGTCGCTCGAGTCTCACGCGCCGGCTGCTTGACTTTCGCCCGACGCGAAGGGAGACTGCGGGTGGGAGGCCGCGGAGGGCGAGCAGATGAGCCGTCGGTATCACTGTCCATGACGATGTTTGCTAGCTATTTCCGTATTCCGTCGATATGGAGCGTCACACAGCAGCTTTGCGCTCCGTGTTCGTCGGGTTCAAGCACCAATCCCCGGACCTGCAGTGGCAGAACAGCGGCCACGAGAATGGCGGAGAGCGTGAGGCCTGTGATTCAATTCCTTGTGCTTTTGGTTCGGGTTCTAGCACGATCCCACCAGATTGATCAAGTAAATTAACAGTTAACGGATGAATGTCGTGCCCAGTATCGTCAGTGGTTCTCCAGGCATCCAGAGTACTGCGTGCATCACGATTGATGTTGAGCGCTTGTGCGGATGGACTTGCAGGCGCGGAGGTTAAAAACTGGAAGGAATTGAGACGGACGGGAGAGATTCAACGGGACAGAATTTCTGAAGTGACTGATCATCGCCTTTTGCTCTTGCCGCGCACACATACAGTACTCAGGCAAGAACGACCGTGCCTACCTCACGTTACGGGATACGGATTACGTACCTGACGTAGGCATGTTTCAACATGTTACGAAATACAAAGCAGGTCCGGATTGCGTATTACTGGGCCATAGCGGCAGTGTCACTGCAGTGTCACTGAGTCTCCCCACTAAACAAGCTCAGGTGGGTGCCGTAGGTCGCCACTCACTCAGGTGCCCGTCCGTCAGTCTAAGCGCACAGTACGAATATGGGAAACAGATACTCCTTACCGTGAACGGATGTACGGATATTCGGATTACTGAGTACCGTGATTATGTAATTTGACGGGTGCTGCCTGGTCGTTACGGAGTGCTCGAGTGCTTAACCGTACGGATTGATCCGTATTTCCTACGGAACACATATGAGGTACGGTAATCCGTATTCCGTTCCACACTGATTATTAAAGTCCGTAATGGCTGTGAATGCGCAACTCATCGGTCCGGAGGAGTCGCGACTAATGGGGGCCGATGCCAGCTGGCAGCAGGTGGTTGACGTGCGGATTACGGAGTAGACGTGCCAAGGACCTGCTGCCAGCTGCTTACCCCAGGTTTCTGTCCCTTCCGACAGCTGACAATCCCCAGCCCCAAGCTTCGCTCGTCCCAGACCAACGCCGGACGTTGGAACGCGTCCAAAAGTTCGAGAGCACATGTCCCGTACGCAACTTGCGCCGATTTCCACGGAACATAGTCCCCTCCTTATCTCTTCATTGCACACTCTCCTCCTCATTCCGCCTTTTGGCACCGTCTCTTCTCACTTTTTTCTGCTTCCCTTTTCTTGCTTCCAAGATCTCCTGCTGCTTTGCTCTGTTGATCACTGACATCCCTGTCGACACTCTAACCAGCACCGGTCCTGTCGTCCCGTCTCCCATGAACGACCTCGCGATCTGGACTCCTGACCTGGGCTCTCGACTTGGCCTCCTTACGGGCAAGCTACTCACCAGTTACATCCCCGGTCCCACTCTTGCGTCGCACTGATCTCGTGCTTATGCATCTCATCATGAAAAGTGACATTCGTCGTAGTCCATGTTTGCTGTAATCGAGACGACGGTGACATTGATTGAGTTGTTTCTAGAAGCTTAGAAGCCGGCGCTTTTCCTATACAGGCTGTGTCTTCGTGGCGCGTTGCGCCCGTGTTCTTTAGAGATGGCAAAAATCGACCCTTACAAACGCGACCTGCCATTTATCCACCGAGCTTGGAAGACGGCCGTCGAGCACCTACCCAAGAGCATGGGCATCAAGTTGTCTACGGCAAATGGTAATTCGCCTACTGTTGAGGACCACGCTGTACGAGCTGTCAAGCGACGTCGCCTTGCAGAGGACTCTCCTGAGGCCGCCCGAGCTGTGCCTGGGCGTCTTCTCCCCGAAGTCCCGGATGATGTCGAAAAAGCGCTCTGCATCCAGGTTCTCTCCCTTTACCGTATGGACAGCTCGACTCGTAGGGCCAACAATCTACACTACGGCAGTACATCTGCAGAGAAGAAGGACATTTCCGTCATCAAGGCCCGCTGCAGGGTCGTGATTTGCGAGCGGCGGCGACCCGAGTCGCATCGAGTACTGTATTCTGATAGTCAGATGTGCGATTTCAAGGTTTTCCGCGACTCTGATGATATCTGCAGAACAGCTAGGGTATATCTGCCGACGCCATTCCTGATTTCAGCAGAAAAACTCTACATCGAGCGGCTCGATGACAGAGGATTCAATTTGGCCGATGAATACACGGTCCGAGTAGAGATTGAGTCGGCGGGAGATGCTAAGTGGCCACCAGTCGATCTTCTGCCCAAGAAAGAGACGCGTGACCTGGAAGGTAACGATCCCCGCCAGTGGATTCTGTCTTCACAGATCGTATATGCCTTCGAGAAAGCGAGGTCGACGGGCGAAGTGAAAATCAAGAAGAGGAATGAGGACATCCCGCTTGATTTGTCAATGGATATGGATTTGCGCTGGTCCATTCGCCACGCAGCGGTGAGCTCGGCACGGATTGGCGATCCTTTTTCTCTGCTCAATACGCTGGCGACTCGCGTCGACGAGGCTTTGGAGCCAGTAACTAACGGTCATACCAACGGTAACGCCCAGAACGCTTCAGTTTCTCCTCAAAAGGCAGCAACTGGGGAGCATCGGCTAGCGGCAGGTGATGAAGATCGTGAAGAGCGTGAAGAAACGGTCACGCAGGGCCGATCGTTGAGAGTGAGGGAAACTAAGAACTATAACCTGAAGCTTTTGAGCGACAAAGCCCGAGGGAGAGAACTGAAGGAGAAGAAGCCCCGCAAGCTAGGGACTCTGGAGAGCAAGGGAGACGGGAAGGACGGAAGTGTGACCTGGGCAGTTCCTCTGGTTGGAAAGTTCACACTGAAGAACTATGACTGTATAAGATGTTTCGCCTCACATTCGTCTATACATCAACTACAAAGACACATGGAAGTTCACACTGATATCTCATACACTTTTGACCCTCAACAAGCTACTATTCGCATCGCCGCACCTGATGAAGATGCGCTTCACTCATTGAACTCGACATTTCACCGCTTGCAAAGCCTCGAGGATCCGGATTCAGACGGCGATGGCCTGACGTCGCCGCACAAGTCGGCGAAAAGGTCTACACAGCAGAAGAATAAACCATCTCAGGTTAGTACTCAATAGCCGCTGGTTTCCTCTGGGGTCTTGGAACTAACCGCCAAAATAACTAGTTGCACCCAAGCAGACCCCAGGACAACCGGCGGTTAATCCCCAACATCAAGCATCCACTTTATGACCGACTCAGCAAGTCCCTACTGGAACCGGGCACACTTGTCGACCCGCCTCCAGTCGATGACTCATGGCTCGTACAGAAACATCGAGACATCATTCGCGACTACACGGATGTTCATCAGGATGAAAAGGAGTATATTACAGAATGGGACACGTACGTGAACCGTGATTGCGTCACGTCGGAGCCTCATCTCCAGGATGTGTATATCAGATTTGTCAGGGATAGGGCCGCTTGGATGACAGAGTCGCAAAACCGGGTCACTGAGTGGGCCAAGCACTTATGCTACCTCAAATCTCGGGGTGCCTTGACTGACGAGACCGTGACCGAGGCCTTCACAGTCATGCGTCAGGCAAG
The DNA here is from genome assembly GCA_028637685.1 of Xylariaceae sp. X3-2. Lineage (NCBI taxonomy): Eukaryota > Fungi > Ascomycota > Sordariomycetes > Xylariales > Xylariaceae > Xylariaceae sp. X3-2. The sequence continues at coordinate 144,722 of JAJFDI010000003.1, forward strand.
GGCGCAAAGCCGACCTGAGCTTCTAGAAGCCACGCAGCCTCTATTATCTCCCAAGCCAAGTCTCCGGAGATCTGCGGGCGGTTGTCCCGTATGTGGCCAGCCAGTTCGGAGTCCCGCAGCTTTGATCTGCTCGAACCTGGTAAGTGATGGAAGAACACTCGACCCAATGTATGAGCTTGGAAGACTAACAGTCTGTATCTAGGATTGCACGAATGCAATTTACCATAGAGAGTGCATGCGGCCACTTGCGAGACAGTCCGTGGAAAGCCGCAATTGGCGGTGCAACTTGTGTCTTGATGCATAGACTGAGTCTGGTCAGGAGTTGAATAAGACGTGTGACAGACCGTAATGTCAATGACTGGACATAATGGTAGCGATGGGAGGACATGCCTATGATTTATGAGCGGAGACGAAGAATATTAGATCAAGACAGTTCAGGGGGTGGCTGGTGTATGGAAGTAAAATTTGTGATCATTGTAAGACTCGCGTTGCTGTTCTGACTTCTCGTGTCTTCGTGGCAGAGACATGGTGAGACAGTGATATCGACCGGGAAGTATCTCTATTAAACATCGTCGGAAGTGCCTTCATAATCGTAACTTGTCAGCACCAAGTCGATTTGACTCAGCAACAGTCTTGTTCCTTAAGAACCTCTGTCGCAGACAAAGGCAACAATCATAAATGAAGATTTGCCTTGTATGCCAAGCTAATGATCTCATGGTCTCAGTCTCCCGCGCGCCCTAGCCAGAGCATCTGAGACTCTACGTGCCTGGGTATGTGGACTCTCATGTTCTCTATTGATTCTCCTACGTGCCATAATTCATCATTATGTTACCCTAGTGTACGTAGTAGTAAATTCATTCACAGTTTCTATGAAGTGTATCACGAATGACGATTGATCACGATCCTTTCTTTCACGTTTCCGGTATCTGTAAGTTGTAAATGCAGTAGGTATGCTGTCATTGATGGTACGAACGACCATATAGCTCTCTTCCGTAGTCTCGATACCTCAGTCAAATGAGTCCCTCAACCCCTCTCCCAGGTACGATCTGTACTCTACCACGTATTCACTCGAAATCGACAACACTACTCCGTACTGGCGGAGTTTCCCCGTAGGGAAACAAGTGGCTTGAAAGCAGCAGTCTTTGACCGGGGAGCAGAGCACAAGATTCCGTACCATAACGCCCCCAGATCCTCAATGATGTAAATGGTAACTCACGCAGGGACTTAAACCCCGCACAAAGCCAGCATCTCGTGGTTGGACAGAACCAGATTCACGTGTCGAGGGACAAAGAACTGAAAACCTGGGGTAAGTAGACAAAAGGGTGGGATTTCCCGGGGTAACCGGTCGGAACCCTTTTCTCGGCTCTGCATGTCTTGTACTCGGAGAATATAACAGTAAAAGAGACCTTTCATCCCACCATGTCTCCCCCTCCCCGCCAACCACGCACCCTCTGCAGACGCAGACTACCACCATGGGACGAATCGACGAGACGTCGTCGACGGCCGACACCATCGCTCGTCAAGCTGCGAGCGGCGAAAAGCAGGGTTTCGAAACGGATGTCGAGATCGCGCGGAAGGGGGGTCAGTCGGCGCACGTCGACGAGGCCGTCGCTGCGCGTATTGCTGAGAATGTTGAGGATTTCATGGTATATATCACATACTCATTCCTAGAGGAACATAAATTGATGGTGAAATAGACCCTGGTCAACGAAGCCAACGATGCGAATGAGCGGGAGCGCGGCAGTGAGTTTGTCTTGAATGGGTGGTATGGGTGAAGACTAAGTCTTGCAGTGAAACTCAGCCATGCGCTCAAGGTCTATCCGAAGGCTGTTGGCTGGTCGATGTTGCTTTCGTCGAGTATTATTATGGAGGGGTATCAGACTGCTGTTGTGGGATCGTGTAAGTTGGTATTTCCTTTTTGTACATTTGCACTCCTATAATCCGTACACTCTCTCAATTTAATGATAAGAACTAAACTCATCGTTTCTCCCGTGACAGACCTCGCATACCCAGCCTTCAAAAACAGATTCGGCGTCGTCGCGCCGAACGGAGATCACGTCATCTCAGCAAGCTGGCAAAACGGCATCTCGGGTGCAACAAACGTCGGCGAGATCATCGGATTACAGGTACATCTATCACACCCCTAACCACTTCACTATCTAACAACATCCACAGATCGCAGGCGTCCTCTCCGAACGCGTAGGCTACCGCTGGACCCTCTTCGGCGCCCTCGTCGCCGTAACCGGCTTCATCTTCTTCCCCTTTTTCGCAGGGAGTCTCACCGTGTTTCTCATCGGCGAGTTATTCCAGGGCATGGCATGGGGCGTCTTCCAGACTATGACGATCGCGTACGCCGCTGAGGTCTGTCCCGTGCCGTTGCGCCATTATTTGACGGCTTATGTCAATCTTTGCTGGATTATTGGCCAGTTTATCTCGTCGGGTATTCTTGTTGGGCTTGAGTCGAGGACTGATGTTTGGGGGTAAGTTGTTGAGAGTAGGGTAGAGGGATGTGTGTGTGGCTAATGCGATTTGGTAGGTATAAGATCCCCTTCGCTATCCAATGGATCTGGCCCGTTCCGATTGCCATCGGCACGTTTTTGGCCCCTGAGTCACCATGGTGGTGCATTCGACACGGGCAGAGGGAAAGGGCGAGGAAGTCTCTGAGGCGACTTGCTCGTAAATCCGGGTCGACAGACAGAGAGATTGATGCAGCGTTGGCTTGTAAGTGTCTTCCAAGCCAAATACATATCCTGTACTGACACGCCATTTAGTGATGATCTACACCGACGAGATGGAGAAACAAGTCGCCAGCGGCACGACATACATCGACTGCTTCAAGGGCGTCAATCTGCGCCGCACAGAAATCGTCTGCATGACATGGCTCGCGCAAACATTATCCGGAACCGTATTGGGTGGTCTATCGACGTTCTTCTACCAGCAGGCCGGATTATCAGATAGCGACTCGTTCAAGCTGAGCTGGGGCAAGGACGCCATTAATTTCGTCGGCACCGTGACGAGTTGGTTCGTGATGAACAAAGTTGGACGGAAGACGCTCATGTTCGGCGGCATGTCTGCCATCTTCGTGTATTTGCTGTGAGTTCCCATCACCTTCATCACTCAACAGAAACTAATCCAACGGGACAGCATCATCGGCTTCCTAGGCATCCACAATAAGCCCACCGTAGCCGAGGCCTGGGCAGCCGGCACCCTGGTGCTCCTGCTCAGCGCAACAGCGAACTTCACCATCGGCCCCGTAGTCTACACGATCGTCTCCGAGATCCCATCAACACGTCTACGCGCCAAGAGCATCATTCTCGCCCGAAACGCCTACAACGCCATTAACATCGCCTTCGTCAACGTCGTCGCGTACAGGCAACTCAGTCCGGACGAGTGGAATTGGGGGCTCAAGTCGGGTTTCTTCTGGGCTGGAATTAATGCTATTTTCACGACTTATATTTTCTTCCGACTACGTATGTTCTTCTACCCCTTTTAGTAATGATTGTGTCAACTAATATGCGTGGGTAGCTGAGACGAAGGGTCGCACGTATGCTGAACTCGACATTCTCTTCGAGAATAAGATCCCGGCGCGCAAATTTGCGTCGACTAAGATCGAGACCCTGATTGCTGGAACGGAGGGTGCGCAGAAGAGACAAGCCGAGGGTATCAAGGGCGAGTAATGAGGCCCTTCTTACTGGAAGCCGTATCAAGGATGACGAAGGTTTTGGACTTAAGCTGAGATCTTGGGCGATAATGAGTAAATAGCTTCGACGACTTTTTGTAAACCAGGTAATATGAAAAATGACACACAAAAGTCGGCGCGTAGTCAAGAGTATTGGGATTCGTCCAGACCGTGCCGTGCTGAAATTACATCGAATATCAACTTAGGAACGGTACGAAGGACAAAAAAGGGTTTTACAGTTGCATTTCCATCTCCGATAAGTCTTATACTGCCAGTGATTAAGCACGAGAAACGCCGAAATACCATTGTATGCCCCATTAGAACCGATACTTGTTCTTCTTCTTCTCTTCCCGCTTCTCCTCGTCGCGTTTGATCCGTTTGCGGCTTTCATTCGCGATCATTTCGTCCAGGCCCTCCTCTCTCCTCCACTGGGCACCGACTCCCTCATCGCGTCTTCCTTCTTCGAACCGCCGCTGCATCTCCTCCTTGCTAATGCCATCAGCCAACGCATCAGGATCGAAAGAGACGTCTACGTCTCCCGGCTTCTTGCGCTTCCTGCTGGCCTCATCGTCTTGGCCTAGAACGCGCATATCGCCGGCATTCTTCATATCATACACACGATCACTGCCGAAGAAGCCCTCTGCTCTAGACTGCTTCTCCTGGAGAACTGTGTATGCCGCACGGGGATGTGTGCTTTCTTCCGTCTCGTATCCGCGACGCTGTTTGCGGAGATCCATCTCTCCGGCGACAGATTCGGTGTGAGTACCATACTCAGTCGGTACAGAACTAGCAATACCGGCTGGGGTCTCCACACCAGAAGGTGTCTGCAGACCTGCATTCATATCCTCCTCATCCTCGTCCTCATCTTCATCCTCTTCCTCTTCTTCAGACTCTTCTTCCAGTTCTTGTAACTCACCCCACAAAGTCCGCTCGATCGGCTCACCCGACGGCGGAGCAGCCTGGTTCGGTTGCATAATACCAAAGATATCTCCACCGAACAAAGGTCTGTTGTACTCGTCCACAGGGGGCTTACCGTAGCAGCCCGGATTGAAGCCCCACTGAGCTCCGGGTGGTATGGGAGCGTTCAGACCAGGAATGCGCAGGGAAGGATACGATGGTGGCGGGCCAAAACGCTGCTGGTTGATAAGCCATGGTGGCGGCGCGCCGGGGGGAATGCTTAAAGCATCTTTGAGCGAGTCGCTGAGTTCGCCGGGACGCAGATGGCGTAAATCCGTCTCATATTCTTTACCCTCATAATAGACCTCGCCAAAGCGTGTAAGGGTAGGTTTATCTTGAAAGCGGAAGAACGCATCGTAGAGCTTTTGGTAGTCAATGTCCAGCTTGCCCATCTTGGGCTGAACGCGCTCTCTCTGTTTCTGCTTGAGACTCTGTTCAGCCTGCTTCTCTAAAACGGCGTCTCTCATTTCGGAGATACCAGTCTCCGCGATAAACTTGGGTAGCTTGAAGGCGGGCTTCTCGATACCCCTCTTGGACGAGAGGTATTCTCGTTTCAGGGACCAGTGCGAGGGGACTGGGACAACGTTTCGCTGGGCTTTGATTTGCACGAGCAAGCGGGGATCAGATGATGAAGTGTCGTGCCATTCCACGACCTCGGGCTTCTTTACGAGGGCCTTGAGCTCGGCGATGGACAGTTTGTTGAGCATCTTCCGTTTCTTTTTAGACAGCTTGTTCTGTCCCGACTGGTTCTCCTCGTCCTCATCGGGAATGTTGTCGTCGTCCGCGTGGAAGACTTCGCCCTGCGCGCCAGCGTTCGCCTCTTTAGCCACCGCGTCGTCGTCATCTTGCGCACCGAACTTGTTGAAGATGTCCTTGAACATCGAGTATGTTGGATCCTCCGCATCCAGATCATAGCCGTCTAGGGGTCCATCGACGGGCGCATCTTCCGTGGTCGCCGCATCCTTCTTAACCTCGAGCGTGGTTGCGCCATTCGTCTCTGTCGTCACGTCGTTGCTATTGGGTTCAGACTCATTCTCGCCCTGCTCGATTTGAGGCGTCTCACTGTCTTTCGATGAATCCTGAGAGAAGTAAGTATGCGTATCAAACGCGTCGACGAGGAAGAAGCAGCTTACCTCTGCCTTCGCTGCCTTATCGGCCTTCTTTTTCGCGCGGCGCTTCTGGTTCTTGGTCATTTTAGGAGCCGCCATTTTGCGAATATTGGGGGGTTGGCGCCCCTAGGAATGATTTAAAGAAAGAGGTTTCGAATAGTATTCCGAGTTTTCTGTCAAAATTCAATTCGTTTGGCGTCTCGAAAAAGCGTAAAGATTCAATTATGAGCAGCAATGGAGACAAAATATACGATGTAGAGTTGTTGTTCGCTGCGACGATGGCGAGGCTGACACGGTTGGTAAATTTATGAGCGTGCCTAAGCTATGAAGTAAGTGCACCTAGACAGTGCTCGTGTCGGCACCTGCACAGGGACCTACGATAGCGTCGCCGGAAGAGGCACCTACGAGTGGTCCGGACACAGGTAACGGAAAACCGAAACTTCTCACAATGTGACGGAAACAGTCCGTAGGTAACTCCGTTTTGTTACCCAACGGTCATCTAAACCTGCGACCTTATCGTCATATTAGCCCAAACCTATTCCGGCTAGGTAAGGCCCAAAGTGGTTTAGGGTACGAAGGTTGGATGCTCACTGCAGATTCCAGAATCAAGAAATCAGGGGGCCCCGTGCTGAAGGGCCGCCACTCTTAGCGCATGTAGGTACCTTTTCTAGTGAGCTTTGCCCTGCCAATCTGACGGGCCACCCCACCCAATGGGCTAAACCGATGCACGTGATTGGCCAGCTGCGACTCGGGATGCTTGGTGTGCTGCAGCCTATACGAAGAGGTACGAAGCGCCTACGAATGTCCACGCAGTACGGACGACCTGCGGATTACTACTGCCTGCCATTAAAATGTTCCTGATCTTTTCGCTAACACAACATTTCACCACCTCCGGCCTGTGGTAGAACGAACAGCGACCGAACGAACGAAAGACACTCGCCTAAAGCAGAACGACTGTCCCACGATCCCAGCCGATCCTCGCTACGATCCTAACAAGAACCATAGAAATGACGCTGTAACGGTCCGCCGTCTCAGACACGCGTTCAATCCGTTTCCTTCTGAAATTCCCGTCGCTCGTTGCATTCTTCATACTACTTTTTTTCTATCTATCCATTCACACCATCGTCCTTCGTTAAATACTCACCATGCCACATTCAATCGCTTCCAGTTCCTTCTCCAGGGAGTCCTCCATCTCGCGATCGATCCACGGAAAGTCCCCGGCAGACGGGGATAACGATCCTGATTCCGGCCTCGAGAAGTTCCCCGATCACATTGACTCACCGATCATGCGCAATCTGGCCGGGCGGCCATTCAGCCCCGGACTCAATGGCTATGGCATCGGGCTCAACAGCGGAGCCCGCTTCAATGGGGATCGTTGGATGCCCGCCGCATCTAGAGCCGTGCGATGGGGTCCTTCTCCCGCGACACCTATCACACCGCGGGCAGGACATGGTCAACAGAAGAGCATCAGTGAAGCCTTTCGGACTATCAGGGGGCGCAGTGGAAGCGTCGGTCAGAACGCTCAAGAGATCGCCGATGCCCTGAAAGCCCCCGTCTCTGCCAAGCTCGTCGTATGTGATGATTTCCGATCGCCAACCTCCCCAATGTCAACAACTGACCTCACATTGTGTAGGCCCTGTGTATTATGTGGTACATGTCTTCCGCCCTGACCAATACGTCCTCTAAATCTATTCTCAATGCTTTCGACAAGCCTGCCACCCTGACCTTGATACAATTCTTCCTGGTCGCATTCTACTGTTTACTGTTCTCGTGGCTGGCGAGCGTATTCCCCAAGCTACGGTCATCGGTACCAGCTCTGCAACATCCCATCCGACCCCCGTCGAGAGATGTCATCAATACGACCTTGCCTCTGGCCGCTTTCCAGATCGGAGGACATCTTTTCAGCTCGACGGCAACCTCCAAGATTCCCGTCTCCATGGTCCACACCGTAAAGGGGCTGTCACCCCTTTTCACCGTTTTCGCATACCGCTTCGTCTTTGACATTCGCTACCCAAAGGCGACTTATTATTCACTCGTGCCGCTCACTCTGGGTGTCACTCTGGCCTGCTCATCAAACCATACTTTCAAGGGAGAGATAGTCGGCATTCTCTACGCCTTGGCGGCCACCATAATCTTCGTCACGCAAAACATATTTTCCAAAAAGTTATTTAATGAAGCTGCCAAGGCGGAGGCAGACGGACAAGGCGCCAAGTCCCGCAAGTTGGACAAGCTGAATCTTTTGTGCTACTCTTCGGGGCTTGCGTTCTTGCTCACTTCTCCCATTTGGTTTTGGGGCGAGGGTGTTGGTTTGATTCGCGATTTGGTCCACGATGGGGCATTAGACCTGTCTACCAAGCCTAATTCCTTCGATCACGGTCGCCTGGCCGTTGAGTTCCTATTTAACGGAACTTTCCACTTTGCGCAAAACATTCTTGCGTTCGTTCTATTATCTCTCGTTTCGCCCGTTACTTACTCAGTCGCATCTTTAATCAAACGGGTGTGGGTCATCATTGTGGCGATTTTGTGGTTCGGAAACTCCACAACCCCCATACAAGCCGTGGGCATTGCGCTTACGTTTCTCGGCTTGTACCTATATGACCGCACAAACAACAGCAGCAAGGCAGACCGCCGAGCCCGACACCTTAACCCAGGTTCAGGTCGTAGTGACGCGTTGCTTCCATTGCACAAAACGACAGGCGCATCGATATCGGGTCAAGGCGACTCCATCTATGATGCCTCTAAGAGTACATCGAATGGAATGCCATCTTTCCCCTTTGCTAGCAATGGCTCTGTCCCGGCACCCGGCACGGTCGAAGAACTTAAGAAGAGCGACGAGAACGGCAGAAACGCACAGAGAGGAAGTAGTAATGCTGCTTGGCTGACGCCGGGGACGAAGCAGGAAGAAACCTGGCGACAAGGAGACAATGTCCGGGTTGCGTCGTGAGTGAAGGCCCGATGGGCTTAGGCTCGCTCATTATCATGTATTATGTGTGAACGACTTACTTATATAGAAAGGACTCGTGACGACGAGTAAGAGTTTAGACGATGCAGGGCGACTGGTTCGTCAAGCAGCGCACTGCCGGAAGCAAGGGTTCATACATATGAGCGGAGTTATCTACTATTCGTACCAGGACCCGTCATTACCTAGGCGCGAGGGCGTCGGCGTTTGGATGTAGCAGCTTGCTTCTGGTTAAAACCGAACTGTCGTGGTATCTCATCTGCGGCGGTCTTTGCTGTACCTGGATGTATCTCCGATAGACAGGTAATGCCTTCCTATATTATTTGCATCCTTACATATATGTTAATGTAATTCGAAAATATATAATCCAGCAGATGCAGAGCCGAGCTTCATGATGAGATATTTTTGGTCGTATTTAGGTATATTCTGTATGAAACATGAAACATGTAAATTCGTGATATGCCGGAGCTTCAGAATGCGCAATGCGCACTAGACAATTCACGCCTTGGCATTTTCTTGCTATTTTCTGCATTTTTCCCTAGCACCGAGATAGCTTTGCTACGGTTATGCAATTTCCGCCCCAGATCGCAGAGGGACCTCGCCCACACTTGCCCACTGAGCCGCCAGCAAGCCCGCCAGTGAGCTGCCAGAGAGCTACAGGTAAGGTGTCCACACTTCCCCATTAGGCATAGTTAGTCATCACAGGTCCGGGCAAAACTGCCAGAGTCCGCGTCACGTGATCGATTTAGTGCGTTGAGAGCAGTTGCGGTTTTTCTTCGTCGACCTCCATTTCTTCATTCTCTGCCTGCCCAGCAGAACCATCACCTCTCCTCACCCTTCCCATCCACAACTGCTGCTCTTCATCTAGCAAGATGTTCAAGGGGTTAGTACACGTCTCCGGATACGCCTCTTGTGGCGTCGTCTAGTCCATCCATGTCAATTGAGGTCAATTGAGCTGACACCAGTGCTTCCGTTCGAGCAGCCGCATCTCCTCCCTCGCCCGCCCGGCCTTCTCGGCCGCTACACGGCGCGTAGCTACGCCCACCTCCAGATTCCCTCTCAGCACCCGGTTGGCGAGCACCACGAGCGCTGGAGATGGAAAGATTCACCAGGTATGCCCCTCACTTCGCACTCCGCGTCCTGCTGCCGGCGGCCGAGCTCCGCCGAAGCTACCTGACAAAGCGCTTCGGAACTAACAGCCTCCTCCTCCGCAGGTCATCGGTGCCGTCGTCGACGGTTAGTACTCCATACCACCATGGATGAAGCTTGGAAGCTTCAAGCTTCGATGTCAAGCTCTACGAGATACTAACACGCATGTGAACAGTCAAGTTCGAGACCGCCAAGCTGCCCCCCATTCTGAACGCCCTCACCACAGACAACCAGGGCCAGAAGCTCGTCCTCGAGGTTGCTGTAGGTTCTCCATGCCGAGCGATGAACTCTTCTTGCTCTCGATACTGACTGGGTTAAAGCAACACTTGGGTGAAAATGTCGTCCGTTGCATTGCCATGGACGGTAAGTCCGACTTGGAGTGTGTCGTATTTTCTCGCGGCGGGTTGCTCATTTTTTGTTAGGTACCGAGGGTCTCACTCGTGGTGCCAAGGCCACCGACACTGGCGCTCCCATCACCATCCCCGTCGGTCCCGCCACTCTCGGTCGTATCATCAACGTCACTGGTGACCCGATCGATGAGCGTGGTCCCATCAAGACTGACAAGACCCTGCCCATCCACACTGAGCCCCCTGCGTTCGTCGAGCAGTCTACTACCGCTGAGATTCTCGTCACTGGTATCAAGGTCGTCGACTTGCTTGCTCCCTACGCTCGTGGTGGAAAGATTGGTCTCTTCGGTGGTGCTGGTGTCGGAAAGACTGTCTTCATTCAGGAGCTGATCAACAACATCGCCAAGGCTCACGGTGGTTACTCTGTCTTCACTGGTGTCGGCGAGCGTACTCGTGAGGGTAACGATTTGTACCACGAAATGCAGGAGACCTCCGTCATTCAGCTTGACGGCGAGTCCAAGGTCGCCCTGGTCTTCGGTCAGATGAACGAGCCCCCGGGAGCCCGTGCCCGTGTCGCCCTTACTGGTCTTACCATTGCTGAGTACTTCCGTGACCAGGAAGGCCAGGATGGTATGTGGTCCCCCCGCAGTCTGCTAAAATTATCTCATACAGGGCAACAAGACTAACGGGTTTCTAGTGCTTCTCTTCATCGACAACATCTTCCGTTTCACCCAGGCTGGTTCTGAGGTGTCTGCCCTGCTCGGTCGTATCCCCTCCGCTGTCGGTTACCAGCCCACTCTTGCCATCGACATGGGTGGTATGCAAGAGCGTATCACCACCACCAAGAAGGGTTCCATTACCTCCGTCCAGGCCGTCTACGTCCCTGCTGATGATTTGACTGACCCTGCCCCCGCCACCACCTTCGCTCACTTGGACGCCACCACTGTCTTGTCCCGTGGTATCTCTGAGTTGGGTATCTACCCCGCTGTCGACCCTCTTGACTCCAAGTCCCGTATGCTCGACCCCCGTATCGTCGGTGAGGAGCACTACGAGACCGCCACCCGTGTCCAGCAGATCCTCCAGGAGTACAAGTCTCTCCAGGATATCATTGCCATTTTGGGTATGGACGAGTTGTCGGAAGCTGACAAGCTTACCGTCGAGCGTGCCCGTAAGATCCAGCGTTTCCTGAGCCAGCCTTTCACTGTCGCCCAGGTCTTCACTGGTATCGAGGGTAAGCTCGTCGACCTCAAGGACACCATTGCCTCCTTCAAGGCCATCCTTGCTGGTGAGGGTGACTCTCTCCCCGAAGGTGCTTTCTACATGGTTGGTGACTTCGCTTCTGCTCAGGCGAAGGGTGAGAAGATTCTCGCGGATCTGGAGAAGTCCGCGTAAGAAGCTTGGTTTGGGTCTGTCTAGTCATGTTAAAATAGAAAGATGCCAGGGGAAGAGTTAGTGGCCCGTGTATATCTAAAAAAAGAGCGTGAGGCGAGTTTCTAACTCAAGAGATCGATTCCCTATGTTGGCTGTAAACAAAGAAATGCAACCTAATTACCAAAGCAATTTTTCCGTTTTTCTGCCGTGATTCGTGTCTGTTTTTTGCATTATGTTTATAGGTTTTTTCATTCCTTACAATGGGTAATCGATGTCTTGGATATGCTCACATAATCCGTACTGCGGTCGAGTCAGTCGAATTCGATGATATCCCGTATTAACCCGGGACAGTTCCGCGGATGCTGTCGATTGATATATGCTTCAGCACTGGCAAGCTATCTCCGACTTGCCATAGATCTGAGGATTTCGAAACCAGATGTATGGGCGTTGTATCGTCTCGTTTTCTCGCTTCGTTCCGTTTGTTCACTTCGTTCAGCTACTCGCCAGGATCTTAAATCGGTCTGGCGAGTGTTTCTGGCTAGAGATGAGAATACCTCGGTACGTGATCTTTTTCCGTTGAAATCCTCCATATGATAGAAGAGAACCATTTCACGTGATGGACAGTGAGAGGAGGCAAAGGTATGGATGATGACGCAGCGAGTTACCAGTCCAGTATACAAACAGAGCATGACGTGCATTGTGGAAGCAATGACTACATTAGTGAGACGGGTAGGTAGACATGTGCTGCTTCTGGTTACCTATACTGTTTTTGATTGTGCTCATCGTACCGGTGCTGCTGCTGGTTGTACTCATCGTATTGCCACTACCGCCGGTACTGCTGGTGCTGTTGGTGCGTGAGTGAGTGAGTGAGTGACAGATGTGATCCGCCCCGATAGAAAGAATGATTTGTAAAACGGAAATGATTGGTAAACCGGAATGATTGGTAAGACGAGATGGGTGGTTGGATAGGAGGTTCCGTGAGGAGAAGGATTAGGTACGTGAGGAGAATGAGACGTTCCGTGAGGAGAATGAGACGTTCCGTGAGGGGAATAGGACGTGAGGAGGAGGTGATACGTGATATGCAACGGGATAGACCAGAGCTGGTATATGACGGGGAGAACAGATCCGGTATATTTCTCTCAGCAGGGCGGGCACGGGCACGGGTGAACGGTGTGTGAACTACGGAGTGACTGGTTGTGTCATTGTCATAATGGTGCTTGGTGCATCGTTACGCTGTCTGCTGTGAGCAAGAACCGGTGTCATGAGATGGTGACGAGTGATGTTGAGTGATACGGTACCTCATATAGGCAGCGATCACATCTTTGGAGGAAGGTGCGAGGGGATGTTTGGTCAAAGTTGATACAAGCCGAATAAGATCGATCAAGGTTGATCGAGGGTTCACGTGGATGAACGTGGTTGCCATGTGTTGATTACATAGTCGACAACCTTTTCCTTCATCATGCCAATATTTATCATGCTACAGGAAAGGAAGCATCTGACATGTCTTTGGAATATGTAACTGACAGAGTAGAAAAGACGTTGCTCTCAATTATCATAGTTATCAACGGCTTGCTCTCATGCGTCTCTGTAGCCTTGACACGAAACTATATACCAGGGTATGCATCGCATCTCTATGTATGCGCACACGTACTGAAAGCCGAGGCATTTTAGATATACAGAGAAGGCTTCTTTTTCTTTCCTGTCGCGGTTGGTGAATAGTTCTCTTAATTTCATGAAACACATTACAAGCTTTCATTCATGCTCCCATTTTATCTCGTTTGCTTCGTTGATTTCTTTACGAAAAAAAACACGTGAGATCATTCCCTCTGCGACGTTCTCACTGCCCACTCTTTTGAGGGCTCACCCTGAGTAGAGTTGAGATTTGAGAATTGGCGGCTGCTTGGCTGTGCGCCGTGCCGTGCCGTGCGACTCGCTCATTTCGCTCCTCGCGCACTCGCGGGGTCAGGCGAGAGACCGTACCAGATGACGGTCATCACGCCGAGAACACCGCTCAGAACACTGAAAGCAAGCGCAACCTTGCCCCGTGTTGTGAAGCTATTCAAGAGAGAATGTTGTTAGTCTACTAAATACCACTTGAATTTCATCATATAAAGAGTATTTATAGAAAGAATAGTGTTTGCAGGACAAAATTTTAATGTATAAGGTTCGAACCGGGAAAATAAAAAGGGGGCTCGATGGACAGTCATTGCATCACTTCTGGGGAGGAGGAGAAAAGATAAACCGGAGAGGGGAGAGCTGGAGGGAAGATAATTGGAGCTCAACTTACCCAGCGGGAAGCGGGGCAGGGGGTTCGTTCTGGCCCTTGAGATCCGTGAAGTCCACTGTGTTGGCTGCGGCGTTACCGGTCGTGGCAACATGGCCGGCAGCGCAGGCATCGAGGTGGTCCTGGGGAATCTTGATGGTCTCCTGAAGAGAGAGAGGGGCTTCGACCATGGTGGCCAAGAGACCGGAAGCTACGTGCCACTCAATGTGGCAGTGGAAGAGCCAAACACCTTGGTAAGCGAGTTGTTAGTAAATCTCTCTTTTCAAGTTTGCACCATTGGTGTTGAGTAGCAGAAATGAGGATTGGGAGATGGAAAAATATTATGACGTGTGAGCAGGACGATTGGATGCGGGACCTTCTTACCTGGGTTGTCAGCACGGAAGCGCAGAACGATGTTGCCAGTGGGATACAGGACAAATGTATCTCTGCGCATCGGGATCATGGGGTAGTCAGCCTCGGTAACGCCCTCTTCCTCAAAAGTACCGGCATCTTCTTCCGAGCGGTGAAGGGCCTGGAAGTTGTGGCCGTGAAGGTGGAAGGGGTGGCGACCAGAATCAAGGTTGTTGACGACGATCTGGACAACCTCGTCCTTCTCGAGAACAAAGGAGTGGGTGTATGTGCCGTAGACGCTGGGATCTGTTGCATCTTGGCCGGCCGAAAGCGCAGTGTAGAGAGTTGGGACCTTGGGTGCTACGTATGTAATGTTGTTGAAGAAGGCGCTAGAATGATGGAGTTAGTCTACCTTACGCGTCTGGTAAAAGGGGGATGTTTGAGGACATACTAGTTTGCTCCGTCTCCCAAGTTGTTCATGATGACATCCAGCTCGATGGTCTTGTCTGGCTCACCAAAACGAGTCTGCTTGTCAACCGGTACGAGCGTGATATCGTCAAAGGGGTTGAGCTCGTCAACAAAAGCAGGGACCGGGAAAGGATTCGACTCGTCGTAGGTGAGCCATCCAGTCACATTGTAGTTCAATCCGGGAGGGATGGTATCGAAAAGGGTCTATGCTTGCGGTCAGAAGATAGGGCTACGCATGGCTTTTAATCGCTCATCAATTCAACTTACCGTGTCCATACTTCCAACGAAAGCGTAGTTTGCAGTGGTCTCATTCTTGGTTTTCAGAAGGAAACTGCATCGTTGGGCGGCTGATATGTAGATCATCTCAGCCTCGGCAGGTTCGTGGTAGACTCCATCAAGCTCAACAATGGTCATGTTGTGGCCCTCGAACCAGATGTACTGTCCAGCGAAAGCGCCAATGTTGACCATGCGAACGAGGTAGGTCTTTCCGGGCTGCACAGCAACCTTGAGGTTCTGAGTCTCGTTGAAAAGAGCAGCCTGGGGAACTGGCTCAGCACCGGTAGGGTTGCTCTTGGAGATGAAGGGCGGCAGCATGGTTTGCATCTGCTCATGGTACCAGTCTGACACTGAGATGACGATCTCCTCATCGTATTGACCCTTGAAAGGAGAATCAGGGTCGTGCACAATGAAAGGTCCACGCAATCCATCTGGGTATTGACCCCTTGTGTGTGAGTGGTACCAGTAGGTACCGGGTTGGTCGACCTTTGCAACAATCAGTCAGCTTGCCATGGACAGTCAAGCATGGGGCAGAAAAGCAGCGCTATCTTACGGTGAAGTCGTATGTGAAGCTCGATCCGGGCGGGATATCACACTGAGAGACCTGAACGGGACCGTCCATGTGGGTAGTTCCGTTCATGAAGAGACCGTGGAAGTGCAGCGAGGTCGACTGGTTACCCAATGAGTTGGTGACATGGATCACGACGTTGTCGCCGACATTGACGTCGATCTGGGGGATGGGCCATTTGCCGTTGATACCGATGACAGGCCGCTCAAAGGCGCCGTCAGGATTGGCCGTCACCCAGGAAACATCGAAGTTGTGAGTGACAGTCGCAGCGGATGCGAGTTGCGGGACAAGCGATGCCCACGCCACGGTGGTGGCGGCGAATCTCATGAGGGAATTCATTGTGAGAGCCACCAACCAGCAGAACGAAGACCGATGGTTGAAAAGGCCAACTCGATGTTTTCCAGAGACAGAATCCGAGTCCGCTCGCAGGTGGGAAAAGGATGCAAGGAGGGGAATTAATGAAGTCTGTGTGGCCTGTTCGAGCGCAAGAAACTGACGGGAGTCCCAACGTGACGGCTTCCAGGGCTATGCCATAAGCCGCTAGGGAATAATCAGAGAGGGACAAGGGAAAGGGAAGGGAAGGGGGTGAGACTACAGAGGCAAGTACCACTACCTAGTAGCGAGACCGAGACGAAAAGCTGGAGACTGGAGACAGCCTGGAGGCGTGCACGGATACAATGTACCTTCCCAAGATCAAATCTTATCAATCAGATTAGATCAAATGTGGATGCATGAGTGGCCACTTGCACCTGCCCACTGGCACGCTTGCACTTGCTTTCTAGAATCCTGACGGATTTTGAGTCACTGCGCATTTACGGATTAGATGACGGATTACGGAATTGCCAACGCTTGCCAATGCGTGCCAACGCTAGGCTAGAGAATCCGGAAAACTCTGGAACACCATAAACGGCAAGTCTTCCGTAGCTCCGTAGTAATCCGTAGGCCAGTTGGTAAGAATTCAGCCTCGGCCACTGGCAGTTCTGCAGCAGTTTGCAGCAGACTCGTCCGTCGTTCTCTCGAATAGGCAGTGCAAACGTATGATGGGGTTCACGCGGTTGCGCTGAGGATTCAAGCCGGGTTAGCCGGTTTATTTTCTGGACTTTGTGATTACGGAATTTTATCTGATGAAAATTTATACCGCCGCGCCGCTAGCCGCGTCAAGCCTAAATCCGATTATCTAAACAGCCCATAAGCGCGAAATTTTTCACACCAAGCCCCGACCAAGACCCGAAGACCCGCGCTAGGCACTAGAATTTCATGCTAGCCAAGGGACTAGGGGCTCTCGCTAGGGGCTTCGCTAGGGGCTACGGAACGCATTCTGCAGCGAGAAAATTACGGCAACAGTAAGTAAATCATACGTAAATCGGCACAAATAGCCGACCCGAACAGAGCTCGAGCTGTCCCAGCTTGAACATCGGAGCTTGGAAGGAACGATTGATTAGTCGTCGAAGAGCTTTTTTGTTTGCTTCCTTCTCCTCAATTGACCAATTGACCGCCGTTTGTGCTTCCTTTCTCCTCATCCGCGATCGCACTGAATCGCCATTGACACGGTGCCTGGGAGTAGCTCGTACAATCCAAGCACCCAAGAAGCCCACAACCGACCAGGTACGGAATACACAGGTACGACCGTACTACGACCGCTCCGGACACTGCTAGGTGACGCGATTCATGGGCCTATTGCTAGACCATCTTGGCTCAAACCGGCCTGTTTGCCAATCCTACGGCCCTCGAAAATTCATACGTAGCCTCTTCATCGGCCCATCGCCCGGGATTTTCGCATCCCGAACGACAAATTCGCAGCTGTCGCGGTAGTGAAGTCGTATTCGCTTATGGTCTGCATGGTCCCAGCTCCACACCACCCTCCGGCCGGAATTATCAGATTGTCTTATCAGATCAACGCCAGTCTTATCAGATCGAATAGATAATCGCGCATCCGCCCGGCCGGTCTGGCCTGGTTCTTCTCTTAAGTCCTTAAGTCCTTCCCCTTCCGCCAGTCTGTTCCGTCCCCATTACCTTCGGCAGATCATTCAATCCACCCGCCAACTTCAACCCTTCCTCTCCTCCCTGACCTGCACTGCAACCTCGAGTGTCAAGGATTGGATCGATTGATTGAAGAGTCAAGTCACCATGGCGAAAGACGTCTTCTCCGTTCCCGTCTTCCTCATCGTCTTTCGCGAGACGCTTGAGACTGTCATCATCGTCTCCGTTCTCCTCGCCTTCCTCAAGCAGACCCTCGACGGCCCCAACCGCAATGTCGCCGTCTACAAGACCCTAGTCAAGCAGGTAAGGCCCCGGCCCTCTTTTTCAGCTCCGAACCAACCCCAACCCTTTACCCCAATTGGTCTCCGTACAATTGATACTAACGACTGCTTCCATTCATTCAGGTATGGCTCGGAGTCGGCATTGGTTTCTTCCTCTGCCTTGTCGTCGCTGGTGGCATCATTGGTGCTTTCTACACATTGGGTCGCGATGCCTGGGCTGCCAGTGAATACAACTACGAAGGCGCGTTTGCTCTCGTCGCCTCCGTCATCATCAGCGTCATGGGTGTCGGCTTGCTTCGCGTCGGCAAGCTCCAGGAGAAGTGGCGCGTCAAGCTAGCCAAGGCTATCGAAGCCCCCGCTGAGACGGCTGTTCTTCCCGGCGCTAAGCTGAAGCGGTGGGCTGAGAAGTACGCCATGTTCGTGCTTCCCTTCATCACTGTTCTGCGTGAGGGTATCGAGGCTATCGTCTTCATCGCTGGTGTCTCCTTCTCGGCTCCCGTCACTGCTGTGCCCCTCCCTGTCGTCATCGGTCTCATCGTTGGTGGTATCGTTGGCTACCTCCTTTACAAGTAAGTGACACCGACGTCCAATTCGTTCTTCAACAAGCATACTGACACGTGTCATAGGGGTGGTGCCTCTACTCGATTGCAACTCTTCCTCGTCATCTCCACTTGCCTTCTCTACCTTGTCGGTGCCGGTCTCTTCTCTCGTGCTGTCTGGTTCTTCGAGGCTCAGGAATGGAACAACATCGTCGGCAGTGATGCTGTTGAGCTCGGCACTGGACCCGGATCATACGATATCGACAAGAGCGTTTGGCATGTGAACGTAAGTGCAATTGGGTCACCCTCACACCGTCTAGTGCTTCAATGGCTAACAACCCCTATAGTGCTGCAGTCCCGAGTTCAACGGCGGTTCTGGTTGGGGTATCCTCAACGCCATCTTCGGCTGGACCAACTCTGCCACCTACGGATCGGTCATCTCGTACAACGTCTACTGGATCGTCATCATCATGGCTTTGGGTTTCATGCGATACCGCGAGGTCAAGGGTCACTGGCCCCTTCTCAAGGCCAAGCGTAGCTTCACTAGTGCTGGATCTAGCTCTATGGACCGAGAGAAGAGCACCGAGACGAACAAGGACGGTGCCGAGTCGCACGCGTCCCCCATCATGACGCTGGCTTAATTTGCCAACTTTCGGGGTCTGAAACCTTCCACAAGGGGAAACGGGAGGCAGGCCGCATAATGTGCCTTTCAAGGTATCACGAAAATAATGTAGTAATGACTAGAAAAACGGAATGAAGACAGGCAATGGTTCGGGTAAACCATACACCAATAAAAGTTTCCATCCACTTGTGATGGATGGCATGATGCATGACATTTTCCACTCCCGCTCCCACCCTGACTGTAGGAAGACGTGACGTGAGGGGCAGCAATATGAGGATTATTATTGTTAAGGCAGGCACATACGATATCTGTCAAATGGGCAAAACGAAACAGCATGCTGACGTCGGCATCAAGGTGCGTGAGGAGCATTCGAGCTGCTTACTGTGAAAATCAACATGATGTAAGCACGTTCATCCCCTGAATGAGGTGGTTGGTCTTTTTTTTTTCTCCATGCCAAAATGGTGTCATCTTCCCCATGTCGTGCTTTATATCACGCTAGATCACAATTGGCCTAGTGCCAGAGCCCCAGTTTTAATCCTACGATCACGGGCAGCAGCTCTGTCGATCCGATCGGGCTTTCATGATGCAACAACAACAACTCACGAAATAGGCATAGCATCGAGATACCTTGTCAATAAATCATTCACATACACTCATAACTGGTGTTGTCATTCTATGCCACAGATACGATGAGTTGAAGCAAAGCAGAAGACGCGTTGCTTCCAAAATCTCAGATCTTCAACATCATCATCGACCCCCACATAAGCACCGACCACTCACGCCCAAGGTCGCGACGAAACAAGGGGCTGCAAAAATCCAGTGCAAAGCAGAAGCTGATGAGGTCCTCATATTCTGTTGTCCCCCAGGTATTGCCTCACACAGGAGACAGACCAAATGGAGGACCCGGGCGGTACTGCGGACGGAGACGCCTCATCAGAGGGTCCCGGTCGGGGGAAGCTCTCTCCTGAGGTCATTGTCATCTCGGAGCACGGTGATGTCGTGTTAGACGTCACCTTTCAGAACTCAAAGGATACGATTAAGCTTGCTCGTAAGGCGGCACAGCCTAGACCCACGAGTCTGAAAGAGCCGCAGCAGCCTGCGCCAAAGGCAAAAGTGCGGCTTGCGTTCCGTGTGGATCTGGCTGTGTTGAGACGGCAGTCTAAGTACTTCGATAAACTACTGGGTGATGCACGCTTTAAGGAGGCGAGCGATATTGCCTCTGCGTTTTCTGCACTGTCATTGAGGAACGTGAAGCCCGGAGATGCGGATGTCAGTGATCTCCCCTGGATCGAGATCCATGATGATGACAGCGTCACATCGAATGCACACCGCGAGGCCGCATTCTCGGACCTCCTGCGCATCCTGCACGGCGGTGACGCAAAGACGCCCCAGGCACAAATCACCATGTTATTCGTAACGACGCTAGCCGTCCTCGCGGACCGCTTCGACTGCGCCGTTGCCGTGTCTAAGTACCTCGCAACAGGGCTCAAGTTCAAGTGGCCGTTGACGAGTCGTAAGCCGATTCGGGACGATGGACTTGTCTCTAGCGGTGCGATGAGTCGCGCGAATGAGAATGTGCTTCGGCAGAAGATTCTGGTCTCGTGGCTTTTGAATCAGCCGGCTAAGTTCCAGGCTGCGACGAAGGAGCTCATTATGAATGGCTCGAGTCGGTGGAGTGCGTTTGGTGAGGAGGAGGGAGATGCGCAAAATGCTACTTGGTGGCATTTGCAGGATGGGCTTGAGGGTGAGTCTGATATGCCCCTTTTTTGTGTTGTCACCTTTCCTTCAGCTACTTCGCCGTACGTGCATATTAACCTCATGCCCCCACAGAGGAGCTCCAATACCGCCGTTCCTGTATCCTGAACACACTCGCCTCAGTCCCACGACACTTCCTAAACCTCTACACCTCATCGCGTAGCGCGCGCCAATGCCAGCTCGGCTACGACTCTAGCGTATCGTGCGACTCGTACCAGCTAGGCGAGATGTTCAAGTTCCTCACGAACAAGGGCCTCCTATTCCTCGTTGACTTCTCCCCTGGTTCACTCGACAATATCGCCGATACCGCGACACTGTCCGTCGACACTATCCTTGCTACCCTTCGCCAATGCCCTGCCTATCAGATTGACAAGAATCACACAAATTGCGGCCTGCGCACCCGTCTCTTGCCCATCCTTGATTTCATCCAGGGCCTGTTATCCGCGAACTCTGTCCCCATCTCCCGCGCCACGTGGAAGAGCAGTCGGGTCGCGAGTGCGTGGATGCCGGCTGACGAAACAGTGAATGGGGAGGGCGATGAGAGGCCATTCCGATTCACGAGATCGCTGGCGGGAGATCAGAGACTTCGGTTCGAGAATGCGATGGGGGCGGAGAAGTTTGCGCGCGAGGTGTTTACGGCTACGAGTTGGGATTGGACGGCGGATGATCAGGGGGTTGAGCGTGTTTCTACGACGCCGAGGTGGTCTTTCAGATAATCGATCTGTTTATTATAACTCGAGTATGAGAACTTAGAATCGAATCATCGCGTAGAGCGTTGTGTGGATGGAACGAGTATGGAATTTCGCGCCTGTATATATACGCCCCTATTTGAGGCTCTTCTTTTTCAAATTCTATTCCCCCTATGAATATTCCGAGATAATTCAATCTCGAATAGAACAAGAACGCAAATTATGCCACTCATTAAAAAAGAACCAACCCAGTCGAAACTCCCCGCTCCCCAAACGCCGATGGTGTCCTCATGGATCGATCTCTTGAAGCAAACTGTAGGTACGAGGTGTAGAAGGACGAAGGATATGACAGAGAAACAGAAAGAACAGGAAATAATCACAGTGGGAATACAGTGACCAGCACGTTAACTCCGCAAAGCCTCGAGCCTGTTCCGCATCTGATCCATCATCGCCTCCTGGTCCTCCTCGTCCTCGTCCAGCTCGGCAGCCGTCGGCTCCGCCGCCATCGGCGCACTCGGGATCGCGCCCGCATTCTCCATCTTGCCCTTCAGGATCTCACCCAGCACCTTATCGACCTCGCCATCAGCCTCCATCTCCTCGTCCTCGAACAGCGAATCGCCATCCAGCGGGAGATTCTCGCCGACCATCTCCTCGATGACGCCGGCCTTCATGAGCTCGACGCTCAGATCGCGCATGGTGCCCGCGAGCTCGGGCAGCCGGATCAACGAGTTTACGTCCTTCATAATGCCCACGCTCGCTTTGATGTGGCCCTCGATCTTGCGTAGCGCAAACGCCTCGTTAACTTGCATCTGCACGCTGCTGAGCTGGGCCTTGGAAGTGATGAGGCGCGACGAGGCCCGCCGGATGCGGATAAGTTCGCGCGCGAAATCGCGGGCTTCTTTCTGGGCTTGGGCGCGCCGGGAAGGGTCGCGGGAGGCGCGGCGGTCGGCGGCGAGGATGAGGTTTTTGGTTTTGAGCTCGACTTGGCGGGTGGCGGTGATGTCGCGGTCGAGTTTACGGAGGTTGGTGCGGATCATTTGGTTGCATTTTCGCATCTGGGAAAAATAGGGGGATTTCGGTAAGTACGGGGTATTTCAATTGTCTTTTTCTCCTTCATCTTGGTTTTGTCCATGCGATTTGTCTCAAGTGTGATCGTGGAGTTGGCAGGGAACGGAAAGGGCCGGATGAGCGAACATGGATGGATTTACCTGGGCATTGGGATCCGGCTTGATGAAGAGAGCTTTGAGGCTCTCCATCTTGGTGACAGGACAACGGGCGACAGCAGAGAAGGGCGGTGCGAATGAGTGGACGGTTGTGTAATTAATGTATGGGGAAAGGATTGTTTTTGTGACGGTAGTATCGTGGGATGCCCGTAATGACGTTGTGAGGGATGCTTAGTAGCGTCGATAGACAATTAGGCAGGAGATAAGACGATTGATCCCCCGAGGCTGGCGTTAACGGGCCCCTAACAAGGCTGCGAATTGAGTGTGGAGCACTGGAGCCATTCACCAGCCGCGGAGGTGACCTCCAGTTCTGCTGTACGTCCGTGAGCCGTACCTCGGTACTTGTGAGGTACCGACCGCATGCGCGGGGTTCATGATGTGCAGTCACTGGTCGGGAGCTTGGCGGCAGCGTTTAGTGCGTGCCAGCCCGAAGTTTTGAACTTTCGGCGCGTATCGCAACAACCCCGCCATCGTATGTACCGAGTACCGATACTGTCCGGATGCGTATTCCGTATCAGTATGGACTGCGTACTGTATGCTTCACTGCGTGATTCACTTCAATTCGGTGCATGTTGCTTAGTGTACGTACTGTATGACACACGGTAGGAAGTATGGAACTTGTACCAGACATCGTCCCTCTTGAATGATCTTCAGCCCTACATAGAGCGCTCCCATTCTCATTACTAATCTGAAAAAATATGTGAAAGTGAGAATGAAGAGAAAAAGAAAAGATGCGAATTCAAGAATTCGAATAAAGTTACACCGATGAATTCATTTTTCTTTTTTTCCTTGGCTTTGGTGATCATGTGTGCTGTGCTTGTGTTATGTGAAAGCCGGCGTCCGTAATCCATACGGTACGCAGGAGGTACGGATAAGGACGAGCGATTCTAGAGCAGACCGATGTGCTTCTAAGAATTTCGTAGAATCAAACCGGGGCCCGGCTCTAGTGGGGTCTCAGATGGTTGCATCACCAAACCCAAAATCGCTGCTGCCGCCTCCAGCCAACAGCGCCGCACCTGCCTGTGACTTGACGCTGAGCCTCTGCGTGCCTTCCTAGCTTCATTGCTTATCGCCTTGCTTAAAAAGAGCTCGACAGCGACAGCCCGCCCGTGACAGCTTGTCTTTGCCTAATCAACTTCTACTTTTCCAGCTTGACACAACCAAACCACCAAACCAAACGGTAAGAAGCCTCTCTGTCCTTTCCCTCATCGCTACAACACAATTCCTCCCTACATTAATCCACACACACAAACCTCTGAAGTGCAGCAACAAGCAGCAGCAAACAAAGTATACTTACAAACAGCTCCCCTCTTTCATCGCCTTCGATTACGGGATTCGTTACTCACTCACTCTTCTCGTCACCAGGTTGATACTTAAGATCTCTCAAGAGTCTTCGCCAGCAAGCCGTATCACGCGTTCTTCTTTCTGCACAATCTATCCCCATCAAAATGTCGCAGCTCACTCCCGAAGGTCAGTTTTACTTATCCCAGCCGCATGCCTCTCTATGCGATCGCTAGAATGTAGCTTCGTGTCGCCGACATCCCAGCTTCATCCCCTGGCCCTCGCTGAGTGTGCTTTGTCCGCTACATCTGATGCGATGATGATCTGAGAAGCTAACCAAGCTTGCCGTTGCTGCAGTCCTTTGGGCCCAGCGCTCTTCCAGCACTGACCCTGAGAAGAACTTCATCTACCTCACCATCTCTGTTCCCGATGTCCCCGCCAAGGATATGAAGCTGTCCGTCGAGTCTAACTCGTTGACCTTCCACGGCCACTCCAACACCCTCAAGCGCACTTACCACCTCGAACTTACTTTCTTCGGCGAGATCGACACCAACCACGTCCAGATCCACCACACTGCCCGTAACATTGAGATGAAGCTTCGCAAGAAGGTTCTCGCCGAGGAATACTGGGACCGTCTTCTCAAGAACCCCGCCAAGGTTCAGTTCCTTAAGACCGACTTCGACAAGTGGGTTGACGAGGATGAGCAGAACGAGGCTGCTGAGGAGGACTTCTCCCAGTTCGGTGGCATGGGTATGTGAACAAACCCCTTTCTAAGCTCTTTGGTTCCATACTTTGATATGGTTATGATACTTGTCGCAGACAAAGTATTCATCGTCATCTGCCGCGGTCTTTGGAGAGTAAAGCTAACCTATTTCCTTACACAGGCGGCATGCCCGGCATGGGAGACATGGGTCTTGGAGGAATGGAAGGCTTGGGTACGTAATTGATTCTTACCCTCAGCCGTTCCAATCTTCCTTGCGGATTCCGCCGTTTATTTTGCAACGAGTATCATTTCTAACCATGTATTCCTTTTCACAGGTGGCGGTGACTTTGGTGGCATCGATTTCTCCAAGCTTGGTGCCGGTGCCGGCGCTGGCGCTGGAAGCGACGACGAGGACGATGAGGATGACGACGACGAGGAGATGCCTGCGCTTGAGGGCGATGATGACGACAAGACCGCGAAGAAGCCGGAGTAAGGGGCTCGTAATACCTTTTAAATCCCATTGTCCCTCTCTGGGCTACACCCCCCTTGCCTAAAATGTTGTTTCCGCCCGACTAGGCCACGCTTTTCACGGCATGTTCGGCGTTGAAACATAAATGGCATACGGCTACGCGACTTCGTCGTTGTGCTTTCCTTGGAACCGTCCCAGGAAATCGACCGGTCCGGACGACGTTAGGAAAAAAAGGTCTAGTGGCAGCTCAGTCACGCCCATTAATCCAATAAGAAGAAAAAAAGTTTAATCCGTCAATTGCTGCATTGTGCTATCTAGTATCTGTCTACGCTCGTGATTTGTGGCCTGGTGTTCTGCAGATTAAAATGGAATATCCGGTCCATTGTGCTCTGGTTTACTAGTTGCTAGTGTGCTTCAGTCAGTTTTCTCCTTGTTGTCATCGAAAGGGGAAGGAAGCTACACTGATGTTGGCGATCTAGCGGGTTACTTGCAACCTACCGCCTCCAATTCTGTAGTTGAGCATGCCGGACTTGATCCAACTTGTGAGCCTACAAGTCTCGAGATGAGCTTTAATGATGAGGCTACAGTCTCCTGGGTATTCTTGGGGAGATCTGGATGCTTAGGATACGGTTGCTGGGACGATGAGCTGGATCAAGCTTGTCAGGGGGTTGGTGAGTTACTCCCTCTGTTCTTGTTTCTGGCCTAGCTAACTACATCATATGAGAGCAGTTGTTTTCGGGGTATGTGCCGATTGTTAACGTTGTTACCTAGAGTGGCAGTGTCTGGGATACGGCATAGCTCGATAGTCCAGCTCCCAGCTTCACTCCTTTACGGGACGGGTGGACTAGGTATGTTCGCCATCTAGTTTCCAATCCATTCATCTCTGGCAGTAAATATCAACGAACGCTATCATGCAACACGTCATATTCAAGGTCAAGCGGCTCTCAATAGGCACAGTCAGGGCAAGAGCCAGTGAAATAAAGTTACGGTGAAACGCGGCGGTAAGGTTTTATATGTCATTGAGGAGAAGGAACGAAGCACGGAGAGGGCAGAAGAGGCACTCTTTCAGGAGGACGGCAGGCTCTGTCTGCTCCTGACTTCTTGCTTGATAGGCGATCGTCAGATTCCAGTTCTCATCATCTCGTGCGTTTTCGTTTGCCTTCTTGTCTGTGAGGTCTGCAAACTGGTCTCTACGGAAACTATCCAGGTGGAAACTGATGCATTCCTCCCCGTCCGCCACCCGGTCTGGGCAAACACGTTTGATTCCAAGTATTGCGCCACAGAGAGCAATCTGGGATCCCACGCTGTTTCTGATCTTGAACCAGACTACATCACTCAGTCCGCAGAGAACGATCGCCTTTTACATGAGTCGGTGCCTCGCCAATGTCTGATGAAAGGGCGACTATCAGGGTCAAGAAACCTATCATGGAACAGAATCTCAAGGCTCACGGCCCGGAGTACTCGTTCCTTTCAAGGGTTTAACCCAAACTGAGTATGATCCATCTCAGAGGTTTGGATATTTCCGCTATGGAATGCTGCCTAGGCAATCGACATTTTGACACTTCGTTGTGAAGTCATCAACGACATCAGCAATTCCTCTTTGGTTGTTCATGAGCCTTCCACTTTGGCTTGCTGTCGTTTGTGACAAAGCCTATCTTCCCGCACGTCAATGCATCATCGATATTTTGCACCTGCCGTCAGACAAACAAACCTGCAGCTATGGTTATGATACGAAAGGCCACAAGATCACAGCTTGTTTCACGCTTTCAAAGTACCATTCAATAGGACGTCACGTGAACCTCCCCTCGGAAACATCAAGCTCGCAACACTCAGTTCAAGGCCGCAACCCTCTTCCAATATCAATCATCATTGGAATTGGATACGACTGTTTGGCTGATTGCGGTTGAAGATCCCGGCCTCAATGAATTTGATAACGAGATGATCGGAGTAGGAGAAGAAGCGACACTCATTCAGAACACTCTTTTATAACCAGCGGAGTGTCTCGGGCGTCTATGGTTACCGATACCTTTGATGGCGAGTAGCGTTAATGATCGACCAGCTGGATCACAGCAGACGCCCCTTCATAAGCTGATCAGTACGTATAGCTTCACGTTTATGTGAATCTGGCTTCCTGAAGCCTCTACTCGACTTCACGACCATCGGGTCACGCAGAACCGAGTTGACAGATCAACACTTGAAGCGACAATCAATCTATTTGACCAAAGTCAACGTCCAAAGTGCTTCATCGCTCTTCAAAGCAGTTATACTAAGGACACGAGGAGAAGGACTTTCCATGGCGAAAGCATTTGCTCGGATATCACCAACAATAAGAAACACCATATGGAATCATCACTCGGGAATGAGCATCTGGGAACTACTGTTTTCTGTTTGCCGGTCTCAATTACGCGGCTTCATCCCAAGTACTATGTTGAGATAACACTATTCATACATTGCCAGTCTTCACTACAACTATGCCCCATCGGATCGTCGAATAAAGGTTGCCTCGATCTTGTGTTCTGGTCACGGTGAAGACCATTTGTCTATAATCCGCTGGTAAGTTTCGAAATTCTAAGACCCTGTTCAGCCAACAACTCCGTTCTGTGCGGTGTGCCGTTGAACCTTTTCCAGAAGACTCTGACTGAAAAGGGGTCGATAAACCTCTGGCCAAATGCGAAAATGCTGATTCGCTTACAGAATATGACCCCGTCACTTTTGAGCAAGAAATACCCTCAATCATAGGTCAATTCCACCAAAGAACAAGCCCTATCGCAGTTTTCCTGACACTCTTCCAGATGACGTTGACCCAGATGTACATCTCGAGAACTTCTTATTGACCCTCGAATAGCATGCAACGGAGTTTATCGGTCAGTGAGATGATGAGTTGTCAATCCCCGCTAGAGATCGGGAATAGCCTGAGTCGTGGAATGAAAATGCGAGGGCGTATGTTATGCGAGCTTACTGCTCTACACCACGAGTATGAAATCATTCATCCCATTTCGGCTCCTATCTTGCGCTGCTGGCTCTGTCAGTGTAACCACGACACACAGAATTGGCTTCACCATGGCCTGATCGTCTTACATGGATGAACCATTCGCTTGGGTTCGAACTGATGTCAGACATGGAACTTGTCAAAATGTTCTGGGGAGAGAGGGACGGTGATACTGCTCCATTCGCGATCTCGGACCAATATGTGACTGGCGTGCTCCACGACCTCCACGACCTCTCCAGCTTGTCGGATATCGAACTTGCCGAAACCAGGTTTCGATATCGTGTCACACGACATAGGTATATTGAAACAAAAACGTGCCGTCGAATCGAGGTAGTCCGGCCATTATAAGAACCTGGGACGAACGTGTTCGTCTCTGAGAAGCTCGGCACGTCATTTCCCCTCGCGGTGATTGAGCCCGTCAAACAAATCGCCGAATTGCGCTGGGCATGAAAGAGCACATATCTCTGCCCAAGCTCTGAATGACGGCCTTCGGTCCGATGGATGTGAGGGCGGGAGCCTATCACGATGACCAGATCTCGGCAAGAAACGGATGTTGGTTCTAGAAACGAATGGGTTTCTTCCATGTTTCTTCGGGGCCGATACACCCGGTTTAAGGTGTTTTTTCATGACGTGCAAGGCCGCAGACGCCAAGATGAACGCTCGGGTGTCTGTCTTGAAGTCTGAATACTACAAGGACGATCGTCGTTCGAAGCAGCCCAAGTATTCCGTACTGCTGCTGCGCCGTGAGCTTTCGTCAGCTCAGCCACCATACCGCCATGAGGTTCTCTGACCCGAGACTGGTCCTCGCTTGTTTACTCCCCCTCATCGCCGACTGCATCTCCCTCGAAGGTAACGTCCCGGACATGGTAAACAGGTTTGTTGAACAGTCGTCGGGTTTACTGTTGCGTAGGCCGGCATGATATCCCATTAGTTACGGACTACGATAGCCATGCTAACGGTCGTCTTAAAACCTACTAGTATAGCAAGATGCAACGGGCGTCTTGGCCATTGCTGACGCCATTCATACGTGGAAGGTAGTTGGAGCTCTAGCGGGGAAATAGCCAGTCCCCCCTCACCACTCACTCTCCAGCATGGTAGCATCAAGGTTATCTCCGCAGAACCTATCGGCCTGCCGGCGCGGTTCTCTTTATTCGTCGACGTCTAGCTATGTGTAACCCGTACCGTAGCCAAATCGTGTCCCGGGCGGATCGAGGACAATACTTACACGACTAGTTCGAGACTAGCTTGAATGAATGTCCAGGAGGAGTGAGGAGGGGGAAAGGGGGGGAAAGGGGGAACGAGTCGTGCACCGGGAGGTGACACGCAGACACGGATCGCTGGAGGCCCGCCACTAGGCGTCTATCACCGCAACGTTGCCCCGGACATCGTGGGCAGTTCCTGCAACGCCTCATGTCTGCTCATAGGACTCTCCATCCTCCGGGGCACAGACGCCGTTGTGTCGGAAGCGGATGATCAGCTCTTCGTGGGGTTTGGGCGGGTCATGTCCGCCTCTATGAGGAGGCATCCTTCAGTAGTGGCAGAGAGACAGAGACATGATCAGCGATTTGCTCAATGTTCTCCAGGTCCACGGTGTGCACCTTGCACGTTGACGTATGTACGAGACAGTAGTTGACCTGTAAGGGGAATGTCAAAAAAAGAAACAACAAGAAGGAGAAAAGGAAAAAGGGTCCACGTCGCACAGCAGCAGCAGCAGTTGCCCCTGGAAAATACGGTAGGACTTTGGCACAAAAGCTGACCAACGTACATACACGCCGCAGCGCCAAACGAGGAAAAAGAAGCTATTTATAAACGAGGTTCACGCTGTTAAATTGATCCCTGGTTTCGCGACTAGAGGGTTCGCTTGAAAGGAACGGGAAGAAAACCTATCGGTCAAGAAGACTCTCAGACAACAGCACAGCCAACAGGTTTATGAGACTTCAAACAACGCATTCCCGCAGACAAGCCAATCAACAAGGGACAGCCAGCCGTCTCAAGTTGGTCACAGGAACAAAAGGTTCCCCTTCTTGACGCTAAACCCAAGGTAGGTCGACGGCGTTACATATCCAGAAGGGAACAGCCCTTCCTGCCTCCGCGTATGTACTCGTACAATAAAAAAACTGGGCTCGTTTCTGCAGCAGAGACAGACAGGTGGCCGGGGAATACATAACAAACAAACAATCACGAGTCGTCCAACCCCCGGATCTAAGGTTTGATCTCCGAATCCGACATCGACACCGGAGATAGGAATTACCTATTCTGGGGAGTGTGGAGGGCTACGTAGGTAGCCGTGGTGATGGACGATGATGTCAGAAAGGAGGAGACGACAGAAAAACACACGACGAAGGAAGGAAGCGTTGCAGCAGAGCGATGAACGGAGGGCCGGGAACCCCATCGACGTGCTTTTTTTTTCCTTCCCTGCTGCGCGCTTTCTGCACTCAACAAAACTCCACATCTTAGCCAACCACCTCCCACGTCGGTGCTAGCTAGGCAGGCAAGGTCTCATCCTCTCTCTCTCTCGCTTCGCAGATTTCGTCCCTTCGTTTTTTGTGTGGTCTCTTTTTTTTTCTTTTCCGTACACCCTCTGCATGCGTTTATCACCGATTCTCCACCTCTGCCCGTATGCGCACGCCTTTTTATTTACGCAGCAGAGTGTCTTTATACACACAATCCTACATGGTGTGAATATTAACACGTCGTGCTAATGCAGCTGCTAGTCCGTAGGTACGTCAGAGAAGCGTGAAAGGAAAACGAGAAGGAGAGACTGGACCGAGAGAGGAAGGACGAGAATGAGAGAAAAGGCTCTTCCGTACCGGTCTCATACCGGTCTCATACCTCACCCATGTTCAGAGTTTTTTTCTTCCTACGATACTACGACCCCCATGCACGTGGGACGTATGGATTAGAGATTCCATTCCCTATCGTGCCTACGACATTGTACAGTACAAACGCGACTTTATCTACGAACGACCATGCGGCTGCTACTGCTACTGCTACTGCTAGTCTTTCCCGAGGTTGCCGGCAGCGGAGAGCGATAGGAAAATTTCACACGCGCCAGGTTGGTAGGTAGGGTAGGTAGTTTTTTTTCGTGAGGTTGTGACGTCGTTGGCTTCGAGTCTCGGCGGGAACTTATGTGTGTGACAAGCGCGAAAAGAACCCTCGGGGATAAGAGGGAAACGGGCCGGTGGTGATGATGACGCTGTTGGATATACCCCCTCTGGTATGTACTTCTCTATCGTACGTATGGATGTAGACAGGTAAGTACCTACCTATAATGGGCGTTGTTGTTGTTCGTTGTTGTTAAACGCCCGTCATCGAGGTACCATGGAATCTTGCAACAAACTGGCAGCAAGAATGTCGGTAGGTAGGTGTGTTCCAGGTCTGTATCAGTTGTCGTGTCGTTGTCGACGGAATACGGGACGGGAAGTGTTAAGTATTTGCAGTTGAAACTTGCCATCTCACCTCACGCACGCGTGTTCGTCCCTTGTGACCCGGGAAAAACCCAAGCTTGAAGACTGAGCGGATGGGATATTCCATCCGTACCGTACCTTGACGAACGCCGTGTTGCTGATCTCAGCCCAATAAGCCCATTTCGGGCTGGACGACGATTTATTTTCCGTTTGATACGGTTTTACGCGTACTTCTCTTCCCTCTTATTTCGTACCCTTCTCTTATTTCGTACTTGGAAAGGGGGAGGGGCGTGAGTCGATATCATCTCTTCGATGAGGGCTTCTAGAATACTTATCTGACCTACGCACACCTACCTATAACGACTATAGTTATTGGGGGTTGGTGATAAGTCATTGATTAAGGTTGAAGGGATCATAATACGTGCCTTGGTTAGGCCGACTTGGAGACGAGGATGAGAGGAGAGCAGGATGACGATGACGTCGTTGGAGGCTGAATGTGATTTGAAATGCCTCAGACGGGGTCGGGACCCGTCGTTCGTCTCGTCTCGCATGTAGGTATGGAAATGGTAGGGGACGAGACGAAGGAGGAGTCTTTGTCCAGACAAGGCAGCCCTACGTGCGCTATGCCCTATGAATGAGACGAACGTACGGGGAACTGTCTGGACTCTAGACTCGAAACTCGACTACGGATGTAAACTTGACTCTGAATGGAAGACTTGGCTTCGAACAGGAAAGGAAAGACGAGAAAAAATAGACTTGACTTCGAAAGGGAAAAGAGACGAGAAAAAAAGACGACGCTACGGCTACGCGATGCTACGTACGTACGGTACGGTACGCGAAACCTGCAAAAATTTCCCCCCCATCATCGTCATCATCGCTGTCGTCATCCCCTTCTTGTTCTCCGCCTTCGTTCCTACGTTGCGATAGCTACCCGTGCCGAACTGACCTAAGTACGCTACACTACTGCGAAGGGGAAGCAAGTCTGTCGATCGATGATGAAATGCATCCTACGCTGCTTGCGCTAGCCTTTACTTTTCCCTCGTAGGTATTCCGTATTCTTAACGAGGACTGCTAGGTAGGTACATAAGGGAACAGGTGATCGAACGATGCTACGAAAGGAAAATTTTACGCGACGAGACTAGGTAGGTAGTGATGGTGATGATGATCTCGGTTGGGAGTGACTCAAACCAGACCAGCCAGCCCCTCCCCCGAGAAAAACTAACGCGAGCGAGACATTAGTGTCAAGGTCCTCTTGCTGATCCTTTTTGCTGCTGCTCGTCACCGCGAGAGAGAGTCGAGAACATCAGTGTGTGTGTGAATGAGTCGAGTTAGATGTGGATCTACTCTGCTCTCCTACGTGTTCTACTGTACGTGTAATGGATGTGCGTTGCGTATGTATCCGTATGTGCTATGTATGGTGTATGTCAGGCATCCAGGGAAGCGTGCCGGGCCAGCAAGAAGAAAACAAAGAAAGAAAAGAAAAGAAAGAAAAGTAACGCTGCCCGATAGAAGGACTGATTGCTGGCCCGGTGTAGCAGGGTGCCATTGGTAGCGAAGTCCGGGTGCGTATGCATGTCATGGCGGTGAGTTTCGATATTAACGTAAATAAATGGGATATTATTCTTAGAAAAAAAGAATGTGTGTTGATACATGCCCGATTGGGATCATGGGGGAGACGAAGAAGCGATACGATACGATGTGCAGCGAGTTGGTTTTGCGGGGTGAGTTCGCGGTGTGGCCATTGGAGCAGCAGAAGAGGTGGACTATCTTTGCACACACGGGATGATTTACATACACTAGTATGAACTTCGTAATAACTAGTCTGACTGGCTGTCATCATCATGGTGGTTTGCTGTTGTTGTTGTTGTTGTTTTGTCGTTCTGGGCTGGGCGTCAGCCAAGAATGGTGTTTGGCTGGTTGGCTCTCACGTCTTGGTTGTCATGTCAATACGGGGATCCAGACTTTGTTACTTGACCTGTAATCCGTAACTTGTGACTATTCCCCTGCCTCCTCCTTCAATTACCTACTACTAGTGTGCGTATAAATATGTAGGTAGTGCGCAGCACGCAGCACGGAGAACGAGATGGATCGAAATGCCAACATGGCATTGCATCGCAAGCCATCCGATTTCTCGATGCGGACCTGCCAAGCCATAACGCCTCTCGACTCTCGATCACTGTATCTTTCCACGATACTACGATATCCGTAACACGTTCTTCACGACGCAATGACCACCTCGCAGCTGAATACTAGACAGCCAGCCAGACAAGGGGATTGATTGATATTGAATCGGGCAAGAGAGTATTGCGCAAAGGCTCCTATTCGCGGCGTTTGCTTTTCCTCTTCTTCGAGCCCGCCCGAAGACCGCCCTCTAAGCCCATCTCGACCTAACGCGCACACGCAAAACCCCCCCCCAAACGCAATGGCCACAGCGACATCATGGGCTTTGAAAATCTGTCTCCTCCGTGCCCTCCGGTAAACGATGCAACCCTCGTTCTCTTTGTCCGGCTCGTCCATCCGCGAGACTAGTTTCGATACAGTTACCTCTAGTCTCCCAGTAGTGTCGAGGGCGCGAAGGGCCGCTTGCCCGCAATGGGCAGCGAAATCTGGCGCTCGGGTCCCCTTCCAGTCCCAGTTGTGTATTTACGTACGATGCGGCCTTCGTAGGTCCTGGCAAAGCCAATCTTATCCATACACCTCCCCTAGCATTCAATCGGCATCTGAAAATAAACGTGCATGGCATGGGTGCGAGAGGGGGGGCATGGATGATGGGGATGGGATGATGGGAGGGGGGCGTGTGTGTTCGACGGCGACCAGTAACCAACACTACACTAGCTAGAGACAAGGCACCACGTAACCCGTTCACGAACCACCCCCATGCGCGTACCTAAATTGAATCTAACGACGAACTGGGTATCCCGCTCTCTCTCTCACATATCGTACCTAGCGCGTGCCGTCCAGCGAGAAGGGTTGGGCGCGCACACACACACAATTCATACGATAGGTGGCATAGCCAGCGACGAGGAGTACGAGTACCTGGTTTTTGAATGCATCGCAAAAAAATAAACAAAAAAAAAGAAAAAAAGGACGGTTTACCGACGCAAGTAAAAACCCCTGATGATCCCTCGACCACGATGGATTTCCCTCTGCGCTTCTTCTTCGGGTCGTGAGGCGTTCGTTGTGAAGTCGTGCAGGTGATTATTTTTTTCTATTTTGAATCGCACGCCTACCGTGTCTGCGAATGGGGTGATTACATCACGGAGATCTGATGCTACGAAAGGTGAACGGATACGTGTGCTCGGTGTGGGAGCAAACGGGGTTCGTGATGCGATGCAAACGGGTTTCGTTTGCGTGAGACGGGCGTCGTCTTGTTACGACAATCAGATCGTTTTTACGACCACATCGAGGCAAACTCATCCCTACCTGCTAATCCGTACATACTCAGGAGGTTACATAGTGTACGCCAGCAAGGTACGAAATACCTCATACGAAGCCCTCTCTCACATCTCAGTTCTCCCAAGAGAGAAAATTTTTTTTATTTAAATGAACACGAACCGAAGCCGTCGTAGTGAATGTAACTCTCACCCCCGATAGTCCCGATGGGCAGGTAGTCCGTAGGGAATCTAGAATCGAGACTGGTAGCGTAATCCGAAAATCCGGAAATGGCAGCGCAATACGCACTACGGGCTTAGCCCAATCTGCGGCTAATTCGTATTCGTCCAGAGAGTCTAGACTCTCTTCTTCTTTCTCTCTTGTCTTTTAATTCTCGCAGCGTGGATAGGTGTGGTTCCTCCCTAGAGGCTCAACAGTTGACTGGTCGTTTTTCGTGGCAACAAGACTGAACTTGTAAGGTACCAAATCCCTAACGCTAGGTTTCATCTCCGTTGATGCTAGCCCGTCGCGTTTGGACTGGGACCATTGGCGCGGGAACGGGTCCCGTCTGGATGGAGCCAGGTGTGGATTGTGTGTGGACGGGCCCCTTCTTTGATCGCCCGTCATTCGTAGGTAACATGTCACGACTCACACACGAAATTCTGGGTACGATATATTCCCCGCCTTGTGATAGATCCGCGAGCCTGGAACGTTGAATGTGGCAGCTCGTGGGCTTTGGGGGGTGGTTTTGCTTGCATCTGGTAGGTTGGCTGACCAGCTTTATTGTCTTGTCTTGGGCTTGAGGGGTGTTACGAAGACGTGGTCTGGTCGTGGCCAGGGGAATCGAGGTTGTCGACTCTTTCTTTCTTCTGTCAGAAATGTTATTCTTGGATCGAGTCTAGAGAGGTCTTCGAGAACGAGTTGCGATCTCGACGATCCGGTTTGTTTTCCGCGATCACGGTAGTTGTCTTTCGCCTTGTCTTCACTTCGACTTCGTAGTCCATCCATCCCAGACTCCATCCAAGTAATCCGTAACTCGTAGTCAACCAACCACAGCTGAGAGAATGAGGAAAACAAACGGCCCGGTTGGTTGCTTGTTACATCCAGCTAACATCTAGTGTCGTTACAAACTCCCGAGCCACATCGCCACTCACCAGGCTTTCTCCCAAGTGCCAACGGTTCGCTCGTTCGTTTCGTTCTTTTGCGCGCTTCGAATCTGGGGCGACCAAGCCAAGAGCCAAGCCAACCAACCGAACGCGCCACAATACCCACGAGCGGATGCGCGCAAGCACAAAAACTGAAATACGCCTCAGCTCGCGTCAGCTCCCCTCCCATTGATCCATCCATCACCCATCAATCAATCCATCAACTCCTCCTCTTGCCTCGGGAATCCTAGTCACACATCAATAACGGCGTTTCTCGGTGGTTCCGACAGCAACCGCACGGCCCCTTCTATGATCCGATATATATAACACTAATAAAAAAAAACACGCCCACGATGGGCATGATAACCCGGTCACATTATATCGCGGGCAATGGGGGGTGTGTGGTCAGGAGTTTTTTTTTTTTTTTTTTCTCTCTTTCGTTGTTTGATCTACTGTAGGCGGCTAGTGTATCAGGCCCAAGGTCGCCGGCGTGGCGTCCAGGGTTTACCGGTACCAGGTATCTGGGAAAGACCTATTCCGTAAACGTGCAAGGGCAGTCACTATTCTCTTTCTTTGACTTAGCGCCGGCGAAACTGGGAATGCTTCCTAGACCGAGGAGAGAAAGGTACGCGCCAGTTTTCCCGAGGCACAAAAAACAGACAGCAGAAAAATCTGCACGACAGATTTTAGTTGCTGGGTTTTCGAGAGCCAAGAAGAATTTTTGCGAGGCGATCCGGTTCGGTTTTATCTCTCTCGGGGAGACTATGGATACAGAAAAGCACCGAGGTGAGTGAAGAAAGAAGTGCCCTTTTTCAAGACTCGCATCGACCACCTCGATTCGACATGGCCCTGGACCCGACCTAACCCTAAGCATTCTCCGACCTACGCGATATTACCTAGTGTCTGCGACGCTCGTGCTAAACCCCTATCGACATGCCTGTCTGTCGCTGCGATGCTCTCTCTACCAACTGATCGTACACTCCCCCCCTACTAGCTAGTTGAACCCAAGAGTCACCGAAGCCTGCGATTTGGGAAATTGGCGCACTAGACAGGGTCATCGGCGTATGCTTTTAATTAAGGTCCGCCCTCGATCACAACCCGAGAAAGCCAGAGAAAAAAATATTTTCCTTGAAATCGCAATTTACCGGTAATGTGGTGTGTGCTGGGGGGGACCCGTCACTTTCATCTTCAAACTACTACCTAGATAGTATCCCTCAATCTCTAATCTCATCATCGCTCGATCACTGATCACACACACACCCTTGACGGGGAACCCGGAGGATCATTGCGAAAGGGTGTTTGCTTTGCCATCGTGCTGCGCGCTAGAATCTTGGTTTTTCACCATGGGCGGGCTTATTACGGGTGTATAGTCGTAGTGTCGAGCAATGCGTGAGATGGGGGGATCGTATAGGTACGATACGATGGCATGGAATAGGGAGGTGAGTTGCGAAAAAGATGTGCGGGATAAGCTGGATAAATATGTACGATCCAGGTCGTAGTTGTAGTAATCAGTTTAGGGCGACTTGTTTATGTCGTTACGACGACATTACTGCGTACATAAAGCGTGAATCGGTGATCCGCATCGTAGTAAGGGACGATGGGACGTGGAGATAGAAGGCAAAGGCGTCTGGCTTCAAATCCCGTTCTTCGGCTACCCAGGGCGTCGCAATAGACATCTGGTCCATCTATCTACGATACAATATCCATTCCATCTAGCATCTTCTTTCTCTTCCCCCGTCTAGTGTACGGATCGACATGTGCAGAAAGTGGTCGGATTCCCACTATTTACACTATCACTGGCGAAAAAAAAAAGGCGTTGGGAAGTATGGAACAGACCCTTTTTTCCCCAGATATTCTGTTGTTGGACAAAGAGGTCAGCCGATGCGGTAGGTGGCTCTCGCTATAGGAAAGCCCGTCGGACAGGGGAGGCGTTTGCTTTTCCCAGAGCAGAGAAGAAGCCCTGTCGCCCCCCTACGGCCGTTATGTCCGAACAGAGACAAGCAAACACCACAACGACGCACGGCCATGTCTTTCTTCTCTTGCGCGTTGTTGTTTTTCCCCACAGCAGCCAGCTTTAACTGGAGACGGGTTGGTTTCATTACGGAAGACCGGTAACAGCCTTGTTTCCACGCTACGCGCGTGCACTATGGGCCTATGGGCGTGGGATGGGCTTGCAACCTATTACGACGCTAATCAGGGGGATCAAAACCCGTCGTGCTGGGTAGTCACCTCGTAGGTAATGTGTCCAAGTAGGTACCGCATGGGATTTGGCTTGTTACGGATGGACCTGAACCCGGGATAGTGTCGATGCTAGGTTACCCGACACGCTGGGCTGGTAACACGGCCCTGGCTTGGTCTGGTCTGGCATGGCATGGCATGGCTAGGGGATGGGGATTGGAGACTTGTTTCTAATTAAGGCGTGTCGAGATGTTCTAGAAGACGTGGTTTACCGCCTTCGACACCTCGGTAGATGTGCGGAAGACTACGGAAGAAGCCTACGGAATCATGGATTACGCAAGTTACGTATTGTATATCCATTGAATCTGTTTGTTTGTATAGCATGTCAGACTGTGGTGTATCGGCAGGTAGGTAAGATCTGCGGGCTGCGGACCTGCGGGCTGCCTCTTCAGTCCCGATATGGCCCTGACCGTCTACGCTGCTGCATACCGACAGATATGACTAACCTCATCTTCGTAAGAAACAAAAAAAAGCCCATACGCATTAATCCGTACATATTACCTGCTTCCTAAAGACGGAAAGGCAGGTCAAAGCAGGTAGTACCTAGGGCGGGTATAGACAGACAGACGAACGGAGTTCCACCTGCGCGACGATGGGATCGCTTATAATGCCTCTCACGGCACTGCCGGGCCCAACGTGAATAGGACGGAGACACTAGAGTGAAAAGTACATGCTGCAGTTGCCCGGTCCGGAATATCAGAGAATTAAGGACGGGAGCTGAAAAGATGGGTCATCGGAATTAACATCGTGAGGCGAGAAAAAAAAAAGAGTACCGACACCGGAATCGCGACATGTGGAATGCGATGCGCGATGCGATGCTGACAATGATTCCGAAATGAATCATCCCATCCATCAACATCCCGTAGAATCGGAAAGACATATTACTAACATCCGTCGCATCTCTCTCGCCATGTCGGCAATATTTCTAATCAAGGTTGCATTTCTCACCCCGGATTCTGTGATTCGGTGGGTAGAGGGAGATTAATCGGGGAGGCATCAAAATAGGGGGCATGTCAGAAAAAACAAGACAGTTCGCAAGAGATTGCTCTCAATAAACGCCCGTGAGCAACACATATTCATTCGTACAACCCAGCCTTAATATATATTCTGTACGGATTACACACACCATGCGTCACTTCGCGACGACGACGATGACGGAGACACACTGATTATTCTCGGGGGAGGCGGTGTTGGTTGAGCTGGGGGGGCGGGCAACGCCACGCGATGCGTCGGTGGCATCTGAGTCAGAACGGAAAAAGAAGGTCCCCTCCTCCCCGTTCGTAGGGCAGACAATTGCGAGCAGATGCCGATCACCAATGTACTGTACTTGTTCTGCGCAGCTAGAACGATATGGAAGAGTAGGTAGGTACGAGTAGATAGTAGAGGCTGACGGGCTGGGGGGCGTGTGATTCCGAAGAGGCCACGAGTGGTTCCCGATACGACCGATGGTGTTACGGCAGCGGTCTGGTCGACCATATCAGATAACACGCAGCGCGGATTGGTAGGATTGGGGAGGAAGAGTTGCGGTCAAGAGAAAAGATACGGTAGACGATGATTCAAGTCCGGCTTTCCAGCTCTCTCTTCCAGCTGTGTTTCTTTTCTTATCTTGAAGATCACAAGCTAAGCTGTTCTGTCTACTAGATACCTAGCTAGCTAAAGCACATGATAATGCAATGCGCGAGGTCATGATGATGATAACCCGTAACGGTAGTCGTTCGTTAGCTGCCGAGATGGAGGTTTCGCAAGCGCGCTTGCTTGCTTGCTTGCTTTCAACCTCCTCGTGGCTTCTAGAGTCGAATCGAATCGAATCGTGCATCACCGACGGCAATAAACTGGGGATAATAGCGATCTCCGAGATAGCAAAACCACGCGAGCGAGCGACAGCGATACCGCCCATCATCACATCACGCGCTAATCCCGTAGTCCTGGGTAACGAGTCAAACCCGACCTCCCTAAACCTGACTAGGTAGCTGGCTAGTTTCGTAACTGCCCGTAACCGAAGACACGGCGCTGGTAACAACTGGGGAAGTGTAAGATTACCCCATGGTCCACGGATGGATGGAGTCTGGGCTTGGGTGACACCATCCCGTCAAAAATAGCCCTGGGGCCCTGATGCCATCATGCCATGCCATGCCATACGGGGGAGGAGACAATCCTATCTCGAAGCAGAACAATCCGTGCCTACGCAGTTCAAATCCCACGCGACGGTTTCCTGTTTTCCCATCATCACGGACCACGCTCTACGTGACAAAAGTACATTGCCAGCATAGACGGTCTCTCTTAGTCCAAGCCGTAGTCTAGTCTGAGTTCCCGTTCGCCTACCTAGTCTGTCTATCTACCGCCCTACCGAACTACTTCGACCCTACTCTACGGTAGGCAAACCAAAAGCCGGGGAAAAACACACCATCTCTAAATAAAACAAGGTTAGAGGACTGAGTAGTGTAGTTATTCTTCTTGAGTCGACGGGAGAGGCGATGCTCTCAGACTACACGTTGTGAACTTGCCGGAAATAGTTCGCAGTTGCGGCAAAGCAAAGGCGCAAAAAGAGAGAGAGAGAGAGATGGGATGATGAGGCAGAGTCAGAGTCAGAGTCAGCGGGCGCGTGCGCCATCTTAGGCTGCCATCGCGCCGAGGAGGAGGAAAAAGGCCCGGGTTTCAGACCAATTCAGATTACTGTCACTACCTACCTTGAAGCTCGCACGAAGAAACAAAAGAACGCGGAGAGGGGTGAGTGAGTTAGAGATTGCCATGTGTTAGCGCTGGTGGCCTATGATTTCGCCCTTATGCGACTGGTATGATGCGATGCGAAAAAAAAAAGCCATGCTGCCCATGCCCATGCCCATGCCATGCCATGCGTCGGCGCCCGCGCGCCTCACGGCCGATGACGGGACCGGTAATCCGTCGGTCGTTGGGGACCGTTTGATTAGGTAGTTGCGGAGGGGACAATGCTTTTTTGCTGGTTGTGATCAGGTTGAGGGGATTCTGGAAAAGAACAGGTCGCATATGATCGATCAAGGGGGTGGTGGAACGCGAGAAGGGAGTCCGACGAGCGAAGCAAACAAAAAATCAACACAAACAGAACAAGAACACGAGAGAAAAGAAAATTGCTACAGCGGAAGGAAAGACGTTACCAGCTCGCTCTCTTCACCAGTCAAACGGAAAGATTGGTACACTAACAGACACAGCTGGATAGTGGATGCAGACCTGCCTCAAGAGGTAACATCGCGAACAAGACAAGACAAGACAAACAGACACACCCTCTTCTTTTCCATAAAGTTGCTGATTCTGTATCTCATGATACTACTATGCTGCCTTGTCTCTCATTCTCCATCGTACTCGTAGTTACTCCAGAGCCATGATCTCATGATAGATAGCATCGAAACTGACTGACAAGACGAGACGAGACACATCTTACAAGCTGTGTAGCGGGACAGGAAAGCGGACCGGTTACCTACCTACCTTACGGCTACGCGGAAGCACGCGATGGAGGGGGGCTAGCTAGTCACCCGAACATGATCCATCTCACGGGTAACTCACCCTCACTGTTCTGTGTCGGAACTAGGTCCTGAATATGCGCTCTGGCGTCTGACCGGCCCGTGGGATGCGGCGCAATGTATCAAGTCTGATTTGAAACGGGTTCGACAACCCATGGATTCCGGCGCGCATGGCGTTGTCGTCCCTATCCTTTCTTTCTTTCGTTGTTCCCTGCTTGCTTCTCGTCCATCGGCTGCGTGACTTGGACAGCAAGAACGGACGACGGGTAACCAAGGATCTGACGAGGCACGGGTTTCGGTTCGATGCTACGGTAGGGTGCAAGATAAGATCCATCAACGCGGCTGTTTCTGTTTTGTGACTTCCTCTCTTTGGAATAACTACCTAGTGCTAGTGCTGGCGTTGCGAGCCAAAGAGACGCATCCTTACACCACACGTGTGATTGACAATTTGGATCCGTGGGTGGTCTATCTGTGGGTTACCAGGTTATCGCCCGTAGTCGCTCTCTTAGCCGGCCCCATTGTTACCAACAACCAACACTCTCAGGCAGACACTAGCAATGCCCATGTAACCACAGCAGCTCAGCCAGCTTTCTTAGCTACCTAGCTAGCTAGCTGGGTTACCAGCTTGACGATAGCGTTCGTACGGAGTACGGGATACTTCTTCTCTTTCTCTTTCTCTTGGCACTAGAATTGACAAGCAGGGGGGTTATTATCCGTGGCCCACCGTCCACGATGCTGGGAAAGCACTATTTACCAAGCAAGACCTGTTCTCATCAGAGAAGAATACATACTACCTTTCCCGGGGGGACCCCCCAGTCCCATAGTGTAGGCGCCCGTCTCTAATCGTGCCTGCTCGGAAGACGATTCCTTTCTTCCTGACCTGGTCTGTGAAATAAAACCTCTTTTCTTTCCATTTGCTGCCCTGGTCCCCGTTCGGCCTTCTGGGATAGGTATCGCCTCCCTTTTGCCCTGGTCCAAGCAAGGTCACTCGGGTCACAGGTTACGCTGTCCTTTCTGGCTCGTACCGAGTTCCCTCGGTTCACTTACCCGTCCTACGGGCATACGGATAGCAGACTACGCCAGCTGGGCTCTAGTCGTTACGCCCAGGTCGGTACTGCGTAATCATCACTTTTTTCTGTTGCAGCGTGACCCTGACGGGGGGACCAAGCTTGTCTGGGAAGGAAATTATGATGTTGACGGAAAGGGAAAACGAAGGAAAGAAACAGAGGAGAAAACAAAAAATATACAAACCAAATAGTACCGGTATATTGAAAAAAAGAATTTGAGATATATATATTTTTTATATTTATTTTTTGGATTTTCTTTCTTTCGCGTGTGTGTGCGTTGTTGTGCGTGGTACCCTTTCAGAAACACGAGGCGTGCGCGCGCGTTTGGCTTTTTTTGTGACCTGTTCGTTCGATTGGTTCGCGGGAAGTGTCCCGGTTTGATGGAGGAGGGGGATGATGGATGGGCGGGAGGGGGGAGTGAAGAGATTTATTTAAAATACATACCGAAATACAAAAAAAAAAATAAAAAGAGTCGATACGGATTACATACAAACGAACGAAACTGAACAACACCACAAACGCAGGACGACGCAAAACGGTGCCGAGCTGACGCTGGAACGGTTCAAGGCGGTCTGAGCTGACTAGTTTTCGGCTGGGTTACATGACGGGTTGCCAGCATGACAGGCGGTCAAAGTCGTCGAGGAGGGGGCCTGGATGGGATGGGATTGGCAATCTTTGGGGAGATTTTGGGAATCTTGGGGGGGGAGACGAGGCCTGGGAGGAGGGCGGCGTGGGGGAATGGATGGGAATGGTTTACTGAGTCTGGTCTGGAGACTGGGACTGAGACTGGGACTGGAAACTGGAGACCGGGGGAGGGGGGGGGTGTGAGATGTGAGATTCTGTGTCAGACGGGCCAGATGTGCCACGGGGAATCTGGGCAGAAGTCAGACCGGTTGCCCACGCCCTGAATCACACGCCCTGCACGTCTTCCCACGCCCTCACGCCCTCACACCCTCACGCCTCACGCCCTCCATGGACCCATGGTCTGTACCGATGTATCTCGTACGCCCCCCCTGGCCCCTGACCCCTGTCCCTGTCCAGCTACGGAGTACACCACACACCCTGGAGATGAATCCACATGAAATCCACTTGAATCATGGGTCCGAGATATACCTAATTTTTGACCGTGTCCTCACTATCCCTGTTCGTACCGGTACCCTACCCGTACCCTTCCCTCGGTGGGCACGTTCCATGCCGGCATTGGCACTCGTAGGTCGTAGTCGTAGCCAGCGGCCACACATATATATCAGAGTCATCTCGATCCGATACTAGCTTCCCGTCCCTCTCCCTCGTGTTTCCGACCATCAGTGATCATAATCACACGGAGTTCCTGACTCAACTCGACTCAACAACAACAAGAGTCTCTATAATACACAGCCATTCCCATCTCCACTCTCCAGTCTTACTTTTGCTCCGCGCAAAAAAAAAAAAAAAGTTATCTTCCACCGCGACTTATATCCGATCGAAGATTCTCTCTTGCCAAACACACGAAGGCATTCGCGATACTCCGAAACTCGAGTAGAAGATATACATACAAGACATCCACCACAACAACCACACACACACACATCAAAATGTACAGCCCATACGGTTCCTACAGCTCCATGAGCTCCACCACTCAGCCTCTCGACATCGCCCCGAGCAGCTATCTCTCCCGCGACTCCACCTACTACTCCAGCTGCGCCTTCCCCTCCTGGCCGCAGCGATCCTCACTCATGGACTCCGAGGTCGAAGAGCGCGCGACCTCGTACCTCTCCGACGACGACCTCTTCCCCTGCGACAGCAGCAGCGACGACGCCCAGAGCATCTCGAGCGGCAGCAGCACGGCCTCGACCTCGCCGTACGTCTCGGACCAGGAGCTGCTCGCCATGCAG
Source organism: Xylariaceae sp. X3-2 (assembly GCA_028637685.1). Taxonomy (NCBI): domain Eukaryota; kingdom Fungi; phylum Ascomycota; class Sordariomycetes; order Xylariales; family Xylariaceae; species Xylariaceae sp. X3-2. The sequence continues at coordinate 189,347 of JAJFDI010000003.1, forward strand.
GAGCTCCAGCGCCAGAAGCTCGCCGCGCTGCAGCGCGAGGCCCTCAAGCAGCTGCTCAACGAGAAGGAGCGCCGGCGGCAGCAGGGCAAGCGCTCGCGTCGCGTCAACATGCCCAAGAAGAGCAGTCCCAAGGCCAAGGATGCGGCGGCGATGGCGCCCATTAGTGAATAAGGGAGATGGGAGAGAGTTAATAATGATTCCACGACAGCACGATTTGTAAGTCTCTTCACTTCTACTTGAGGGATTTGAACAGTAACTAACAGCAACATAGATGACGAACGCCTTCTTTTGTTTTATTGGATACCTCCTTTTTATTTTCTGGCTGCGAAACGCATGATACCCGGCACATTCTGTGTGCGAAAAAAACACTTGCTTCATCTTTTATCGACATTTTAAACAAGGCATTATTTACATAACATACACACTTCTTTATTTGTTTACATATGATACCCCCAACAATCAAACAAACCGCCAATATGATACCCAAAGACTCGCAAAGACCTCACGGCGGTTAGGTCCTTCATCATTACCATCATCATCATCGCCGTTGCATCGGACAAGGTCGCTATGAATGCGACCTCCCCTTCTCGGCTCTTCAACGTCATCGCCATAGACGTTTTCCAACATACCTACATACACATATTCGGGAAATCGAAATGAAAAATTTTCGTCTCCCCCCTCCGATCGGCCTCTTTTCTTTTTGGGCTTTTGAGGACCTTTACAGGCTATCTACCTACTTGCTCTACGCGGTAGTGTATACCATATACCATACAGAATATTACAATAAACACCGTAATAAAAAACATAAATAACTCAATCTCTCGTTTTCAGTGTCTTGATCGTGTCTTCGTCTTCGTTCCAGTGCCTTAATCGTGTTTTTTGTCTTCGTCTTAATCGTGTTTGTTCCAGTGCCTTGATAATGTTAATCGTGTTAAACTGTGCGGTGAACCCCAGAGCGAAAGAAAAAGCAACTACCCTCCGACATCGTCGGGAGGATTGGAGACCACCACCCCCGGTCATGGTACATATGTATTGGAAGGTGGTGATACCTTGTGGCTTTCGGCGAGACAGACCAGCAAGCAGAAGGAAAAGGTGCCCTGGGTAGGTAGAAGACAGGAAATTAATTGATGGGCGATAACTGTTTGAATTCGTGTCTACCGGTGTGAATCTCCTCCTAATGTGTGTATGTGGATGTGTGTGTGAAGGAGGTAGTGAGGAGTGTGTGGTGTTACACCTCGCTTCTCGCGGTAGAGTCGAGAGAGATAGGCATTTCAATCGTCTATGTAACCAGATTCCCATCTCCATCTCTTTATCTTTATCTGCCCTACCGGCCCTACCCTCCATCCATCCATCCTATTCCCTCCTATCGATGAGATAATCTATCTAAAAACCCGCAGAGCCTCGCTCTACGCACCGGTTGGTTGGGCCAGTAGGTAACAGACACCGAACTCCCTTCCCCTCCTCGGACTCAGACTCGAGACCCCCATTGCTTTTCTGTCTCGGGTTTGCGTTTTCCGTACTTGTCTTCGAGTATACACCATGTCCATCGTATTGTAGGCAGGCTGAGCTACCTACCTACATTATGTAAAGGTAGGTGTAGGCAGCGATTAGGTACGCAGGCAGACAACTCAGGCAGACACCTCGAAAGAAAGAAAATTTGCACGCACGCACGCGCTTGTATGTGTGTGTGTGTCTCGGCTGCGAGATACAGCTGTAATCTTTCCGATGCATCTCGTCCCTATGTCCCTCCGTCCCTTCCTCCAGGGAGGGGAAGCGGATAGGTATATGTATATGTATACGCATGTAGCTGTAGCTGTAGCTGTATGTAGGTTGATAGCTAGATAGATAATACATATAGGGCGCCTGTTCGGTTTTCTCTTGGTGGTGTTGAGGCTCTCCTGTCTGGGACTATTGATTGATGCCTTGTGCATACGCGGTGGTTGTCTCCGTACCATACCTCGTTTTTATTACTACATGCAGGCACAGTACTGCACGGTACCTACCTACCTGTCTAGATGCGCGGTGAGTATGGGGGTGTGAATGGAATCATGAATGTTGGGTAGGTAGGTCGTAGTTATATATGTGGTGCGCGTTGAAAATACGATCAGAGACATGGAGAACGAGAGGGGGAGTCGGAGTGAGGAGTTGTTGAAACCCTTACCCTACCTACCTGCCTACCGACTTGTGTGCTGCATCACGGCGGTATCTCATAGGGTAGTTGTGTAAGGCATGGCGTTCGTATAGAGACAGACAGACAGATAGAGAGATAGACAGACAGATCTAGAGGAGGGGGTGAACGTGAAGATTCGGAGATGGATTTATAGCCGAAAGACAATGCACAACAGAAAGAAAACAAAAACCTGATATACACCACCCACGGGAACATATTGACAAATACTGTCCGGTGCGGGGAGAGAACGATGTCGGAGAGTCACAGATATTACAAGGGAACCTGAGTATATGTGAATGCTTCACGTTTATACATGGCAGGTAGGAAGGTGAACCGATAGGTAGCATACAGGATATGCTTGACTCTACTTGAACGTACGCGAATAGAACGTAACATGGAAACGCTGACGTCGGTTCGGTTCGAAGCGTCGCATTCCTCCAACGGCGTTCTGTTGGCCGTTCATCTTTTAGGATAAAACAGCTGTTATATGGCCCAGTCATCCGCGACGTATGTTCCCTTTCGGTGAATGGAACTTTTGTCTATAGAGACGGGGTATGGAGTATCTACACCAGGTATGTACCATGTCTACGGAGTAGACACAAATGGTATTTGGAAATGGGGGACAAGGGAACAGAATAGGGGAGTGTGGAGATTTGCTTACCGAGGCATCAGCAACCATACGAAATCTGTGTAGGACGACCACATTCTGTAGGTCATTCTTCTTCACGGTAGAACCGACTGACGAAGTCTTGGATTCCCTTGGCTGTAGCCTGCGAGCGGTGACGAGCATTCGTCTGGCTGACTTATACCTGACCGTAAGCCGCCCAATTAATTCCACCTTACTACAGGTCGGAGGTAGCACATTTGTTCTTCATCGTGAATCATTGCGACAATCATTTCTCGAAAAGGTCCGAGATCGCCTTGATTGGCCCTGGTTCGCCGTTGAACACCCAGTCGACTTGCTCACACGGGACATGCTGGACTGGGGTGGTTGGTATGGCCAGAAACCCGACATTGTCTCTTCTCACATTTCTCTGTGTGTCGTGCCAAATTGATTGGTGAACGCTGAGTTGTGAGTAATAAGAGGTCGGGGGGAGTCTCGAGCAAAAAGTAATGGGTTATCGGCGCACTATAAACCCGAGGACAAGGCTCCCCAAGGCTTCTCAAGGAGGGTGAATGCACCCCACAATGTGGTGGCGGCATGCCCATCACACATTCTAGCTTGTTGGGCCAGTGACTGCGACATGAGGGCTTACTGTGCAACCAGTAAATCCTCTCGCTTGCTGTGTCGCTGTGCTTCAGCTTGAACGGGGTGTGGTAAGGATGGGCTTATCACATGCCTAATCTATCCCACGCTCAACCGCCAGTCAGAGCAAGACTTGAGTCCCGTGACGCCACGGCTCGTAAGTTATCCATCTCACTTGACGCTGGTCAGTGCTTCATCGTGGGTTTCACACAACGAATCTCTGCCTGTTACCATGTCAATTGTATCATTGAACCGGTCAGGCTCGTGATTAGGAATGTGTTCGTGAATGATGATCAAAGTAAAAATGACCACACACCATCGAAATAGAAGGAAAGAGGCAGACTCGGATGTTTATCGTGATACCGGACTTGGCGTCTCCTATCGGAGGATTTTGTGAGTCCGAGCCCATCCAACTTGATCTGCCCAGTAAGCTTGTTATATGTAGGTACATTCGTATGCCTACTCCAGAGCGGTCCGTAGCGGCACGGGAGCTAGGGTTTCCTTCCCGTGTTGTGTGCAGCCGTCGTCAAAGAAAAAGGAAAAGGGGCAGTAGAACGCGATTGTGCCAAGCATGCTAGCTGACCATCAGTACATACAGACTGTCCGGCCATAATGAGGTGATCAATGGCGTTCTCATGTTCACATCATTGCGGGGAAGACTCACCCTGCAACAGACATCCATCCAGTCTCGGGCTGGCTGTCGCAGCGCCGCCGTGTTTCGTAGCCTTGCAGGCCCTTTGTTTGTGTCAGCCTAGCGTAGCATTGTTCATTTCACTTTACATGTCTTGTCTCGGCCGCACAGCTGAATCATCGCGCAAACACTTAACAGTCCGTGCATCGACCAAACAGGAGGTCAATGCACGAGACAGATGGTCCCAGGTATGTAAATGCCACGAGCGAAGATGGGGAATCGCCATCATGAGACGGCGGGGGTGCGAGATGCTACCCTGCTCGATATGAAAATCCGTGTCCCGCACACCGCAAGTGCGTACAGGCAATATTGCCTTAATAAGTCGATCCCCTTCTCTAGTCTATATATCCACCAGTCGTCATGGACGGCCCCCTGAGTTGCGGTCGGCCCCTTGGGTATGACGACAGGATCCCTTCATGCAAGGGGTCCATCGCCATATTGTTGGTAACGCCGCAGTAGTGGTAAGCATGATTTTACCACTTCCGTACGAAGATGGCGGCCATGTATCCCAAGCTTGCATCGGACTTGAGCCGAATGGCAACTGGGGGTGACGGGACATGTACGTGACGACAAGGCCAATGACCGCGCATGGATGAACATGGAGTTGCAGGAAAGTCAGAACACAATGCAAGATTCCCATAGAAGCACAGAACATGAGTGTGCCAATCATAACGTCCAGCTCCATGCGTGTCTCACGGGATGCAAGGTCGATGTGAAACCCAGGATTCCCGTATCGCGCTCAAGATATGTGTATGCAGATGGGGGGCCGAGACGAAGGCAACGGGCATCTGGAATACCATCCACGACAAGCCAATCAGAGTATGTGACGCATCCAATACAGATCGTGGAGTCCAACTGGCGTGAGGGCATTTAATAGACATGGTATGCACCTGATGAGAAATCAGGCACAATCTGCCATAGATCTACCCGTGAGAGCACAGGTGACTGACTTCTCCTCTCCCATGTGCATCTGGCCGGGCACGGATTCTAGCATCATGTTCCGGCTTGGAATAGATTGGCTGGTTGAGCAGCAGGCGACCACCAAGGATATAAAGTAGCAATCCAGGCGCCATTGTCTGAGAAGCACCCGGTTGTCGGCCGCGTCGAGTTGCCTCCAGCTAGTCTCATGCCGTGTTCATGATGGACTCCGAACTGCAATGCACGGGCTAGCTATGCGGAGTGTAGGGCAAGCGCAATATGGAGAGTCGGCGCTCTCAACAAGCCTTTGCGGGGGTTCTCACACAGCATAGAGCATAGAGCATGGAGCATGGCATCATGCAGGCAGACTCAAAACCGGGAGATTGTGTCCTGGCACGGGAAGCTCCATGCGGTGAGTGTATATAGGCATTGCATTCCGTACTGGCAGAGTACGAAGCCACGCGAGTGAGGCAATAGTACTTTTTGAGTATGCCGGCAACCGTCATGTAAGTCGTATCTGGGGGGCCATGATAACCGTGATATCGAGAGGAGTTCGACCTACCTCCCTATGTCCCAGTCTATGCCTGTTGTCGGCAGTCTATCGCTAATAGTCTGTCTGTATGTCAGTCCTTCTGTCATCCGTAGAGGCGGTGTCGATTGACCACGTTGCCTGAAGAGCTGGCCCGAGCTTCACACACAACAGTATGACGACAGCGAATGGCGACGACGTGATGTCTGTCTTGTAATCCGTACAGTACGAAGTGCCACGACCGAGGGAGGTGAGGATGTTTAGTATTCCGCAAAGACCGAGTGGGTACGGGATATAAAAAGTAGGTGATATGCCTACACTACCACTAGTTGCGAGGATCCTTTAATTAGTAGCAGACTGCAGTAGTGTAAGGCGAGGCGGGGCCAGAGCTACTCTACGGGATATGGATTGCCTACCTACACTACGGTATGGCGCCGTTGAACGTGGTGAAGTCGAAGTCTCGACTCTCCCGTGAACTCCCAAGGGCAGTTCAGTCGGTGGTTTAGTTAGCGTGCAAGACCCTAGACACGACGCCTACTGCACGCTAAACATCCCAGGTAGATGCCCAGGCACACAGCCTACCTGGACCCTACTCGTACCTGGTAGTTAGGCACACTACTAACGGTATTGTGCAGGTGGACGTTAGCGGTGGTGCATCCGTCGATAGCTGGCGACAGGCCTTGAGATAGATGCCCAGGCAGATTTCTTAGCGTACGCGTCTGGTTCGCTCGTAGCAAAGAACGGCTGATAGATAAGGTATCCCGTATGTAGTCCATCACATAGAGATCAGTTTACATATGTGGTGTCAGATATCCGACGTAGTCTGGAGGTACAGTAGACGCCACGGTGGTGCAAAGTGGGAATATGTACGGATGGATGACTTTTCTGGTTAAAGACGACAAAGTCAGCGACAGCAGCTAAAATCTGATCTTCGGCCGTGAAGGTTCTCCGAGAGTTCAAGCGATGCCCTTAAGGGCTTAAGCATAGTGATCCGAAGGGTGATAATTAGCAGGTGCTACCGCTGTAGGCAAGGTTGCGCTCCTAGTGTAAGGTACGAGGACGTTAACACGGAATAGGCAGTGACGCCGGCACTCACGACAGCTGGTGGTGAGTGCTAAACCGTAATGCCCAGGCATAAAATCTTTCTGTGCTCGCTGCACTTTTTATACACTCGCGAGCACCCGCTATAAGTGAGAACTCTAAGGGCCCCTCGTAGCCCCTCCCCTGTCCGGCTCCGGCCAATGACATCGTCGATCACGCCCTTTGCCGCCGAGCTCGAGTGCCTGGGACTTCGTCGCGGCCAATGAAGCAGCGCAGCCCAACATGATCCCAACAACATCCCTGGCCTCTCAGAGCCAATCTCCGCCCTTTGGCGCTTTGATTCTGCACCCACTCGACTCGAACTGATGATGGATCATGGCCCATGATGGAGCAGCAGGAACCGAGGACGTCTCGTTGGCACAAGCACAAGCACAATGGGCATTGTCATTGGCATTGAGCTCCTCGCATTGGGCCATTTATTCGCATTGGCACATCCTTCACGAATTATTCACTCACGCTCGTGCCGTGCTAACGTTGCTCCTCCGCCCAACCAGAGTCGCCGGTCAGCATCTCGAGCAGGAGACTTGCCGTCCTCCTCGTGTACTGTCTCCTGCTAACCTATCGTTATGCGACATCGCGTCGACAGGATCCGGTCTAAATGGCCTAAATGATCTAAACTGATCTCACTGGTCTAGCTGGTCTAACCCGTCCGTCCCACGTACCTATCCCTACCAGTCACTAACTACCTACTTTCCATGTACCGTAGAGCAGTCCCATGTGCTCTGCTCTGCTACAGGTACGAGTAAGAATGCACTGATTGCAGCGCAGTGAACGCACAGAAAAAGACAGACACAGGCAATGCCCAATAAGGAGCGGTAAATGCAGTCTCCAACGCCCGCAAAAAAATTATGAGGGCCCCATCGAGGCTGGTGTCGTAATTTTCAACCCAGCCCCCGATCTTGCAGCTACTCCAGATTTAGCTGGTCCCCGGCATGCCGTCGTGTCGTGTTCGCTTCTGACTCTCTCTGACTCTGGTGATCTGCTACATGGCTGTCCATCGCTGCCATGGCTGCCATGACTACATACCATGATGGACAGCCGAGCCGTCGGGATCATGGCTCGGAGCGCAACCTAACATCCCATCCCATCCCATCCCATACCATGCCATCCCATAACAACCTGACTTGCTGCCAACCTGGTATCCTCTCCAATCCGTGCCACTGTTCTGCTGTCAAGTGACGGGGCTACTGAAAAGCCCATAAGCACGAGCACAGAGAGGGAAAGGAAAAGAAGAGGTGAAGCTAATTATATCGACTATCGTCATGGACTCGTGCCTCGCCGAGAGCCCTGGTCGCGAGCTACTGCAAAATCCAGCCAGTAGTCGCTGGCTGCGGAGCTCTGTCAGTCAATTCGATCGCCTCCTCTCCGTCACTACCCTGGGCCGCTACCTGCTCCCTGTCTGCCTATTCGGCATGGTAATGGTCGAAATGGCTAGAGAACCCCTGCGCGGTGCAGACCTTGGCTTAGCCGGTCCGTATCCGCTCTAGATATGCCCGCCCGCCCGCTTTGCCCAGTGCTTTTCCAACCGAATGTAGGTAGTATAATCCATACCTACTGCGTACATACATACCTACATTATATGTATGCGCCATGTGCCATTGACAGCGCAGAACCTGCTCGCTCTTTAGGCGCTAGCCTTTTCGTGCCGAATACACGACTCCTATTACATATTTTGCTCTCGTCTCCCCCCAAGAGCTCAGTCGTTATGGTTTTCCTTCTTTCTTTTGCCCTTTTGGATCTGTGATTGCTCCGGTCTTGCATACGCTCGCTTCGACTCTCACGAGATCTAATGCGAGGGTCAAGCGCCAACGCCACACTATCCAAGTCAGAGACAGTGTTACACCGCTGCAAGAGATAGAACGCTTCCACGAGGCATCAGGTGTGCGGACCAGGCCAAACCAGCTTATGCCCTTCGTCCCTGCCTCCGTCTTTTTTTCTCGGGACTCGTAAATTCTCCTCGGTCACCGCGAACGGGTCGGACTAGGAGAGGCGCCGGACAGCCAAAGAAGAAAGAGAGGTGAATTGGTTCCACCTTGTGCTGCGTACGAGGTCAGCGCCCGTGAAACCCACGCCTTTTCTTCTTTCCCGCGACGACGCTCGTGTGCTTAATTCTTTTAAGTATTACCTGTCACAATTCGTGCACGGAACGTGGAGAAGATACCTAGAGCCGGTAACTAGCAGGCGACGTGGTGCATGATATGTACGAGCCCAAAAGAAAGTAGCGCACCAGTTGGTTAGGATACTGGAGGTTTCTGCTCGAAGCATATATCGCTTGACTCTCGAGGTGAGTTGTTTCAGTCACTCCTCGCGTAACATAGCAATATCATGGGACGTCTGTTGTTGTTGGTTGGTTAGGCAAAGGCAACGGCAAAGGCAACGGCAACAAACACTACATCCTCGGCTCTACTGCTCATGTGCTCACTTACACCCTCCAGGATATATGGATTCAATGACGCTCGCGAGCCACCAGGCGACCTCTCGCCACCGCAAGGCTTCCCTAAGCTCTGCAGGCCGGTCATCAGGAAAGGGCATTGTTCTCTCAGAGCCAAGGGAGTTCAACTCACTCACTGTCCCCATGAGATATTTTGAGCCCACAGCTGCGACAGCCTCGCTGCTGCTATATGGACGTATGTATAGAGTTCAATGGGATAATCTCCCGTTCTGCCAGCTAACAACTTTACAGAGGGCACCTCAGTTGTCGTCGCACGTCATGACAGCTTAACGATCGAGAGACGGTTTTCCCGTCATGAAGCCGAAGTGCATCTGCTTGCGGTCGACACGCAAAGTGAAATGGGCGCTGGGAGGTTCGTTGTGAGTTACGACGAGTCGATGACTGCCATTGTATGGGATTTGATGACTGGCGATGAGATCGCCCGATTCGCATCGTATGAGAATCTCACCTGCGCAGCATGGATGCACAACGGAAATGTCGCATTTGGTAAGTCGCCTTCGAGCCGACTTGGCTACGATCACTTCGTACAGAATTCTAATCGCAAGATCAGGCAATGTGCAGGGAAACGTCATTCTCTTCGAACCCACCACCTCAGAGCATATATCTGCGCGAACCATCGATCAGATTCCTATAACCGCATTGGCGCCTGCCGCCGACTGCCGAACCTTTGCCATTGGGTAACTCATTGACTTCTTTTGCCATGGAATCTGAACACTCTGCTGACCCCTGGACTCTGACAGGTACCAGAATGGCTCTCTAATCGTTGCGACGCTTCAACCGAGGTTTACGATCTTACACAGCTTGAGCACATCAAGAGCCCCTTCTCCTATCGTCACTCTCGCCTGGCACGCCTCCTCGTCCCGGCAAAAGGCGGACATGCTGGCAGTCCAGACGCTTGATGGCGACCTGAGGGTCTGGAGCGTGGCGAAGTCGTTCAACAATAACGGCCCCGCCAAGGTTGTACGAATCCTGAGGCGGAACGAGAATTTCCAGGACGGCCCCAACTGGATGGGCTGGTCAAAGAACGGCCGCATTATCCAGTATTCTAATAAGTAAGTCATACATACATGCATACACACTTACATATAGCATACATACGTACATACTACACATGCAGGTCGGCTACGCGCGCGCCTATGATGCTTGAGGCTAACGCAATCTGTTATAGCGAGACTCTATCGTGGGATGTCCGGACTAAACACATCACTCACGACATCATCCCAACCGTCGAACCTGTTCGCGGTCTTGCCGTCTACGGCCCCGGCGCGACCCTCTTCACTCTCGGAGCCAACAACACGGTCCAGCAGTATGATCTCAGTACGCCGTCGAAGATGGTCTGCAATGTCCAGCATCCCGCCAACCTCTTGCCGCCGTCACCACCCGTGTCGATCGAGGACCAGCCAGAGCATGGCTTTGTAACCATTGGCACTGAGTCCGACTCATCCATACCAATCAACGCTGATATCTCAGAGAGTGACGATGACCACATGTCACCTTTGGCTAGGATGGTTCGAGGTGGAGCCGACCCCGTGGCTGACTCTTACGATCAGGAGCGATATATGTCACAGAGCTCAGTTTCTACACAGAGCTCGACCATTTCGAAATCTTCAGCCAAGTCCGCTACACAGGGCCGGTATCAGCCGTCAGTGCGATCGCGTGGGATGACGGAGAACACTTACATTTCTGCCAATTCGTCTCTTCGTTCTTCGGCCAAGCCTCCTTACGGCGACAAAGATGCATACTCGCTCAGCAGTGCTGGTCCCGGTTCTATTGCATCGTCTTCCAGATCCAGGCATCGACCTTCGAGACTACGGAACGAGGTGTTACCCAGCCCCGATGAATCGAGAGTCAACGATCTTTTCAAGTATACCAGGAGTCGCCTCCATGATATCCCCTACAAACACACGCCCTTGGCCGATCAGCTCCACTTGACGAACGACGATCTTCGCCGACAAATGCTCAGCATTATCTTTGGATGGAACGGCGAAATCCAGGATCTTGTCCGCGACGAGATGCTACGTCACCCGGTTCGATCTCCAGCCCGCATCTTACTTGCCAAATGGCTCGGTGATATCGACGCTGATGTGATGACTGCATCTTCTGAAAACATGACGTCTTCAGATTGGATGTTGCTCGCGCTCAGCGGAATTGGTGGCCAAGCCTCGCAGCACAAGCTTGGCCGTGCTTATGTGCAGCGGCTCCTCGAAAATGGCGATGTGCATGCCGCTGTTACTATCATGGTAGGCATGGGCGACCACAACGACGCGATTGAGATATACGTATCGCACAAGAAGTATTTGGAGGCTTTGGTCTTGCTTTGCCTGTTCTTTCCCAGCGTATGGGAGCGTCAAGCCGCAGTCGTCAAGAAATGGGGTGAATTTGCTGTCCAACACAGCCAACAGGGGTTGGCAATTCGATGGTAATTCCTATATTCCTCTGCATTCTGGAGCTTTACTGACATGTTTCCTTTAGTTTTGCTTGCACCGGCGTCGAGTCCTCGGAGCCCTGGACATCGCCATCTGCTGCCCAGTTGACTTTCCCAAACATCCATACGACCGTCCCTCAAGCGATGAGCCCTATGTCTCCTCCTGGACTGAACCGCGGACCTCAGCGTAACTTTGGAAGAACTTCAGCTTTGAAACTAATCACTTCGTTCAACGACAAGGAGAAGAAAGCCAAATTCTTCGCAGCTGACGATGGTGGAAAGACCCCTATAGCTGCGGGCGTGACACCCATTGCCGAATCTGCTCTTTCGCCCAGCGGTCGTGACCCAAGTACAGCTTTTCTTCGCCCGTCTCAGCGTAGTGCCTTCAATACCCCGTCTTCGGCAAGGCCCATTGATGCCGGTGCTTTCGGTCGACAAGGACTGCCTTCTATTGGAGAAGTAGCTGCTGATGATCTCTCGTACCACGCGGCCAAGGATAAGTCGGCCCCGAGCGTGACACAGTCTGACCCCAGGGGACACTCTCGACAAAATTCACACGACCAGTACGAGGCTAGCATTTCCCAGTCACAGGCATCTTCAGATAGCTCGATGGCAAGAGAGTTTTATACTCAGAAAGCACCGCCTTTGCCTTCTCCATCACCCGAATCTGTTGAAGCTTTGATGCAACAGGGCCGCACCAGTCGAAATGGTGCTCGGGACCGTAAGCCAGAAGGCATGGAGCTAAAGCTGGACTCTATCCACGCGGCCATGGCCGATGTGACGTCTCCTGAACAATCTGCTTTATCTTCGGCACGCCCACACTGGCCCTCGCGTCGCCGTGGACCTGGCTCTGTCGCAGGTTCTGTTACATCTACTTCTAGTGCAGGACGAAGCTATCGGAGCAACTATACCGGCGCAGGAAACCGAAGTCTCACTGAATATATTCACAGTTTGGAGGCGGCACAGGACTACTCCAGAAGACAACGCAGTCGCGAAACTAGCAGGGGTCGCAGGGGACTGGCTCGGGAGCGTTCAGAAGAGAGAGGGCGAGGAGCATCAAGAAATTGGACACCTAAGCCAGCCAAGCGCTCTCCTACCTCTCCTGTTCACATGCCTCTCGAAGAATATATCAACCTCAGCACCCCGAAGCAAAACGATTCACAGGGAAGTGAAGAGGCAATTGTTCCACTGAATCTCGATTCATACGAACCCTCCACCGTTCGTAAATCAAGCCAGATACGGGTCTTGTCGCCCCGAAGAACTCGCGGATCAAGCCGTGCTAGCCGAAACAGGAGCGGCGAGCGACGTCCACCGGCTCTTGACCTTCGTGGTCGCAGTAAAAGTCGGGCTGACGGCTCCGTCGTGCGATCGCCCTCGTCCCCATTACCCATGTCCAGCCAGCTACAATTCTATGCCGGATCAGATGACGAGGCCGATTACCGCGCAGCCGTGGAGGCACAGGAGCAGTTCCGGAATCGCCACAACCGTAGTGGTAGCACTAGACGAACAGTGTCACCTGCCATGTCCAAGGGCCGCGATCGATCTGAAAGCCGCCGAAGGAGAAACAAGACTCCTGCGGATGAAGAACCTCCCCTACCAGCCCAGCCGTCCCGCCATCCTCAACGGACTGTCCAGGCGAAGACTGGAGATTTGAAGCAGATCTCACTCGAAAAGCAGTTGAAGAAAGAAGCGGCAGCTCGTGAACTCGAAGAGCGTCGCAAATCTCTCGCCAGACGTCCCTCTGCGCCGCCAATCCCCCATCCCGACGAGCTATCTCCTACCTCGACCCGAATGCCTAATCTTTTCGAGCTTCCTCAGACGACGTTTGTTCCTCCTGGCGATTTGCCCCCCAGGTGTCAAACCGCCGATAGCACGATGCGAAAGGGGTTCAACACGCGTGGCCCTAACGGCCACATGATCGGTCTTCCTGCAACTCCCAAGGTCATGAGACTGCAATTCCAAAACGATATGAGGAGACCCAGCATTCCCCCTATCCCCTCGAATCAAAATTACAAGGCTTCTCCGCCCTCTTCTGGAAGAGGATCACCGGACAAGTTATCGAACAATTCGCCTATAACAATGCCTGTGGAGAGTGCGCCGACGCTGCTTCCTTCTACTGTTTATTCGCCTCCCACACGACCCGATATCCCGAGAAGCATGTCCGCACCCATCCCGGACGAGCCATTGGGTGGTATGCCGGTAGGATTTTCCAATTATCGCGGCTTCCAGCAGAGCATGCAAGCCAGCAATCAATTGCCACGCAGAGGATCTGTCAATTCGAGAAAGATGAGCGTAGACACCGCGGGTGGGATGCAAAGAATTGATGAGGTAATTGGTAGTGGAAGACATGCGAGGACATCTTCACGCGATGAAATTCCGCCTCCACCACCGCCTCCCCCGGTCCTGAAGGAATTGCAGCATCTGGCAATACCGCCACCTCCGCCCCCTGCACCGATACCCGGACTGCGACCGACCGTATACGGCAGTCCACCGGGCTCCGGCTCCATCGAGATCGTTATCGACGAGGAAGACCAAGAATCTATGGTCCCGTCTGCTGCACCAATGCATGAATACACCGTGCCGATTATCGCACCGCCTGCGCCTCCTTCTCTGCGAAGTAACCACTCGCGCAATCAAAGCGCCAACGACAACAGCTTTGCTGGTCGATTCACCCGAGCTACCGAGCGCATACTCCCGAGCAGCCGTGGTCGGAGTAATTCGGTGCTTGGACACCGAACTAAGTCTCCTGAGCAGACATCGCCTTACGAAAGTGTGCCTCCTCCATCAGTTGGGAACTACAACATTCCCCCTCCACCTCCGCCACCTCCCGTTCAGATGGCTTCCCCGCCCGTTGAGCGTCATCCCCGCGAAGTAAGAATGGCGTATCAGCGACAACAGGAAGTTGGCAGTGGTCTCCACCGCAGCGAAATGATCTAAGGCAGTAGAGCATAAAGCGACTTGGTGTATCTTGACCATCGGTTGCCTACTGCGAATGTTCATTCTGATTCGATATACCCAATGGTCTTCTTTCCCCCAAAAAGCTTCCTTATCGAACTGCAAGCCAAGTCGACAGGGAAGCGGTATATAGCAACCAACAATTGGCATACTTGGTCCAATGATTTATTGTGCAATAACTAAACGCGGACTGCGCACTTCCCATCCAGCGAGCTGGTTGCCCGCAATAGCTAGCGCATCAGTCAGTTCCTGCAGAAGGCGGGCATTTCTTCTGACTTTTATTTCCCCAATTTGCTGAGTTATGATTAACGACACGGACGAGGAAAAAGAGAAAAGAAAAAAAGGATACCAAGCTGAAGGAGAACAGGCGATTGATACCAGTGGATGGATGGAATCAGAACAACAAATGCCACGCGGCAAGGGTCAGAATGATGATCAAGTGTGTTTCCCAGAGTGTGTGGTCTGAGGCCGGGAGTTGCTGAGCCGATTCTCCTCTGCTGGGTGGTGGAAACACATGAACAGTACATACAGTACGACGAAACGATAGGGATGGCTGAAAGGGAGGCTTCATCTCTTTTCTTCTCCTCTTCCCTCATCTCTTACTTTTTTTTCTTTTTTTTCTGTCTGGTATAGAACATCACTGCCTCACGGCATCTCTCATTTTCTTCTCTCAATACCTCTTGGATTTGTTTCTTCTTTCTTCTTTTCATTTGCTCATATATCACACTGGTGGGGATATTTCAGCATTATCATACGGTTCATTGTTAAAATGCATATCTGTGGGTGGCGGGCCATTCTGATAGGTAGTGTAGTAGATAGTCAAGTAGTCTTGGAGTCGATCGGCTCGGTGAATTCGAACATTGTCTTCACAAATGTCTTTCTGTTCGTAAACGAAGGTGACGTGATGCTGTGTGAATGATTCCCGTTCCTATTGTTGGTGTGCTGATGGGCGTGAAGAGGGTGCGTCGCAGGCCGGAGGCACTGGCAGCTCACTGAGGCGGATAAACGTGTCGGGCGTGGGTTCGAACACGCGCACGAGCAGTGTTTTTTCGCTTTTCTTCAGGTTAAAAAGAACACGAGAACTTCAAAAAAGAGATCCTATGACGAAGCGCAAGATATCCGTGAATGCCTGACCATTTTAAGACTTCAATAAAAAAAGAAGCAAAAAAAATAAAAAAGGAGTTGACAATCTCCATCTCAAACCACCACCCCATATCCCCAGGTCCAACGTGTTCCAGCACACCATGCGACGGGGGAGATACTCTGCAGCGTGAAGCCTCCCTGAAGTATGCTCTCCATTTCCTAGGGCCCACTAGTCGACACTGGCTACCCAAGTGGATAGTGGACCACCGCGGCATTTGCGCTGGGCGCGACCCGGGGGTTCTGATGGAAGTGGGTATGACGGAATGAGAATATTAAGCGCCTTCTACCCATTGAACCATTACAGTTAAGAAATTTTGCGAGATTTTCGACTTATATGGTACCCCTCGGATTCTTGGACGGAACGTGTTCTCATTGGTTGGGGCTGTGCCCCACTCTTTGCCGACTCCGTGCCGGAGGGGACAGGTGCCGCCGGGTGCTGGGATTACGTACTCACTGGTGAGGGTGCAAGCGTGACGTTATCGCCGTTCTGTCTGTTAAATGCGACATCTTCTTCTTCACCATGGATTTTTTGTCCAGGCGTCGTGAGCGCAAGGAGTCGAGGAGGTAGTTTCTTTGGTCTTATTCACGCTCGTTTTTGACCCAATTGATTCGAGATAATCAATAAAATACGCTCTCTTCATTAAACTCCAAGCAAGCAGAAACAATACAGCTAGACATCTCTCCCAAATCGATCCGCGCACCATACCTCAACCTCACCATCTCACCAAACGCATCAAACCGCCATGATGCTAACAACAACCCCCTACCTCCGCATCCGGCGCCCCTCGCCCACAGCCGCCGAATTCACCGTCTCAACCCTGCCCCCACCAACCCTCGCGTTGCGCCTAACCCTCCTAACAATCAACATCCTGCGCGGCCTCACAACAACCATGATCCTCCTCTTCCTCTACGCAACCTACCTCACGCAAACGCCCTACGGGACAACGGAATCAACACACCCCCTCCTCACCTCGCCCCCCTTCACCACGGCCCTATCCCTCGCGCAAACAAGCGATCCCCGCTTCGCCGTCCCGCTCTGTCTCGCCACCCTCTGGACCCTCTCGCACCACCTGCACACAGAGGAATCCCTCCTCGTGCTCCGCGGCTTGGGCATACAGACGATGAGTCGCGGGAGTTCAGCGACGCGGTTTATCCCGACGGAGAAGATCCGGGACGTACTCATTAACGAGGCGTTTCGCGGGTTTGAGGTCAGGTATTATCTTGTTATTGTTGTTGAAGGGGAGAGTGATGTTGTGGTTGTTTTTCCGTCGCTTTTGCCGAGGAAGGCGATTGTGGAGAGGGTTTGGAGGGGCGTTAGGGAGTGTTTGTATGATGGGGAGAGCGGGGGTGGGAAGGGGAGGGGGGTGTAGATTTTGGGGTTGGGATAGATGGCGATTGATACCCGGGCCGATGGCCCCTTTTTGAACTTGAGTTTTTTTATAAGGATGGGGGTTATGGCTCTATGTGATATCTATGGATCGTGACTTGACCCCTTTTCCTCATATAACATTTCTCGTAATCTATAAACAACTTCGTGGCATGTCCAACGTAGTAGCATGATCTAAGCATCACCCTTCGCCGCCTCAGCAGCAGCAGCAGCAGCTTCCGCCTCCGCCTTCTGTCTCGCATAAACCTCCTCCTTATGCGCAGCGCTCTCAAACCCCCTCTTCCTCGCATCCTTATCATACGTCTCCTGCGGCGTCGCCAGTCGATCCTTCTTCAAAAGCGGCACATACGTACCAACACTGCGATCCCGATTGCCACCCTCAAAAACACGATGCGAGATCGGCGCATACAACTGACTAGGCTGGCTCAGTCTACGCGTAATATCGCCCTGCGTCGCCACAATACCAAGGAGTTGCGCCGCAAGTAACTCATCCATTTTCCGCTCGCGCCAGATCTCCCACATGTGATCGACCAACCCGGACGGACCGTGCGCGTTCGGGACTACGTCCTCGCCGACATACACCCATTCCATACCGTCCTGGCGCGTCGGGTCATCGAGGTCCTTAGGGAACAGACAATTCCAGAGAACAAGGGGCGTCTCGTTCGCGAGGACGTACGCCGGCCGTCGGGGCTCGGCCTCAACATCTAACAACTTATCGACGACGGAGGGATCCTCGAGGCCCTGTGCGACGGCGAAGAGGACGGCGACCATGCAGCGGATCTGATGCCATAGGAAGGCGGAGCCGCGGACGTGGAAGTAGTAGACCTTGGGGAAGGATTTTTTCTCGGTGATTTCGGTCGAAGATGATTGAGACTGAGACTGGGACAAAGAAGGAGGCAGGAAATCAGCACCATGCAAATACGGCAACGCCGTCTCGACATCCTCGACCTCGACGATCTCGCTCGCGAAGATCCGCCGCTCGAAGTTCTGCTGGCTCTTACTCCCGTCAATACGGCAGAAATTCCGGAAATCGTGCACGCCCTCGTACCGCTTGGCCGCGTCGCGCATGGCCTCGATATCAAGCCAGCCGTCCTTCGGCGTGCGCCGCGCCTTCGGATCCTCGTAGCTTGTCGGTAAGGGCGCGTACGCCGGCTGCGTGAAGAAATACCGGTACTGTCGTTCTCGACAATGGTGGCGGGCTGAAAAGTCCGCCGGGGTGGTGGGACACCAGGCCAGGATGCGGATGTCGGGGGGTAAGAGACGGTTCAGCAAGCGCGCGTAGGGGAGTTCATCGAGTAAATCATTGAACTCGGGCTTCTCCCCCTCCTTTTCCGTCGCAGGCAATGGCCGTCGACTCCGCAATCTGATAGCAATGACCTGCCCAAACGCACTCACGCCACGATCCGTGCGTCCGCACTTCGAGTACTCCCACGGATCAAAATTGACCTCGTCCGGGTTCTCGGGGAAAATCAGACACCCCTTGACCAGGGCCTTCCACAGCTCCTCTTCGATGGAGGGCAGTTTGCCGCTGGCTTGGTACTCGAAGCCGCCGTAGTTCTTGCCCAGGTAGGCGAGCTTGAGGGCGACGAGGCGGGTGGAGTACTTGGCGGGGTCGACGACGCCCTTTTTTTTCTTCTTCTTGGGTGCGCTCTCAGTTTCTTCTGCGGGAGAACTTTCAGGCTCTGAGTGTAAGGGGACGTCGGCGTCGACTAGTTTGCGCTCGAGCGCTTGGATGCGCTTGATCAGCGCGTCTTTGGTCCAGCGACCGTACTCGGTCGGACGCTTCTTGTCCATTTTTGTGAGGGGTTTTGATGGGAGTGTGGAGTAGAAGCTGCTCTGGACCCGACTATGGCATTGCGCCGCGTTGGTATAGATGTTGATGTTGATGTTGCTGGTGATGCGCGATGTGGTGATGACTAGGTGTAATAATTGGTGCGATCTGCCGCCGAGATGGGGATGCCAATTGCGATGAGTGGCGCCGAGGGACCACATACAGGCGCCTTCCTGTCTGCGCCTTTTTCTCCTTTTTGAAATAAAATGAAATAAATATTCTTAAAATTTATTCCTTTTCATCTCTTAAAGTCTTTTTTATTGATTCGTATGAATTTGAATTGAATGAAGCTGTTTGGTTCTTGTTGAGTTGAAATTGTTGAACAAAGAAAGTCTTGATGCTGGTTATCGATAACGGGTTGCGCTGAGGTTGTGAAGGAAGCTCACTAAAGTCGAAGCGCAGGGAGACCCAGATCCGTGCCGCTGTTAGTGCAGCCAGCGAGTCATCTCCTATCTCACTCTCACCAGATTCATGAGTTCGATCTTAATGAACAAACATAGATACCTATTCAATAAAGAATAATTAATTCCAATTAGATGGAGGAACACACCGTCAGAATCCTTCTACTCGGCGATGAGAAAGTAGGAAAGACAACGTTTCTCTCGTGCGTACGATCTCATCTCATCCCTTATCTCTCATTCACTCACTCATCACAAGACACACAATTAACATGAAAACAGTCGAGTCAGCAAAGGCATCCACACCCTCGACGGCGACGCACCCATCTCCTTACTACGCGACATAGACCAACCCTTCATCTTCGAGCTGCGCAACAGGCGACATGCATACCGTCTTGAATTCTACGACACCGCGAGTCCCGAGAACTGGCGTCTGCTGACGGAACCTGATCTCATCCTCATATGCTACGACATCAGCCAGCGATCGAGTCTAGTCAACATGGAACAAGTCGTCAGTCCTTTCATCCCTTTCTTTCCTTCTTCTGTTCCATTTCTTGTTCTTCCAATTCCATTTCTGACTCTTCCATCCCGTTTCTAACCCGCACGATAGTGGATCAAAGAAGTCCGCACCGTCTTTCCCAGGGGAGATCGCATTCCCATCATAGTCGTCGGCTTGAAAAGGGATCTGCGCTCTGAAGATGATCCTAATGGTATTCTGCTACCCCAGGAAGGATACAAAGCCGCGCAGGCGCTGAGAGCGGATAAGTATGTCGAGTGCTCGGCTGTAACGGGCGAGCTGCTCAAGATGGCATTCGAGGAGATCTGTACGACGGCAGCGAAGACGAAGACGGAGGTGGGCGGGCAGAGCGATGGCGGGTGCGGGTTGATGTAGTAATTGGCTCCCGTGAGCCGTTCCGAGTTTTGCCAAGCCTTCTTTCGAGTAATTCCATTCATGCGCTTTCAATTAATTTTTTCGAGGTAGAAATCAATCAGTCTCCATAGCCTCCGCCTCCTCAGCCGGCGGGAACTCGCCCAGCACCTCAATGACAATGCCAATGATCTCCTCCTGCTGCTGCTCCGTGTAGCGCTCACCCATATCCTCGAGCACGGCATTCAGCGCCGCGTTGGAGGTCGGCCGCATGTTGACGATCATGATGCATTCACCCCGCGTGATGTTGTACGGCTGCAGCTTCTTGAGCAGGAGCGGGATGGCAGCGACATCGAAGGGCTGAGGCTTCTGGCTCAGAGGACCGGGGAAGGTCTCGAAGTATCTGATTACCTGTGTGCGTGTAAGTCATATTATATGAGTGATGGATATGGAAGATCATACCTCGCCTCGTACTCCTTCCAGATTCGCTGGGCCACGCCGCTTCTGCTCCTTGTATTCCTTGGCCTGCTCCGTGAGGAACTTGTAGACCTCGGCGTTGGTCAGGACGGCGTTTTGTGCTTCGAGGATTCTCATTTTGACGATTGATTCACTTAAGCTAACAAACAATCAGACTCAATTGATAAGAAATCAAGTTCAATTACTTCTTTGCTGGTGTTGTTGTTTACTGATTTCAGTTGTGAATGAGAACGCAGTGAAAGTTGAGAGTTGCCCTGCCAAAAGTTCACAGCCAATTGTCGACCGTGAAAAAGCTCCCCAGACTGTTTGGCACGTGGTGGGCACTGGCAAAGTGGGGCGTTAACTCCGACGGACATTCGCCTTCGCCATCATCTCAATAGATGTTCCAATGTGATCTTCTTATTCTCATCACTTCTTGCTCTATTTTATACCTTCTTTTTCTACTTTTCGACTTATCTCCAAGACGATGGTATGCATGCACTCTATCTTTTCTTTCAATATGAGCCGATATGCGGAGTAAAGGGACCGGACCTTTCTATCATCAAGAAAGCTACGGAATAGGTATCATGATGCTCGATGTGTCCCGGTCGCAGACGATGAGGTTCATCTACCCGATTCTCATGAATTGATGGCAGATAAAAGTATAGTATGCTGACTGGTATTGTCTCTACTCGGCTGCCAGGATTGCATGAGCCAACATCAAAACATCCCATAAAAGTTGCAAGCCCCTATTGGCCTCCCCTTCTCCCTAGGAGAAGTTCGTAAACAACCACTTCAATCACGATATGTAGTTGGAGTTCCGATTCACTGCATCCGATCGTCGCAACATCAGTGGCGACAACCCATAACCATTTCGCACTTATAGCCGATCTACTCCAAATCGTACAACCCTCCATCGAATCTTCTTCGAAGGACATCGAAGCAATAGTCCATAGACTAAAGACGATCCGGTGATCTCAATCGCCTTCGTGGCGAGCTTCCTCTCTTACTCCAAAGCTTCCATCCCTGAACTACACTATCCGGACAACTGCACGACCCCGGACACCTCGAATAGCTGACTGATCAGGGTCCCAGCGCGGGGCCCACGTGGTGGCGAACCATGAATGCGGAGAGCATGGAAAGTCAAATCCTCATAGATAATCGACGTAGATCTCGATTCTCCTGGCCGTAGTGGATGTAGACTGCTACGTGCCTGATGTCATGATTCATGGGGGTTATCAGACAATCCCATTCATGTCGTGTATAAACAGCCCCTTTCATTCCAAGTCCCGTAGCCCGTCCTTCCTAACCTCCCAAAATCATCGTCACCTTTCCTGTAAACAAGACAATTAGCCACAATGCCATCAGATGACCACAACAACACCGATCCCCAACACACAACGGTATGTCCCCCCTTCAATGTACATCCAAAGAAAGATCTGATAATCCCCCCACAGCCAGGAAACCGCGACCGCGCCCTCATCGACAAACTCAAACACGCCCTCCGCCCCGCCGACGCGCGCACCCCACCGCCCCGCGCCGACACCACGCACGACGGCCGACACGGCGGCATCGAAGTCGTCATGGAGCCGGGGAAACGCGACCCGCACGACGACGCATCGCCAGGCGGGGAGCCGTTCGGGATGCAGCAGCAGCAGCCGCATCATGCGCGGCGGGGGTCGGCGGGCAGTATTCTGGAGCGGTTGTATCATCGGCATGAGGGGGAGCATTCGGCTGTGATTGGGCAGGGGGAGCAGAGGTATCGGGATGCGAGTGCGGATAAGCCTGTTGAGGAGAGTCGGGTGCTGGGGAATTTTTATCAGACTATTCGGGATGATTTTGGGGGTTGAGGGGGAGTATGGATAAGGGGTAAGGGGAGAATGGAAGTGCTGCTGGTTGCGTATTTTGTGTCATTTTGTGTGATTGTTTTTGCATGTTGGGCGATGCGTTTTGATGTATATGTTGACTATCATCTTTTCAAATAAAAGCATCATATTCCGCGGAGGCGGTGCGTCCCCTTTCACAGCCTCAGGTTTGTTCTCTTCTGATGTTGACGGTTAGGAGTATGGCCTTTGCTGTCATATTCGGCATTATGGGTGGTTATTCTGCAGAATGAACCCATGGAAGGGAGAGATACGGAATCTGTGGTATAATATCGTATTTTGGTGTTCTCCTGAAGAATCACCTTGTGTTCCTATTGACCCCCTAAACGATTGGTTTTACGGCTGTGGCCCGAATGAACAGGGAGAACCGGAAACCTGAAGTTCAGCGAGAGGGGATTCCTGCTATGTGTACGATGCGGTAAATCTCTAATGGCCATATACCCTGCTGAAGTCTCCCATGAAAGAATCGCTGTCATCTATGGTGGCTTCAGTGTGCACGGAACTGCTCATGTTGGGTCATGGTTACGAATTGGAGTCCTGATACATGCTTACTTTGTAGAAACGTGTCTTGAGTAATGCACACAGAATCTTGGGGCATAGAATACTCTACTGTGAGAATGATGTTGACCCAATGGTTCTCCCGGGCACTCGGGCCATTGCATCCCTTACTGACCCTGAGCAAAGCCCCTTATGGTCAATGAGCTTTGAATCTTATCATGGGCACCGTTATTCAGGTTGCCGAGTCAGCGGTTGTATCCGCAACTTCTGCTTGCGCTTGTTCGATCTCATCGATCTGCTGTAGTATCGCGTCCCTCCAATCATTATAGTCGCGTCGTTTCTGGTCTGTCATGTCCCACTTACTTTGCAGCATGGTATCAGGCCTCTGGATATGAAGCTTCGCACTGATATGGCCGTCTTCTTGGTCTGTGTCGACATCATGAGCAGGGTCTTCTGACCTCGGCGCAGATCGTTTGAGCATTTGTTCGAACCCAGCGAACCACTCTTCCTCATGCCAGCCCCTTTTGATGATCTCACTCATGGCCTTATCAACGTCTTTCGGGGTGATATCGGTCCACTCGAGCCAGAGCTCATCCTCGTCCATTCCCTCGCGAGTGATCTTCTCCTGTGCATGGTCAAAAATGTGGAGGACGGACTTCCGCATTTTCGAGTACTGCTTGTCGTCTAGGTCTTTGCCTTGCACCATGACATATAACTGCCCTGCAACCAGACAATACACGCCCGCTAATAACGCCGTCACATGCGTATTGACCCACTGATCTTTGGTCCGTTTGCCATGTGGTGCAATAATCGTCTGCATTCCGGCCAGGACAGTCCGGCCAATGCTCGCCTGGTCTAACTCCTTGCATAGTAACTGAATGGTCGGCCGTATCCACGCGGGTATAATGCTTTCAGAGCCTCCAGCTTTCCTCTTTGCAGGGATTCGCGGCGTAGGTGTCGGTTGTGATTTCAACGGTGTTTTCGACGGTGTTTTAGAGGGCGTTTTGGTGGGCGAGTTGTCACCCTTGGGATTTGCAGGAGTGCGCTTCTTGGTTGGCGTTTCGTTGGCAAGTTCAATCCGAGACGGTGTCCTCTTAGCACTACTGAAAAGACCCGACTCCCTTGCTTTTGCACTTGGCGTCCGTATGCGCCCGGGCATATCTATTAAGGTCGCGGGGAGAACATTGTCGAGGTGAGCGTACAAACGCTTGTACAAGCGCGGCGGAATAGGTGGGCGCACTTGAATAGGTGGTAGGTCGAGAGAAATTTTGAGCCTTTCACAGGCGATATGGGCGCATGCATATGGCCTGGCGACTTCTTCGTCGACCTTGAGAGCACCCGCGCTGTGACGCGACTGGGCGAGAAGGGACGATGCAAGCTCGAGCAGAGGTTGTGGTAGGGAGGTCGAGCTTGGCAGCAGAGAGTACAGCGTTGGCTCTAACGTGCGACTCATCTTGACGAGAAGATAGACAACTCGTACTCTGTGATATCGACTTGAGAGATGGTGTTGATGTTGATGTTGATGTTGAATTTGGAGTCAACCTGCTAGGCGCGACTACGGAACAGCTACGGATTACCGCCAATAGCAACTGCCGGCGCAGTTTCGGTGGCTGATTGTGGCTTGACGTGGCTGGTGGTTGAAGTCAATTCAGATGATGATCGAGAGAGGTCTCTCTGCTTTCATCTGTCCATCTTCTCATCAACTCTTATCTCACACGTGTGATCAACCTATGTTGTTCTGCTCGAGCAGCACTCTGCAATTTGGCCAATTCAGGTTTTCCTAATTTGGTTGATGACTAGTGTATCAACTTTGGTCATGCTTTTCGCGAATTTCCATCTCACAGCCTTCATACGGAATACTGGAATGCTCCAACTTCAACCCACCGTGAGAGATACATATTCCGTACACACGCAGTTCCAGACTGATGGCACGGAATACGGAATGTTCTTCCCCGCTTGCTTTGAAACTTGCATATCGGTTGAGAACCTGAGAGTATAGATCTCATCAGTCATCGGTGATCTGAAGATTTAACAATCCCCTCCGATAAACGCTGTGACCATTCATATGGAGACTTACCAGACATCACACAATTCTCCTCAGTTCCTAACATATTAGCTACGACCTTTTGATATTTTACTATTCGCCGTCGCTGTGTATCCGATAGTCACTGTGATTATTCAGGTCTATTCTTCAGTTCCTCAGTTTCCATTACACCGACTGTTTGCAATGATTGCCCCGTTAGACCCGGTGATCACGGCATTATTGATTGCCAGGACGGCAGTCATGTAGGTACCCGATGCGCCAGTGACCAGCAAGACGGAATATTTGCCTTGAAACATGCTCGAAGATGCAGCTCGCCTGAGTGAGGAATATGGCGATATTAGGACTCGCTTGAGTTAGGCGGCCGCGGGAAAGATAAGGCCTGGGAGGCAAAAGGAGGCGCTGCTGAATACGAAGCTGAAGCTCGACTTTACAGCGTCAACATCCTCTAAGCCACCCGCGTTTTAGAGCACTTTGTTAGAGCAACCTGTGGCGTCGCGTAGCCCCGATTCTGTCAGATCCGATTCGGAGTCCGGACTCGTATCGAACCCATCGACCCTTGCACTCTTCGACACTCACCCTTTGTCCTGCATTTCCTCTCCAAAGACCAGCCAACTACGATACCAATTCTTCTAACCTTTGAGTAATCCGTATTGTCGCATTGCTGATCGCACCATTACATTGTATCTAACGACAAACGACAAAGTCAAAGCGCTCAATCAAGATGCATTCCACCGTTATCGCAGTCGCTGCTGTGCTCGGCGTCACTGGCGTCCTTGGCCATGCCCATGACCAGATACCTGTCGCCCCTGAGGGTGCCAATTGGATGCTGAAGCACATGATCGGTCCGTGAACATCCTGTTTACATTGCGACAAACACCAATCGCATGCACGCACAATGAATTGACTAACGCGCTTTGCTACAGAGGAACACCACATCACCGACTTCGACTCGTCCTCTTTCTTCGGCTTGCACGACTTCAACACCAATGGCCGTTGGGAGGTCGATGAAATGCTGCGCACCTATGGTTTAATGGACGAGTCCAATCGAGACGTTCCCGCCTCCAAGCGCGAAGAGTTACAGCGCCAATTGCTCGATCTCCTCGACACCGACAAAGACGGTTCCGTCTCGCGCATTGAGTTTACGACCTTTATCGCAAACGGCGGTGAGCTTCCGGACCTCGGTACTGGTCCCGGTCACCATGGCGACGACGAGTATGAGTACGAGATCCACCACTTCGAGAAGTATCACAATGAGGACAGTACCGTTGAAGAGCTGAACCACCCTGAAGACATTGAACATTTCCGCAAGCACGAAGAGATGGAAGACGAAGAGGAGAGACTTGAGGCGCTTGACCGCATGGCCATTGTGCACGAGAACATCCCGTCCAAGTTCAGGAGATCCAACTGATGATGATTATGACGACCACGAAAACTACGACACACGACTATGACGATTGTTTGAACTTGCATGCATGTCGTCGCCCTTTATTTCTCGAATATCTTTGGAGGTTTGTCTTATTCGCCTTGTTTATATTGAGCGTGGTATGGCGTCTGGATGCCTGGTTGTACGTTATGGGTGTATATAATGAAAGTAATGTGTATATGCACGGAATATATTGCTGGAGATGACACCAGAGAGAAGAGGTCTGAGAGGGTTGAAGACCAGGAGGTATATACCCTTCAGACAAAGTAATAATGCACAATGTGTAATGAACACAGGATTCAGTTCCTCATCTCACGGGTTTCTCTCTCATCTGTGCAAGTCCAAAGTCAAGTCAACGTCTTCTGTGATATTTCATCTACCAACCCAACAGCATCAACCTCCTCCTCCCTCTCAACACAAAGATCATACACACAATGCCAAACTCCCGGCGCAAACGTCTTCACCATCTCAACATGTTCCACCCACACCCTCGTGCCCCTTTCCGCCCTCCTCTTAAACCACTCCTCAATCTCCCCCTTCTTCGCCTCAACATCAGCAACACCCACATTCTCATGCAAATGCAACCGCACCTCCCTCGTCTCCCGCACAACCTCCCACGCCGTCTCCCACGCATCCCGACACGTCGGCAACAACCCCATATTCACATGCTTCACATCCCTCATCCTCCACTCCTTCCCTTCCCCGGCAAGCTCATCCAATCTCCTAACCCGTTCCGCAGCCCGTCTATTATCCTCAAGAAACACAACAAGTCTCTCCTCACCACCCAGCACCTCCCTCAAAACTCCATCATCAACATCCTGCGACCGAATAACCCTAACCCCCCACCCATTCGCCACCGCCCCCCTCCTCAACCCCTCCACACTCCACGGATTCAACTCCCAGCACAAAACCCGGAATCCAAGCTTCGCATAGCTAAACGCGAAATACCCAATGCCCGCATATAAATCCACCGCAATCCTCCCCACCCCACAACCAAAAGTCAAAACGCGCGCTTTTTCAGTGATGTTCCCCCGGCTGAACATTGTCCATCGTGGCGCCCAGACTTGCGTGAGACTGTTTTGCTTTGTGGACACCCAGAATGCAGCTGTGAAGTCTGTTGTGGAGGGAGGTGTGGAAGTGACGGGGGGCCCGAAGGAGCCGTGGATCATGCGGAGACCGCTTGGGCTGCGGAGGATGTTTTCGCTGCTTGAGGTTGAGGAGGAGGTGGAATGGAGGGGGATTCCTTCGTTTATGGCGAGGTGTGTTGATGAGGGATTGATTTGCGAGAGGAGGGAGGGCCAGAGGGTTTTTGCGGCAGCTTGTATTCCCTCTGGCGTCTCATTCTGCTCTGCATGCTGCTCTGGCGTCTCGTTCTGATTCGAGAACTCAGCTTGATCCTCTGAGTTGACCTGAGGCTCCAAAATCGCCCGCCAAGCCACCGACGTAAAAGATCCCGTCGGCAAGAGGACTAGCGGTCCATACGCCGTCCATCTCTTCGGCGCCTCGGCGAGGAGACGGGCGAGGTCGTGTTGAGCTTTTAGGTTTGGTGTGAGCGCATTGTGCCAGAGTGTTATGGCGGTTTCAATTGGGTTTTTCTTTGGGCGCGGGGGTCGCTTTTTTGAGGGCGCGGGTTGTGAGGACATTTTGAGGGTTGTTGTTGTGCGAGGTAGGTGACGGGAAGTGAGAGGTGAGGTGGGGCTGGTGGAATTTGAGGTGAGTGAAGCTTGTGATAGTGCCCACTTGACGGCTTGACGGCTGGGTGTGAGGTGTGAGATACTATTCCGTACTACACGCAATGAACAATCGCATTCAGAGATCAATTAGATAAATTACTTTATAAATTTATCCATACCTACTGATATACGGGGGTTATTTTGAGTATTATTGTCTGTCTTTGCGAGGTATTTTGTATGGGTGTATTCCGTACCTAACGGATGTGAGTGTGAGTGTGAGATCAGACTCACCTTCTCACCTCGTTCCAATCAAGGAACATATCAATCTACATCACAGAGTCTCTAGGATTATAACATATTACGCTTGAGAAAACAAGTTCGAATGAAAAGACAACCTCAATTGCTTTAACAGGTTGTTTGACGAGCATTATCTAAAGACCGCTCGTCGGACTTACAAGCGAGATATCGGTTCCTCAACTTGACCCCTGTTCTCAACATCTATAAGATACAACACAAACCTCATGAACCCTCAATCGAATCAATTCTCAAAATCTAGTCCGTTCTCTCTTAATATCAATGCAGACAACCGCACTCGACATAAACCTCCGCACATCAGGAAAAGACCACAGCATGAAACCGGTTTGTTGCGTTGCGATCACGGACTTGTGAGGAGAACATCCACGGACCATTTTGGGGTAAAACTCACGGAAACAGCCCGTTGTCGCACGTGTGTGTGTGTGTCTCCCTGTTTTCTCCGTTGCTGTAGGTATGGCGAACTTGCAAATCTAGATCACATGAATGGATGGATGGCGACTCAAGCAAGCAAGCTGCCGTGCGACACGAGCGCCGATCGTGCTTCCTTGCCATGTTCTAGAGTAGGCAACGACATTGCCTCGATTGCCTCAAGAGCGTACACATCCCCCATACGAATGGCATATTGAAGAAGTCCTGTTCTAGGTCCTATCAGGTCCTACCGGTATAATCCGGGGTAAGTACTCAAAGAACGTGGTCCAGCTCGGATTACAAACGGAATATCGGAGATAAAACGGTGTACGGACGCCAAGATGTCTAAGAATACATTTGACGTCTGACCAGAGGGAAGAAGTTGTCTCGGTTGATAACCACAATACGTAAGAGGCATTGATTGTCGTACGGGGTTGGAGCGTCTCGCCGGACGGCATACGCCGGGGATGTGATACAGCATGGATGGAAGATTCGATGGAATCTTGGCATGTGTATGCGATTTTTTGGGATTTACTGTTCTGAATTGTAAGTAAGTGTAAGTGAGTGAGTGAGTGAGTTGAACGGAGGTTTCTCCCCGGTGTGATGAGTTGATCCGGACATTGATAGCAACACTTTAGCGATTCAAGCATGATAAGCATTTGGAAGAGCTGACCTCATTTTCACATTGACCTCATTGTCACAGGCAGTCCGATAACTACCCGCTATCAAAACATCAACGTCAGAACAACACCCACCCGCTACACGATGTCATGAGAAAAAGTGACAGGAAGGCCCTGCATGTGCGCAAGCTTCGCAAGTAGGTTCCGCTTTTAGCAACTCCTTGGACCATGGGGCTTGCGCAACCTCTTTAGATCCGACTCCCGTACCACTTCCGTAGCACTTCCGTAGACATTCCGTACACAGAAGGGACCATGGTTGGGACCTCTGTTCTTAACACTCCATTTACGGATCCGCGATTTAAAAGTACTGCGTCCACAATAAATGCATACAAAACCATAGATGCATATTACAATAAAGTGGGCCCACAACCCTCACATATTGCATTGAGAGACTACAAGTGAGGCTACGATTCTACTATTAACACGGGAGTCTAACGATACGTCGTCGATATAACGACGACAAGTTGAGTTATCGAGACATATGAACGATAGAAACGAAAGGCACACTCATACACTATCACGGTACGCTAGGCTTCTCTTTGATCCGTCCTTCGACTCGCTGAAGTGACGTTAATATATCGTCAAAAGTGCGTTGGCAACGTCTATATAAGGCTGTGTAAGTCCCCAGGCACCCTCCCAAAAATCTTCCCTTCTTTCTCTTCTCTTCTCCTCCAAGTTCGGCATCTCGACGATTACCTGGCGAACCTACAGATAATCCCACCATGCCTCCCAAAGTCGTCAACAAACCAGCTTACGCACCGGATTTGCTGGTCAGACCTAAGGCCATGGGCCCTCCCAACAAGACTGCCTGCTTCCCCTGCTGGTCGGCAGCATGCCACAGCTTCAATCCAGCCGTCGGCGTCCCGTTCACGGTCAAGTGCCGTTTCACTGAAACCAATTCAGTGCTATGTGGCTTGTGCAATGAGCGCAAGGACACCTGCGAGGCCGTACCGCCCCCTCACCGTGCTGTCGACGTCCCGTTTGACTAATTGAATTGAATACAGGTCCCGGGCCTCATGGAATTTGATGAGATCCGTGTCATCGAACTTCTAAAAGCCGCCGAATCGCTCTTCGAGGAGCAGGCCACCAGTGAAGAAGACACGGACGAGTCCGTCGATGAAGACGACCGCGTCTTTGACTGCCCGATGAATATTCGTTGTGCCATCGCCACCGTTCAGTTGCGATTGGTTGTTGCCTTCGTTCATTCTGTCAGTGAGCATGCCAAGTCTCACCACATCAACGTTCCGTTGAGTGCTCGTGGGGAGGCCGCCATCAAATACAACAACGCCATTCACCAGCGCGACACTCAGCAGCGAGGTGGCATTGCTCCCATTAAATCCAACTCGGTAGGCATCCGTTTCGTCCCCGTGGAGGTTTCGCTAACGTAAAGCAGAGCGAGACCGTCAAAGCCAAGTATCAACGCTTGGCCATGCTTAGAATGAACTATCGTGACAAGGGCTTTCAACACTGGTCTTCGTCTGTGTTGGCCTTTCGAGAGGAACTTCGCCGTGCCTGTGGCGAAGAGTGGAAGAGAAAATGTGAGGAAGCGTTGAAGAAGGTGGAGGAAGATGTGTTCTTGTTTTAATCGACGGGTATCCGTTCTGTCTTCTCCAGAGGACCGTTGTAAGGGGGCCAGCCGTATACGCAATTGTCTGGCTGTAAACACGCTATTAGCTGCTTTCTGATTTATAAATAAACAATACATGAACCTTGTTGCCATTTCATTCAAGCCGTTCGTTGCCTTTCCGTCGAGGTGTCGTATAAGGGTGGGGGCTGTTGACTGGTCAACACACCTGTAAACGAATCGTGGTCGTCCCGGACTAGAGAATGAAGACGCGTAAGCACACCACCAAATCCATTCAAGGCAAGTGGACGAGTCAATACAACCAAGCCGGCTTCAATTTCGTCAGAGGCGCCGACTCTCCGTTAGCGTACCGTACAGCACGTATGTTAAACGTCATAAACAACAACACCACCACCCATAACGACTCGTTGCCATCCCGCAAGGGTATCGCATTTCTAACTCGCTAGGGTCAAATAGAAGCCTGTCTCCCTGAATTAATCTGTAGACTCCCTTCTACCCTGCTGTTCTTCAACTTCAACCGGCTCCGCTACGGAACCACAACGTCCAGAACTCCAGTATACTCTTCACGTATTCAGAATTCTCAGCTTCATCTATATACCAACGGCAACATGGCGAATATAGGTCGTGACGGCGCGCCAACGCAGTGCTGCCTCACGTGCCTTAAGAGTCTTGCCAAAAAGTTCAATCCAGCTGACGGCGTGCCTCTCTCCATTCCGGACTGTCGACCCCTCTCCGCCGATCCGTCGAAGTGCGAACCATGTAGGAGGAGAAAGTGTGAGAAGGTAAGTAAACTTATCGCCTGGCTTCCGGTGAGGTATCGTTGACGTCCCTAGATACCCGATCTATTAGCTTTCGACTTCGAGAGAATGAGAGCCATGACTACGCTGTTGTTCGACTTCTTCGATCCACAGTTTGATGATGACGATCGCCTCATTATAGAGAATGGCAGGGTGGTGTGCGATGCCCCGGTGGTCCTCCGACAATGCCTTGCCGAATTACAGCACAATGCTTTGACCATGTTTCTTCACATTGTGTCATCGCACCGCCGTATCTACCATCTTACCCAGACTTCAGGTGACACTGCTATCCAGTTCCACGCCGTCTACGATCAGTTGGTGGAACAACGACGGGACCTCGTATCACGTAGATTCGTTCCCCTCTCTTTGCCCGCTGTAGGTTCGCCGTAATACCGTTCAAATCACGATACTTATATCAATATAGACCCGCGCTCAACAACGTCGACATGACGCTATCTTGCAGCCTCGCTTATTGCCACGAGACCCATACTTTCAAGCCTGGTCGTCGGGGGTCCGTACCTGGTTCGCCATGGCTCGTGGGATTCTGGCGAGACATAAGAAGGAGCTGGCTGAAGATTTTGACACGCTGATGGAAGAGGGTGAAACCACGGAATACTTCACGTTTTATTAACGGAGATTGGTCGGTAAAACGGCGATGGATTGACGAGGCGGTGTGATATATGAACGGTAGTATATGTGTGCATCTGGCAGTTGTTTCTGTAGTTTGTTAGGTACCGAATACGCAGCGATTTCTCCACGAACCAATTCATAAGTACCTGGTAACATACATGTTTCAATTGTTGTGTCATCGTCGACCTCCTCGTCTTCATCGTTCTCCTCTTGTATTCTTAAATTTTTCATTAACGAGGATAAGGCGGGTCTTCCACGGCGTCTCCTCGGTCCGAATGTCTGTCGACCTTCGATGTATTCGTTGCCGCCGTTGCATTCAATAACCTTCTTGATGTGTTCAGGGATTCGTTCAATCCAACCCTGTATTCTGGACTGCGGGAGTTCGTCCCAGACCTTTGTCCACCTTTTGACGGCTTCTGCACGGCTCGTTGGCGGCCCGTAGAATGTTGTTCGACGTTTCATATAAAACCAACAAGGCTCAATGGCATTGAGGTCCGGGGAATTTGGGCACCAGGTCATTCGCCGTACATTCGCCATCGAATAGAAGCGCATTTGAACTTGGTGGTTATGGCTAGGAGCCTTGTCTTCCTGAACTACGGTATCCGGTCGGTTCTTCGACGCTTCCTGGGCGAACGGGAATAATTTTGGGTGCAATATCTCCTTTTGGTATCTCCACCAGTCCACCCCATCCCCTGGGGCCCTGTCTAGCAGGCCGTTCTTCTTGTTATAATTCCACTTCGTTCTACGAGTCTTCAGACCAAGTGCCGTTTTGGTTGCAATTCGTTGTTCTTGTTTCTCTGACCATGCTGCCCGATGTTCCTCCTCCCATTCGTCATTGAACCGCGCAATTACCTTCAAGGATTCGGCTCGTTCTTCCTTCGTTTCCGGTTGCCAGCAGTGACAGGGGCCCTTCAAATCATAAGAAAAAGCACCCCAAAACATGAATTCGCAAAACCCCTTCCAACGGACACGTATACAATGTTTCGTCACCGATTCGTTGGGTCGTCGCCAAACACGATATCCCCCTCGCCGAACACCGAGGAGGACAGCTGTTTCGTCGGTCCATATAATGTTCTTCCAATCCTCTAAGGTCCAGTCTTTGTGTTCCAGGCACCAGGCAAGGCGTTCCGCCTTCATATCGTCGGTTAAACCAGGCTTTTTCGTCGCCTTGGTTTTCGAAAAGCCCTCTCTCTTTAATATCAATCGAATCGTGGATGGGGAGACAACGAATCCTTGACGTGCCAACTCTGCCGAGAGCGCTTTACAGGATTTCTCTCAGCCAGCTTTAGACCCTGTGACGGTTTCCTTCATCTTCGTTCGGATCGGCGAGGTATCTTTGACGGGCCGACCACCTTTTTCTTCTTCAAACCAATCGTCTTTGACAACGATTTGTTGACAATCAGGGTCAAATCCATTCTTTATTGCTTTGGCATATATACGGTTGATCTGGGACCGGGACAGCTTCGTAACTTCGGCGATTCGTTGATTAGTATAGCCACCAAGAGGTGACTTCATAAAGGTGATGATGGCCTGAGTTGCCACATTGGTGTGCACCTTTCCTTTCCTTGCCCCTGGTATCTCCATGATGAGGATACGAACGAGCCGTCGACATCTCGCTAACGATCCGTTTACCTAGATGACATGCAAAAATTTACTCGATGGATGTTCAGACTATAAATTATCCGTCCATGTTCCGTCATCTCTTAGTTCCGTGGATGGGGCCCCAATAGGATGAGGAGTGCCTAACATTCAGCCGGAATTTCGGATTAATCGCTAGTCTCTTCAACAATTCGATGACGTCTCGTCAACATACCTAGCAGCTACGGATCACGTTTAACTCTAGATACACCAAAAGTTTACCAGTCACCATACTATTCGCTGTTCACGATGGCCTCAATCTTGCACTTCAAGTTGCAAAGTCGATTCACTCTTCTCTGCACGAGCTACGCGTGGGTAACGCGTCGATAACGCGTCGAAAAGGTGGCGGTGAGAACGCGAACCAAACTTCACAACCTATGGTCCACGATGCCTAATAACACAAAAGTCCTTTCTTCAGATCGTGTTTTTTGATGTAAATCGGGCCTACAAAACAAGAATTTGGAATTGTTGGATTAGTTATTCTGAGTTGATCCGTGGACTGACCGTTGGCGTGTTGTTCGTGATACGGTTGAGGTCCCCGATTCAATGTTGATTCGTCGAATGTCCGTCACCGTGACGCGTCAAGAATCCCGAACCCTTTGGCCCCTACGTCAAGACTTGGAGAGGAGTATTGGGCATACTCCTGTTGCAGCCCTGGTGTGCGAGGTTAAAACCCATGTTTTTCGTCGAAGTCTCGTCGAGGTCCCGTTTCTTCTTCCTCTTCATACTCATTACAAACCCGTCTCGTTGTCTACCCGTCAAGTCTCCGTCATTTATTCGTTCAAAAAATGGAACACAGCTCTCAACACGACGAA
This sequence comes from Xylariaceae sp. X3-2, assembly GCA_028637685.1. Lineage (NCBI taxonomy): Eukaryota > Fungi > Ascomycota > Sordariomycetes > Xylariales > Xylariaceae > Xylariaceae sp. X3-2. The sequence continues at coordinate 224,306 of JAJFDI010000003.1, forward strand.
CAACAGCAGTCCGATACGCTGGACTTCTATATGGCCTGCAGAGATACTGTTGTGTTGCAACAGGTCCTGCTTGAGGAAGACCTGCGAGAATACCTCTTCTCGCCAGAATGGAATGCTGCTCGCCGTGCGAGAAACCGTTCGGCGGCGATCCGCCAACTTCGCGGGCTCCGGCCCATCCCTCTTCGCGCTGCTGAAAATGCAGGTTCGTGTTCATCCGACCCCTTTACTCAACCTTGGCGATGCATTGCCGTCTCATTTAACATTTCTCTGTAGCTTCAGAAAACGTCCTGCATCTAATGCAGGATCAAGAGACTCAGACGGACCTTAATCGGTTCGTCGACGAAGAAAATGGCTCCAACAAGGAGCTCAACACCACCTCCTCCTCCGCTGGCCCTGTCAACCCCCCTGGGCCAAAAAAAGAACTCCAGTCCGCCGACGACCCGGCGACAACTCGTGTCGATGTTGGCAATTCCCTCGCCACAAACTCCGGCTCCGCCCCCGCCCCCGTCCCCGCCCCTGCCGCCGCCGTCCCTACTGCTGCTGCCTCTGCCAGTGCCCCTTCTAGTAAAGGGGACACCGACGGCACGATGGCGGCCCGGCCAAAGCGGTATGCCATTCCTACATTGCAGGGCGGCAAGATAAACAAGCCCTTTAAGATTCAAATGCCAAATCCTTTGGTGGTCTTGAAGGGCGGCGATAAGAGGAAACGGGACGACATTGAAGACGAAGAGAGCGATGCCCAAGCAAAGAAGTAACTGAGACGTGGTAATATCGTCAAGGTTACATCGTGGCATCGTAACTCTGATCTTGTAAGTGCAAATTACTTGTGGTTTGCTGGCCATTTACTCACCGCATGATTATTTAGGTGCTCGTCAACGTGGTAAAAGCGTTACGAGTCGTCGTATCTTCGTCGTCGGTTTGGGTATCCATCGTCACCCAGCTCTTTAACATGGTAAAAGCGTTAAGAGCCGCCGGGTCTTCGTCGCCATTTCGGCTATATCGTCAAGCTTCCTAACGTGGTAAAAACGTTAATGAGCTACAACTTTTCTTTGGTCAATGTCAAGAGTGGTATAGTTTTTCAATGTTTCGAGTCGTCAAGATTACGCCATGTTTTCTCAACCACCCCGGTCGGAGTATTATCCTTTGTTTGTTGGGCGGCTGTTGCCTTCTCGTCACCTATAATCGGTTCTTCGGGAGGCCGCCGGTGTGCCAACGTCGTATGTAACTCCGACGGATCAGGTGGTTTGAATTTTGTACGTTGACTGTCTCTTCTCAAGACCCATATTCGGGTCGTCGAGAAGACGTCATGTCATCGGTTAACTTTGTAAATCAAATAATGGCTACAGACAGACACATTTAATCGAATCTTTGAAGTATCGTCAACGTCCCGGTGTGTGGATTAAGGGCTCAAAGTATGCAGAAACTGTGATAATTCATCGAAATGCATTTAAAGGTTTGTATGCATTTCCTGGTGCACGCAGAATGCATTTACAGGCGTGTATGCATTTATTGTGGACGCAGAACTTTTAAATCGCGGATCCGTATATCACCCTATCTAGTCCGGACAGGGGCTAGCTGTGCCGTGATAACCTGTTTAACTGACGTAGGGTAATGGTTTCTTCTGTCAGGTTGGTTGATTCTGGTTTCCTGTCTCCGCCAAGTCGTCCTGACCCCGGAACCAACCTTCCACCCCAAGCTGAACCCAACCTCAGCTTTCCGCTCCGAGGCGGTATGTATGTCCGTTAACACAGAGTCGATAAAACACGAGCCGTTGGGCCGCGTTAGAAATCTCGATATATTGGCAATACCAAGTCCCAGAAATGGGCTGATAAGAAGCAAACCCGGGCCGTATTCTCCCATCGTAAGATGTTGCACGACCAAAACAAAAAACAAGCAGCGCCGAGTCCCGACGCAGCGGGTTCGCATAAGCCAAGGTAAAATTCGTACATATGCGCCCTTCCCCATGCAAAAGAATTTGTAAAAATAACCGGCCGGAATTCGGAGTTTGCTTATCATTTCTGGCGACTAAAACGTAACTGCACTTATCAATCACTTTTTGCAGCCGAATTCTTCCAACCCGTCGACAACCGTCGCATGAAAAGAAAGTGAAGAATTTCTTATGTAAATACAAAATGTAACAGCCCAACCGTAAGGCTTCAATGTATGTACCTACCACCCGTAGCGGACCGCTGCCTAATGCCAGGTAACTAAACCACGACTTTGTCACGTCACGTCATATCCCGTATCCTTACGCCATTCGCAAGACCACATGTCAAAACTCCGCGATACAATTTTTTTCTCGCGATCGACATTCCTAGTTCCTGTATTTAGTGGACATCCCATCCAATGCCGTACACTAGGTTAGGTACCTAAATGGCCATGGCGACCTCCCTCGTCTGGACTCTGGCGTCAAGGGTGGAATATCTGCTGCAGACGGATAACGCATTGTGACAGTATCTCTCGTACTGTGTCCAGGCTGCTTTTCGCGAGTCACGGAGATGGGTTTTTTGTACGTACGAGATATCGCGAAATATTGCGTATCGCTACATCCCCTGCTGCGTAGTAAACCAACATCCAGTTTGGCCATTACCTAGTAGTACCTACGAGTACATAGTAAGGCTCATGGTTAGCACGCTACAGAAAACAGGATTCTGTTCCTACGTCAACGGATTTGTGTACTTTCACAGAGTCCCCTTTTGGTAACTCCGACCAGTTCTCCCGAGGTATCAGGGCCTTAATCAGGGCATATTACAGAATACTGGTAGAATTACGAAATACGGAATTCAGTCGTCTCGAAAAAGATCAATTCATCATGATTGTATTCACGGCTGTGCAGTAGAACCTTTTCTCTGAAATCACTGAAGCCCTCTGGACTTTTCCGGCGTCGCCCATGTCACACGACTAATAGTACGCCGAAATCCAGTAAAATGCGGTTCGCAATTGGGTACATGCTCTTAACGCCATCCCGAAGGCCAACCGATCCACGCCATAACCACAACCATATTGCCTTAGTTCTTCTTCTTGGACACACCGACGGTACGGCCACGGCGACCGGTGGTCTTGGTGTGCTGACCACGGACACGGAGACCCCAGTAGTGACGAAGACCACGGTGGGCACGGATCTTCTTGAGGCGCTCAAGGTCCTCACGGAGCTTGGAGTCAACGGCGGAGGAGATGGCGTGGGAGTTGGTACCGGTGACGATATCTCTCTGTCGGTTGAGGACTGCGCAGCGTTAGACACCGTTTGTTTCGATAGGGAGTTTCCATCTCGTGACTTACACCAGGCGGGGATCTTGTAGGCAGCGGGGTCCTTGACGATCTGGACGACACGCTCAAGCTCTTCGGGAGTAAGCTCACCGGCGCTGTGACAATCATGTTAGAGATCAGACAGATAACAAGGCGGAATACTCGGGGGCTCAAGCATACCGCTTGCTCTTGTCAATGTCGGCCTTCTTGAGGATCAAGTCGGCGAAACGAGCACCGATACTGGCAGACAGTTTAGTTCCATGTCCAATCTTCGTAAATTAGGTAATGTTCTTACCCCTTGATGGAGGTCAGGGAGTCTGTAAGCACAGTTAGCAGATGTACCAAGCAGCATATCTTCTTCGTTGGATGCCTCCAATCCCGAAGATCCAGGTACCGGGTTTACTCACAAAGGGCCTTCTGCTTTCCATCAACGTTGGTGTTGCTGTTTTCGTAGTTAGCATCCAAACTCTTAATACCACTTCTAAACGCCCCTGCATCGAGATCGTTTAGGGTGTGATATTTTGGATATATTGGGAGCCATACAGGAGACGAATGATGAACTGTGAATCTCGAGTCAGCAAAATGCCAAAGAAACGCTACAGGGCCCAGTAGTCTGGCGTAAAGAAGCAGACCACCGTCCCTACTAGCCATTTGCGAAATGTATGGGAATCTCACCTGGAAGTGGGATTTCTCCCCGGAGACGAGCGACTATTTTGCATATTAGCGTTGACCGAGCTGCTGGAAAGGTCGTATCGACCGAGGCTTCGTCGTTCCCGTCGCAAATGCTCGAGTACCGGCCGAGATTCTAGTCTGTTTCGTGTTTGCTCGCGATGGCGCTGTGTTGCCCATGAATTCGACATCGTCGGGACATAGATTCATCTAGACAGCCGTCCCACGTCATCCATGATGGTTGAGGGCCTCTAGGCTGTGCTGGCGCGCATTGAGTGTCGGCTGCTTCGATGGAGATCTCGTGGAGCAGGGATCATCGGTTCGAGGCGATACGGCGACGGCGGCGGCGACGATAAGACAGGTAATACGGCGGTCTCGAGCATTTGGTCCAGAGAAGAGCGAAGCCATGGGATCGGATGCGCATGCGGTGGTTGACTCACCATGTTGGGCGGCGTGTGGTGTCGACGGGCGATGGAATGGAAGCGGTCTTGTCGGAGCTACACTTTTTCAAGATTTCAGAATCTGTGTGTGCGTCTTGGGGGTCAAGGCTTTTCCGTATCCGAATTCTGATTTTGGGATTTGATTGGGCCGTTTTCCAAGTCGTGGGACTGCCCTAGTGGATCGGCTCTATCTTATCTTATCGCGGCGTGGCTCAGCCACCCCGCCATCTTTATGATGTGGCTGGCCTGTGTGGCTGAAGCTCGGTGATACGCCAGAGTGATTCAATTCAATCCTTTAGCCTCATTACCTCATTGTCGGGCAGACAGAATGGATCCGGACAGAGAATCCAGACACATGGACAGGACAATCGTGCAGTCTTGACACAAACCTTGGTGACATCCCATGATGAACGAACATTGTCTAGACCTCGTTGTCAAGAGTCAAGTACGGTTTCATGCACGCAGAGTGCACATTCAGAACAGGTCACTGCTATGAAGATAGTTGAAAACGTGCATCTTTCAATTGGCATATGATTTCAAGACATCTCGTTCCATTCTATCTTAAGAAACGGCTTCTATGAATCAGAAGCAACCCGTTTAGAGTTTCTAACTAGTGTGCTACTTTACGATTGTCGCTAGCAACCTGCTCCCGCCGTCAAACAGCCATTTTTAGAACTCGTAGTAAGATGCAACGCAGCATACAAACAACAACTCCTGGTTGATGACGGCGTGAGTGATGGCTAGTGATTGTGAGAAGGAATAGCGAGTCGGAGCCGACATAGGTAGCAGGTCATTCCTAGTCATTCCAGCAATAGTAGAATTGCGATTTTCCACTAGGTAGGTGTAGGTCTTCTCCACGGAATCTCGGCCTCACGGCATTCTGCAACACAAAATGTTAAGAAAACGTTGACTGTTGTATTCGTACGAGTACGCGTGGAGGTGCAGAAACCGAGATCCCGGTGGAGCTTGTTAGGCAAGCCGCAGGCCTGTAAGGTTAGGGTAGGGATCGGTGCATTGGTGTACGCAGTAGGGGCAGGAGCACCTGAATCCGTACTCGTAAGGTTAGGTACCTACGCGGAAGAACTGGAAGGTCGGCCTCTGCTATCAATACGGCGGAAGCAGCACGCAATAGTACCTGCCAAACATGGCACGAGCGACGTCAGGTACTCGAGGTACCTAGCCAGCCTAACGAGCCAAGCGTTCCACAGACTGTGTCCGCTGCAGCCATAGCCAAGGTTGCAAACCACCGCACCAGAATACACCACACCACACCACACTACACCAGGGGCCTGCTGGAAGCACCAGACCAGCGCGACGAAACTCCGCAATACATCTGCACCACACTACACCAGAATGCCTGGTGTGGTGTACGTGGTGTATATGGTGTAAACGGGTCAGGATTCAATTCCCGCGTAACAACAACGCTTATACGGATTGGGAAAACGCACAAAAAAACTCTTGACTGCATGGATTCCGAATTCCGCCTGCTGCAGAGAGATATTGTAATATGAGAAACGCGCTTATTTTTCTACAATCTACGACGTCTTCTATACTCATGATGACGGATTCCGACCTATCGCTGCACAATAACGTGCCTGCCACCCTTATTAATAACGAGATCGAAGACGAGGCTGTACTGTTCCGACACTTCCCAGGTTACGTTTGGTCACAGCGCGATGGTAATAGAAGCAGTTGGCTTTGGAAATATGGCTTCGACGTACAAAACGAGGCTGAGCGACGATGGGTTTGCCGCATCTGCATTTCGAAGCGCCACCCGCAGCCAGGAAGCTGTAAAGCAAGCGGACTTCAAAATGCAGGTAACCACCTGTTTACAGAACATGATATCAGCGCCCCGAACGGTGAAGCCAAGTCTAGAGCAGAAAAACGTGCCCAGCAATCCAGACACATGACGCCGCTACCCTCGGTGGCAGACTTCTTTCAATTGGACGTTTCTAAGCAGCGGGACCAGAAGATCGCAAATACAATCATAAAGTCGTTCGATCGCGACCATTTTCATCGCCTATTAGTAGAATGGATTGTCGGTGATAATCTGCCCTTCCACATCGTCAATAGCGACAGACTGCGACAACTATTCAACTATCTTCAACCGTCCATCGCCATCACGAAGTCCAACCTATCCCACACTACGCTCACCTCCAAGATTCTCAATGAATACAAACGGCACTACGAAACAGTCGTAAATGCACTCGCGCATTGCAATGGCCGCGTTCATATTGTGTATGATGGGTGGACGGCACAAAACAAGTCATCTCTCTTTGGTGTTGTTTGTTTTTTTCGTAATGAGCAAAACAAACTACATAAAATTGTGCTTGGGCTGCCAGAAATATCTGGAAAGCACTCAGGTTACAATATAGGTGGAGAGATTTTGAATGTGCTGCATCATTACAACATTCATGAAAAGATAGGGTATGCTACCTTGGATAATGCTGCAAACAATGACACTGCCCATGAGATAATTGGTGCAGAGTGTGGCTTCGAAGGAGCTAAAAGGCGTGGACGTTGTTTTGGTCACATCTTGAATCTGGCTGCAAAAGCCCTACTTTTTGGTACAGAGACAGAGGCTTTTGAAGAAGCTGTCCAAATTGATGAGGCACAATACCTGCTTTGGCAGAAGAAAGGGCCAGTAGGCAGACTGCACAATTTGGTACTGGACATTGACAGGAACACCTGGTTAAGCCATAGACTAAAAGAATTGCAACAAGTATGTTACATTGTTCAGATCAGATGCACTACTTACTAACAGATGAATCACAGGAGAAAATCAACAGAGCAGACAATCCCAGAGACCAGTCCAAAAAACCACTCCAGCTGGTGACAGACAATGAAACAAGATGGTTATCCCAGCTCTACATGATTAGAAGAGCCATCAAACTGAGAGGATTCATCTCAGTATTGCTGTTGGAGTTCAGAACAGAGTGGGAGCAAGAGCACATCTCTAAGAGAACAGGGCAAATATCACAATCTGCAATGTCCAAGCTACCACGTGCTCTTAAAGAAGAAAACCAGTTAAGAGATCGAGATTGGGAAACACTTATGGAGATTGAGACTGTACTCAAATCATTCGAAACCGTTCTCAGAACACTTGAAGGCGACGGGCAAGTACGCAAACGACGTTACGGTTATGAAGGATCATACGGCAACGTCTGGGATGTCATATTGGGCTACGAATTACTTCGAACAACTCTTCATAACGCTAAGACGCGCACTGCCGATTTACCTGACGGCGACTACCTGAAAATTGGCATCATTTCTGCCGACGCAAAGCTGTCGCAGTACTATAATCGTTTGGATGAAACACCCATCTACTTTACAGCTCTAGCCCTGCATCCTGCTTATCGGTGGGAGTGGTTTGATCAGACGTGGGATTACAAGCCAGACTGGATTGCGACAGCGAAGTCGATGGTACACGAGGTGTGGATAGCTGATTACGCTACTCTGGACGTCCAAACGCGATCTGGAATGACATCTGCCTCGTCTGATGAAGAAAACGCTGACGGGAACGAATCTTGCGACGAACAACGCCCACGCAAGCGACAGAAATTTCCTGATCCATTTAGTGAACACAGATGGCGGGTTGAGTCCTCTGATGATGAAGACATCGCGATTGACGGCGACGAATACGAACACTGGCAGAATCACAAGGACAAGGCTGATAGGAAGGTCCGGGACCCTATAAAGTACTGGAATGATCAGCGGCTTCGATACCCTCGGCTTTCTGCCATGGCGTTGGATTTTCTCACCATCCAAGCGATGTCAGCTGAATGTGAGCGTCTTTTTTCGGCAGCGGGCAGAATGATGACTCCGATACGCAGTAGAATCGATATACGTATGCTTGGTATGGCTCAAGTTCTACGTTCTTGGTATCGGAGTGGTATAATCAAGGACCTCGATCCGGCACTACGCTCGGTAGTAGACGAGACAGAATCTCAATTGAATAATCTGTCATACGAGGAAGCGGCTCAGAGGGCGACAGCATGGTTGCGCGAATCGGACGTTTGATATCTCATGAGATACCTAGCTTAGATAGTTGATCGCATCCTTCGTACACCAAATTCACTACACCACCACCTCACCACACCTGCCGGGTTGGTGTATACCCCATACCACTGCAGTTCGACCTTAGCGTACATCACTTCACACCACGGCCCCTGGTGTGGTGTGGTGTGGTGGCTTGCAACCTTGGCCATAGCACACCGTGTTAGGCAGCTTCCTGCTGCACTGCAGCTGCAAATTGTAATCCGTCCGTACGATCTCGTTCGAGCCCCGCCTGGATTTGGCTTTTGGGGCCCTTTACGAGAGGTACCTGTTGCATACCTTGGGTTTTCCGAAGCCGGAGCACCCCGGTTCAGTGGGTTCCGCCGAGCTAAAGTCGCGAAGTGGTTCCTTGGCGCCTCGGCGATAAGTAGCCGGGGGTGCCTGTCTTTCTTCCCTTCGGATTGCAATTAAATATCTTCTTGTTCCCCTCCTCCCTCCGACTCAGTCCAGTCCAGTCCACATTCGACACTCTTTCCCACCACCAATTCCTCGTCTTCGTCTTCGCCTTCGTCTTCATTCGATCTCGACTCTTTACGAAGTCTCCTCTCAACCTACTCCGTTCCTACGATAATAAAAATTCACAGTCAGGATACCAACAGTGTACCTAGAGCACGGATACAATTCGACTTGACTCGACTCGACTCGACTCGACTTGCCATAATTCTTTCGACGTCTTCTCGTTCAGCATTCACTTCGCCAGACTTCCAGTTCACCCCAGTCAATCGGGTTGAATTGTTCCTTCCACCGACAGCCTAAATTTCTTACTACACTACAATTTCATCCCCCCGCTAGCTCCATCCTCGGATACCCCACAGCTAGTGTAGAGATAAAGAGGGATCTCGCGACATCCATTCACACAGCTCCTTTTACTTCACATTTCCCACGATAATCTACCACCATGTTTGCGACACGTGCTCTGCGCCAGGCCACCGCTCACGGCATTGAGCGCACGCCTTTGATCCGCTTCATTGGCAAGCGAAACATTCCTGGTGAGTCGCCCCGTGGAACCACATTTTCTTATCCGAGGCCTTGTTTAGTGGGCTTCTTATCTACCGTGTTCTCAAGCAATGCTGACATGTCTTTCCAGCCCACGTTGACCACACTCCTCACCCTCACCCGGCTTCCCCCACCGGAACCCTGCCTCCCAACTTTGGCACAGGCAGCGCACCCACGACTTTCTCTGCATACCGTGTCTCGGCTCAGCAGCACGGCCCCCTAGGCAGAGCCATTGGCGCCCAGCCTGCTTCCAGACTTGGTCCCGTCGCGGCACCCCAGGGCCAGTTCTTCGACCGCAGCGAGCTCCCCGAGCGCTTCCGCAGAATGCCCCTCAGCGCGGCCGAAATCGAAGCCATTGAGACCGGTGGCGCTACCCTCTTCGGTTGAACTCCTAATGGAGTTGCGGGGTACTGAGAGTTGCCCGAGGAAACGACGGCCTATATTGCTTTGTACGATCAACGACATTGTATGACCATGCCATGGTGCTTTAGCCGCTTGAAAAAATGCGCGAACACGTGTGGACATGTGATGTGTCACGTCTGAAGCGATGCTCACTGACCTCACGACGGTCGGACTACGGAGATGGGGCCTCGAAAGGGGATTCCCAACGGTCTGAACCGCTGATTCCGCGCCCGACAGGGCCCGGCAGCGAGAGGGGATCGATGTTGTGGAGACGTGTTTTTTTTTGGTTTTTCTTTCACGGCGTTCAAAGCTTGCGACATGAGCATGATGGGGTCCAGTGGCTGCAGAACAGCCCGGATATGTGTTTGGAGGGGGCAGGAAAAATTCCATAGATTCAACTCAACTTATGGTTTCAACACGGGCGAATTGGCGGGCGCAGGCGGAGACAACCTATGTACGAAGTACTGTTACTACCTACTGCGAAGTAGAGAATACACTCCCAATGATTATACCTTGGACTCAACATGTTCCGGACTGATTTCACGTCACGATGTTGTTGGAGACGTCCTTTAAAAAAATTGAACTGAGCTGCATGCATTGCATATTACATATTCCGTACATGCCACTCGTACATGTGAGGTTTCAGCTCGTTGCCAAGTGACCCTGCTAAACACACCTCCCAGGTAAGTGTGTAAATCGCATGGAGGGGGTGAACCAACCTATCAATCAATTCCTGCAAAAATCCCGTGATCTCGCGACTGCCGGGGGTAGCATTTCCTCGTAATACCTAAAGGAAACACCCGTCCGTAACCGTAACGCCGTAACCCGGATGGAACGTAAACGCGCCGCGCCACCGTCTTAGGCAGACACCAACCTTAAACTTTGCTCTCCCGTTTCCATTTCTTCCAGAATTTCGTAACACGCAACGTCACCCAAAGTCGATAAGACAAATGCCGCCCAGCCTCGGCGCTTATCTCCGACTTTGTGGTCCGCGGAGCTGGATTTTCGGCCTCTCGTCGTCTGGTAGCAAGATTATTACGAGGTGCGCAACTCTGCACAGCATGGCGGACGACGGCGCTGCCACGTCTACGGCCAGCAAGGGCAAGCGGAAGGCTTCGCTTGACAAGCCGATCTCGCCGCCCCCTGTGAAGCGCAAGAGTGCGATTTCGAAGGATGCGGTCGCGAGCTTTTTTACGCCTGTTTCGAAGAAGCCGAAGGAGAGGACGACGTGGAGGGAGCGGAGTGTTGGGGATGCGCCGACGACCTTGTTGGTTGGACGGTATGAGCCCCTGGGCAAGACTGATGAGGAAGTGAGGCGGAAGATTGCTGCGTTTGATCTGGATTCGACGCTCATTGCGACGGCGTCGGGAAAGAAATTCAGTACGGGCGCGGTCGATTGGAGGTGGTGGGATGAGGATGTGCCGGCGCGTTTGCGGGAGTTATACGCGGATGGGTTCGTTGTATTCTCTTTTTCAAATGTAAGGAGGACTGGGACTGACGGCATCGCAGATACCGCGTTGTTATATTGAGTAACCAAGCCGGACTGACCCTGCACCCAGACCCAAAGGCGAAAAAACCCAAGACGAGCACCTCGCGCGACAGGGTCGCGGAGTTCAAGCAGAAATGCGCCGCCGTCCTGACGGATCTCGATGTACCCACGACCGTGTACGCGGCGACGGAGTACGACCACTTCCGCAAGCCGCGCGTCGGCATGTGGGAGGAGCTGTGTAAGGACTACGGGATCCCGCTCGACGAGGTCGATCTTGCGAGTTCGTTTTTCGTGGGCGATGCTGGCGGACGCACGGCGCGCGCGAAGAGTGGTGGGGAGCGTGCTCTGGCGAAGGATTTTAGTTGCTCGGATCGCGATTTCGCGCATAATCTTCGCATTACGTATTGGACGCCCGAGGAGTTCTTTTTTGAGGATGAACCGAGGGAGTTCGTGCGCGAATTGGATTTGAAGGAGTATCCGTTTCCTGGGGAGGATAAGGGCGAGGAGGTCCTGTTCGAGTGCAAGAATGATCAGGAGGTTGTCCTCTTCTGCGGTCCGCCGGGCGCGGGGAAGAGTACCTTTTTCAAGAAGTATCTTGAGCCGTTGTTCTATGATCGGATCAATCGCGATGTGTTGAAGACGAGGGCCAAGTGTTTTGGGCAGGCGGCGCATAGTCTGGAGCTTGGCCTTTCGATTGCTGTTGGTGCGTGTTTTCGGTTTCAGGGGCTTTGATATGTTTGACTTACTGACGATGGGCAGACAACACGAATCCCGACGCCGAAAGCCGGAAGGAATGGGTTGAACTGGCCAGGAAACACAAGGTGCCTATTCGCTGTGTCTATTTCAAGGTCCCCAAGGCCCTGTGTGAACACAACGATCTCGTGCGGGCATGCAATGATTCTGTAAGTGGTGTCTCTCATTACCCCTGATGTCGACAGCGATCTAATCCATGATTATAGCTGAATCCTGAGGCCCGTAAGGCCCTGCCTTTGATAGCGTTCAGTGTTTTCTTCTCGCGCTTCCAGGAGCCGAAACTGGAGGAAGGGTACCAGGACATCACACCTATTGAATTCAAATTCCGCGGAACGGAGGAGGAATATAAGATCTGGAGCAAGTATTGGAGATAGAGGCGAGATGCTTTAGCTTGTTAGTCCCTCATGGCATAGAAGTGTACTGATACCATGCTTAAGACTTCAAATCAACGAATAATGGCCTGCAGCAAGTCACGTTGAAATTCACGATGGCAAGCATCCTTTTTGAGTGAACATGTTTGTGATTTGTTTTACTCCTTTATTTTGGACCTTTTATCGATTAACCAAGATATATATCTATAGCAAATTTCGATGGCCTCATCTCTTGCACCGGGCGTGTAATTCCATTCATCCACACTGCGGTGGATGTGTGCGTATGCGTATGCGTAGTGAGCAATCAGGGGTATCTTCATGTATGTGAGGCATCCAGCCTCTCAAGCTCAATACGACCAAAAATAAATGTCAAGCAATTCTCAATCCTCAGAATTCCAACTCCTCAACCTCCATCCCACAAGTCGTGCAAGTCTTGACAGTATTACCTTCCTCATTCTCGACGACTCGGCCCCATTCGTGCTCATGATGGCGGTTGGTGACGACCTTGTCGCCGAACTTAGCTCTCTTGCCCGCCCCCTCCTCATTATCATCGTTTTCACCGGGTCGTTTGCGCGATCTCAAGAAGGCGTCGGTGCGTGTGCGCTTCTTGAGGGCCATAAGTCCCTTCTTGAACTTGGCTTCCTTGCGCGCCTTCTTGTCGGCCTCACGGCGCTCAAACTCGGCGTCGAGGGCTTCCTCAGATCCCCATTTTTTCTCGATGGCGTAGGCTTCGACTTGGTAGCGTAGGAAGAGCATCATGTCGTGCCAGTGTGCCTTGTGTGGATTCGGGCGGGAGAAGTGCGGAAGGAGCTCCTCGTCTTTCAACTCGGCTTTTCGTAAGATATCATGTCAGCTTGGTCCGTGATTACTGCGAAGCATTCTGTGAGGGAGGTTGAGACGGAAAAGGGATGTGAAGGTGGTGCATACGCTCAGTCAAGAGATAATCTTCGCGGCACTCCGTCTTCGTCAATAAACTGTATTTCTCCGGAAATTTTTCTTTGCAGCCATTGCAGACAGCACAACGGAATACCTCCACCCAGACGAGATCAATCTCCAAATTGCCGCACTCGCGACACTTCTTGCGCTTTGATTTGTCCGCCAACACGCTCATTCCCGGCTGAAATGGACCAGCCTTCTGTCGCTGCAGGTTTCTCAATATCTGCAGTCTCTCCCACTCTCGTACCGACATTCCTTCCGGACGTCCGGGTGCGCTGCCGTTGTCCTTGTTGTTACTGCCAGATAAAGACATAGCTTTGTTGTACGGATCGTCTTCGGTGCTCAGGAAGCCGCCCTTCGAATCTGTCATTTTGCTGAGATCGTAGTCGACGATCTTGGTGAAATTGCGGGCAGGTCGGATGGCGCCTCCGTCGTCCTTCGCCTGCTGACCATCTTTTCCCGATGACGACGCGCCGTTAACGCGACCATCGCGGCTTGTGGATGGCATCTCGCGGGTTTGGTATCGATCGTTACGGAGTCGTCTGTGGCTGCCTATCTCGCTGAGGTCATTTGACATGGCGCCGGAGGTCGTGGGGGCTGGGTTTTGAGCTAAGAGGGCTGCTTCTCTCTCTTTGCGAATTGCGATGGCGCGCTGTCTGTTCTCTTCCTGTGATTGAATGTGCGTGAGTACAAAAACTTGAAACCGTTGGACTGCAGAATTGAAGAATGACATGAAACTCACGATGCGACGAGCAACTGCACTTGACTGCGATGCGCTGACTGTCGCAGTCGGCTTGGGAGAAGTGCCGGTGTCGGCAGCAGGGACTTCCGAATCACCCATTCTCTCGACGTTGCCAAGCAGAGGATCGGGCAAAGAAACTTTTCTGATGCGTGTGCGCAGAATGGTGAGTTGGAGGTTGCAGAAAATAGCAGGGAAGGTTAGAGAGGCAGAAGAAAGGATGCGGGCGATTGTGAGAACTTAGAAGGATGCCTGGTGACGTAGACGGACGGTGAAAAAAGGTCCAGTGCCGCCTTATTCCGTATTAAACGCTAGGTATTCGGAGATACTTCCTGAGGCATGCCCAGGCACACGGACATGAACGGAATGGACAGATCCATGCAGCGACCGAGATTTAAGTTATTAACGCGGTACTTACCTAACCAACTTCCTCAGGTTGGTCTCGGTCCCGTCTCCTGTTCTGCCGTCACTCCGCGAATGGAAAACCCCGAGACAAAGAGACAGACACTCAACAGAAACGATCGCAGTCCAGGCGAATGAAGGCCTTGAATATCATTAACAGTAATTTTATTATTAGTACTAGTGACCTATGTTCGAGATCAGTACCAGTAGTGATAACGGTGATGCAGAATTCCGTATGCACAATCCAGCAATTGACCCCAGGTAGCCGTCCTTGGGCACAACCAATAGACAGACAGACCTATACACATTCAAAGTACTGCCCAAAAATACCCATTATTTATTCATCCTTGACACCACCACGGCCGGAACGCTCGGCGGCCTCGACCGACTTCTTGTCACTTTGCGCAGGGCCGTTCTGGAGAGCGCTCATGAATCCGGCAGCCTGCTTGAAGGGACGCTTGAGATCGCCGCTGGCGGGCTGACCGAACAGGTGGATCTTGACAAGGTTGGATTCGAAGGCGTTCTTCAACGGGAGGATGGACTGGATGAGAAGAGGGTTGGTGTACTTCATGTAGAGGTGCATGAAGCACATCATGGCGATACCGGTGAGCTGCGATCGGAAGGAAGCCTTGATCTGCTGCGAGTCGTAGGCCTGGACGGTGGTGGTGACGAGCTTGCCCTCCTCGCTCGAGCCCATGGGGGCGGGTTCAACGTATTTAAGAGTCGTAAGGTCTATGCCGCACATCGCGTGTCAGTACGAAGTCGTGTAGAAAGGCTCGCAAGTTAGTCCGAGTGATTAATTCGTACCCTTCTTCTTGTTGATCTGCATGAGAACGTAACCGTAGATAGCAGCAATGATGAGGTTGCTGGCGATGTAGAGAGCGCGGACTCCATTGAGGACCATGGGATCCTCGAAGGGGACCTTCTTGGAAACCTGCATCATTCCGAGAACGATGATCAGGTTGGTACTGTTGCATATCGCATGATTAGCATCCAGCGACGAATTGAGCGATTGAGTAAGACAAAGGCGGCGACGACGACATACACCTGGGGACTGAGGCCGGCCATTGTTGCGACTGTGACGAGATCACAAGCTTGTGGTGAGGTGAAGACGGGTACGGGTTGGAACGGAGGATGTCAGAGTGAGAGAAGGAGAGGAGAAGATTCGCGGTGAGAAGTAATAAATGAGCTCCTCGGATGCGGAATGCAGGGAAGTGGATGGAGGGTGATAGAAGCAGAAAAAGTCGGGCGGGTGAGAAAAAAAGATGGCAGAAGGCTAAAGCTGCGTTGCGTCTTAACGGTGCCTGCTTGCGATGTCCGCGAGTCTGCGACGGACAACCTGAGCCAACCAGTACAGTGGGGATGCATGCCGAAAGCATAACGCTGAGACCCTGTGGAGGCACCGGAGGGACGCGCTGCAGCGAGCTACTTTAGTGCTTGATAGCTGCCTTAGACCGCTGCCAGTATGCACCTAAGGAGTACGGAAAAGAGGACACCTTGTTCTAGTCAGGAACTTCTCACGTGTAATTACATACGGAGTGTAGTTCAGTAAGCCGTCACTCATAAACTATCACTCACAAAGGAACGATCTTCACTCAACGATCTTCATTCAAACAACTTCTTCTTCGCAAGTGTATGGAACCGCTGTGGGCAGTGGCTCATATTCATCTCTCTCGGTCGAACAGATGCAATGTCTCAATTGACCAGGTGCCGCCGGGCTTAGCTGCTTCACGAACAACCGAAGCAAAGCACCTGCTCTCAACATCCTCGACGTGACAAGCAAGTGCTTTTCATTCCTTTTCTCTTCATTGTGTCTCCATTGACCTGGTTGACTATTGCAGACGTTTGATATAGGTTTGTTGCTGTTCATCAGTGCTGGCCTCAGACTGAAAGCCATCGAAATGGCATCGTGAAGGAACTTGAGCAATGGCACAATATGTCTTTCACCTGGTCATTCATACAGCTTCGGTGCCTTACCCGTTCCTTCGAGAGGGACGTCTAGGTATACAAAGATGCCGCCGTCTATATGAGATGGTGGTGTTCCTGACCGAGCCAGATGATACTAGATCTGCTGTCTCTAACTGATGGATCTTCTCTGCTGCTTGCCAACCGAGACTCAACACTCTCAGAAGAAAAAAGAGGTCAAAAAGCGCCACAAGAAAGCATCTTCTAGAGCTGGGTCAAGCAATCTTACGAATTGGAAGAATATCAGCAGGTTGTCCTCTCGCAAACTCATCTCAATGGCTCGTTCATACCCGTCTACGCCTCAGGCCGACCCCTCAAAACGCAGCAAAGAGCATCTATACGACTGCAAATGCACCCGCTGCCACTCAAAATCGCATCGTCGATCCAAGGGCAGCCCGAACAGCAGCCCGGTCAGTACCAGCAGCGCCAGTAGCAACGGTAGCATGCCCGGCAGCACACCCAGTCGACGACCTGTTTTGGTTCCGGAGACTCCTGGCCCGAAAGGCCGTACTCATGAGCTCGACGAACAGATTGATCAGTTCTACGTTCACCCCTATTCTAGCCACCACTACCGTTTCCCGGTGGTAGATTACACCGAGGTCGCCCGTGCTCCTCATCCCACTGACGTCCCCTATTTTTACATGGTACTCGTCCCTGACGTCGCAAATGTCCGCGATATTGAGACCATACTGGTTTGTCGTCCTGGTTTGGTTGCGATGGTTAGACTGTTGGCGACGGAAGAGTTGGCTCGCATCAACACATTTCAGACCCTCAAGTCTCTTCATGAGGCTTCGTTGCAGCTCGAGGTCTGGGATAGTGAGCAACTAGCCAGCTATGAAGAACAGAATGAAAGGGGACAGGGAAATATTTGAAGAGAGCGTGAGACCTCGGCTACGGAACGTTCAGACGATACGTACGTTATCTACTTCGGGAGATATTACCAAGAAAGCCCCTTTCTCATGGCTATGGTTTACCAATGGATTGCATCCGATGACTACGAATTCGAGTTGATGATCAAGTCAAGAAAAATTAGCAACTTGATGATTTTCATAGCTCTATGGATATTTTACTAATGTCCTTCTGCCTTGTTGTGAATGAATTGTCATTTATAGGTTACAGTACGATTCTGGTTGCCCCTTTTACAACCTCTCGTGTTACACATCATGCCGCGATGACCCGCCAGGAATATAAATACCGGACGTCTCGACGACAGACTCATCAAACGGTAACTTTTCACACACATCATATAGGCAATCCAGATATTAATGAAAAATTCGTAACATAAACCCTCCATCGCTATCCCTATCTCAAAAAAAAACAGGCCTTGCAAATTCCCAGTCAATAAACAACCCAAATCATCATCAATATCTCCTATCCATCCATCAAATCGCACGCAACGCAATGCCCTTAGTCAAAAACATCCGTAGCATACCGCACATTCCGCAAACCCTCCCACCACTCCCTCAACTTCTCCGGATCAGACTCCTGCCCCTTCTCCACGCGCAGCGCCGTAACAAGCTTCATAACCTCCTCCTTAACCCCCTCCCCAATAGCGCGGGAGCCGCAAATATACAACCTCGCCCCCTTATCCCAGAGCGGAATCACCTCGTCCTTCTGCGCAGACAACAACTCCTGCACATACTTCGCGCCATCCGACGCCTCCGTCTCCCGACTATACGCCCGCTTAACAGTGACAGCGCCACTCTTCTCCCACGCAGCAAACTCCTCCGCATACAAATCATCCCTTGCGGGTCCGCGACATCCGAAAAGCAGCAAAGCGGGCGCGAGTTTACGCCCCGCGCTGATCATCTCCGCGCGCTCCTGGATGAAACCACGGAACGGACCAATGCCCGTGCCCGCGCCGATGCAGATGACGGGCGTGTTCTCCGCGTTCTGCGGTAGGTGGAAGGCGGCGTGCGAGGGGCGCACGGCGACGTGCAGACGGTCGCCCGCCTCGAGGGATTCGAGGTACGAGGAGGCGACGCCCAGGTAGGTGCCGTGGCCGGACTTGGAGGGGGCTTCGAGGACGCCGAAGGTCAAGGTTACGTGTGTCGGGTTCCAGAGGGGCGAGGAGGAGATGGAGTATTGTCGGACGCGCATGGGCGGGAGCATGGCGAGGAACATGCCCAGGGGCAGCTCGACGGCGGGGAATTTCTCGAGGAGATCGAGGGGGGAGATGCGTTTGTTGAGGACGTCTGGGTAGTCTTCGTTGGCGAATTTTTCGAGGGCCGCTTTGTCGGTGGGGTTGGTGGCGAGCTCGGCGATGGTTTTGATGTTCTGGTTAGGGGTTAGTTTTTTCTTTGTTCTTTTTGGGGAGGGTTAGGGGGTACTTACGCGCTTGGTCGCGGGCTGAGCGAGCTCAACGTAGGCGCTGAGAAGACTGTGAACGGGCATCGAACTACCAGTAGGCAGAGCGGTGTTGGCAGCGTTCGAGATGGTGATGTGAGCATCCCAGACGAGCTGGAAGCGACGCATGACACGCTGGACAACGTTCTTGGGGTTGATGGGCAGGATGGCGAGGTAATCACCAGCACGGTAGGTCTGGCCGCTGGGGAGAGCGATCTCAACGGACTTCTTGACGGGCTCGCCGGGGGCCGTGAGAGTGCGGGTGTTGACGACGAAGGCCTCCATGACGTCCTGGCGCAGGGTCGAGGTACGGGGGGCGCTGATCTCGACGCTCAGGTTGGCGGACTCGTTGCTGGCGGCGCCCTCGGCGGTGCCGAACTTTTGCTTGAGAGCGGGCCAGAGGACGTTGTCCTCCCAGGTCTCGAAGTCGGTGAAGGAGTCGGTGGAGCCGGCGTCCGAGAGGCCGAGGTCGGCGAAGCGGGTGGCGCCGTTCTCGGCGAGCTTGCTGTCGACGAGCTTGGGGATGCGGTGGAAGGTCTGGGCCCAGTCGTGGTGGCCGAGACCGAAGACGGCGTAGTTGACGCCCTCGAGGAGGGTCTTCTCCTTGAGGCCGGAGAGCCAGGAGACGAAGAGGGCCGCGTTGTCGGGGGCCTCGCCTTCGTAGGAACCGGTGACGATGACGACGGGCTGGTTCTTGGGAAGGGCTCCGTTGGCGGCGTCCAGGCAGTCGACCTTGTCGACGGCAAAGCCGTGGCGGGCGGCATCGCTGGCGAGGCGCTGGGCCAAGGACTCGCAAGTACCGCTGTTGCTACCGAAGAGGATGGTTAGCTTCTTGCCGGTTTCAGGGGCAACGGCGCCCTCAGTCTGCTCCTTGGACTCTCCGGTCGAGATGGGAGAGCCAGCGAGGCGCTGCTCGAGCTGGGTAGGGGTCATGCCGTCACGGAGGATGGCGCGCATGTAGAAGTTGTCGGGCTTGAGGGTCAGGGTCTGCTTGATGGCCAGGTTGTAGGTAGGGTCGTGCATGACGAAGTTGAAGTTCTGGAGCAGCATGGCGATGGCGAGGATGGCCTCCTGCATGGCGAAAGGTCGGCCAATGCAAGCACGAGCACCGTTTCCGAAGGGCTTCCAGGCGTTCTTGGGGAGCTTGTTGAACTCCTCGTCGAGCATGCGCTCGGGTCGGAACTCGACGGCATCGTCACCCCAGACAGCGGGGTCGACGTGCATGCGGGTCAGGAAGAAGAGGCAGTGCTCGCCCTTGGCAACGGGGTACTGGCCGCCGAGGAGCTGGTCCTCCTGGGAGACGACACCGAAACCGGTGATGGGAGAGTCCAAACGGAGAGTCTCACGCAGGACCTAGCAATGTGTTAGCTTAACCAAGCTCGCCATTCTCCGAATAAACAGATACATACAGCAGTGACGTAGGGGAGTCTGGAGAGGTGGTCGACGGTAATAGGACCCTTTCCAATGACCTCGTCGACTTCTCTCTGGGCCTTCTGGTAGGTGTTGGGGTTCTTCAACATGCGGTAGAAGGCGAAGGAGAGGGTACCGGAAGTAGTTTCGTGGCCGGCAATGAGGAAGGTAATGAGGTTGTCGATGATGCTGTCGTCGGTCATGTACTTGCCGGTCTTGGGGTCACGGCCGTTAAGCATAGCACCCAAAAGATCCTTGCGGTCAGAGGGGTTCGCCTTGCGGGCGTCCAGGACTTCCTGAGCCGTCTTTCTGAGGACCTCGATATCGGCCCAGTACTTGGACTCGTCGGTGCGGTAGAAGTAAGTGGGCAGGACCTTGTTGGGACGTCTTCCGGACTCGGTCAAGAAGGCACCCATGGCCTCGATGAAGGGGTGGAGCTTCTCGGTGTAGAAACTGTTGAATCGGAAACCCATGGAGCAGAGAGCGAGGGTGTCGAGGGCCAGACGGGTGAAGTCGTCGGAGGCGAGAATGGGGGTGTTGGGGCCATAACGGGCGAACTTCAGCAGCATCTGGGAGGCGATGTCGTGCATCTCTGTGAACATGCCGCGGATAGACAGAGGTCCGAACCTGGGGAGTGTTAGCTAGTCGGTTTAGTTCGAGGTGTGCTCCCTCAGGGAACACTATAGTTGTCATAATACATACTAGATCTCATATTAGCGTCGTGAACAACATATAGTGCATACTTGAGGTCAGAATGACATACCGCAGGCATCAAGACACGGTGAGCAATACCCCAAGCTTCCTCGTCAGGGTTGGCCTTCACATGATTGTGAGTCTGTCGGCACTAAAAATACTCGCGGATTATACGGAAGACCTACTGTGAAGAGACCATCGTGTACACCGTTTCTGACTTCCTGTAGCGATGTCAGTAAGGGATGAGAGAGATTCGATCAGGGCAAGAGAGTACGTACGGCCAGGGGACCGTTGGGAATCTTGACGAAGCGCTTCTCATCGCACAGCTCGTCAATGAGGCGATGGCTGTTGACGATGACTGAGGTTCTGCCGGGGAAGTGAAGACGGTAGATCTCGCCTGCAACGAGTAAGTATCTTGGGTTGTTCTATAGGATATTCATCGAGTCTACATACCGTACTTGTCGGCAAAGGCAGCGAACGTCCGCACGGGGGTTTCAAGGTCGAAGGAGGCAGCGTTGCCGATGAGAGGCAACGCCGGAGGTGAGGGTATGGGTGTGATCTGGGTCATTTTCGTACAAGATGAACGGGTATGCTTGCACAAAAAATGAATATGAATTAAGTATGAGAGAAGATCTGAGGAATATGGGACCCTCGGGAAGGCAGAAGACGGCGGGGAGGAGATGCAATAAATATATTATGGACAACACAACACAGCCAGGAGAACGGACATGTGGCTCCAAATCCGGAATGCCTGCGTTAGTCCCACGCACCGGCGTGCCTTGGTGCTGTACGTCTGGACGGGCAAGGACTCGGACCCGCGCTTATGGAGCGAGGGGGACTGGCATGTACGTGTACTATACAGCAAGAATAGCATACTGGAGGGCGAGATAATATGCTCTATACCGGTTTTTTCTACTGTACGCGGTGCGGGACTAATAGGAGGCGGGCTGGAGGTAGTATTGCCTAGATGAAAAATCCAGATCGCTGCCCTCTATGGTGTTGAATAATCTCCAAGTATAGGTACGCGTGCCATTTGTGCGTGCGTATGTGTGTGTGTCTTGTTACTTAGTACTATCACTGTGACCGATCGCCTATAGGGTGGTTTCTTGTCATCCATCGGGGCTGTCTAGACACAGGCTAACTGCAGAAAGGGCGGCGATGGTGTCGGGATTCGCGCGAAGCATGGTGCCGGCCGCTAGGTAGCACCTAAGCCTGCGAAGATACGGATACCAAGGGATAGGATCGATGGGCAGGGAAGCCTGCACTAGTAATTTACGTGAGTCCCCAAGTCTCGGGCGAATCGAGTGTGCCGACGGGCTGGGCAAGAGTCAAGCATGTGAGATTGGGCTCGGTGCCGTTTGGGTGCTACTACTGACTACAGACAGACCAAGTCCGGCTCGCATGGGCTCCGATGGACCCTGCTTGGACCCTTGACAGGCCCTTTCGATGGACATCGATGGACCCTGACGAACCGAGGACGAACGTACGGTACGGTGGTAGCCGGCTGTTGGGACGGGAAGTGGAACCAGTCTGCCTGTTGCGTTCTTTTCTTTTGCCGAATGTCTTGGGTCTCATTGCTTTCGCTCGCTTCTCTCGCTTCTCCATCTTTTCCATGTCCTCGGCTTGGTGGGGGTCTTTGAGGCTCACGAGCCGAGGCACATTCTCTCCCTCGACTAGGCCGCGATTCGACCAGCACCAGGGCTGGACTTAGGAGTTAGCAGGGGTTTGTTTCTTAGTCTAGTGGGCTTCGGGGGCGACGAGGCGAGGGTTAATCCGTACGTGCGGATTCGCTATGACGCACCACTTTCACAGCAGTCTCGCCTCGGTTCGATAAAGAACTCAGGAGTCAGCCCACAGATTAATGGCGAGGGGTTTTGGGAGACCGAGGCTTGACGAGTTACTGTGAATTGATTGTTGTAACTTGTTTGTGACTGGTTGTTAGGAGGAGTCAGGATTATTACGTGTATTGCTTCTTTCTTTGATCGATCATCGACATTTCTGGCTAATGCAGGTAATCTGCAATTAATTCGAATGGATATGGCTTACACGTATCGTAACCAGAGTGATGACATCTCCCCGTCTCGTCTCCATCTCCATCTCCAACTCCAACTCAACTGCAACTGCAACTGCAACGGTACAACTATCCACCTATTCCCTATCCCCTGCCGAAACTTAGCAACCCTCCAATTCAAGTCCAAGTCCACCTTACGTATAACTCGTAACCCTCAGTCCGTGAATATCTACAACTAGCCCGCTAGTCTGGTAACTTGTTTAATCCGAATCGAACAGTATTCCGTGCGCTATTCTAGACACTCCGTACATAGTCTGCTCCGTACATAGATCCACGGATAACAAACGTACGAGCAACCAGCTCTCTGGTCCGAGGTAGATCCCAAACACGGACCGTGGACGACGAAACAGAAAAGCGAGATGTCTGGTACAAAGATCTGCAGGGATGGTGGCATCATCCAGTCGCGAACTAATCAGCCACCAAGCCCCTCGCCAGCCCTCGCAAGCACCCTCAGCTGTCATCTAGCCCTACGTCACGCCCAGGCCTGTTTCGTGCTAGATCTGCATCACGACTCAGGTATCACCGACCCTCCCGTCTAGTGCTTCAGTTTCGAACCGTCCATCTACTATCTCCGTCACCTCTCTACGTAGTAGTAGATACCTAGCTCATTCAAGCCAATGAAGGAGTTTCGATATAAGCCAAGGTCCTTCCTGTTTTGTATTCACACCCACGATAATCACCAGAAATTAAAACAGGATTGATCAGATATCACATTTTTTCATTTTTCTTTTCTGATTATTTATTCTTTCTTTTTTATGAGTAAACAACGCACAGCTTACGGAACAATCGTGTAATGCAGCCGTCTCCATATGTCAGCGAACGCTGTCAGACTTCTCTCGCCCATGTCCGAACTGCATCGGCTCCGACCCCCGGATGGGATGACAAGAATGCTGTGAGCCTGCGCCGTGGGGATGAAAGCTGACACCCTCGGGTCATGGTGGATCGGCGGGATGGCAAAACATCAACGACACCGCCTTGTTGCTCATCCCGTACATATCTACCGTGAGCAAAACTCCTGCACAAACAGACAAAGAACAGTCCTCCGGGCCGGTATAGTAATGCCATGTCTCGAGATACGGCTCTACCGTCGGAGCCTCGGCTCATCACGCCAAGTCGCGAAACACACCTGGTTTTTTTAAATCCTGCCGCTGCGAAGCGGAGCGCTCGCAGTTTTGATCCTCCCGCCGATTTGGCAGCAAGTCATCTTAGCCCCGCCGTGTGCCTCGGCTCAGGATTTTTCGTTGGAATAGGGGACGGCAATGAGTTGAGGACTCGGATTCTTCTAAGAACTTGATGGCGCGCACTCTGGCGGATTGATCAGGGTTAGAAGGAAGCCTATCGCACGCCTATCGCATGCTGTACAAATGCCTGTCGCATACAGGTCATGATTCCAGCGATACTGTCGCACGTGCGATCGCACGTGCGACAGCACCCCCTTTCGCAATGACACTCGACTGTCAGGTATTCATTCAAACTTCGTTTCCTACCCCGTTTCATCCTACGGTAAGTATCCGAACAAAACATTGATCAGAACCAGAAAACAGGTCCATCGCAGGTCTATCGCATGCTGTCGCATACAGGTCATGTCATGGTTCCAGTACGACTATTGCACATGCGACAACCCCTTTTCAATGACAACTTGACATTTTCTCCTACCTACCTACCTCATTCAAACTTCATTCCCCATCTCACCACGGTAAGTCCCGAAACAAAACCCTCACAAAAACGCCTCAACAACCTTCCAAAAGCCCTCGGGATCCTCACACATCGGCAAATGCCCCGTCTCAGGCACAACAACCAACTCCGCCCCCTCAGATCCCAACTCCGCCCTAACGCCCTCCATAGCCTTCACCAACACATCCCCCTCACCAACAACGAGTAACCCCGGGACCGCGCACTCTCTCATCTCGGACCTCATATCGTAGTCCCAGAGCGCCTGGCAGCCGTACCGGAATCCCTCGATATCGTTGGCTGCGACGATCTCTTGCATCTTTTTCACTGTATCATGTTTCTCTGCCATGGTACTGGGATGGAACCAGCGCTCGACCGTCTGCTCGGCTAGCTTGGTGATACCGGCTGATCCATCTTCGAGCGGTGTCTCGGCAATGACTATGCGTTCCTTCCATGCGCTCGTATTCGCCGGGCTCGAGGCGACGTTGAAATCGCATGCGATGAACTTCTCCAGTCTCAGGGGGTACTTGAGCGCGAACTTGAGCGCCGTGGCGCCGCCCATGGAGACGCCTATAAGCGTATTGAGCTCGGGGATGCGCAGCGCTGTTAACAAGCAGTCGAGATCGTCCGCGAGGATATCCAGCGTGGAGGTCCTTGGCGGTGAGGGAATGGCGTGGCGACCGCGGACATCGTAGCGCAGGATGCGGTATTGCGGACATTTGGTTTTGAAGAGGGCGATGAAGTCGTCCCACATGTGCAGGGAGGTGAGTAAGGAATTGCAGAATGCGACTGTGGGAGCTGAGGGCTCCGGGTTGCCTTCGAGACGGTAGGGCATGTCGAGGCCGTCGGGTGTTGTGATGAATGATTCGATGATGGGGCAGGGCGTGTTCGTAGTTATTGTTCGACCGTCTGCGGATCTGAAGGTAGAT
The DNA here is from genome assembly GCA_028637685.1 of Xylariaceae sp. X3-2. Lineage (NCBI taxonomy): Eukaryota > Fungi > Ascomycota > Sordariomycetes > Xylariales > Xylariaceae > Xylariaceae sp. X3-2. Next base: position 249,890 of record JAJFDI010000003.1, read on the forward strand.
GCTGACGGCGTGAGTTCGGATAAGTGGTACAAGTCGCGCGATGCGGGCCCGAAGACGTAGAAGAGGGAGTATAGTCTCCTGGAACTGCTTGTCACGTAGTTCGTCATGACGTCCCGTGTGCGAGGCGATGATGTCGCCGCGTTATACTCGGGGCCCCCGATCCCGTTCGTCTTGATGAAATCGTGCAGGGCCAGGAATGTCACGGGCTTGTCCTTTTCGATACTTGAGGTCTTGAAGAGTCGAGTGCGCAACCAGCCCGGGATCTTGGACAGCATCTCCATGTGCTCCTCGGCATACCATTTTTGGATTTCGTTGATGGAGTCAACCCCTTGTTTAGGTGTGAGCCGGACGGCTATGAGCACGAGACCCTCGGCTTCCTTGTCCGTCAGGCTCTCGATGGGAGCGAAGAGGGGTGATTGCTGGCTTAGCAGTAGATCCCAGCAGGAGCGCTTGTAATCGACCTGGGCGAGGGTAGCGACTTCGCGTGGTGATCTGTTGGCTGGGAGACGAAGGTAGGTCTCGCTTTTGAGGTGCGACATGGAGGTGACATCGTATGTGGCCAGGTATGTGGGCGTATGGCCATCAATAGAGCAGTAGCGAAGACCATTCGTGAAGATCTGTGGGAGTTTGAGCCGAAGGGGGCCATGTTCGTTGTTGTACCATTCGTGAAACTGCTGAAGCGGAAGCCCCGGCTTGGGCCTCATCGTCACGAACAGGTTTCCTGGGGTGTCGGCCATGATGCTCTGTCTGCGTGTTTACGGATATCTTTTGTGAATTTCAGTCCGGTCGATTCCTGAAGAGTTCAATGTGTTCACAATGTCTTTCATTTATAGAAGCAGATTCATGCCCAGGAGTCCAACTGATCCCCAAGTTGGGCTTTAAGATGGATATGAAGATGCCGAATGATGAATCTGCCTTCCCCTCTTCAACTCCACGACTCCAGACTTTACGGAGTGCGAAGTTTGTCCAATTGCCACCTTTGGAATCCACACAAACGTAACTCGTTAAACGTGCTCCGTATTCTATACGGATTCCAAGTTACGGATTATATTCTGCTTATCTGATGCATTCTATAACCAACCATATGACTCGGGCATGGAATCAAGTCTTCTGGCAATGTCTCTAATACACTTTGATGCCGTCTTATCACCAATATGTCATCAACATAAGGATGGAAATTTATGATCAACTGAACGAAAACTTCATTGTGATACGGATTCCGACATATACAGGCAAGAATCTCCCCGGAACAACAGCTGTGTTCATTTCTACTGCATGCATATTCAAGCCCGCATCTCTTCTTGGATCTCACCGGCCGAGGTAAATCACAGATTTGGAAATCTATTCCCTATTTATAGATTTACGAAGCGAAAAAAGATCTGCAATGACAAAAACAAGAAAGAACCACGATCGATGATCAACTTCGATGAAGCTAAACCTGATTCCACATAGTCCGGACCCATCGCACTTTAGTTTCGTCTTGTTTCTTGCCCCCGAGCCGAAGGTGATGAGCTTCGGTCTCTTTAAAAAGAAGAAAAATTGATTGCAAATGGTAATGCTGTGACGCGTAAGTCGGTTATCACTTAGAGGTAGGAGAGACCACGAACTAGGTATGAGAAATCAACTGGGCGGAATCATCCCGTTCGATGCCACGCCTCCTCACCGACCTAGCGAGCTAGCGGCTTCACTCCCGATCCTCCATTCCCTGTCCTGGACGCGTCGACGGCTGGGCGGTCGAATCTCCCCGGCGCATGCGACGTTATCCATCAGGATTCAGGGCACATCGGGATCAAGAACCAGTGGGTTCAGCCTCGATTCTCACCTGCAATCCCGCCAATCGAGAGGTGCATGTCTGCAACTAGACTCGATAGAGAGCGTGCCGAGGTTGTGGTTCTTGTCACCTACCAGGATGGGAATATTGATTAGTGATTGTTCTTTTTTCTTTCTTTTCTTTCTGAAGTTCTATAGACAGAGTACGGATTACCTACAATTCATGTAGGTATGTAGGTACGGACTGCATCTTCGCGTGGCGATCCGGGTTTCGAATTCCGTTCGGCGAAACCAGATGGGCTTGCTTGCCCCTGGCTAGAACATGGCGGAATTAGCTAAAGAAGAAGCGTTGGTCAGGATTTCGGTTACAACGGCTACAGACCGCCCCGATGGGAACGTGGAAAAGGGCCGGTTTAGTCGGTGGAGATTTTACTTGAGTCTTCGGTTTCAGCTGCCTACTATTTCCTTAAGATGGATCTCTGAGAGTCGTTGGACTGGAAAATTTGCACCTTTGGTTGGGAGACGTTCGTCATAGGTTGGACCGTTGGGAGGTCTGTGGTTGCGATTCGACATCACCAATGCACGATTTCATCATGGACGAGTCGAGTAGATCCCGTTGAATGATTAGAAGGTGTGTTTATGTGTTTATAGTCGGTCAGATAGCGTGTAGATCGGTTATTAACGGGTAGACAATTGTATTCTGGAATCTGCAATGAATCTCTCTTCGATGTGATATCTGTATCCTCGTTCTTCCGGGCGAGTTCTTGTTCTCGCAACTCTCGCTTGCCATCTCCTGCAAATCAGTTCAACGAAATATGAAACAGCAAGAAAATCCATCTATCAACCGCTAAAATCTCTACAAGAAGCAAGGGAATCAAAAACATGGAATCCGACCCCTGACTTCCACCTCCCGCGCCCCGTCGCCGTCAATGTCCGATATGTACAAGAGGTACGGATTACTCTGCGCGTAGGTACGGATATAACCACAGCAACATCCAACATATAAGTAGGTATATCAAGTAAAAACGATCGCGTGTAGGTATACCAGGAACCCCTATCTTCCCCTCTATACCCACAGTTAGCGCACTCACTACTTTTGAGCGGTCTCATCGCCATCTTTCCTCAGCGGGGTTTCTTCCGCTTCTTCCTTGCCCTTCGCATCACTCATATCCCTATCACCATCCTTCTTCTCACCCTCCTTCTCCTTCTCCTGCCCGGTGACAACAACCATCATCTTCTCGCCCTCCTTCTCAACACCCTTCCCCTTCCCATCAACTTCCTTCTCCTTCTCCTTCGGCATAGGACTACTCGCCCGCGTCGGCATAAAGAAATCATACCGATCCGGAAACAAAATAATATTCGCCAACCGCACAACCTCACTCTCAGCCCTCGAACACGACCCCGTCGACGACGACGCCGGACTCCCACCCCCCTCCTCCCCATCCAAACTCTTCTTCCTCTCGCCCTCCTCCGACGCCCACGGCGCCAACCCCATAGCCCTCAACCCTTCCTCCCCGCCGACCTCCCTTATCTCCTTCTCGCCCAACCGCCCCATATGCGGTGCCTCACTCCCCACCCCCGTCCCCGTAGAATCGAAATCCGGCCCCGGATGCCCCCTTTGAAACGCCTTGCGCTGCCTTGCCAAAAACAACGCATTCGTCTGCGTCAGCGGCGCCGCGGGCGAATAGACGAGCATGGACGTGTGCGATTTCAAGTCCGCGGGCGCCTTGTCCGGCTTTATGGTGCTGATTGTTGCGGCGGGATCGTATGCGTTGGAGAATTGGTAGGCTTGGTCCGGATGCCAGATGATGTAATCCCCTACTTGCAACGTCGGCGGCGTCACGAGACTCTTGTCGAGTTGTAGGTGCGGATGCCATGCGACAGTTACGCGTTGCGCGTGTCCCGGCACGGCGCCGTGGATGATTGACGAGGGTTCCTTTTCTAGAGTCCAGTTGTCCGGGTCGAGGTATCTGTCCCATTTCTCCGCGCTATCGCCGGGTTCCGGGGCGGGTTCTTTGCATGTGAAGAATGGCCGCAGGAGGAAGTAGACGGTGGACAGTTTGGGAGAGGGCAGGAGTTTGATCATGCCTGGTTCGACGACGGTTAGGGCTAGGATGCCCTGGAACATGCGCATCATCGAGCACGCGCCGGCGCCGTTGTACAGGTCCGAGGTGGCGTTTACCCGGCCTGCCGGATCCCAGGCATTATACGATTCCCATTCGCCGCGGAAGATGGCGTCGTAGAGCCCGCAGTGCCCGTACCCGTCTTGTTCCCACCGCTCGAGACTGCCGTTGTCGACCTGTGCGATGGACGCATTGGATGATGCGGCGGCGGTGGCGATGAGGTTGTCCTCCGGGGCCGTGGCGACGCCGTTGACGGTGACGATGCCGTTACTCGTGGACTCGATCCGGATGCGGTCCGCATACGTAATCGGGAACCGCGTCGCCAGACTATCGTCATTATTGCAATTCCACAACGACATCGCGAAGCGCTGCGCCCGCAGCATATTAGGGTGCGCGCGCGAGAGCACCTGCGCCGGCGTCCAGAAGAAATCGAAGCACGTCGGATCCTGCGCGGGGGGCGGCTTGAAATCGTGCTTTGTTTCCAGATACGCCTTGGTCTCGTCTACCCATTTGCTCGCGTCCGCCGGCGGCACGACGCCGCGGATGACGCCGATGCCGTGCCGCTTGAGCCGCGCCTCGAAGGGCTCGACGTGCGCGGCGTCGTTGATGTCGGCGAAGTTGATGGACGGGATCAGCTCGGTGCGATGCTCGTCGATGTACTGTATCTCGTCGCGCAGGGCCGCGATTAGGCGGGCCCAGGACGCCTCGAGCGCGGACTCGTGGCCGGCGATGAGACGCTTTTTCAGGCTCGCGAAGCGCGAGGGGAGAGGCACGGGCTGGGTGCCGTAGAAGGAGAGGATGGGCGGATCCATGTTCTTGGAATAGCCCGGGCGTTGCCTGCTTTTTGCAATTCTGCCGTCTCGTTGCTGGTCGCTCGGCCGCGGGCGCTTCAGGCCATAATAGGACCGGGGTTGGAGATTTAATGCGGAGCTGTTTTTGGCGAGGTTGGCGAGGTGCTGGAAATCAGCTGTCGATGCCGATATTGACGATAATGTTGTCGTTGTTGTGGTTGTCGTCGTCGTCGCTGTCGAAACCGAGGGGATCGACGGTGATGATGATGCAGCGCTGGTGCGCGGCGGCGGGTGCACGACAAACGCCTTGGACATGTCGGCCCCTTTTCCTTCTGCGCCTACGGAAAGCGGAATGTCTTCTGAGCTCGTCTGTACGAGTAGCGTCTGGCTGGGCCATTAGCCATCAGCCATTCAGATGCCGTCTCTCTCCTTAGCATCAGTGCTTGGTGCGCGCGGGGTCTAGAGCACTAATAAATACGACAAAACCTTGCTTGGCCCGTTGGAGAGCGACTGGAGCGGGTGGAGGAGGCCGTGGAGGGGACTGTGAGAGGGACTGTGAGGGCCTGGGGGCGGCATTGTGGAGGGACCCCTGCTCCCCATCTGCCAGTCTCTGGATCCGCACTAAGACACGCCGAAGTGGGCTTCGAATCATTCCCGGGGCGGCACCCCGGCCCGAAAGAGGCTCGGTGGATCAGCCCCAGGGCCTGTCCTGCGCCTGTCCAGGGCCTGGTTCGCTTGACAATGCCGGCTCGCAGGTCCGCGGGCTTATTAAGTCCAGTCCACGTCCTGGAACAAGTCTCGAAGCGACAAACGAGATAAACATTCGACGGCCCGTTCTCCTGTCCTCACGCGAGACCACGCTGGGAGATGATCGGCGCTGTCTTGCTATCCTGGCACCTGGTAACCTGGCCGTCGCATAAACGCGACACTTGCTTGGGGGGTCGCGTCGGCTGAGACATGAGACGGCGAATAGCTTGCCCTTTGCGCTCTTACAGCTCAGCTTCCGAAGACCAAAGCCAGATACATATCGTAAACAGTCTCCTCTCACAGGAACAGTCGGCACATGTCCAGACCTGTTCCATTGGCTGGGAAATCTCCGAGGAAGTACGCCTTCGTCGACCCAGTCAGTAGATATCTAGAAAAGCATGATTGCTATCCGGCCTCCTATTGCCGAACCGACAGAGATTGCGAATCGGGATCGCGCCAACCTTCCCAGAGCGGAAACAGTCTGATCGCCCTGTCTCCCATTAGCTTCATCGCCAATCCTTCCATGTCACTAGGTAAGTAAGTAGTAGACGGGCCTACGTATGTCTGTAGGTACACACATACCATCGCACGTCAGCCGTCTCCCTACACGTGTCAGACTTCGTCCGCCGGTCTTTCCCTCCCGCCAACCGGGCCCTGACTCTGTCTCGCCGACGAGCTGACGACGCCTCTTGTCTAATGATCACATCGAAATGAGGCCATAGCAAAGTCTCTGATGATGAAGACGAAACGGAGACGGCATGAATGCCCTGCTCCGTCATCGGCCGCACGGTGATGACAACCGATAAGAAAGGTATGTACACTCCTAGACCAGTCTCCGCGAGACGGATCATGGCGCTACAGTCCACAACCCCACGCGACCTAGGTACCCGAGGAAGCCCCATGCGGAATCTTGAGCCATTGAGCTGCCGAGCGTAGAACCCGAGCACGTAAGATTACGTGTACCTACCGTTGGTCAGGTACTAAACGTAATGGCTGCTCGGTCGGTATTGACCCGGCTTGTCTGTAGTCATTGATTGTATCGACGGTAGGTCACATAGCTTCTCCATTTCATTACCTAGTCGTTATCAGTCGGTGTCTGTCTCTGAATCTCAAATAGGGGAGATGACTGACTGACCTACCTATTCCAAATGGAATCCGGAGACTCGGCCTTGGCGTAGCTTCGAGCTCGAACTTCACGATGGATGCGGACTGATCCTTCTACCTATTAGTTCGCATTAGTTGACTTGACCTACGTAGTGTTCCTGATGAACTCATCCTGCGTGGAAGTACTGTAAATGACTTACATGCTTCAGGTTCATCTCGTTCCTGCCTACATCATATGTCGAGTTTCATATCGACGGACTCGGATTCCCTACCTACACTCAATCAAATCCATACCTAGCACAAACTACCCAGAAAAGGGGCCTTACGCCGCATCACATGCTCGCGTGCCACTGACTACCTATCCAGTTACCCCGTGTCTAATGTCAGATCTACATCAACACATCAACGCAAACATCGTGATCCTATGTAAGACCATTGGCTAGACGACTTGCTGCCCGATCTCATTCACGACACAGATAGAAAAGGTACCCTACCTCGGTATCCCCGGACGCGCCGTCGACATGATTGGTGCAGATGCTTCTTTCCCCGCGTCTGGGCATCCGCGTCGAGATGGGTATTCCCCGCTTGAGATCGTCTAGTTAGTTGGCTTGGCACTTTGCGTATAGAGGGGAGGACGGGAACATGTGAACGGTTGGGTTTACGTGAGATGGATAACGACGTGAGATGGATAACGAGTATGTAAGTTGAGTGAGTGTGAGCCTAGTTACGTTGTGTACACAATCCCTACCTAGCAAATGGTCCAGATCAACATCGTGACTGGATATGTCGTAAATCGTAAAGATCCTCGCGTATACCTCACCTCGTCCGAACCTCCCCCTCCCCTCCCCCCTCAAGCGCGGAATCCCTCACGCCCAGCCATTCTTAACGCCGGGAAACCCGCCGCCCACAATAGCGGCCCCTTCTTCCATCTCCATCCTCTTAATAGCCATCTCCAGCTCGCGCAACGCGCAATGCGCAGCAATGACCTTGAAGCTCTCAAAGTTCCCCACACTGCGACTATTTCGATGATTGTCCTTGCGAATCATGCCCTCGTGAAGACACGCGATACTCAGCTCCAGCGGCGTGAAGTCCGCGCCGACATTCGTCTCCTCGTCGTCAAAGTAGCCATCCTGGGACTCGAAGTCCGCGCCGTTCAGGAGCTCCTTTGACATATCTTTTTTCCGGATGAGACCCTCGACCCATTTCGATATGCGGTCGAATTCGTCCTTGAGACGGATCGATGTGTCGCGTTGGCGCCGCGTCTGGATGCCAGTTTTGTTGATGATGGCGCCCGTGAAGACTTCTAGCTCGCTGATGCCCTTGGAGGCGTGGTCGGAGTGAGCGATGCTGGCGGTACCGATCATGTCGTCGTAACTGTATGGAATTAGTGACCGTTTGCCCTTATAGTTTTAAACAGGTATGATACTCACGCGTGACGGATATTGTATGCTTCATGTCTGGCACTCTCCCAGTCGACAAAGTACCCGAGCTTCCTATCGCATTCGCGTAGGATATGGAGCTTCAGTTGGTCCCAGAGTGAATAACCCACGCGATTGACAACCACATGGATATCGTCCCTCCAGATCTTCTTCTCATCGATGGCTCGGTATAGCTTGCCCAGGATCTTCTCGGACTTGTAGAACAGGTGTCGGGGCCCACTGTCGTCATCTTCGTCCTCATCAAGCGATGGAGCAACGGGCGCTTCGAAGCAGATTTCACTCTTATTTACAACGTGCGTGGGTGGTGCCGGGGCCAAGCTAATGGGCCATTAGAATCTTATGATAATGAGTTTTTTTTTAAGTAAGTTGAGAACTTACAAGTCTGGACGGTACCGAGGCCTCTTCAAGGAGTTGAGCCTGTCCATGTTGACCGGCACGCCAGTCTTTGAGTAGTCGACTGCTGTTGAGTGCATTTCGGCGAGCAACTTGCACTGCTCGTGCACAGTACCCGCATCGTGTAGGTCAGCGAAGATGATGTGTCTGGTTGCAATAAGTCCTAACCTATGAACACAGCCAGAGTTAGATTCGGTGCATCATTTTCGTGCATGAAGTTTCTCATGCATCTTGACATGCCCAGTAATGATAGATACATTCAAGTCAGGAGTAATCTCGGATGAGATAATGGGGATAATACTCACTGGTCGGTGGCCATGAAGTCGACAAAGAAGTTCGTCATGTCCTCGGGCTGCACGTCTCGACCTATATCGAGCGGCAGAGCTCTGGGATAGCTGGCGGGTGGGAATTCAAGCTTGCATCCGTCAACTGCTATAGGATCCCATATCACATTGTATATATCGCCACTACACGAAAGCGGCGTCAGTTATGTCGCGGCAATGAGACTTCATGAGTAGATGTTGAAGTGACGTGTGCCACTACCACTAGATTTGGCAGTCTGGAAATTCAGGAGAGAAATACACTGGAAAGACTTACTCAAGATCGCCTCCGCTAAGTTGACTGGGGAGGTCTCGATCGCCCTTTTGGCTGAATACGATACAATTGGACAGTCGACGAAGGGGGTGCCACTTGGGCGGCACGACGGCTCGCCGAACCTGAATGTCGCCGGGGTGTAAAGCCGGCGAGCGCGTGACAATGACGAGGCGCTCGTGAAGGTCGGGATATGGGATCCCGTCCTCCTCGTCGAACGTGATAAACACCTCCTCATCTCCTAGGTAGCCAAATTCGTCCATGACTCCAAAGAGCGTCACACCCTGCTCCACAGGGATGCGGGACTTGTGTTTGAGCAGGCGAACTTCACGCAACACAACCGCCTCGACGATGGAGCAGAGAAAGGCGTCCTTCTTGTAGTCAAACCCTAGTTTATAGAGACGGCGGATGAGTTGCGAGAAGCCCATCTGCTCGGCAATCTTCTGGCGTTTCAAGAATGTCACCGTGTTATTGGTGGATGCGGTGATCTGTCGCAGACGACTGAGCTCTGTGTTTTGAAGGTCGAAAAACCATGACTCGGGGACTCTCATGTCCTCCAGGATTTTGATCATTTGCCGGTTCAGAACCAGAGGAATGGGTTTGTTCGCGACATCGCATATTTCGAGGTTCTCAGTATCGTTACTTGGGAACTTCATCATGCTGTCTCGAACTCTCACTTGAACAGTAAGGGTCAGTAAGAATACTCCCACGAGAACAACTGGAGAGTATTGGCGTCAAGTGAGAGTCCAGACGGATCGTTGATAGTTTACTTACTAACGTTGCCTTCGAGAGAATCATCAAGGCTCACCATCCCTTTTGCGCCGCCCCACCGGATCTGGAAACAGGTGGCAGAGGCACTCTTTCTCTGCGTCATGTTGTTCTGTATGGCCTCCATCAACTGTCTGGAGATCGTTCCGACACCATCGCTGAAGACACGTTCTCCGTTTTTAGACTTAACATCTGCAATTGTTTCGACACGGGTACTCAGCTCGTTCAAATTGACAGCGGTCGAGGTTTCGGAAAAGGCCTGACCGATACGAGCAGCACCTATGATAAGAATGTCAGTATAGGTGAACAACTGGTATAAGGACTCACTGGGCAATGATAACAGGCTGCAACGCGTAATCATGGACGGATGCATAGTAGAATCTGCTTACTTCAACGGAGTTAGCACCGCGGTTGAATGGTTACTGAAAATATATATAATAATGTTGACTATACCATCGTGCGGGAGAACGGATTCCCCGGAAATCACCGAGTTCGGGAATCACGGTGGCGTAGCTTCGCAGACCTTTCTCATCGTCCACGAAACCTGCCATAAACCAGACAGCATGTGAACGCAGAGACGAATGCGAAAACCCTAGGAACTTGTACAATCGCCCAGCGATAGAGAAACCCCTGACAAGGATATCTTTAAACCTTGTGTATATCTCCATCAGTGAGACTAGTAGAGAGATCTTGTTAGCAGGCTGCAAATATGTGCTATGAACGCAGCATATGAAAAAACTTGGAGAGAAACAGCAGTTGTCTTAGACATTACGACCACGTGCGATAGTATGCGACTCTTGGTAACAATGTGAAAAGGGGGACGTAACAGAAAAGAGACAAGAAAGACGATGTTTAATCAGAGGTGGCTCACCTTTCGGACTGTAATAAAGGTCCTGGCCATCTTCATCACAGAACTGGACCCGAGCAAAGTGCCCAATGTGACGCGGATATTTTCGCAGAATGCGATTCTTGGCCTCGGGTTCGGGGCCATTGAAAAGGATTCGCGTGGGCGTCACCTGCACCTTGTACACCAAGGTCAGGTTTTCCCGGGCGCGCTCTGAGACAAGTTCTTTGACTAGACCATTTTGTATATCCCGCTCATTCGTTTCCAGGAAAGACCATATCTCGGTTGGGTCAAATATTTCCGGTTCAGTGTATGGGCCTGGAAAGGGAATTTGCGAGAAAAGCTCTACGGAGAAATGATTAGTCTTGACATGACGATGCCGGTGTTATCGTACACCATGTGGATGTACGAATTCCAGCATAGTATAGCGACCTGTCCTCGGTTTATGTGGGAAGAATGAGATTTATTGGACCCTTACTCTTCACGGCCTGAGCTGAGAAGGGAAGCGCGGAGGCGCCTCCGGGCTCAGCTCTCTTCCTCTGCAGCCGAATAAGTAGGGTTCTCACAGTATGGGGTAGGAGATACCCGTTCTTAACCAAGGCTTGGAATTGATAGAGGATATCAAACGGCATTGTCTTAGAAACCTCAGCGAGCGTAGCGTTGTATTCGCGGAGTTCCTCAGACATAGTTTTATAACCGAAAAGAGGAATGGGAATGTTATGATAAGAGACGTTAAGATACTCGTTCTCTTTTAGCTGTTCAATCCTGGGAGTAAACCCGTCAGGCGAGACCATTATGCGGTAGATGAGCGATTGACCGATGATTTCACCATGAGTAGTAAGGCCATCGGGCATGCGGCTCAAACGCTCCCTTTGATTTGGCTTGGGACGGGCGGGACCGATGCCCAAGTCTCTCATACGAGAAGCGAGGAGGCTGTCGGCATCCTGTTGAGCCGCCTGAAATATTTTTGGCGGCTCCCATAAAGTCAAGAACAAGGACGACGGACGGTCAGAGACGACAATCTCATGGACTGTTCTGTATGGGATCTCGACTGCGCATATACTTAGTCAGTAACCTAGTCTCAAGGAAGATGGAGATGATTTCGCGAGGATATGTAGTCTTCAAGACTGGAACAAAGTGATGAGATAGATAGTACTCACGCCGTATCTGGTTTCCCCTGACAAGGAAGGTAAGAATCAAAGTGTCTTTAGCGAACTTGGCTAGGCCTCTATCATCCCAGCGAACATCGGGAATGTACTCTATTGACCCATGTCGATAATCGTAGTGACCGCACGAAAGCGCCCAGCTCTCAAAGACCACATGCTTGTTGATCCGGGGTTCCTCTTCATACGGGATGGTCCGGTCCCTTTCCTCGGCATTGAGTTGCAGCACACGAAGCAATGTAGCATCGGGCTGCTTGTTGCTTTCTCTGCAAAAAATGGCATTACGCAGAACTTGAAGCCGAGCTTTCGTCCTAGGCTTGCCATTGCGAGGGTACGCGCCAGGGATGGCTATCTCGCCGTGCTTGTCTAAGAACTTCCGGCAGTCGCGAGGAAAGAGAAAGGTGAGGGTGGCAAAGGGCTTATCTCGAGGTTTGTCACAGATCCAGTCCCAGATATTCAGTACTTCCATATGAACTGCTAATTGGCCCTTCAGACTTTGGTCTGTCAGCTTTTCAGGGACATTGGCCAAGTGGACTTGCCGGCAATCAGGCTGCATTGGACCCGGCATTTTGGCAACCTGAATTGGCCCGGTTGAACCGGTTGAACCTGGTTGCTTGTTGGAATATGAATTATGTCAAAAGGAGGGCAAAGATGCAACCGAGGGGGTGTACTATGGGTCCCAGGTCGAGGGTGAGATTTGAGTGAGATGAGGAGAGCCCGACAGCGACAAGGCAGAGGGGGCAATGCGACTTTAAGCCCAAAGCGAGTGCTGGACAGAACGCAATATGGACGGTGAAGACCAATTGGCTTCTCTTGCCGCTCTATCCTTCGAGGCAGCAGCGTATGGTTGCAGCAGGGGACTTTACTGGCTCATCGAAATGAGGCGGTGGCCTGCACATGAAGCATTTCTTCAAATGTCGCGGAGTGGGCGAATCAAGAGGCACTTTTGCACGAGCGCATGAGGAGACGGACTGGCTTGTCGAGTACGAGCAGAATACATACACCAATACAAGAACAGAAGAATAATATGTAGAGAGACTGGTGGAATGGAATGGAATCGAACGACTATTTATCCCATCTAGTAGCAGTCAAGATGGGTTTTTAGGCATGGCTTCTTCATGTGGAAGACGCGCTGTGGTTACTGTTGGAGGCAGGTGAAGGTATTTCAGGGTCCCTTAGCGCGTGAAGCAGAGTGACGAGAAATCGCGAACCCCTGTAAGGGCATAAACGTGTCTGTCCCGAAGTGATTCCGTTATTATAACTGACATATCGCATCTTGTTCGGGCAGGATATGGGGTACTTTCCGGATACAAGTCCTGTAATTTGTGCCGGGTCCTTCCGGTCCGTCACGGTCTGTTCTTACGCTCTGCTTTGAACCTGACCGCTCATGATTGCGGCGTTAATTGAGAAACAGAATGTACCGGCCAAGTAGATCTTAACGATGACTTCACAATAATCCGTACGAGTGGAAGTTATAGTTAATCGCCGAATTCGACAGTGCTTCCACAAGCAGGGCACTTTCCCGGGTAAGACGGGGTATTAAAAAAGATCCGGCGTCTAAGGAAACCCTACAGCATCACATATCCGTAGGGATTCACAACCTGAGACCTCAATTATCGATATCTGAGGAGCGGATATCGATCTCACCAGGGCACTCCATCTCATCACAACAGAACTTATTGTTTACCTAATGTTACCGAATCCTGAAAATTCATGTAATCCGTAATCCGTACCTCTCATTCAAATCGGCGCAAAACAGTCCATCGACAACGTCCCATGTCTCACGACACACGGTGCCGGCAATTCAAACTTTCACACGAAACAGTGACTGTACCACCACGAACGGCCCGTCTGACTCGCGCCAGCCCGATTCAGACCGAGAAAAATCCATTTAGCACTCCAGCTAAAGTTCACCCGGGCCATGAAAAGTACCAACGGGAATGAATCGGATGCGCTCACCAGGGTGGACAGGACCACTTCCGTACCTTTCCATAGAAATCCGCGTGGGATCGGGGTGGGTATATTAAGGTACCATTTTATCCCAGTACCCCTCCGACTTTCGTACCTACGGCGTACCTACGGGCAATACATCATATGATCTGCACAGAAACCGATACAAGTCCCTAGAACTCTTCAACATACCGTCGCATCGGGGTAAAATAACCGCAAAATCAGAATCATAAAGAAAGCGAGGGATCTTCTACGCGACTTCCCAGCAAAATTGAATTGATTTTCGCGCTGCCTGGTGTGTTTCCGTACGTCTGTTACGAGTAAACTTTTCAACAGAAAAAAAAGAGGGCATGCGTCGCGTGTTTCACGCAAAAGGTACTTCACACGGTGCATTTCATCCTCAAGTCCCGTTCCTGACGGGGTCTCTAGCGTGCCCGTTCTTAGCGTTCTTACTTCGACAATTACGTCATAACAAATTATACCTACCCGATGAAACCGGCTTCTTCTTCATGATCCCATCTTCGATAAGGTCCTGGCCTTCGCTTATCTTCCTACCATTTATTACTGGAATCGTTATCCTTCTTCTTCATCTCTCTAAGCCGTTCCACGGATACGCGCATCGCATATGTATTGATACCTACCGCGACATCGGCCGTGTCTTGTATATATGTAAACAGCGTCGTACTTGCTTCACCTTGCATGCGCCAGCGGATATCAACGAGTCCAAAATAACCATCCGCTGACCCGGAACCATTTCTCTCGTCTCCCTGTCATCCGAGGTTCTCTGCTTAAACGACCTTGCATTCATTTATTCACTTGATCATGATATCCCGTCGTGAGAATGTTTTTATCCTTGGCGGCACATCCTATGAGATCTTGGTCCCAGAGCCTTCGGATCTTGCTGCCTGATCTCTGGGCCCTAACCAACCAGTGATAATAATAGTAGACAGTCGATAAAGTACGAGCACAGAACACCAAGATTGCAAAACTCGTAGTTGCCATAACGACTCCTGTCTAATACAGGTAGTACTTATCTTCGGTCGACGTATTACCTACTTGAAGGTGATAGCTCAGCTTGAAATCAGACTGGCCATGTTAGGTACTCGACATGAAAGTAATACCCATCTTGACTCCTTCACTCGCCGAGATCTTCATGGTTGTGCTTTGCTCTTCATTATTACCCGGCCTGTCATTCCCTGTCCATCGACGCAAGTCCGTGTTCAGCCGCAAGTCCACTAGCATACTCGAACATGTTAGCCACACTTGCCTTCTGTCCACTGCATCGCCGGGTTTCTTTTAGGCCAATAAGCCAATACTCCGTAGTTACACACCTGTGAGGAACCCAATTTTGTCTTGATCAACGCATGAACGCCTTCAGCAACCTGGGTATCATAATCCTAAAGCGAAGAGATAAAGTGGACGATCCATATGCCTCCCTGCTTCGCCTTGATTCGCACATTTTCCGCCTGTTGCGCCTGCTTCAGCAAAGTCTGACCCGATACGCACTGCCGAAAGAGTTGAGCGCCAGTGCGTACCCCTCAATTATCGATCCCTAATGTGGGACTTCCATAGTAAATTCGAACTTTGACTTGCCACCATCTCCGAAAACAACAGGTAGAGCACTGGTAGCTGTGGGCTGAGGGCGTTGGGGCAATGATTCGCCCGAGTTCGCAGAAGATTTCGGTGACGAGATAGCCATCTCTGAGTTCTGACTCCGACTCTTAGTCCGGGCCTTCTTCATTGACGTATGGCCACCAGATAGGCACTTCAGCGGCACCAGCTTGTCCTTCTCTTCCCATTCGCAGCCGAGTATCCTGAAGCGGACCTTGCCTGGATCCAGCGGGCCCTTTCCTTTGCAGATGCAGTGGGCATAATAGTTGTGCTTAACCCATGCCAAAGTCTCGTACACACGTGTGTGTGTCGTGCAATGTTCGGGGTCGATTTCGAAATAGCAGCGGCCGCCGTCACCGCTGGCAAACCGCTCGTGAGGTCCGTCGAAATCTGATCATCATCCTAAGTACCAAAGCGAAGTGGGGGGGTTAGATGGTCTTGTGAACCCATAAACTCACCTGTTGATCGAATATAATTAGGAGGTCGCGGCGGTGAGCGCACAGTCAGGTAATCAATGAAGTAGAATGTCTCTAGGTTCTTGAAAAGAGCGGCAAACTCATAGACGTGTCTGGGAGAGGGATGATTTCCATGGTAGGAGTGGACTCGGCCGCAGAAAGTGCAGATTAAGTAGTTGTCCCACTCGTGATGGTAACGGATTGCTAACCGGCGAACCTTGGCGAGCTGGTCCAGATCCAGATTGTCCGCCCACCTACCAAGGCTGCGAGCGTGGTTCATATTAGGATAGTCGACACATAAGACATCCGAAGATCGTTGCAGCATGACCAGCTGTCCATTATCTAGGGTTAAATTACCTGGTTGCGCAAGCACTCGATCAACCATGTAGCTGACTTCTTTACACGTGGCACGAAGTCGAGCAAGGGTCTTGCCCGTCGTGATGTAATGAGAGTTATCGGCACATGAATGGTAGAACAAGGGCTTCAGGGTGGCAGAATATACGAGACCTTGGGTATCCTGTGTGCCCTCGGCACGCCTCTCGGATTGTGCCACCGCGGAACCACCACTATGAGCTTCCGCGGAGGCGTGAGCACGGAAAGTAGGCTCATCAACGAATTGGAGAAAATGGATACCAGGGGTGAAGATGGCATTTGTCCATATGAGAAACCGAACATCGTAGGGAAGCTGCTGGAACAAGGGAAATGTTTGTAGACTCTGAGGCACGACAAATCGGACGGCCGGCAGCTCCGATGGGGATTTGTCTGTCATGATGACCGAGAGCCCGAGGGCTATTAGCTGCCAAACTTCTTCGGAACAGTGGCAGTAGTGAGGGAAATCGCATTCGTCGAGGCGCGTTTTGGAAGCGGAATTAGTCGCCGAATAGACAAGATGAACAGACTGACTAAGAGGTATGTTATGCTGCACGGCAGTTCAAGTCTATTAGTGGGGGCTGAGATCTTCGATAAACCGTTGAAAATAGATGCTCAAGCAGACTCGCATGGATGCGACCCACGTAACAGGCTTCACATAGACTCTGTGTCTCGGCGTGAACTGGAACAGGAGCGAGTGGAGTTGGTTCGAATAGACCCGCACTGGAGGAGTAGGGAGCGGGAAAAAGAATGGATGAACGCAAAACGAGTGTGTCCTCGAGATCCGGGAAAAGGTCGGTCGTGCTTAACCCTAAAGATGTCGGGAGTATAGGCAGCCTGCCGGATGAGGGTGACGAGTAGTGATGAGAGACGACGACGGTGTTAATGGGTCTGCCTAGGTGGCCATCGATGTGCCTCGTTGGCAGGGAGATGGAGATAATATGGCGCACGTAGAATTGGCCCAGACTCGTTGTTGGGCAATCGGAATGACGGGAATCACAGTAGACCGACAGTCAAGGGAAGGACGGCCTCTCAAACAAGTCGGAATGATCGCGCAGGCAACAACAGCCCGTCCGTACCGTTCGCACCGTTCGTGCCTTGATCCTTCTCTTTCTCGGTCGGATAGTCGGCGAGAGGCGAGGTCGGTATGAGTAAGTCTCGGGCCCTAAAGGAATAAACCTTCAAGGTTGTGCATCAAGCATGCCTGCAGCATACGCATTCCTATCTCATGTAGCAGCTTCGGCAGCCTACGCGCGCCTACCACCTCTCGGTCTCAATCCTGTGTGCGCGGGTTCTTGGAGTCAGGAGGCCGACAACGGATACTATTGAAGTGGTATGAGAATAGGACAGGAATAGTAACTCGGCTGTGTCCGTAGGGAATGGGGTGCGATAGGGCAGAGGAGGTAGGGTAAAGATAAGGGAGGTCAAGTTAGGTAGTAGGTATGTATGTAGTAAGAGCAAGGTAGGCGAAGGTAATCCGTAGTCCGGGGTGGGTGGGATAAACGTACCGTCAGGTTAGGTAGGATCGGTGAAGTCCAGGGCTGTGAATCAGTGGGAGTCAGTCAGTCAGGCACACCCCATTAGGTAGGTACGGGTTGAGGCTGAAGAAGTAAATTGCCTCTGTAAGGTACCTGCCACCGGTGGTACGAGTACATTAAGAGCAACCTAGGTGCACGAGCCCACAAATTGCGTACTTGCCTCTCTTAGGTGGGGTAGATGGTGAGTGCAGGTACGTCCAGTATGTACGGAGTAGGTCGAGGAAGGTCAGACCTGAGGTCTTCGTTCACTAAACGTAAAGAAGGTACAACCTGATGCTACCTGAGTAATACCTGCTCTCTCAAGAGGCACCTACGAGCAGGTACGGAGTATGTAAGCGGGTGTGTTACGACTTATGTAACTATACGTATCCGTTATAGAGATTCGGACTCGAGAATCGGAGCTTTAAGGAAGTCCAATGTGACTCGATGTAAGTCGACAGAGGCATCAATTCCTGTAATCCGTAACTTCAGACTATTCACCTCACAGGTAGGCATGGATTGCGGAGAATAGCAAGTACCTCTTGCACCGACCTTACAACATGTGGGGAGGTGGGGGATGCAGCAGTGCCAGCGACCCACCTACTTTAGTTGCATCGCGCACACTAGTGTAGGTCTAGTTAGCGTGGCATAATCCGTAGTCGGCTGGCAGTTACCAGGTAAAATCCGGGGTTATTATAGTGGCTGCAGCTGGCGTGTACGTAACTTTTCATTCCGCATAGACCCTGGTCACCTCGCAGAGTGAGACCGTGTTGGAAGGGAGTTGAAACTGTAGATAATTGTACTACCAACCATATGCCGGCCGTCAAAATCTGGCAGACCGAGTCAGACCGAGTCATAAAGTAGGTCTCGTAGCTCTCAAAATCCGTAGGTGGAGGTAATGGCGATCAATCATGAGTGCGTTCACCTACGGAATACCTTCATATTTCTTATTCTGTACTGACATGATCATCATCTCATCACCGAAGCCTTCAACAGTATTCCGTTAGGTACCTAGCTTCTGCCACCCCTACCCAAACATGTCCATCTGTACATCTCCGTGTCTGTGCGTACATCAATCATCAATATGGCAGTTATTCCGTAGTTCAGAATTCAACCACCACCGGTTCGCTCTCAAAGCCGCCTCTCAATGCAGTTTTATCGACCTGTGCATCCCTCAGTGACTCTGCCGAGATGTCCTCTTTCTTAAATTCCCACACGGCCATCCATTCACCTTTACAAACCACCTCGACCTTGCCGTGAAGCTGTTCCAATGGCACCAGGGGCCTCTTGAGCAACACATCCCGCTCCTTTGTCTGACCCGGCTCAATGGTGACAAAGTCATCGGCTGGAGGCGGCATCATGCGCTTCACTTGGATTCTCGGAATGTCAATCGGTGTGTCTGTGCCCTCGGCGGTAAACGACAGGAGGCCCAGCTGCAGCGCCAGCGGATCGAGCGGCGAGTTCCACGTAAACACGGTTACGGCGCTCGAGTGTGTGTTGGTGACCCCAAGTGCCAATTTGGGAGGCGACGTGTTCGCCTGACGGACTGACACCTTGAGCGCTGACAAGACGGAATCTGACATGTCTTCGACGACGTTTTTCTGCGACACGACAACGAATGCGTCTGCGTCAACAGGTGACCAGCTTAACCAGACCGCGAGAGGGGTGATAACAAGGATGGTGAAGGCAAGCACAGAAAGATGGGAACCTCGCGACTTTGAAGACTGCCCGAGAAGCATGAACACCGTCAGGCAGACAACGTACCCTCTCAGTTCCGTATCCGTACGGAATAATGACGGGGTGGCGGATGAGTGGTTGCAAGCTTGCTATGGAAAGCACAGATGGAAAGTCTGGCTTTTCAAGTTATCAACGGTAACAGAATCGCATGTGCGGGTATTGGCGATGTTGGATGGACGCAGTACGGAATGCGTTGTAGAAGTAAGTCAGGCCTGAGTGATGCGAACCTGGCTGACTTGTTGACTTGTCACAGCTATAAGGCCGCACGAATGAATGACGCTGACTATTGGGCACCACCGGACAGGCTTGGCGATGCCACCTCATAATACGGCCTTAACCTATTCGATTCCACTACGGATTACGGATTAGGTCTCTGGAGCCCGAGGCAATAAGCCATCGACGTCTCATTCGCAACACTTATTTATTCCGATGTCTAGGTAGTACGGATCACAGACTGACTATTCGTACTCTACATCGTTGTCGCCTCCATGCCCACAAATAGCCCCCAACGTGTCGAAGCGAATGTGATTTGCAAGTTGCTAGCATACATCTCCCATTTCCATTTCCATTTCCATTGGACCATAACCAGTCCGGATCATTCCATGCCACCGACTCAAGTTGTCTGGACTGGCTACAAATTGTCTGATACACTCCTCCGATTTCTTTCGCAAACATGAAGACACTATCCCGTACAAACTAGTTCCTCCTTGGTGGTGAAGACAACCTTGTGCGCCAAGTTGGCGTGGCTTTCGTACTGCTAATCGTGATGCAGGTAGCGATTCTGATGCGATTATCAACGCCTCATTCCGTCCTGTCGAACGTAAACAAAGCCTCGTCGGATCGTTTGAAGGTCAAACAGCGGAATCTCCAAATAGGCAGGGTATCGAAACACAGAATGTGTTCTGGACGATGAGGGGTTATTCCCGAATGAACTGTTAAGACTGGTCAGCCCGGAATGCCACGCCGTTGATTGAGAATGGCTGTTGGCCAACAACTCTGGAGCCAGCTGAATACTTACTGGAATACGCCCGGTACCCCTTTCTTCATTTTCACCCACGCTTCCTGATCATTAGGCACGGCGGCAAATTGGTCTCCGATCAACATAGCGGGCTTAGCAATGTCGGCGATGATCTGTCTCACGGGATCTTCTGGATCCAGGCTGTACACAACCGAGTTGTCGTTGACCGCCAGATACGCCAGTGCTCCATGGCCACCCAAAACGCTGAAACCCTTCATGCCGAGGACTTTTCGTGTCGCCGGGGTGTAGTTGAGGTCTTGGGTAAGAAGACGGATGCACCTGCCGAGTTTGGCCTCGATGACCTGTTTTATGACCAAAGCCGCAACATGTAAATCGACGTAGCGGGTACCGCGCTTGAAGTCTCCAAGTCCGATGCAGACAATCTTGTCGATGTCTGGTGAAATGACGGCCTCGTTGATTGTCTCTATAAGTTGATTGCAAGCCGTGGTTGGTATCCATTGTACGCACCGGTCCTCGAAGATCTGGCGCTGACGATCGACAGCTTCATCTTTTGGTTCAACTCCGGCTTGGTTGACAGATTGATCTTTGGCTTGACCTTTGGCTTGATCTTTGGCTTGGTCTTTGGCTTGGTCTGCGGCTTGAACTCCGGCTTGAACTCCGGCTTGAACTCCGGCT
This sequence comes from Xylariaceae sp. X3-2, assembly GCA_028637685.1. Classification (NCBI taxonomy): domain Eukaryota; kingdom Fungi; phylum Ascomycota; class Sordariomycetes; order Xylariales; family Xylariaceae; species Xylariaceae sp. X3-2. The sequence continues at coordinate 270,916 of JAJFDI010000003.1, forward strand.
TGAACTCCGGCTTGGACTCCGGCTTGGTCTTCGACTTCATCTTCGGCTTGATCGACAGCTTGTTTGAGATCATCGGCAAGTCTCTTGTTAAATTCTGCGATAGCTTGATTACCAGCTTGATTGGTATCTTGATCGACGACTTCCTCGACAGCTTGATGGGCAACGTGGTTGGCAGCTTGACCGGCGGGGTGATTGACGGCTTCGTTCGTGGAATCGCTCCGTTCCGCTACGAAGACGCTCCGAATACAGTCTTTAGGTTGATCGCGATACAGATTCCACTGGTAGAAATGGAATTGGATTCGAGGGTTTCTGCCAGCACTCAGCACGTCTTGAACACATCTTGAGGACTCGTTTGGGGAAACTTACCGGATACGATCCGCCGTTGCCTCGGTGGAAACGTCCAGGGTCTGGTCGTTGAGTCCACGGAATGTGAATGGGTGTCGGCGGTCTGATTGAAGATAGAGCTCGAGCTCTCTGAACTCGCTCTTGCGGAAGAGCTTGCCACCTTTCTCGAACTGCTCTTGGACGGATTTATTGGGCTCCAGCTTAATCCATCTAGTGTCGCCCTCGATCCGCAGCCTACCGATTCGTTGCAGGTGCCGTGACCACGTAGGGTTTGGGTTGAGGAGGATCTCGTCGATGATGAACGACATGGTGAGGGAAAGTGTGTGGGGAGTTGTTGGGTGGCTACCACCTTCGTTGGCTGTGCAGCCAACGAAGTATCTTGACTGGCAGTGTTGATGATGGAAGCTTTCGAGGCCACGGAATACTAGCCTGGAAAGGGGATCAGGTTGCGAGATGGGTAGGGGGACTCTGTTGACAGATTCTATGGACAAGTTCCATGGACAGATGCTATTGACAGATTCTATAGGTAGATTCTGTCGATAGATTGTGTTGATAGAATCTGTCGATAGATGGTGTTGATAGAATCTGTCGATGGATTGTGATGATAGATTCTAAGGATAGATTCTGTTGATACGAGTGTGCCCGGGAAAAAAAAAGAAGGAAGAGAAAGTAAACAATCAACAGAGGGGATATCAGGTTGGGTAAACACAGGAGAATAGGCTTCTGAATAAGCGCGTGCACGGCAGAAGTTGCAGGAACGCGCCATACTTGAACGTCCTTATTGCATAGGGGACAACAAACAAACACACAAGGTATTAACTTCCTCAACCCAACCGCCCATCGTTCCTTTCCCATTCACTGTCGAACCTAATCTTCCCTTTGCGGCTCTAGAAAACGCCCCGCACAGGCCGCAGAGCAGAATAAGGTGCTGAAATGGACAAACCACCCCCTGGATTAAGTCCTAACCCCCCCTATTCCAGTCCCTAACATACACTTTCAACACGCATACAGAAAGTAAACATTGCGAAGAACAACACAGATGGAAGCGTATAGATCCCTTAGGTACGAATCCCGCTCCGACTCCCCACCCGACGGAAGCGTATAGACCCCTTACGAATCCCGCTCCGAGTCCCCACCCGATGGGTGAGGAAGTCCCGCGTCAGTCTGTCCGGCCATCTCATGCACGGGGCCATAGTGCCCATGCAACTCATACGCCTCCGTCACAGTCCCCAACGTACCGGAGTCACTGCGGCGACGAATATTCCCCGCCAGATCGCTGTTTCTGCGTAACTGTGTCTTGGCAGGCCGTTGCTGACTATTCGCGCGTTGACGCGCGTCACTGTTGTTCGCGTTTGTACTGAGTTCGGAAACGCCGTGTGGGCCCTCGAGTTCGCTTGTGTCGCTCGCGTGACGGCTGTGACTTGGTGACCCGTAGGAACTTATACTGATCCGTTGCATCGGACGCCCGTCTGGCCCTGTCATGGAATCGATGAGTGAGTGTCGCCCGTCGAAGCCGTTGTGTCCGAAGGGCATGCCCCACATATTTGGCGAGGAGGTAGTAGAGCCACTGAAGCGCGAGGTGCGCGACGGGGAAGCGTCCTCCGGTACAAGCGTAGATGGCGAGGGCCGCATGATAGGGAAGTGCGTAAACCCGTCCGTGTCGACGGTCGAGTCGATCTCGGAGATGGAATGGTGTCCTGAATGCGATTTGTTGTAGGGCGGCACTTGGCTGTTGGATTCGCGCTCGTATTCGGCTGGTTTTGCGGCTTTTTCGGCCTTTTCTGCCCTCTCGGCTTTCCGGAGACGTAGGACGACGAAGGTCGCGATGGCGATGAGGATCAGTAGGATTATTACTACGCCCGCTACGATTCCGCCTAGTGCGCCGTCTGAGAGACCCCCGTGGTTTCCGTCGCTGCTGCTGCTGCCTCCCGTGTGGATGGCTGGGATCTTGGTCACGGTGCTCGGGACGAATTGCGGTATGGCCATTGCTGAGGCCGCGAGAGACGAGGTGCCCGGTGCGTCGATGAAGGTCGTGGTGCTTGTTACGACGGTGGTGACGGTTTTACCTCTTGGATCTGTGGTCGTCACGGTCTCGGAGACGGGGAGGATGGTCGGGGTGTCGGCCCAGCAGATTCCCATGCCGCAGACGCGCCCACTTGCGCAGCATCCTCCACCCAGGGATTGCGGGCAGTTGAAGGAGTTGGCTGAGCATCTTATTGTCTTGTCTGAGTCTGGGGGCGGCAAACATTGCTGGTTGTCTCCGCAGATGAAGCCGACGGGGCAGCAGCCTGTATTCTTGGTTAGTGCTCTCAGATCGATACTACTTTTCTCTCTCTCTGCAGTATATTGATAAGGGGAGGAATGAGATATGCATGAGAGCATCCATCACGCCGAGTCAACGAAAGATCAATAATACAACTTACTCCCACCAGCCGAAAACGGACACCCATAGTATCCAAAACTGCCTCCGCACGAAGTCGGCCCGGCCGTCGTCGCATAGCACAATTTCGAGCCGCAGGAGAAGTTATCCGGACAGCAGCCGCCGTCGGCGGAGGCGGGACATAAGGACCACCCGCTCGGTTCGGGACAGACGTCTTTTCTTTTTGCGAGCGGGAGGGTGTGGTAGCTCTTTTTGACCCAGAGGAGCTCGTCTGCGCGCTCGCCGTCGCGGAGGATTTCCGCTGCGCTTGTTAGTGTTGTCATTGCTAGTAGGCCTGCGCAGACTAGATGGTTTTGTAAGTCCCGCGTTTAGAAGTGGAACATGTATGCGCGTTGAGTTGAGCTGAGCTGAGTTGAGTTGAGTAGGTGAAGATATGATGAGTTGCGATATCGTGGGGTGAGATGTGTATGTGAGGGTGAGCAGTTGGTGCTTATGAGACTCGCGTTGAATATGTCGCAATGCTAGCAGTTCATTATGAGCGCTTCTTAGATAGGTAACGGGGCACCTTGAAACAGGTGGGCGTAAGAGACGTTGGAGAACACTGTCACGTCGGTATAAGATGGCTGCAGGTAAGATAGATGTGAAGAAGGCTTACGGCGATATATCACCGTCAAAACAGATTCCCGTCTTGTGAATGTTCCCAGATGAGAGAGAAGATGTTCCCAGATGAGAGAAGATGAAAGACCAGAAAAGATGAGAAATAAGTCTTGGCTAGAGATGAATATAACCATGAGGCGCAATATGAGGCTTTGCGACGTTGCTTGCGATCCCTACATACCTATCTATCTAGGTAGCCTTGAAAGCCGAGGGAAAAACTCGTGCGTACACTAAGGATTACCGACATGATGTAAGTCCTTACCTACCGTTCTGAGCAAGAGAGAGGGATCCATCCATCCATGACCCTGGCTACGGAGTTTACTTACGGGCTCTTTACTACGATAGGAATTACGGATGGTGGATCCTCTGGGATGGGAGATGCATGTTGGCTGCATTTTCCCCAAAGGTAACTCTCCCGTAAGCAGATTGGAGGTGATTGGAAGTAGGTAGGTATGAAGTGTGGGCAAGGCGTTGACTGGCCCGATTGACGGGAATATTCCAGCCTGCTTTTTACGATGTCGATTGTAGGTGGATGGAGGGTAGGACGGATGGAATGCGTGTACTGCAAGACATTTCGAGGTGTTTTCATTGGTGAGATGTTGGATGAACCTGGATTCCCTCGTCAGACGTGGGAGGTGGTGGAACTGTTGCACGGGTCTATACGGATTATGTTGTAGACTCGATCGTATCCGCGAACGGGTGATCGTACCTCGCGTGGTTGGCGTTGTCTTGGATACCTATATATATCGAGCGTCCACTCGTTTTTGTTGTGAGGGTTACACGTTGGGACAAGTGGTCTGATATATAAGAGAGGGCTGTTCCGTTTGGTTGTTCGGATGGGGAGGTGAGGTCGTGATGGGGGATGGGATTCTTGAGCGCGCCAAGAGACGGAGTGTCGCCAGTTCTGGGCCGTGAATGAGAAGCTTTCATGAGGTCTTCTTAAAATGTAGATATTCTCATTGGAGATTCTATCTCGACTTGCTGGTTGCGCTGTGTAAGTGAAGTCGGGAGATGTATCCCGTAATCCAGTCAATCTTCAACTGCGGCATTAAACCAAGACGACGAGCAAGAATCAGCGACGCTAACTACGTAATGTCGAGATGAGATCTCTCTCGAAATAAAATCCATAAGTACGGAATAAGAACCTGCTGCATACGATCAAAATTCGATGTGACTTCGTTTCTGTTTCAGCAATTCCTTTTCGCACAAACCCCCTCGTTCTGGGTATAGTCACCGATCACCCGACGAGTCACAGTTTTTTTTTATTCCCCGCACATCAGAGACCAGACCAACAACGGGTAACAACCGTTAACCGTCACTAGTGCGAGTCCCGGTATGTAACTAGAGACGCACGGAGGACAGGGGCATTGTGAGAGTACTTTGAGGTTGTCGACGACGAGGTATGGGATTTCAACTTCTACAAACTACAGACATCTGCAGAGTATCTGTAGTTGAGAAGACACAACTCAGGACGAAGACGTCAAGCTCGGTATGCGACCGAGTTAGCCAGAGTTGTAGTTCCCTCGTAACTTGACAGCTCCGCCGACGTGCGCAGTGACCTCGACAATACCATGCCTAACCCTGCTCACCCCACAGGTCAACTGACGAATTAATAGCTAAATACCTAGCTTAGGCACCTGCTTAGGCGCCAACGTAGAGAAAGTAACGTAACTTTGCAAGTCCAGACTCTTCTTCGCGTTCTTGTCATCCGCAATTTATTGGAGAGGGACGCAGGCGAATGACTAGGAATCCTGGTGTATGAAATATGGGGAGGAGAGGAGACTCTGGACCTGCGCAGGTTGATGGATGCGCGGCTCTGCGCGGAGAAGGAAAGACTACTGAGTAAGAATGTAGTAATCGGGAATCCTCGTGGGTTTAGTCTGGGAGGGAGTTGCAATTGAGGGACGTAATCGCGTAGGGAATAGTTCGAAGAGGTCTTGTGATCGTGTAGGTAAGATAGTTGCAGTCAAGTCATTCTCAATACATACGATCTTCCCCTCAGTTTGTTTGTTTAACAGAGACAACACGATTCAACATCTTTCAATTCATTCTAGTTGCCCTCGGTTTCGTGGAGTTGGACTTGAGTAGGAGACAACATGTCGGCACCGATACAAAAAATGCTCTTATACACGCGGCGTGCGCAACCGAAGATGCCCAAGACACGATCCAGGTCAGGTCAGTTTCCGAACTACGCATCTCTGCCATCAGTGCGACATATCTGCATGTCTTGATTTGTATGTATGTTCCGGGCTGATCGAGAAGGGGCTTTGGTTGCGTAGGGTGCACGTATTGGTATGCTTGACCATTGCAGTTGAAGAGGACTTGGACTAACGAAGTCATAATAGCAAGGAAAAGGTGTGAGGGCATTCGCTGTTCAGTCTGTTGACTTGCTAATATATCGTGTGTGAAATAAAGAAAAAGAAATGCGACGAGAAACGCCCGCAGTGCACGCGTTGCGCCGAGCGCAGCATCCAATGCGCCTATGAAGCCATCAAGCCGCGCCAGCGGAGGAAGCGGGATTCCGGGTCGATTTCCAAGACGGGCGCATCGAGAGGAGGATATGTCCCAGCGAGTAAGATTGACGATTGGCAGGCTTTAGAATGGGTATATCGCAGTCGGGTCGAGGCCAGGTTGAATAGGAAGAGTCCGTCGCCGATATCATATCATAGCATTCCCGAGACCTACGATGATCCGATCCCTTTCCTCGAACCCGAACCCGAAGACAACCAGGACGATCAGAATCGAGAACTTATCCCATGGGAACCTGATACCCTTTATACAACCGAGCCTGCAACTGTGCGATCACTACCACCAGATCTCGCCATGATCTCACCGAGCCCGACAGGCTCGCCAACACTGGAGTTTTCAATACCCGCATTCTCCGAGTTTTCAGACCGACCGAATCGCCGTGCCCTCGTCGACCATTTTTGTAACGTGCTATCGCATCTCATCGTATTCCGAGAAGATTCAGGCAATGCGTTTCAACAACTCGTTCTCCCGCTCTCGCATAGCAGCTCGCCCGTCATGAATGCCATATACGCCCTCTCGAGTGCCCATTTAGAGCATCGGGGTGTTAAGAATGTCGAAGGATCTCTTTATTTTCAACAACAGGCTGTCCAGGGCCTGACGCATTTAATCAAGAATCAGAACCAGAAAAATAAGAACGAGTTGTTGGCCGCCATCATCCTCCTCGTCTATTACGAAGTGGTAAATCCATTCATATGATGAATCAACTCACCCCCTGAAGAGACAACTTGAAACTAACCAACGGTCCTTAGCTCGTTCAACCGGGACGCGGGAGTATCATCAACGGCCATCTCAAGGGGGCCTTCGCCATCATGTGCATGAATCGAGATCTGAGCCCCGTGGGTTTATTTTTGGAACGCGTGCGTCGCTCTGATACCTTGGCCGATAGACGACACTGACGGGTTCCCTAGGCATTTGGATTCTATGATGTGATCGCGGCGTTATCCCTGGGAACGCCCACCGTATCGACGGCTCCGAGTGCAGGCGGCCTCTTACCAGTGCCCCCACCCAACGCGCCAAAGGCATCTCCTTTAACAAACGTCGACACGTTGCTAGGGATGGCGAATACATTATGGCCGATCATGCATCGCCTCTCGAACCTCATGTTTACAAAAAAAGAACTAGAAGACGCGCAGCGCATGAATTACATCTCGAAAGCAGCCGTCCTGCGCACCGAACTCGACGCGACGGCTCGCGCCATCGAAGCCGCACTGACACGCTGGAAACCCTGTCTGCCGGCGCCCATGAGCGTGCAGGACGACGAGCTCGTGCTAAACGGTCTAGACCGCGACGACGAGAGGAGGCCCGAGATAGCGCGACTCCGGTCGATTCTGCACAATGCCCTAGCGTACCGCCATAGCGCGCTCGTCTATCTCTACCGCACGATCCACGGGTTCTCGCCTAGACATGCTCTAGTGCAGAAACACGCGCACACTTCCTTGCAGCACTGCGTCAAGACGACGGTCGCGGGGGGACCGATGAGTGCGTTGCTGTGGCCGTTGTTCGTGGCGGCGTGCGAGGCGATTAGTCCGGAGGATAGGGAGCTTGCGACGCTTGCTTTTGAGGAGATTGGAGACCGGCAGGGTATGATGAATATTGAGGATGCGTGGGTTGTTGTGCGGGAGGTATGGAAACGCATCGATGTGCTTGACGACGGTCCTGTTATGGGGACGGATCCGAATCTCTGGCGACAAGTCTGCGCTGAGAGGGGGATCACCGTTGTCTTCGGATGAACCGAAACTCTTGAAGTGTCTAAGGAGAAGAGAGAGAAGATGTGAAACGACGAGTGCAGAGATGCGTTGCTTACGGTGTTTTATACCAGAAATGGACCGAGTCATCCCAAACGACTAAGACAACCGGGACAACTGGCTGTTCTTCTATTCGTTCTCCCATTGAAACGGCAAAGTAGGTTCCCAACCGTGTCGCTCTCTCGCTCGACCCTGAGATGCGATTCTTCTGGTTCTCGATACGTCACTGTCATATGCTTGCTTGCTCGAGTTCCGAGACTGACGAAGGGGACTTTAGGAATTTCACATGCAGTGTTTTCTTGCTATTATTGCTATTTATATACCCTGAAAACGAGTCCATGTCGGCGCTAAGCTGTAGTCTCGAGACGTTGACCGTGTTTTATTATTTATTTTATTTATTTATAGGCTTATTGGATCGCTGTCTAAGGGACCGATTCGGAAAAGATGGCGATGTCACATACATATCCATTGCCTATCATACTGCTACCTACCCGGTACTGCTACCTACCTACCTGTATTATCTCTGGATGATCGTGTCTCCATTACCACTCTGCCTACGAATTACTTTATTATTCCTGATTATTCCTGAATATTCCCTATTTCGTACGCATTTTCTCTCTCGTGCCCGTCCAGCTGATTCGTGCTCGCTGCCGTGTCCCCGCAAGCTTCTAGAACATGGCGTAGAAAAACAGGACTGGTAGCATCCCGTGCTAAGATCACAGAAAAATGGCACGAAATCCGGTCGAGTTACAAGACAGACTACGCTCCGAAATCTAGATACACCTCCCTCCCGGTACCCTTGGCTAGTACGGATGGAGTGTTAGAGATGTAGCCCTTACAACGACCGAGTCTGCCTAGCCACGATAGCCCCGAGCGGTTTGCTGTTAGTGTAGGGATGGTGGGCAGGGCGTGTATCGTTGGCTAAGCTGGCGCCGATCTCATGATGCCCTAGCATATACGGTACAGTATTCAGCTAGGCGTCTGCTACTGTCTGTAGCTCCCCTCGCCGAGTACCTGCTCGTACTTTCTCCGAATCCCTCGCAGACTTCTCTCTTCCGGACCTCGGCCACTAGAGATGATAGCTGCAACAGTCCAGTCATTGCGAGGTGTCATTCTCGTTTGACTCGTACGACGAGCTATGGAGGGACACCAGCAGGCCAGAGGAACCAAGGAACCATGGCTGCTACCTAACGTTACAGCTTCAGGGGCTTCACAGTCACCCAGCAGACTCACAGTCACTCACTCACACACACCATCCCATCCCCACAGCCAACAGCAGATGTACAGTACCTTCTCCGTACTCCGTACCACCACTCTGATTCCTGCTAGCTAGCATAGCAGCCAAAGCAGAGCCGGGGCCGCAGGGACACACGACCGTACTTGTGCGGTAACGCAGCGCAGCGCAGTGCAGAGCACCGTCGGATTACGGATTATTACTTACGATTATTATTACTGGGGGAGTTAACCTGGCCAGGGCCTGCTGCGAAAGAGGGCCTGTGAGGAGAAAGAGAAAAAGTCCACAAATTCTCCCCGCTGCCCACCAGCGCCCCGGGCCCATTTGTGGGCTCATCACGGTTATTCCTCCCAGGATGCTGCCTTAGTCTAGTGCCTGCGAGCGACGGGCCCTTGTCCTCCATCTCTCACTCCCATGCTTGGGCTTCTTCAAACCCGCGACGACGATATTTCTGCGTACGCACAACATAAAACTCACGCAAACAGAAGTGACCCCAAGTACGGAATAGAAATATTGCTCGCAGAGACTACTGGAAGCCGACGGGGACGACCTGACCCGTCTCCCGCCCCGTTAAATCATGGCGACTCTCGCCAATACCAGCGACGAGGTGGTGCCGGCGCCCAAGCAGATCCGCTTTATCAATAACCAGGGCCAACCGCCGACGAAACGCAGGAGAATCAACGCCGCATGTCTCACCTGCCGCAAAAGAAAAACTCGATGTGCCGGCGAACATCCCACCTGTTCCACCTGCGACAAGAACGGACATGTCTGTCTGGGTTACTCCGACGCCGTCGTCGACAAGAGGAAAGAGTCGTCCGTTGGCGTCGGCGTCGGCGTTGGTGTGAACGTCGGCGGTGGGAGGACCGCCGGCTCGAGCAGCTTGGAAGGTGGCAGTAGCAGCAGCAACAGCAACGGCCAAGGACTCGATCAGCACGAGGAGGCGGATGACTACTTTGACACCGATCCCGAAGCCGAGCCGAGACAGTTCAAGGACGGCCGAAACAGGGACCGGGACAGGGACTCCAGGCATGCTGCCGCCGACGTGGACGGCGCCTCCGTCATCTCGAGTCGAACGTCCAATAACACGCCCCAAGACTATGCCACCCCCACTCTGCCGTTGAAGTCGGAGCCCATGGACTGGGAGGACGCCCGCTCCCATTCCCGCTCTCACTCCCAACGCCCACAGACGACGCCACGGCGCGAAACCCTCGCCGTGCGACCCGTCGACCGGCGACAGTCGTCTTTCTCGACCGATGGGGACCGGAGCCCCAGCAGTCGCTCGCCCATCCTGCACCACAACGATAGCGGCCATCGCGTGCCCTACTTCCGCTATTTCGGCCCAACCGCCATTGTTCCGGGCTTCAAGCAGATGGTCGTCAAGGTGCACGACCGCCGGCGCAGCTCCATGTCCGCCACGTCGCCGAGCACGGGCTCCATCCAGGCGGGCTTGCTGTCGACGTCGCTGCCGGATCTCGACCTCGGCAACATCGAAGACATCCCCTTTTACGACATCAATGATTCCAATCCCGTGCACCCTCTCATCCTCAATCTCGTCGAGACCTTCTTCATCCGTCTCGGCAGTAATTATCCCTTCCTCCGTCGCCACAAGTTCCTCCAGCATGTTGAGGAGAAGCGAGTTGAGCCCATCTTAGTCGATGCCGTCTGCGCCCTCGCTGCCAGGTTCTCGGATGTGAGCTTGTTTAGGAAATGCAATGACGGGAAGCTGGCCAAGTCCGAGTATGGCCAGGCATATGCACAACGTGCGAAAGCCGCCACCGTAGACACATTTGCATGTCCATCTGTCGCTGCTGTTCAGGCATGCTTGCTCATGGCATATGACGGGTTCGGTGCAGATCAGGACAGCGCACTTTGGATGTACTTGGGTATTGCTATTCGAATGGCTGTCGATCTAGGTCTTCCAAGAGAAGATGGTGTCAAATATCAAGGAGCTGCCGACCCCTGGTATACACGTTGGCATGAACGGCAAAACGATAACATCACCGATGGGTCCCGTCAAGACGGCGATGAACCCACCGTCAGTCCAGAGGAGCAAAAAGAAATCGAACAAGAGCGCATCGACACCTTCTGGGCCGTCTTTTTCCTTGACCGAGCAATCTCATCCGGTACAGGTCGACCAGTGACGCTTCGAGACGATGACTTCGATCTCAGTCTCCCAAAACCATCCCTGGACCAACCATCCGGATGGCCCAACCCCTACGCCGCCCTCCTTCACATCATCCACTTATACGGACGAGTCTCCGACGTCCTCAACAACATCAAGCAACCCAAGGACCTCACCAAGGATAAAATCCACCGCCTCACCGTCATGGAAAACGAATTAACAAAACTCCACCAAAGAATGGACTCGCGTCTCCGCTTCGACGCCAACAACTTCCAAGCACACGTCAAAAACGGCAACGGCACGACCTTCATCCTCCTGCACTTCTGGTTCCACGCCCTCATCATCGTCCTGCACCAACCCACCCTGCTCACCTCCCAAGGCACCATCGACCGCAAACACCAGCTCAAAGCCCACAGCCGCGAACTCTCCATGTCCAGCGCAAAAACCATCGCCGACATCCTCGCCTTCGCCGAGCTCCTCGACCCGCGCTGTTTCATCGGGAACCCCTTCACCTCGCAACCCATCTACATCGCCGCCTGCGCATTCCTCCTCGAATCCAAAGCCAACACAACAACCCCGCGCAAAACCCTCCCCAAAATCGTCGACGCAAACAGCACATCCTCAAAGCACCTCCTCCTCGCCTCCGTCGCCCTGCAAAACTACCAACTCTGCTACAAAGCCCTAACACAAATGCACGCCTACTGGGGCGGCGTGCGCTACATCCTAAACGTGCTGGACCAAAAATCCCACGGCCAATGGGACTGCGAGACCTTCACAACGGAAGAATACGAATCGACAAAACGCATCCGGCGCGCGAACCTCTCGCACCGCTTCGCGAAATCCTTCGATTCGCCCATGCCGGATCCACTCGCTTGGTCGTTAACGGGTACCACGAACTCCCCGAACTCGAGTTTGACATTGTTGTTTCAGAATCCCGTCAATCAACAACAGGTCGCCACCCCACCGGGAAACATGATCTATGATCCTATCCGTCACGGCGTACCTGCTACGCGCATGTATCCGCCCGCATACCCGCAGCCGAATACCTCTGCGCTCCGGGAATCTGTGCGTGGGGGGAGTGCGCGACATGCGCGCTTCAATACCACTGAGAAAATCGACAGCAAACTAACTATATCCAACACGAATATCCCGTACGGACCGCAACCCTACGATACCAACTACATACCGAATACATCCCCCTCAAGCACGCAGAGCCAGACGCCTACGTTCTCCACAACTTCCACCTCTACCACGTCGACATATGCTGACGGGCTTGCGTTGAGCGGGTATGCGTATGGTGGTGGGAATGGAGGGGGAGGTGGGGGTTCAGATCTGCATTTACTCACGTATGATAATGAGACGGATATTGGACAGCATTTGGCTAGTTTTGAGCATACGGAGATGTTGAGTTGGTTGGGGGATTATTTCCCGCCCGATGTGTTTGGGTTTTATGCTGGGGAGGCGGCGGGGTTGTGATTTATGTCTTTCCTGTCTTCTGCTGGGTTAAGAGGAGAGGGAGGGTGGTTTGAGGGTCGGTTGTCTGTTGGTTTATGAGGGGAGAGTGGGAATGGGTTTATGAGTGAGTGGATTTATGAGGAAAGTTCATGAGGAAGGAAGTGAGGGATAGGGGTGACTGCTGCGCGGTCTACTTATCCCTCTCTATATCCTACGGAAAGGGATTGGTTCACGGATGATGGGTAAAACGGTGGGAGGGAAACGTAATAATACCCGATTTTTCACATCACATTTTCTCATTCATTTACCTACAATACACATACACACTTGATACCCACCCTTCTATGAAAACATCCGTCAGTCAGTCGGCATTCGGCGTTTTCCTTCCATTTTCTCCTTGGGGTCTCTTCGGTTTACCCTATCTATGCCTATCGATCTCTCTACTGGATGCAAGTACGTCGAAACGAAAACGAAAGCAAGGATGAATGAGGATGAATGAAAAGAGGAGGGAGGATCTACTGTTGATCACGAGGATACATTGGGTGCGAATGAATCTAAAGGGGTAACGAGACCGGATCTCCACATCCAAACATCAACATCACCAGGGAGAACTTCCAGTCTCCCAAACAGCGTTGGTGGTAGCCAGGTGCTCAACCATTTACTTTACGTATACTCAATCATGCAGGCAGGCAGGCACATACACGCTTAGGACTCACGCGCGGTACGGTTGGAAGGCGTTCTTAGACACCGATGGGTGGCACATACGGGATACGAATGGGTCGGAACAGGTCGGGACAGGACAGGATACGGGATAAGGGGTTAGGTTCTCCAAAATTTCATCTTAGGTATTAGCCTAGATTGGGGAGGCTGGACGGATGGAATGGGCATACCGGGAATATACATATCTTTTTCGATACTGTCTGGGTGTTTGGTGATGAGTGTGATGTAAATGAGATGAGAACGAGGTGAAGAGATGAGGTGAAGTGAAGATCTAAATGGCATGTGACATCTGCCTATTAGTGATCCCCAACCAGATCTACCTCCCATCTAGATCGATCTAGATCTCACTGGAGAACTACCAGCACACCAAAACCAGACTCAGACACAATCAGATCACACCGAGTCATTCATTCATTCATTCATATAATATATATTGGCTCGAGTAAGGCATCTATCCCAGCCATATTTATTCTACAAAAACAGTGCGTGTGAGGGCGGGTGGGGAACTTTTAATACAACTCAGACCACGATCTGAATTTCAGACTTGACATACAAATCATAGTATCTATTGACAAGACCTGTTTGTCCGGGGAAGCGCGCCTTGACGCTCATCATCAGGCATCTCATCTCTCACACTACCATGTGCGCACTCAATGCGGATTCCATCCACTTCCCCCACGAAGCCTTCTTTCTGGGCGGGAGCTGCCATGGCTCAAATCATCTCGAGACCATGCAGCAGCAAATGCTTGCTTATGCAACCGTTTTTCATTCATCGCTCTGCCTTGAACAATATTTTTTGTAATGCGCTGCATCTCATCATTTTCTGAGGGCGAACTCGAATTATTAATGCTAAGAGACTTGTTTTTTTCCCCCAGACAAAGAAAATATGAAATCGTCACGAGTCGGCAGATAACAACGAGTGACTTTCTAGCGTTGCTTGCTTAAGGCGCAACAGCAGGCGGCGGCGGCGAAGGTGAATCGGACCCAGGGACGGGTTGCGGCGGGGTATCACTAGGGGAAGGGGCCTTGGCAGTTGCCGGTACTGTCATGGGTCCTTTGGGAACGATGATCCGATCCGGTAAGGGTAGACCTTTGATGACTTTCTCCACCTCCTCCTTGTTCAAAGTCTCGTAGTCGACCAATGCCTTGGCCAGCAGGTCCAGTTCTTTACGGTGATCCATCAACAGCTTGCGCGCGCGTTCATAGGCTTCGTTGAGTGTGCGTTGAACCTCAGCTTCGACCAGAGCTCTTGTTTCGCTGCTGAGGGTTTCGTATCGGCTACCATATTCCATGTTTCCCAGTCTCGTGGACATGCCAAGGGAGGCAACCATGCTGAAAGCCACCTTGGTTGCAGCTTGGAGATCCTAGAGTTGCATATCAGTACATATCCAATATTATGAAATGATTTCGCCTAGAAAATAACTTACCGCCGAAGCACCACTGGTAACTTGGCTGGGCCCGTATACAATCTCTTCCGCGAGCTTGCCTCCCAGGGCAGAGTCGATCTGAGCCATATAGTTGTCGACAGTGAACGAGTACCGGTCCATCTCAGGAAGAGAAGCCGTGTGACCTAGAGTTGGGCCGCGAGCGAGAATCGTGACCTTGTACAGTGTCGTGCAAGATCCCTTGGTGAACAGATTGACCAGGGCATGACCGGCTTCGTGATAGGCAGTCATTTCCTTCTCCTTAGCACTGATTACCATGCTCTTTCGCTCGGCACCAAGAATGACCTTGTCCTTCGCCCAGTCGAAATCCATCTTCGAAACAGACATAGCCTTATTTTTGCTAGCATGAACGGCAGCCTGGTTCACAATGTTCTCGAGCTCAGCGCCAGATAAACCAGAGGTAGACTGAGCAATTGCCATCAAGTTGACGTCCTTGTCCGCCTTGACCTTCTTGGCATGATGCTGAAGAATAGCCAGACGGCCACGGACATCGGGCAGGCCGACTTCAACATGACGATCGAAACGACCAGGGCGAGTCAGGGCCTTGTCGAGCATTTCCGGGAAGTTGGTGGCGCCAATGATAATGACATTGGCGCTCTGATCGAATCCATCTAGCTCGGTGAGTAGTTGATTGAGGGTCTGCTTGACGTATGCGGCATCACGTGCGTTGCGCCGGCCTCCAATGGCATCCAGTTCATCGATAAAGACAATGGAAGGAGACTTGGCCTTGGCGGCAGCGAAAAGCTCGCGGACACGCTTCGCACCAACACCAACATAAACCTCATCAAATTCACTACCGGACATGTAGAAGAACGGGACACCAGCTTCTCCAGCGACGGCTCTGGCGAGAAGAGTCTTTCCCGTACCGGGAGGACCGACCAAGAGGATACCCTTGGGCAGTTTGCCTCCAAGCTGGGAGAATTTCTCGGGGTTACGCAAGAAGTCGACCATTTCCTGTAGTTCTTCCTTGGCTTCCTCGGCGCCGTGTACGTCAGTGAAGCGGGCCTTTTGCTGCTCTGCCTTAACTTCACTGTCGACTTTGCCACCAGGTCGCTTGAATACGCTCAACGTCTCGATGATCATAGTAATCACGACCAAACTGAGGTATGTGACGAGACCGAACCAGAGCATGAACTTGAACCAGCGGAAGATACTACTACCAAACGTCTCATCCACGACAACATGAAGAGGTCCGTCTTTGGTGCCGGAGGCATGACCCCCGTCGTTCTTGGCAACGGCGAGGGTGCCTCCGCGCGAACGAGCAGCCAAAGCCTGGCTAATAGCCTGGATTTGCGTCGGTGAGAGGTTACCGGGCAGATTCTTTACCGTTTTGTTGATATCTTCAAAGTCACCACTCGAGGCGCTGGGAGGGACCAACATGCCGAGTGCCTTCTGATAAGCCTCGGTGGCGGCTTGGTTGGTGGCAAAACGACCGGACTGGTATCTCTCGACGATGATAGCGGGCATGTTCGCCTTGAGTAGAGCCTGATAGAATGCATTCTGGGCAGTAGCGCTGTTAGGATTTCGGTTCGCCGTCTCTTCGATATGGGCGAGCAGATGTCTAGGCCACCCGCCACTCTGAATGGACCGTCGCTGGAGGGAGAACGGCGCAAGACCAGGAGTCGGAAGTCCGCGGAGAGTAGCCGGAGAGGTAGACATGGATCGGTAGAACAGGTTATGGGGATACAGACGATGGACAACTGGGTTCGACGCGAGCAAAGCAGAACGCTGCATCGTCGAAATAGATGAGCGTATGTCTAACAGAGTCGAGACGGTTTGTCGCGAGGGGCGAATCGGGGCGAGAGAAGCGTCGACGGAACCATTGCGTAGAAACTCGGGTAGTTCAGCGGCGAGCGAACTGGGAGTCGCAGCCGGCTGAACAGGAGCTGGTGTCGCTTGGGCGATCGCCCGGCTGTCTTTGCCAGCCTCGACACGCGGAGAAGGGGAGAATACGGAGACATGTTGTGGGATCCAAGAGGTCAACAGACGGAAGGGGACGGTCAGGGTGTTCGCGAGCGACGGCCGCAGCTCGCTCGCCGTGGCGGCGACACTCGCGAACGCAGGTGCCGGCAACGCCATCGCAAGCGGGCGTCAAGGAGCGATGCCGCTGGCTATGAGATGGTTCAAGGCCCAGGGGCCAGCCAAAACGGCCAGTTGGTAGTTCGTGGTTGGCCGATGACGGGAGTGGACGCAGTGGACCGATCAATGGAGAGGTGACATTCGTCGGGGGCTTGGGATGAACTCGCAAGCTTGCTTTACGTTAGAAATGAAGTCCAAATGTTGTACATAAAACGTGTATCATGCAACAAAGTCAGCGTGCAAGAAGAGAAAAGAAGTGGTAGTGGTAGAGGCAATTGGTTCGAGTGGTCATGGGCGGGAGCAGGAATTTAGTGGCGGCCGCATGCTCCCCGGTGATGTGGTAGACTCTCGTAATGACGGGAAGGTACACGCTCGGTTTTGCCCGTTTTTGCCCAGTTTTGCCAGGTGCCTCGTTCTTTAGGTAATCCGCGCTGCTCCAGTCGAAGGCCACCGAACCCGAATTCCGAGACCTGGCACTTGCGGCTTCGGTGCCCGCATCCACTAGCTCAAGTACCTCTGCCATAGTAAAATGCCCCGCGAGGTACCCCATCCTCTACACGTGTCCCGCTAGCGCATCCCTGTTAGATGCATACAGATCGCACGGCTCTTTGCATATGCAGTAATCCGGGGCTCCAGCTGCAAACTTGCCACTGCCCAGTCGATTTTCACCGTTGCTCGTACGGAATACATCAGGAAGTCAACAACGAGGGACAAACGAAGTGGGCAACGATGCTCGTGCCATGCCCCACCCTCGTTTCAGGTGCAACTGACATTCAAATCATCGACATGATTCCATCTCTCTCTCGTCTGATTGCTAAGCAAGGGTTAAGCGTTAATCCGCGCAGTCGTACGAAATGCCTCTTTCCCTACACCAAATTGAATCTCATGAACAGACATATTGACCTAACTCGTAAGAAGTAGGTATCGCCAATGGCCTCATACACATTACACGCGCATCCATGCCAGTCATCACCATAACCGACGTTTGTTAGAAAGTTATTATAATAGGTAGTCATGCTGTTGATATACGGAACACTTCCTTCAATCTTGACCCAGTTGCCTCCTTCTCTATGTACTTTCTTTCGTCAACTCCTGCCGAATTGCCAGCAGATTGTCGACAATAACTGCGTCTATACCCTCGTTCACTTGGAGCTAAATGTATCTGGTCAGCAACTGCCATAGACGACGAAATCTTACGAAAAAGAGACTTACCTGCACAAGCTCCCTGTTGTTGTTCTGTGTTCCGTAGCTTACACATACAAGACCCGACTGCTTCACTACCTTGACGAGTCGCGGGCTGTTGACGAGTGGTACGGCATTGCTTACAATACCGAGCAAGTTCCACTTGCTGGCAAAACGAATGGCCTCCTGCAGACTGCTCGCCCGAATGTCGCTGACTTCCTCGGCACCCGCATCCGTCAAGAACATGATGGGTATGCTGGGCTGCTTGAAGTTGAGACACAGACAGATGTCTGGGTTGAAACTGCTGAAGATGATATGCCGGTTCTTGGCCAGGTCGTAGACCTTGGTCAGGACCGTGTCGCAGAAAGAGTTGAGCTCGATGGCGTACGTGTCCATCGAAAACTGTTCACTCTCGAGAAGCATCGGGTACTTAATTTCTATGTTGAATCCGAGACTCTCCGGGAGCTCCTTGAACAATTCCTCGAGTGTTGCGAATGGCGCCTGGACAAAGTTACCGCGCGTGTTGGCCTTGTATCCCACCTGCTTGAAGTTCAACGTGTACTTCATGCGCTCCTCGAGGGATGTATCCGTCCGATTCTTGTTAGAGTAGTCGACGGAGAGTGATCTTTGCTTCGAACCAGGAGCACTGTCTCCATTGCTCGTTCCATTGGCGTCAGGCCGCCGCCTCTCGGGCGAGCCCCTTCGTGACCGACCATTGCTTCCGTCGTTGATGTGAAGGAATTGCTCCAAGGTGAGTGTGTGTACCGGTGCATCGATACCCGTCTCACTTACAAGGAAATCGTGGTAGATGACGGGAACATGGTCCTTGGTCAGCTGAACATCAAACTCCACATACTGGGCGCCCAAGTTAGCTGCAGCAATGAAGGATGACACTGTGTTTTCACCCAGCTGCAGCGACTTGTTGGCCAAGAAGTTTTTACCCGCTCCACGGTGACCGATGAGCATGGTCGAGGCGAGTTTCTTCCAGTATGTCTGCTGCGAGTTGATTTCCATGCGAGGATGAGCAAAGGGCGTAATGACGATGAAGTTGAAGTTGACAGCACCGATAACCTCGAGGTTAGACCCCATGATGGGCACACAGACATCACCCTGCAAGTTCATTCGACTCGTTCCAACGTTGGGTCGGACAGACGACAATAAAGCTACAGCGCGACCAATCTTGTTCTTCTCATCTCCCGAGTACGTCGGCACGATGTCAAAGAGCACCTTGACTTTGGAAATATCGGAACTGTAGAATAGGATCGGCTCGGTAGAGATGTTATCGTGTACTGGCAAGTCAACAGTTGTGGGCTCGCCGTGAGCTCCCTGTGCCGAAATAACCAAGGATAAAGCTGTGTCCAACTGAGTCGTATGCGCTTCTGCCAAGGGAACACGATCCAGCTTAACGGGCTCGACATCATTTTTCCGCATGTCCATCGAGCCCAAGCTGACCATGACTAGACATTCGTTCTTAAGATACCGATGGCCGAATGACTTGACAGGATCGGTGATTCTGGTGCTTCCGTTCGATCTCCTGTCTCCGAGTGATGAAGGCTCTGATGGAGGCGAGGAACTGACGGGAGATACGTCGCCTCCGGAGGAGCCGTTTGACTTCGGCGGCGAGGGAATAGTGGGAAGAGTGGTATGAGGCCCGAGAAGTTCGGCAACCTTTAAATGACCGCGTAAAGCGGCGTGTTCCTTGGCCGTCCAGCCAAATGAGTCGGGTTGCGAAGCGTTGACGCCGGCCTTGATCAAGAGTTCAGCCACGGCGAGATGACCATCGACGGCTGCTATGTGAAGAGGATTCCATGAGAAAGACTTCTCAGTCAACTCCAAGTCCGCCTTCTGTTCTGAAGATCCTTCGATCAGAATCTTAGCGCACTCAACGTGGCCAAAACGAGCAGCAACGTGAAGTGCCGTTTCGCCAGTCGCGTCCTGCCAATTAATATCCACGCCCGCTTCCACAAGCATCTTGACGATATTCGCAAAGTTTGAGCGTGTAGCCATGGCCAAGACAGCGCTAGACTGAGACACTGGTTCTCTGTGAACCTGTGGGCCTTGCCAAACCTCTCCCTTCAGTAGGCATTTCGTCGTAAGAGGGTGACCACCAATGACAGCAAGATGTAAAGGAGCATTTCCTTCGTTATCCTGCCATTCCCGCGCATCGATACCATCGGTGACATCGAACTGTCCCCATTCCTGCATCTTGGCCATGAGAATCTCGCAAAGTACGACAATTCCGTACTGTGCCGCGTAGTGAAGAGGGATGCGTCCCTGCGAATCTCGACTGGACAGGGCAGCACGCTGTTTTGACTGTAAGCAGTCGAGAACGTAGCGAAGAAACTGGACACTCTCGTCTTCAGTTGACGGCGACCCCGCCGTCGGACTTCCACTCATCGAATTGGCCTTGCTGCTAGAAGCTGGGACTGGCGTAACGTAGTGGCTGTTGTACGGCAAATGCGAGGGGAGATTCTTCGCATTTGGCTCCAAGTCGCTCGCTACATTGGACGATTGCGTCCGTCCAATGTACATAACTAAGCGATGAATGCAATTGCGCTCGTTCAAGTCATTGGGCTCATAAAGTGAATCAACTTGTGACAGAATATAAGGGATACAGCTCTTTGAGCGGGATGAGATGGAACGCTGGAGTAGGTTCAACATCATATCCTGGGTCGCTCGTGCCGAAACATCCAGCTTCAGTTCAGACAAAGTCTGTTTAAGAGTCTCGACGTTGTTCTGCCGTATCGCCGAGTCAATCACATCAAGAACGGCCTGGGGGATGCTAGGCAACGCTTTGGATGCCATTCGCCCAAGTGACCGGGCTGACCTGGCCGATTCAGTGGATTTGGTATCGTCGAACTTGGGAGCATCAGTCAAAATCTGTATCCATTTGTTCAGTTCGTTAATAAGACGCGCAATAGTGGTGTCCTTGGCGAAAGGTTTAGGATCGACCATAGTGGCTATGTATCGCTCCTTGGTTTTCGTCGTTGTCTGGGGCACCTTCTTGTCTAGTTTCTTGGTGATTTTGACGAAGCCTCTCCGGTTAATCTCACCGAACCACTGCAGGTTTCTCAGTTGATTCCGCAATTGGAGAAGGGCGTACATCAGCTCTTCTGATTCCTGCTCGTCGAGGTCGGCCACCATGGCTGGATTTTGGCCATAGCGGTCCTGTAGAAGTTTGAGACGGCGGTGCGTCTCGGCGAATTTTTTGTTGTAGAAAGAGTCGACATCTTCCAGATTACGATCCAGAGCAAAGAGGAACTCTGTGATCTGTGGTCAGGGGATACTCCGGGATCTCTCAGATCCTCACGCTAAGGGGATGGCACACCTGCTATGTCCACATCCTCTCCAGCCCGGGCCCGATCCGCGGCCGCTTTAATCAGTTGCTTCAAGCCCTTGTAATCTATGTAGGCGGATGCCCACTCGGGGACTTGATTGCGAGGAAGACTGCGATCAGCATAAGCATTTTAAGATCATTATAAAAGACACATGCGATTCTCCTCCATGAAAGAAACGCGAATTACCTTCTGCCGAACTTCATATTGTTTCGTGCCCGCGAACGTCTCGGTAGCTTCTAATTAGTAGAGTTATGAGAAATATACCGAGGTTTGATGAATGGCTAGTGGTCCGATAGTCGGGCCTACTACTCTCCTGCTAAGCAGAAGTAAATGAGTGAGCGACTTGTTGAGGCAGAATCTGTACTGAAAAAGTACGGATTACTGAGAAGAGATTTTCCCAGTTCCACCAGGATGACCGAGAGAGAAAGAGAGAGAGCTCAAGGTCAATCCCCAGTTCAGGTTCTGGCGATTCGTAATATGTAAATAGAGCGTGTCCGGATAGCAGTAGTAGCTAAGCTAGATCAGGCTCGAGGGCTTTGGACAAGTCAGCGAGATTCAGAAGGGGTGCAGATTGACTCATGCGACTCCTCGAAGCTCTGATATCATTATGGAGATGGGATTGACCTACTTATGTAGGTAACTATTGTACGGTGTCCACGCAGGTGTCTACAAGCCGTACGTAGTGTCCCTAAAGTAGGTAGACTGACTGACTGTCTTGACCCGTACTCTACCTATAAGCAGGTAGTGCAAAGGATCTTGGTGGAGAACGATCCCAGCGAGAAAGCACTCGGATGATTGGGCTCGTAATGCTTGCTGGCGACCACGCCGGAGCTACACTCTCAGCACACGCATGTCAGTTGATTACCCGATGCAAGAGGTCCGGTTGGTAATAGATTGGACAGGTGGTGGTTGGAGATTGGAAAACAAGACATGTACACCACTTATAGACAAGCAATGGTGTGCCAATGAGGCGAGGGGATTGCAGTGTATATAAACAAACAATCGGGACGACAGTGTGCCAGTGAGGCCATGCGGATGCATGTAGGACATACCTGAGTTCGTACCTGGACAGCTAGGGGGCAGGTTGTCCGTATAATAGGAGAAGTCGAAGGGGGTTGAAGAGCCAAGTCGTCGAGCTCACAGAAATGTAATGAGATCCGAGGCCGGAAATATCAAAGACACGCACACGGCCAATGGGAGCCAACCGAGTCTTATACCGCAGGCTGGGCACAACCAGATCTTCGAATACGAGTAACACGCAGAGGTCGGAGTGAAGGAGAGATATATCACGCACACGACAACGCAAGAAAATCACAATGGCCGAGGAAAAGAGAAAAGGAATCAAATAGTTCTGTGCACTTCGCAGGTCGCAAGACATCAGAATTCTGACGGCCCGGGCAGCTAAGGTTCGCCAGGTACCCATCGGTGTCATTTAGGTGCTCCGGCGCGTGGTTTACAGAGGGTCGTAGGTACCGGTTGTTGCTGGTACATTGGCCGTTGTAGTGAGGATCGGGCCAACCGAAAATCTGTCCAGCGAAGCGTGACTGCAGCACAAGCTGCTGATTGGCCCGCGGGCGATGACATCCACAACGCTTTTCTAGCGGCAGGTACGGAATGATGGTGCACACCAAGTCTCACCAGTGACACCAGTGACACCACATTCCACTGGGGCTGTAACGTAATATCGACGTACCCTAGTCCCAGGTAGGTACATACCTGCCTACAAGAGACACTGTACTACCCACAGAAGGGACTAGTGCACTGTAGGTACATATTTCGAGCACTATATTTCCTGTGCGTGCGGAACCACACCTGCCTGGACCTGCTTGCTGTTGACCTCACCACTGCACCTCCTCCCTACCCCTATCTCCGTTCCACACAGAGCCACAACTCCCTCCCCTTATTATAATCTGCCGACCTGGCAACCTACCCGGTAAATGCCAATCCACGAGTTCTCCTACCTAGGTCGACACAGCTCCCTCTCCCTTCTTCTCGTCTTCCAGCGAACCATTCCAACGCTTGTTCACCGCCGGTGTGTTACCACGTGCCTAATTAATTTGCACGGCAGAACAACGCAACCTGGACCCTGCAGATTGCCTTACCCTGCGCGACCCTGTGACCAGTGACCACTGTCTCATCCGGCACTTGCTGTGAAGTACCCCTTCTACAAGTACTCGTACCGATCGCAACGGTTACAGCTGCCCTCGCTCTTTGCTACCCCACCGATCACGCTCTGACGACCTCCAGCTCGGAATAACCAAATATTACTTCACGTGTTGTGATATGTTTTCAAATCAACGGCTTCTCGTCGGATATCATGTCTGTGCGTATTTCGTATGTGACGATGGAATATCACTCAACTCACTTCGTATTCCGTAAAATACTGTACTCCGTAACTAACGGAATTCAGAATCTCTATGCGTTATTATCTGTGGCATGAAATCATCTCATCGCAGAAAGACACTCACTCACTCCCAGTGAAGCAAAGGTACCTATCCCGTCCCAGCCCGCCAAGTACAAGTACCTCCCCCCAAATGCCCGTTGCCGTACCTTACCTAGCGCTGTCCGCGGGTTGTAACGCTAGTAAATCCTGCTTAGCGCGTGATAGCCTAGCCCGGATAGGCATGATATGGCTGTATCGGGTAGGTAGTAGTGTCGCTAGCGCGCCTTATCTTCACTGCCGGTTCTGCTCATGGCAACGCAGCTTTTGTAAACCCCTCGGTAGGCTCGAGTTGACAGACACGAAGGAACGCGTGAAGAAGCTATTTGCGAGCGGAGGGGCCCCGGACTTTGAGGGGTTGTATTCCGCAGGAAAAGGGTTTACAATCCCCTTTTTCTGCTTCTTTATCATATGGATATGGACGGAATTACATCTCACTCTGGAATTCATTCCGTACAATCGCCACATTCTTTTCTCCTGTACGGATTACAAGCTGTGAGTTGAAACTGTGCAAGTAAGTGCTGACCCCGGAGCTTCGTAAGTGCACGACCGGCAGCTACCTTGATCCATGACCAGATTACTAGTACCTGTACTCCCCGTAATCCGTATCGATCAACTTGAGAAAACGCAGAAAAGCAGGCAGGTCTCTCAGGTCACTTGATCAGAAAAACGCCAAGAAAACCACTTCTTTTTTTTCTTCTTCTGCGGAACACGCATTTTTTGCGAGACTACGACTGAGACAACCCAGCCAGCCCGAAACCGCCTCGGATAGCTTCTCAGACTTTGTATTTCCCTAACATACGCCAATTGTTCTAGCCCTACCTCCTATCTGTCTGTATCGTCTTCTCCTACTGAAGTCATATCAAAGAGCTGGGAGTCTAGTGGCGTTCAAAGAAAAAAAAGAACTCGCCGCGGACCTGCCGTACCGCGGCCCGTCGCTTTACTTGCCTCCCCTCGTGTTCTCTACATCAGACGAGACAAAACTAGGCACGTTTCTGTTTAGTCAACACACCTGACTATTTTTATCTGAAATTTTCAGTCTCGGTTTTGCGACAGACGATGTCGGTGGATCGTGACACCGATAAGCGTTCCGATTCAGCAGCCCCCTTCGTTGCCGCAGCGTGACTGTGATAGTCGCGAAAATCGCAGTTGTACGGGGCTGATTGCGAAAATTTGTTGCGTCACGCGGTTATGATGGCATTCAGGACTTGTTAAAAATGAAATATCCCGTACGTAAAGAGTTAAAGATGTCATGCCGAAGCCGGGTTTCGTTAGTAATGGTATGCGACTTACAAAAATGTACGGGAATCGCCAGCGCATCCAGCAACTCTCTGCTTGTTGGCAAATAACTAGTTCCAACGCAGCGCGAGGCGCGGTTAGCATGTGACTGCGATCGACACCCGTATGCACTCCAGAGTAAGGTCATTCAAGACCCGGTTACAAGTTGCTGTCAGGGGATTCGTCTCGGGATCGAGTAAAGTACATCATTACTATGCGTAATTCGTGTCTTATATACAAGATGTCAATAACTTGACAAGTCTGTACGGAATACACTCTCCTACCTGTTTACAAGTATGTAGTATTCCCAAGAATGGATATAAATCTTCTCTATTTCCTACATCGTAATACTCTCTCTCTAGCCCCGTCCTTGTTCCTGCAGAGGTGGGTTGTCTTCAGATTCTATCGGCCAGACCTGGGGCGCATCCGCCACGACCTCTTCATGGGATATCGGCCAGATCTGCAGCGCACCAGACATATCTTCGTCCTCCATCTTCCGTCTTGATCGTCTCGCCGTCGGCGACACGCCCATGAGTGATCCGTATACTCTCTCTTCGTCCCAGTAGGGGACGAGCTCGTCTCCCGTCCACGAGTACCCCCGTAGACCCGTATGCGGCGGTTTCTCTTTAACGTCCATTAAAGCGGTGCAGTCGGTGATAACGAAGTCAATGAGTTTGTTCAGGGGTATCGCGTAATAATTCCTGTAATACCACATCGCCGCTCTCTGTCTGCGCGAGTTGAGGAAGGTAAAAAGTAAGGCTCGGATGGAGTCCTCGACGGCTTGAATCTGCTGTTCGAGTTGGTGTAATAGGGGATCGCGCGAGGGTTCTTCCGGACGTGGTCTCACTACGTCGCGGCGGTAGAAGAAGATCAGGGTTTGCACGCCCAGTCTCTTCCAGTTGTAGTTTTCCTCCAGCTGACGGACCAGATCCGGGTTGGGGATGCCCCGGAACAGCTGGGTTTTGATGTCGTACATCTGCACGCCATCCGGTCGAATCTCTAGGTCCCTCAATGCACGGCGCAGAGAGAGGCGTCGCACCATCATGGTGCTATTAAGAACCGAGTT
Organism: Xylariaceae sp. X3-2; assembly: GCA_028637685.1. Lineage (NCBI taxonomy): Eukaryota > Fungi > Ascomycota > Sordariomycetes > Xylariales > Xylariaceae > Xylariaceae sp. X3-2. The sequence goes on from JAJFDI010000003.1 coordinate 296,931, forward strand.
AGACAATAAAATCTCTCTCTCGTCCAAGTTGTATCCAGTGTGGTATCGAATCAAGGCAGCTTTGGTTTCGAGCTCCAGGTCGTGGGTTCTCGTCTGGAGATCCAGAAATCGTCTCCAGATAGAAACAAGCCCTGCCATCGTGCTGTAGGCCTTTTCGAACGGCTCCACGATCTGTCGGGAAGAAATGGCCGAGTCCACGTGGGCAATGGCTTTCTCGACGCGGGTCACGAGCGAGCCGCTTGAAAGTAAGGCTTCATCTACCAGACGGCGTATCTGCGCCGCTTCTTTCAGTTCCACCTCTGCCTTCCACCGACTGATTAATAAACTTAGTGATTGTGATTCTATTAGATATGTTTGGTAGGTCACGCCGTAAATTTCGCCAAATGGAATCCATGAGGTCTCGACCAGGTGATGCAGACTCCTCAAAACTCCAAGGACTGCTGTTGTCGTGCTGGATTCCATGAGCCACGATATATATCGGCTGAAATAGTCGAGGTGTTGGAGAATACCAACAAGCATCTTGCGCGAGTTGGAGAAGTTGGCCGTCACCAGGCAAGCCTTCAGCAGCTCATGTAGAGTACTTATGGGAATGGAGGCGTGCTTCCGCATACAGGCTACAAATGTCATGCATGCGTATCCAACCTCCTTGTGATATAACCAACTTCGAATAATATTGTCGAACGTCTGGTCACTCCTTTTTATCTTCCGAATTTGTTCATACTCGGAGTAACCTTTCGCTTTCCGAGCTTGATAATTCGGAGATCTTTTGCTGACGAGACTGGTAGGTTGTAGGTCACGAACGAGCCTTCCCCTTAACCGTTGGACCGTATCGCGCAACCCCTTCCGATAGCCAGGCGCTCGGTAGTGCGTCAGCAGGGCACTGACGGTCTGCTCAGTAGGCTTCCACGGTAGCAACTTTACAAAGGAATCGATAACTTCTTGGGCGAGATCGGGGCGTTGAATGCGGTTGAAGCCGGCTATGAGGATGTTATAAGTGTGCATACTAGGAGGCACAGGGGTCACGAGCAGATTGTGGGATATCCTTCCCACGGTCTCTCGTGTAGAGAGGGCTCGGTTGAAGATGCGGCGCAATGAATGATGCAGCAAACTGTGTACCTGTGTGCTATAGGGAGGATTTATGCCCGGGTTCTCGTACTTGGGATAGACAAGTCCATGCCTAAGTTGATCGACTTGCTCTAGAATTTCGTCTGTCCGGGCGACATGAACCGGGTTCAGCGCCTTGTCTTGCGGCCGTGGACTGTCGGCAGCCTCCACACGACTGAGCAGGTTCTGAATAAGAAGCAAGACAGCTCTCGTCGTTTCTGCAATCTCAAATGAGTTCATGGGCTTCTTCCTGGGCTCATTATCCGCGATTTGCGCCTCGGCGGCCATGTTAACCTCGATATTGACCCAGTCCATCTGATTCTGCAGCCACGTATGTTGGCCAATAGGCGGGTGCTTGATCTTGTAGACATCCCTGAATTCCTCCACAAACGGAAAGACTGCATCGTAACCTAGCCGATTCATGACATAGGTCGGCACCGGTATCCTTTTCGGAGTTCGCCAGTACTCCTTCTCCAGCGCAGCCAGCTCCAGGTCGTCCATTTCCAGAAAACTTCGAGGCTCTTCGGGAGCCGACTTTCCCTGTGCTGCCAGGGATGATCTAGCACGGGCAAGCTGCTTGTCCAGCAGTTCTCGCCGCTGGTTCTTATGGCTGGCATCGAGGAGAGTCGCGGCGCCCAGGATGGTGGTGTAGCAGGCAGTGAAGAGATCGGCGACGGTGACCCTACGTCTCGGCGCCCTCGTGGCAGAGCGCCGGATGACGGCATGCGCCGGTTGTAGGAACCGAGAACGACATGGGAACTGCACCGGAGCAGCACGGGACCATATCGTGTTCATGGTTCGATATTGTCGCCAAAGCTAGGGATCAGGTCAATTGACCGATTCGGGGGGCATCTCGCATCGATTGACCAGGGCCGAGCAGATCCTTAGGATAGTGGTGGCTTGCGATTCGCCCTGGTGGGTTTGCTGGTCACTTTTCGCTGTCGGCAGGTGTGGTTTGGGCTTGGTTGCGCGACAGAGAGGGACCGAGAAGGTCTGCGCCGATGATGATATGATTACTAACTGCGCTAACTCCTATCCGTACCACAGCTGCCGCCAATCAGGAACAGCTGCTGGCGGTTATGCAACAACGATTGCCACTGCCAGGATTGACTGGGGGATACAAGCGGAATAATCCCACTTGCCAAGACCTGGAGTCTAAAGTACCACAGACTCACGCAAATATATATGTAAGTTTAGAGTACTATGTACGCTTCTAAGAGGTCTGCTTGGAGCGCACTGATGTCCACCGTTAACCCACATGCAACCATCCAGCCCAATAACGGCGGCAGGCCAGGCGCAGACTTACACGTCCAGACGATGCATGTGAATATTCACGTTTACTTATTCCGTTCATACACGTCCAGCTCACTCATTCAGTTTGACAACTCGGCGCATTCATAACTCCTCTGTCTATACCTCTTCAAATACTCTATCATAAGAACCACTCAAACCAACTCGCGACAATGTATGCGCTCACTTTGACGGCCGAGCTGAACGGGTATGCAATTCTCAGACTGGATATATGAGTCCAACACGGGGTTTTCACTAACAAGCCATGCCACCCTCACAGCGTGACCAACCTCCGGCCCAAGGACACCGAGGCCGACCCCTTTTGGTACACCTTCACCGTGCAATGCACATCCTGCCGCGAGACACACGCGAATCCCGTCTCAGTCAGTCGGTTTGTAAGTGACGTGAACCCCACGCCCCGCACTCTGACAAGCACTGACTTACAGTCTTGCAGGAGGAGAATGAGTTGAGCGGCAGCAGGGGTGAGGCGAACTTCGTATGGAAGTGCAAGAACTGCAAGGTTGGTCTTTCTTTTCTCTTTAACAAGTGTTTGCGCTGTGATCGCGAGTCTGACATGGATACAAGAGAGAATCATCTTGCTCAATCAAGATCGCGCCCAAGGCCTACGAGCAGGGTGAACCGCCCAAGGCGCAGACGATTATCGAGTTCGACTGCAGAGGTCTTGAGTTCACATCTTTCTCGCCCGAGGTAAGTCAACATATACTTAACTATCAATTCCGGCCATGCGCGCTGATTTTATGACTTAGGGCGAGTGGCTTGCCGAGGGTATCGAGTCGGGTACCAAGTTCGAGGGCATCGAGCTGACTGACGGCGAGTGGTTTGAGTACGACGAGAAGGCCAACGACGAGGTCAGCATCAAGGATCTCAAGTGGGAGATCAAGAGGGCGTGATCATGCTTCACGTTGCTTTACGTGTTCTTCCGTATTTTGCGTGCGATCGATTCCGTGCAATGATACTCTCTATTAGCCCTACCTGCTATTGCCGAGACCGTCAACTCGGTTGTGAACTGGCTGTTTATTCTGATATTCTCTACTTGGCACTTTTGACAACTCACTCAGATTCGAAAACCCCTCATATCCGCCGTAACATCACAGTAAAATCAGGAGGTCTCTCCGTTATCCCCGAATCCGATGAAACAGCGCCGCGCTGCCTCAATAAGAGCATAAAAACGAAGCGCATACTAAAGTGCTTCACACGGTAAGGACACTGTGAACTAGCTCCCCATTGGAGAGCACCTAATTCAGCCCATTCCAACCAATCAAATCGCCCCAAACGCAACCAATCCATTTGCATTCAAGCCGGATTTTCCCCCAGCTGGAACGGAATCCGTCACAAGCTGATAACAACACGCGACAAGACCACGAACGTCCCCTCCCTAACAAACGCGACGAAAGTGAACATCTACATCGCCCAACATGAGTGTGAGGATTCCTTTTGCTGGGATTTGAGATGGTTGAGATGGAATCGCTAATTTGTGCTTCGCTAGTTCATGCCCGTTAACCCGCGGCCCATGCTGCAAGACCTGTACGTCACCGACAACCACCATCCTACCATCCTCCCTCCCTCCCCCCTCCCTACCAAACAACCCACATACTAACACAACCCAGTGTCGACAAGGACATCGTCGTCCGCCTCAAATGGGGCGAGACCGAGTACCGCGGGCGTCTCGTGTCCATCGACGGCTACTTCAACATCCAACTAACGGACGCCGAAGAGCACATCAACCAGAAATTCATGAGCCATCTCGGTCAGATCCTGATACGCTGCAACAACGTCCTCTGGATCAAGGCCGCGGATAAAAAGGATGTGGCGATGGAGGGATAAGGGTGACGAGCCCGTGTGTGTGACACAATTTGAGAGAAAGAGTGATAATTTTTGACGGCTGGCTGCGTCGTGTTTCTGGCCATTGCTGGAGGAATATACCGGGTACGAACAGTCCAGATATCCGGTGCAATATGAACTACGATGGAGGGGAATAAGTAAGAACGATATGGAATGAATGGACGGAGCGCGCGCAAGATCGACGAATCGAGGGCGTTTTTGCTGGTGCGCTAGCCATCCGATGCCGTATTTTCTTTTCTCGCCTCAGAATTACAAGGAGAAGGCTCCGTAAGGAGGCACGAGGACGCAAAAGAAATCTAAAGAATTACCTATTAATAAATAGAGGAATGCTCCGGGTCAATGGGGATGTTGATCATCAAAAGTCTGATTCTTCATCTTTCAACCTAGACCTTGAAAGAAGCAATGAACTGGGAAGGGGGCAGGGTTGGACCGGCTTCCTCTACTTCCTCGCCGACACCAGCTCATAGAATACGACCATGGCAAATCAATGCAAATTCCGAGAGCCAGAGTAAGCTCCGAGGTATCTTTTCTTAGCTTTTCCTTTACCTATTCTCCGTGTGCCATTATTCGTACATCAGGTAAACTTGCAACTCGCAAGATCTCTCAGTTTTCCATTCATCCCTGAATCCATTATCCGTCCTTTTTTAGCGTCACTGTTAATGGCCAGTCAAAGCAATAATGCGTGTGCGCCGCATCACATCAGACATGCTACCCGGCGGCTGCTGCACAGGTCGGAGCCGCCAACCTTGACTCTCTGTGTCTCAGATACCCACATGAACGCCTCCACCATCCACTCGTACCATACCTTGGTATCGTCTGTCTGACGCCACATGGTAACCTCGAGCTCTGAGTCGGGCGGGAAATAGAGAGGTTGCTGTGACTATGTTAGTAACTAGACGGCGAATGAAAACAGAGAGTATTCTATAAAGTATTGAAAACTTACCTTGAGCGGGAAGAAGATAGGGAACCACGAGACCATGTCTTTGCTCTTAGCGTCAATCGTGGTCGGCAGGGTGCTCAGCTCCACCGCGGCTCCCTCGTTCACCTCCAACTGTGATCTGTACAGCACCGACTCGAAATATCCAGCAAGTCCGTGGATCACACCGCGCGATCGGCACACAAATGTGAGATGGCACTGGCGAGCGTTATGATCGTTGGCGCCCACGCCGCCCGCCATGCTACCTCCGCCACCTCCCATAACACCACCGGAGCGCCGTGCTACCATGGCGTCCATGGTGGATTGCGGCAAGGGGTGCTTGAATTCCCAGGCCGTCTGGAAACGTTCGTGTCCGGGAACGCGGTTCGCCACAAAGTCAATAGCAAAGAGGCGTACAACCCACGGCGTATCGAAGCCGTCCGGCCAGCTGCCCTGATCAAAGTGATGCTTGATTTCCGCATAGAGGCGGGGTGTAGAAATGGGGCTTACGTGCGCCGTGTAGGAATGGGGAATCGAGATACCGTGAGTGGGCGCTAGCACGTGCTGAATACCGTCGAGACATTCGGGCGAGAGCTCGTTGTCGGCAAAGGAGCCCAGGAGCTCGGAAACCAGAATGTCGACTTTTCCGTAGACGGGCGCGTCGGCGCTGTCGGGTGCGGAGATAATAGGGCCTTTCCAGGCTCGCATGTCCGTCTTCACAACTGTTACCTTGCCACCCCAGACATCGCGGTTTTGTCGCAGGAGATAGACGTAGGCATTGGGGTTCTTCTCGATGGCCCACACCTTGACGGGCACGCCAGTTGTCTCACTTGCCCACAAAGCCCGAGTCACGAGAGGACCACGACCAGAACCCACCACGGCGATCACTACGCCTTCGGGGCTCGAGGTAGGTTTCTTGAGTTCCGACCATTCGGACAGCGCTTCTTCCAGAGCGGTCTCGTACTGGTTGTACTTGACGGGATCTGACTCAAACACCTCGTACGTTTCACTCTCTAGATTGTCTGATAAGGGCTGCAGAGGAGATTGCAGCCAGTCCTGGAAGTTTGTCAAGTTGTTCATCTCAAGTTCCGTGTACGATTTTTGTTGCTGCTCAAGGTGGCGGAGGTACTCGACATAGGCGCGAGCACCCTTGGCAGGCTGTGTTGTGGCGGCACTGGTTAAGGCTGGGAATTCGGATGCCGAAGAGGTGTCTATTGTTTTGCCAGCACTAGGGGTCTCCTGGGAAAGCGCTCCCGCATCACAAAGAATGAAAGAAGGCGCATTCTTCAATCGCATGTAAGTATTGAACATGTCCTGATGGTATCGGCTGAGCGATGGGTGGCCGGCCTTATTTGTCTGGAAGGTTTCCGGACTGCAGGTTAAGTATTGAACGGGCTCGGAGAACCATCTCGTCTGTAACTCCATCGTAGGTAGTTTCCGGGGAATTCTCAAGGCTGTTTCCTGTTAGCTGTAGGCGCTCAATTGCGGAAGAATAGGGAGAGAGGGCAGACGGTCGTGGACATGACAGTCATGGAAGTGGGAAATCCCAGTGGCTGATGAAGTACTTACCGACGCGAAGACTCGAGTCGTAACCACACGCGGTACGAATGACATGCCATGAGTCCCAGGCACTGAAGACATCAATCTCCTTGGGGCCTTTCGATTCGGCCTGCGACTTGTCGGCGATGGTCAATTGAGCAATCTTCTCGTCCAGACCTGGCTCGCGATACATGGGCATGTGGATGATGAGGTTGACGTGTGTGCCGATTAGGAGGGCCTCCTGAATGGCACGGGCATACTGAGCGATACTTTGGCCGTTGCCGACTTGTGTGGTGTCCTGTCTAGGACCTGGGATGATGATATTGCGCACACCGCAGAAATTGGCATAATCGATCTCGAGGTTCAAAACCTGTCTCGAGATACTCGCAATAATATGGTTAGGCGAGCAAAGGTCGATCCATGGACTGGCATAAGCAATGAAGACGCTCGTGTGGGCTTCTGGGTAGAGAGTCGTGTCATCGGGCGTCAATGAGGACACGATAGGCTCAATACGAGCTGCGCCTTCTGGCTGGGCCTTGGCTTGCGACAGACTCTCCTCAGTCAGCTTCAGGATGCGCTGATGAAAATGAGTGCCGGTGATCGGGGTAGTAGCAAATTGGAACTATGTAGCGTTGGTTAGTCACGCGCGCAGTGGTTCAAGGCATTCCCTACACCCAATTCACCCAACGAACACACGGAGAGGAAGAGTACTCACATCCGAGTTCAAAACCTGACCATACTGAATGTCAGTGAGGGTTTCGGTTTCGGCAGACTCATGACGACCGATGTGGAACTGAGGACGAATCGACGAGTCGTCGTGGATCTCCTTGTCGCCGGACATCTTCATCTTGAAGTGAGGCCCGATTGCGCGCACAAGAATCAGGGCCAATTAGGGAAACAGAGAAGTGAGCGAGCGACTCAAGTTGGACGTCGGGAATGAAAGAGAAGAAGTACGGGCGTTGACGATCTTGAATCGAACGAAGTCTTTAGTGCCTGTCCTGTAGCTGCAAGCCGAGAAAATGGAGTGGACTAAAGAAGTGGTTCGGGTCATGCAGAAGAGATCGCAGGAACCGAGAGTCCAGAGTCTACCTAGACATGTGATTGCTACCTACTGGAGAAACTGTTGCAGGTCGCTTGCTATTGGCAAGTTAAGGATTGGCAGAATAATTTATTCCGTACCTCTGCAAACTGATTGCTCGAGTAAAAAAAGCTGAACCAGATGCCAGGCACTGCCGGTACTTTCTGTGCCGGAAGGTACCAGGGAGAGGGACAGGCAGGTGGTCGGGGCACTCCTTACCTGGTTTCTCGTGCAAGTGCCAGTCGGGCAAGCACGGTCCCCTACCTGTCGCAAAGAACGGCAAGGACTACAGAACGCTCTTGCTTGCAGGTACCAGCTAGGTACTCTCTCACAATTCACGTCTCGATGAAGATCTCCCAAAGCAAACTGTACCAAGACTCCGGCGCTTTAGGTACGGTACCTGTACCTGTACATCTCAACTTATCGTCTATTATCGGCTAGGACCTCACAATAATTTTCGGTGTTGCGGGGGATCTCAAGGCGGGAGAGAGGGGCACATGCCCCACATCCCGGAGCGGGCCCTGCTGCGATGCACCTGCTTTCTCGGGTGCGGATTAGGCCTACGTCATATACCTTGTATCTGCATAGACAGCGAGAGATTCGTTCAGTGAGTAGGATGCAGATACCGAGAGTCCGAACTAGGGAGGTGCCATCAGCGTCGGAGGGACGCAATCCGTACAGATCGCAGTCCGTCGTCAACAGTCACACTACAAATTGTCGCCCCTCGTCTACACTTACACTTGCCCCCCTTTTCCTACACACGGAACCAGAATCGCTGCCCACAATGAATCGGCGCATGGTATGGACAACACAACCGACATGATCTAACTTGCAAATAAAGCTGACCACAGCTGCGCTTGGTGTGTTTAGCTCACCAAGGACGAGGAGTCGACCGGTGACGAGGTCGAAGTCCGTCGCGAAGACCAGAACAAGATCAACAAGTTCAGTCGCCTTCACCAGCGCGAACTGAACTACGAAGAGGAACTCAAGAGCAAGAACGTACGAATACTCGACGGCCGGCCCGACTTCTATGGTACCATTATAAGCTAATCAAACCGATTGCGTGGCCATACAGAAAGAGAAAGAGGCGCTCGATGATGTGTCGCTTGAGCTCGAGCTTGCCGACGAGGACGAGAATGTCTTGTAAGACTTTCACCACCGCTGCATGAATCGCCGCACGCTTGAGTGTCTCGGAGCACAGCTGACGGTCCGGTCCTCCTGCGGCCATAACAGATACAAAGTGGGCGATGCATTCCTCCACATCCCGTTGTCACAGGCCCAGGAAATGCTCGCTTCGTCGACAACGCGGATAGAGGAGGAGATCTCTGAGCTGGAGGAGAAGATGGGCACGACGAGAGAGGAGATGCAGCAGCTCAAGGTCGAGCTATACGCGCGTTTTGGAAGAAGCATCAACCTCGAAACATAGATACTCGCTACGAGACCGACTCTGGACATGCGATGAGTGGATCCAGACAACATGCTGTTGCTGCCAGCAGCAGGAGGCAGCAGAAGCGAAGAACCGCATGAGACAACACGATGCCGATGATAATCTTGGTTATATAGGTACCTACACTACACTATGTGTCGGCGTCTGGTTGGGTCGAAATAGGCCAGCACCATGTGGGTCATGGGCATGAACAATGAGCCGTGGTATGATGGCATATGAGCAGCCCGGTTTTCGAGGTTGCAACCGTTTGGAGCGCAAAACCACTCCGGGCACCGAAATACTACCAGGTGGGCGTGAGACTTGCATTGACCCGGGGCCCCTTGTGTCCTACTACCGGTCCTATCGGCCGCCTCACAATCACGATACGGCCCTCCTATGGACGGGCAATGACAAGCAGGGGAGGGCGCATGCATAGGTCATACCGGCACATTATTCAACTCGTGGCAGCGTAGGGATCATCCTCTTATTTGTCCATGTGTAGGGTCCATGTCAACAAGTATGTCTCACCAGACCAATTGCTTGCGCTGCTGTAGGTGTAGTTCTTCATCACAAACATGCAATGCGTATGCGAATCGCAAGCCGTTACAATTCGGTAACAACTCTCGAGTAACGGACAGATTACTACTAGGCGTGTATAGTGTTACGGGTCGTTGCCTGGACTTGACTGCCTGAGCTAGCATGCTAATGTGAGAAACAGAAGATCAGTTATCTGCAAAGTAATCAACATGAGACCCTGTAACCCCAGACTTGGGTGTAATCAGGGAACCGGGTCGATGATCCTTAAAACAATAACCCAAGTCAACCCCTGGCGTGCCAGTGATGTCATGAAATGCAGCGCAGGAATTGGATCTCCATGGCTGGGAGCAAATCCTAACGAGTCCTACGAAGCACACTAGTTGGGACTTAAGCGGGTTGGGTGGCCGGTTGGGTGGCACACCACATAACAACCAGAGGGGGGGAGCCTTACTCAGTATAGTCGCTACCTAGGTATTCACATGGGAGTGAAACCCGGTCTGGGTGGGTAAAGATTAGTTTCAGCTGGGCTACTTAGTCGCAATGGTCTGTTTTCGTCTTCTTCGTCTGTCGACCAACCGATCGACTGGACCAGACCAGACCAGACAAAGCTGAGTAGGTAGCAGCGCTTCTCTCCCTTCCTCTTCCTCTTTCTCTCCTTCTCTCTTGCATTCTCAGGTCCCCTGGATATGAGCATCTAATTTGCTCTCTGCGTCATTCGGTGTTGTGTTGATATCTCGTTGCACTGCGTGAGACTCTCACCGCCAAACCCCCAAGATGTCTCTCCAACGCCTGCTGCCAGCCACCCTATTTGCGGCCCAAGCCCTCGGCGCGGCCTATCCCGCCATCACGCCGGCCCCGAGCCCAGACGCCGTGGCCAAGGCCCTCGCACGCCGGGACTTCGATCCCAGCTCGTACATCGGCAGCGTCCTGAGCGAGCTCGGCAGCGGCGTCTCGAGCTACATCGCCTCGGGCGTGCCGCAGTTCTTCCAGGACTTGCCGATTGGGAAGGGCGTGGAGAAGTTGCTCGATATCGATGATGAGGATCTCGCTGCTACGCCCACGCAGGTCCTGAATATTCCTGGTTATGGCAATTGGACTAATGAGGGTTGGAATGTGCGTGTGCATGGAAATGTGTACAAGCAGCCTGAGATCTCGCAGGAGAAGCTTGATAGCTTGTCTAACAAGTTCTTGTTTGGTGTTGATATTGATGAGCTTCCTGAGAATCAGCAGGTCCAGGCTCGCAATGTGACGGGTTCTATCTTCATTGTTCAGCAGGAGAACGTGAGCGTTGTTGTCAACTTCGAGACTGACTTCACTGTCGCGCCTGGTATTAGCGGTGCTATCGTCGGCGCCCGTGGTGGGGCGCAGACGTTCCAGTTGCCGTTCAACACCACCTCTCAGGGTGATTTCGATGCGTGGTTGATTCTGAAGAACACGACTGGTCCTGCTGGTGGCCATCTAGTTCCCGGTAGTGAAACCGAATCGATCCAGGCACTAAACGTGGTATGTGTGTTTTTGATTACTATTTATAATGATAATCGATCTCGCCGATCTCTTTCGAACGCACTATGACGCTCAATTGACATCAATTCCAGTACACGAACGGGACAGAAAGCGGCAATGCAACCGCCTACCTGGTCCCGCCCACCGGCTTCACCGTCGTCTCCGACATCGACGACATCCTCCGCGTGACCAAGATCTACGACCCCAAGGAAGGCCTCCTGAACTCCTTTGCCCGCCCCTACGTCCCCTGGGAGAACATGCCGGAGATCTACGCGAACTGGGCGACGACGATCCCGAACCTGCACTTCCACTACCTCACGACGACGCCGGAGCAGGTGACGCGCACGTACATGGAGTACATCTACAACACGTACCCGCTCGGCTCCTTCGACACGCGGCCCCTCAACTTCTCCGACGTCGCCGCGACCCTCTCGATCCGCCGCTTCCTCCTCGACAAGGTCTTCCGGACATTCCCGAACCGCAAGTTCGTGCTCATGGGCGACACTACCAACTCCGACGTCATGACCGACTATCCCCAGCTCGCCAAGGACTACCCGGGCCAGGTGCAGTGCATCTTCTTGCGCAACACGACCGCCACCGATAGCAGCGATCTCTTCCCTTATAACACGGCGAACTTCGAGGGTCTGGATACGAAGCAGTACATGTTCTTCGTGCATCCCGATGATCTTCGCGCTGCCGACATTGTGAATGGAAATTGTCGGAACCCGGCTGTTCCGCAGAACGTCACGTTCGGGTACCAGGGTCGCGGATTCGGGAACGCTGCGAACCGCGTGGTGGAGTGGAATTGGAAGGTTCTGCTTTCTGGACTTGCGATTTCGTCGTTCCTCAGCTATGTTTAAATAGAGAAGGGCTTTGGATAATGTGGTATGTATGTATGTGGAATGATGGGACGCGATGTCGTCAGTGTTCATACGACTTTTAGACATACTGTGCATATGATTAGAAAGTTAATATGGCCCCTATTTGATATAGCACTGTTGATAGTTTTCAATACGCCGAGTTGATCTTAGGGTTGAACGACTGAGCTTGTTGTAGAGTGTGCGATGATTGTATTCGATCGAGACTGCGGGATTGCCGGTTTGTTCTCTGTCAGTGCTTTACCTGATTCTCGAGGTGCGTACCATAGTGGGAAGCCGCCATTGAACCAGCGTAGTTTCATCGTCAACCGTATCGACCATTCCCATTCCATCCGGGCATGTTCGATGCTCACCCTGGAGGCCTGGGCCATTTCATGGAGACGATAGATGCCGATGAGGCTTGCCAAAAGGGACATCAGCAATTTCAAATTTTGAGAGGTTCTCTTCTTTCTTTCCCTTCCCTCATCTCCCCTATTTCTGGTTTTTCTTTCAAATTTCAGCTGATGTAGTCTCCTGTCCGATATTCAAGCAGCTGGTCATTATTGTTTATGACCCTCGTTGGTGTCGCCGTGTAACATGCCTACGATTTGCGCACGAGCATGGTCTTCGTGATCGCGACTTGAGGTCTGTCATTATTCTTGATCTTTGGTCGGTTGCAGGACGACTTCACTTTCTCAATGTCGGAGAGGTGGACATGGAGTTTCGAGTTGTCTTGTATTCAGTAGCGACTAGTCACAATGCCATCGCGGTGATGAAGTCGTCTCTCTCCATATTATATGGATAGAAAGTCTCGAGACTGAGTAGATTGATTTCGTGGGATATTTCTGAAGGGGCTTTTGGTATGTGATTGTGACTGGAGCTCAATTTGACATGCCGTGTCGGTGTGATACTATAACTGGGCGTCGCCCTTGGTATGCATGTGTCCCTAGACCTCGTGAACCATGTGATAACCGTACTACCAGTTAATATGTGTGAGGAGACTCGATGGAATGCGGAGGCAGCGGATGGATGGTAACTAGGTAGCGGATTGTTGTAGGACCGGTAGTATGTCGAAGAGAGAGAAAGAGGCCAGGGCTTAATACTCTACACCATGACTCTTCGTAGCTAACGAATTGACTCACCTCGTTTCTCGTCTTAGCTGAGCCTACCCTGGAGCCTCTTTCTACTCCGATGCTTTGAAGACTTAACATCTCCGCGACCTACCCCCGACATCCTGCTGATAGCAATACAACCGTAGTCACCTGAAAATATCCATGCCAGCGTCTACAAGCAGGAGAGTCTTGTATCTCTGTCCGATTTTGGTGTTACTGGTATCGCGTGGTTGTGCATGTCCAAGGCGTGGTCTCAATCAATCTTGTCGGTACGGATGATATAGTTCCCCAGCACGAGGCACCGACCAGGAATATGTTCAGGGCTTTGATGCAGAGAATTGGTTAGGGACATCTTATGACTGGTTTTGTCTGACTGGAAGTCATTTTGAGTGCGACCCTATCCCTTTCGTCGGACCAATGTGGTGCGTACGATGTATGGATTTTCCCGGTATGACGAACGTTCAGATGTGCGCCTTACTTGTGCGTACGTACTACCATCTTTTCATTGTCCAGGCATATGTCGCCGTGAAGGAGTTGATTCCAGAGTCGTCGGCCTTTGACACGACGTTGGGCTTGGACGTCTGGCCCCGACCGTATAACCAACGTTAGACGAGCCCTTTCATGTGACAAGGCAAGTTAACAAAGCCCGATCCACAACACGCGCCCATCAGATCTCACCTTCTCTCATCATCTTTACCCAAGGTCATCTACTCATACGACGTATGGATCGTGATGAAGAAGCCCTTCACTTCCTGGTTGTCCGGACCGCATTCAGTCAATGCGCACACCCAACAATACCATGAAGTTCCAACATGAGACATCGGAGTAGGTCTCGAGCATATTGTTCATTGGCTGCAACTCGCCAATCATTGGCCATTGCCAGTGCAGCCTCATCTCGGTCGGAGTAGCCTCAGCTACCCTCAGGAGAGCCAATCGCGTTGGGCTCGCAGGTGTAGTGCTCCCCACGCCTTGTCCTCCTCGTCAGGGGCCCTGAAAGGAGTTGGAGAAGTCACGGCGCCAAATCACAACCAGGCGTTCAGCCATTGTGTGTAACCTCGATAACTGTAACTGTTAACATATTAGAGATCCTATGACTGATCAAGACTCGATAGATGGCCTGTAGCATACGGAATGGTCGTGCTGCTGATACGAGATCAAGGGTCGTGGTAGTGCCAGAATCGCAGGCGATACATGGTGCTTACTGTATTGGGAAGAAAGGTGACGGAGCATGACTTCCAACATCATAGGATGTTGTCAATCCCCATTCCTTTCTCCCATCCCATGTGACGATGGGATTGCTCAAAGTTGTCGCCGCGCTGCAAGTATTAAAGGAGGCCTCAGACGCATTCTTGAAGCTGCTGCCCAATCACTCAGAATCCTATCACCCAGAAGTCAATCAGGCACCGTGGATCCATTATCGTCCGAGAACAAGCACATTGTTCCCAAAAACCAAACCGACGTTCTTCTCATTCGCGCCGCATATCAACACTATATTCACCATGGCATGGCAGACGCGAAGGGAAACCGGTCCCGAAGCGGTCGCGCATTTTAAACAGATTTGGGAGCAGTCCCTGAAATCAGCGACGTTCGACTTGATTTCTGATTACCCGGGGGCGGCCGTGTCCTATAACGAGGCCTTTCAAGTGGTACAGATCGTAACAGACGTTCAAGTGACGGCGTCCATCAAGCAGTATATCTCCAATCTCTTCCATGAGAGACTTAGCCGTCAAATGATTTTAATAATCGACGTTCGATACTTCTTAACGGACTCCGCTGAACCGTACTAAGCCCGTATCGCAGCCATTGCCTTCAGATAGTTGTCAGGCATGTCAGATATTATAAACTGTCGGGAATGTTGGAGTTGAAGTAACTGGTCATCGGATCGGATGAGGGAGCACGAAGTAGAGATGGCCCAGTTTCAATGCACTCCTTTTTGCACGGTGATTTCTTCCGTAGCAGGAATCGCAAAGCAGAGAGTTGAAGTTTTTCTGATGATAAGTGAGCCGTGAGCTTCGAGTGACTGCCGTACATAGTAGCAACACTAGGCAAGGAGTAGACCTCTTGTCTTGAATGCGATTCCTGTTTGATTGATGAAGTGAAGCGATTCGATAGAAATTGTGCGATGTTCGATAAACATCTGAAATGTCAGTGATTCTCTTGACGTGTGATTTGCGACACTTAAAGGCTAAAGCCGTTGATTCATGGACATCCTAGCTACTTCGTGAGAGACGAGACGACATGCCAAAACAGCAGGATTGATATTCGGTGGAAATGAAATGGCATGCCGTGCGTCTGGGGTGCTTTGAAGCATGTGACCCAGTAATCTCGACTGCCAGATCGGGCCAACAGCTGCAACGGTAAGCAGAACAAGGCAAGTGGATGTTTGGAGTAGACCACAGATAATTCAGACTGGCTTGGGAACTCTTCTAGGCAGTCAAAGCTCAACGCACGAGTTGCCTAAGGGTATCATGCTCCAGAAGATATGCCGGTATCACCAATATTGATATGCAGGGACGGTACATACAAACAAACAAACAGATATGAGGACTTACACACGCCACGCCAATGCTTGCGGTTAGGACAACCGAGGCTCGGAGGAGTCTGAATCCCGGATGGAGCGGCGCAATTTGTAGTGGGAGGTAGGTAGTATGTGTTCACGAGTTGGAGTTGGAGCCGCGGTTTAGCCCTTGAGGTCCTTGCCGAGAAATGTTACACAGGTTCCTGGCGGGCCATCCAGGGGATCGTGAAGTCATGCAGGCCCGTTCCGATTCAGAGGTCAAGAGTCGTAGGAGACGCCGAACCTGTTTGGAGCGTGACGGCGAACGGCATACTCCATTCTGACAACCACCGGATATCAAGGGGCAAGACCTCGCTGCTATATCGAGCAAGACGGCGAAGTCATCTAAGGACCTCTGATCACGCATGATTGGGGGCGCCCGGCGTGACCCGGGACTTGGTGCCGCTCACCGAGTAGTAGTACGTATAACTAGTACATCGCCAAAGGCATGCAGGTACGCAATGATCGTGATTCAATGCGCTTATATGAGATATGTAGCAATGGACCACAGGTTCCAATAGGACTATGCTTAGACGAGAGCACCGAGATATCCACGGTTTGGATCTGTCGGAAGCTGAGGCGATCGCCGCCAATCCCACCACCGAATGGCGATGGAGAGAATGCAGCATGGCTGCCCAAAGTAGCATAGGCAGCGTCGTATTTCCGTTCAAACGTTCTGTAGGGACCTTACGTCGCACACTTGCAACATACATTCGTGGTAAGTAGCATGGATGGAGTATCAAGAAGTAGGCGTTGTGTTTTTGAGCAAGAATAAGCGAGCGGTGGTGGTGTTGCTTTATTTTCTTGTCTTTATTGGCAGTGCTTGAACGGACATTGCGCAGCCGTCACCAGCTGTTCCAGGCTCAAGTCTGCGCTTAGTAGCCGCCAAGATCCATTTTAATGAACGTCAAGCTACATCATTGGCTAGTTCCAGATTAAACTCAGGCTTGGCGGTCTGTGGCAGTCGGCAGCGGCTGCATCTTGCCCGGTGAAAGATGATTGACTGCTTGGAGGCCAGCAGGCTCGGTTAGGGTTGCCTTTCACCATCCAGGCAGTCCCGACTTTCAGCTCATAAACGATGCCTTCATGCCCTATTCCGTACGGATTCCGTCTGGAGCAACGGACTTTGGGCAAAACTGGTCTGACCTGGCCTTGAAAGTCAGCGTTTGACAGCCGGCATTACGGAATATTATACTCCTGTGGTACTTGTCCTATCACATTCAAGTTAAGTGCACATGCTCCTGGTTTTGGTGAGATTTTGAATTGTTGCAAATAATCGTCACTCGTTGATGCTTCTTGTTGTCGAACTGTTTTCTTACATCAACGGACTGTTATTGAACAGAGCAAGCCAGTGAATCTCATTGGCCGTTTGAACCCCGTACTGTTCACGGTTTAGTCGGTATTATTGGCGGGCTGGGTCGGGCCGGACCGTACAAGAGAATATCAACCAATGGGAAGGCAGAGATGGGATTATTCCTAATCCGTAACACTTCGCTAGTGACCACCAGTGACGACCGTTTCCGGGCAAATACTAAATGGAAGCATCCATTCGCACATTGATTTTGTTCCGTGCTTCTCATCGTGCATCGTGGCTCTTCCGTACATCGGACACTACGCAGTACCTGCTCCGTACTCGTACATGGGCTTCTACTCTCCCAGTCATCACCATGAATGCCGGCCAAAAGCTAAGTCTACTAAAGACTACCTACTATTATAGTAACGGATTAATCCGTGGCAGTTAGCTGGCTAGTGTCGACAGGACGGCTGTTTCCGCTGTCCCTTGATTTCCTATTCCGCACCTGGACGCTGGCTTGGCCTCTCACACGACTCACCAGACTGCGGGGCGGGGCCGTTGAGCTGAATCGGTTTGATCACGCGCGCCTGGATATGTGCGTTTCCCTAACCGTTAAAGGATAGATCGTTCCAAGATCGCTTCAGACTCAGCTTGCACGCGCACCGAAGCCGCAATGCTCGCCCTGGCGGTTACTATTCCGTAAATAAACAGCCAATCAAGCTGTTTAGTGGCCTGAAACCATTACGAGTACGAGTAGCTGCTTAATCCGTGCAAGTACCTATCCTGGACCGCTGCGGATTCCTCGACATTGTGCTGTCTTCTCGCGGCCCCTCGACCCCTCGACCCCCTACTAGCACGCAGCGGCGACACAATCGCACATAGCTAGGTATGTACTCCGTACTCATGTATAAATATAAGTGTCAGAGTGTAACTGCGGGATTACGCCTTACGAGGAGAACGGTAGGGGGCAGGCCCTTTGTGGGTTGGGGTTCCATAGGAATCGTCGACTCGGGTAATATTCTGCGCATGACGACGGCCAGCCAAAACCGACGCTGTCACATTTCTGTCATTTCCGCCCGGGTGTACAAAGTAGCTGCGACCACGCCTCGGATACGATCCGCCGCCGCCGGCTCCCCAGGGGAGCGGTACTGTCTGCATGAGCTGCCACCCTTGCAGCCCTTTGACAGGCCATCCCAGACTCCCGATCCAGTGGTTCCCAGACTAGGAGAACCCACAGGGATCGTGTCTCCATGCATCAAGAATCCCTGCTTGTCCTACACACACTCATCGTCAGTGAATCAGAGCCGTATCATTCAGCGACGTTGTCCAGTGTCATTTTTGCACTCTGCCGTGAGAAATCTCGCGTATTTTATTGCTTATCCCATGTATCCTTGGGTTAATTCAGTCGTGGGAGTCGAGCCGACTGATCAACGGGAGGCGGTCTACCATACATGGGCTTTTTCGTATGCTTATCTCCGCCGACTGCTCCGTCATACCATCTCAACAAACTGGCAAATCTGTGCTTTTTTTTTTCTTTTTCTCTCCTTCAAGTCGTGTTACGCACATTGCCGATTGCCATCCATTCCAGTCGACGCCTCGGGTCGTGCCAATGTGTTGTGTCGACCAGCACCGACAGTTTTCGATGTGGCGCACTGGCACGCTCGCGATGTACCCCTTCAGAGAGGAGCGGTAATCTCAGTCGGGGCGTCGGAAAGGGCGGCGGAAGTCGTCGGGACTCCAACAAGTTGAGTCCCCATGTTCTTCTCGAACTTCATGTCCGCGGTAGAGTCGCCTTCGTCAATCTCCACCCGGGCGTAGTTCAGCCCCCCGGCCTCAAAGCGCGGAACGCATATCTCGTGTGGATATGCCATCGCGGTAGTGGAAGACAATTCGGATTCGAAATCCCTTCCTTGACTCTGAAAGCAAGCGGTTAGTGCCGTGGTCAACACCGAAACATGTTATTACAAGACTCACGCTGCAATTCGCGCAAGCAGTGTTGTTCACGTATACCCAGTTCGGGCAGTTATAGTCCCAGAAGTACTTGCATCTGTACCTGTAGTATCCGCCGCTTCCGCTCATTCTTGTGGAAGCTGCTATAAACGTTGCTCAAAGAGCCAAAGACGGTGTCGTCGAAAGTGGAGAAATGCGAGAGGGTCGGGAGATGGAATGTACCAGGTAAAGAAAATACGACTGTCCGCTGACAGCCAAGCGGCGGTTGTGAGACTGAAAGGATGAGGAAGGTTCCAATGAGTAGAACTTGTGACTTGTCGAGCAAGGAACAGGAAGCGTCGAAGGGACTCTGCCTCGATCAGTTGCAGTGTAGCTCCAGCCGAAGGAAGATCAGAAGATCAAGCCAGGGTATAGACGGGAGCTTGCTGATATACCTACTTAAACGGTCCGGGCAGGACTGCAGAGTCTTTTCCACGGAGTACATGGATCAAGTCGCAAGCAGTTAGCAGTTGTACATTAGACGTGCCAGAGCCTGATCCTTCGGGAGGATGCTTGTCCATACGGCTTGCCGAACCACCACGAAGCATGATCTGGCATCTTGAGAGGGGTATCTAAATTAATCGCACGCCGACTCTGCTAGAATGCAGTTTCCACGATGACACTGACGCAAGCGATCCTAGGCATTCCGCCCTCTTTCACACGCCCCACAAACGGGAAACCCCTGCAACACGTCGCCAGATCTATATATGTGATGAGACCAAGCAACCGAGCAACCGTGGTAGTGACATGTGGAGCCTTGGTGTGTTTCTCTGAACAAGCCCGAGGTTGCATGTTCACTTTGTTTTCTCTCTCCCTCTTTCTCTCTGTCTTTCCGTCTACGCTTCACTCGAGACGTGTGTTGTTGTTTCTGTTCCCCTTCCCTGACGGACAGATATAATATCTCTCTAATATCTTCTAAAATACTCGAATAGGGCATAGATTGGGCATCTCCTACCTAATTAAAATCATTCCATTAATAGTTTCACCGCATCTGAGAGCACCAACAGCGTCGTCGAGTCCGTGGTGAGGTACTACAAAACTCGAGGCAGCAAGGGAGGCAGAAAAGAAGAATCTTATCATCTCTGCTCTGCACATGCATGTATGTATGATGTGTGCAGGTCCGTAAAACATAAGCATACATTTCGAATCTCTCCTCGTCCCTAGTCTCTTACGCGTCCGGAGAGCAAGCAAGCTTGCTGCTTGCTGCTGCTTGCTCGATACGTCAGAGCAGAACATATCGAACCCTCGCAGTCTGGTCTGGTTACGGCTACGTCGGACTTAGTCTTCAGGCTTTTTTTCTCTCAACTCTTCACTCAACTCACAACACAACTTAACTCTTGGCCTTACCAGCAAACCGGTTGAGGTGTTCTGTCCGATTTCGACCACCGATCGGCACGTCTTGACGCCCTTAAGCCACTTTCGTACTCGCGCCTCGCAGCAGTCAGGGCAGCCGACCCTCCGGCCTACCCCATCGATGTGTGTTCGACCGGCCGGCTCCTCGACGCTCTTCATATGTCGAGCAGCAACACACAGAGCGGGCGCACTGCCTCGCCTTCAGACGTCGTTGGGGAAATCCCTTGCCGTGTAATACGAAGCCCGATCTCCATGGATGATGAGACGGGACAGCCATGGGGTTACTCTCTGTCCCGTCAGGGGGGGTCCTCCTACCGTATCATGTACAAGCATCCGATGCCCAACGTTTGGGTACGTGTTATCTCTCCTTGCCATTCCCAGACTTTGCTACGGCGTCTCTCGACAAGACGTTGACGACAGAAAAAACACCAACTTACAACTGCCATATGCACAGAGACCAAGAAAACGATGCAGAGGAGGGTAGCACGGAGCGGGTCCGGGCTTGCAGTCCACGGTGCGTGTTTGAGAATACTCACACAATTGTGGAATCCGTCTGCATATGATTTTAAAACTAGGTACAGCAAATCGGAGCAAGACCCAAGGCCAGAAGACCCTTGGAGGATCCCACCCATGTATACCACACTCACTAAACGTCACTCAGACGGCCTAACGGGGCATTATTACAGCGAGCAGATATAGTGAGGTTAGTAGGTAGGTACCTATGGAAATACCGAGTAGAGCTGGCCCGTGAATGGATGCCCGTAGGGTCTGTTCCCAGTGAAGGGCAGGGTGACACGACGATCAGCGTGGGAACTGGCGAGCTGGTCAGGACTTGTCTGGGCGTTAGCCTTGCGCAGGGTGTAAGTGATATCGACGGAAATGGCTCAACTACCTCCTTTTGGAAGCAGTTCGGCAACTAGGAGATGTTAGTCGAAACATAGTTGACTCGCGGAAGAGCGTCTGGCCGAACGGATATGGCCATGGCCACAGGAAGAGAGATACTAGTGGGAAAGACTAGATCGAAGGGGAGAGATGGAGATCATGGCTTGTTGTTGACGTTTCTCCTCGACACCGCAGTGGATTTGGATATAGCTTATTAGTAGCCTTTAGCTTCGACCCTAAGAGCCCTCCAACTAACACGTCACGACTTAACGGGAATACGGCCTATCAGATCCAGTGATAACCCTGACGACGACTTTGCCTGCAACAGTAGGCTACTCGTACAGCAAAACCGGAAAGGGAAGCCGGCACAAAGCGAGGCTTCAAAATTTTAGGGGGCAGAGGGGGGAGGGGGGGCTGTTGTGGAGCTGCGCCATGACACATGGAAATGGAGTTCTTGACGGTATTATTGACAGGTTCGCCTGTACGCTACGAGGAAAACCTGGTGAAGACTCCGTGCGGTTGCGAGTCTGCTACCGAGCATAAACACGATGGGCTCATCCGAACGACTGAAGATCCCATGCGGGGAAATCCCTTTATAATTGTCACGACTTAATTATTCGTTGGCCGTGCCCGTATCATATGTTGTGCACTACATGGTGAGCATGGCCCATCTCATTGGCTTGAGGATCTCGATTTCACAACCTCCCGGCCGGTTTCGTTGATCCTACTCCCAGGCTGGACGCGTCGACTCAGTCCCCAGGGACCCAGGGGTAGTCTCCAACACGACGAGCTTCGCACTAGGTAAGATGAGAGAGAGAGATAGGCATTTGTTTTTTTCGGAGCGGCCACAAACTAAAGCCTACCACGCCGGGAAACTCCTGATGAGAAAAAAAAAATTCCCTTGCCCCAGTCGACTTACACTCTAGCGTAGGCCCTTTTTCTAGTTATCTACATCCTATTCGCCCTTTTGGGACCACGAAAGTCCGAGGCCAACTCCAGGACCGGGTAGATCCTTCATATCCCCCGGAACCCACAATGCATGATGTCCGACCTTTTTTTTTGTGCTCTGGTGGCCCCCCTCCCCCCACGTATGTACGTATGTATGTTATCATGGAGGTTGAGGTGAATAGGTAGGTTCGTGGGATAGGATAGGTACACGGGCTGGCTATCTATCTAGAGGGGGGGCGTTGTGGGATTGTTCATCATCATCATCAGCAAAGACCTTTTTTGTTTTGCCTACGTGTACCTTTAATGCGCTTGTCAATCTGGGACTTACCGATATTCCCAATAAATCATGACAACAGCCAGAAAATGCAACCCCCCCTCGATATGACTATGAGATCGGGGGGGAGAGGCGATCCTGGTCGTGGCCCTGGCCATGGACTTACTAGGGTAAACCGTAACGAACTCCTTTTTGGGGGGTCAGAGGGCCGGGTACCCCGTTTGCAATTCCCCAATGAGAAAATCCTTCTAGGTGTGCTTTTTTCTCTCTTGTCCCTACCTATGGGCCAATGGGTTCTATCGTGTCATAAGGCTTACTACGGGGGGTGGGCAGGGTCCGCTCGGATTCCATGGGCTTCGTTCGCCTTGCCCTTGCCCTTGTCCCTTTTTTTTTCTTTTTTTGTTTTTTTGGTTGCCCTGACCGTTAAGGGGGGCTGGGCCTATAGTGAGTGAATCAGGTCCTTGAACGTACAGGGCACCGTGTCATTCATGTCGATTGCCTCATCATCATCGTCGTGCTGGCATGGTTTAAAATTTTTTTTCTGCGCCGGTTACAAGTTCGTAGTTTTGACCGCCGGCGTCCCCTACACAGGGTTGTGGACAGCAGAGAATATCTCCAATGGCTCTATTTCCGGCTTAGGGGCAAGGGCCTAGGTAGGGGGAGGGGACGGGGGGGCATAAAACTGGGATGCTAGCAACCTGGCATGGTGTTTTCGGAGCAACCTAATAGTTAGTATATGCAAGTTCTGTTGTCAAGCTTAGTTGGGCATGAGCAGAAAAAAATGCGAGGCGTCGAGACAGGAGGTCAAGGGGGTCCAGTTTGTGATGATGATCGATGATGGGGGGAAGGGGCCAACTTGCATGGATTGCCGGTCCGTAGGTCGAGAAGAGGCTATGAATTCGCCGAGGACAGGCATGGATAGAGCCCGACGGGACGCCGGTTGCATCTGGAGTTATGCCCTATCTACACGCCAGTTTAGTCGCGGATGGTGTAAGGGCGAAAAAAGCACAACAAGGGGCCTCGGGCCGGGTCTAGAGAAAGACACACCTAGTGAGATCATCAGTATCTGAAAGTCTGTGCGGACACTCCGTGCCCTTGGGGTCGTGTCGTTCAAGCGAGGGCTTGAAAGAGACTAGGTCGTAGGTCTTAGAGCCGGCAATGGTGCGGATGGGCGCGTGACCAGTGTTCGTTGACTGTGAAAATATCTACTCACTAGCAGAGTCTGTCCGGCAACCCTGCGATGCGTAGCTCCGAAAGGTGTAGTAGCTCCGCCCGTCTTAAGGGAGCTATTAAGGGAGTCCCCCGCATTGAGCATCAGTCAATTGACCAGATAGAGACTGGGAATCTGGGCAGAAATTTTGTATCTCCGTTCGCCTTTTTTCCTAACGGTATTCGACCGTGGTGAAGATCGTCTAACATGGATGGGATAATAATAGCCTAGGCTTGTCCGCTTCTGAACCTGGATCTCGAGATTCCGGTTGTCAATAGTGTGGGCATGGGTTAATAGACACGGTAACTACGAGATTCGCGCCGGCGATGTTGATCATGTTGCCGGATGGAAAAGGTGCAAGCGTTACTCTATGACCATTTGAAGTAGTAACAAGACTTCAGCCGGTCAACGACGACAGTCTCTAGATTCTAGATCAAGCGATGTCAAGGTACTAGCATTCCAAGGGAGGTTCACGGCGCCAGTCGGTCGTGATAGATAATAAAGACAGAGCAGGCCGTCATTATGTCGCCTAAGCTCTGACTTTGTCTGTGGGAAAGCATCCTGACTATGTTCTTTTACTCTTGTCTCAACCAGCACGTATAATACGAGATACGGATTCAACTCCCAACATGGGATACTCTCAATTCGTTGGCATCCAGACTCCGAACGAGCAGTACGGGCAACGGAAGTCTTGTGGCAAGTTGATGTCGACGTTGGCATAGTTGGTACTGGGGGTTTGAGGTCGTTATCGCGGCTAAAAAGTGTGTGAATGCACTCGTATCGGCGTCAGGGGCAGTTGATGGAGCCAGACATGGAACAATATGAAAGAAGAGAAAGACATATGAAGGCCAATTGTTCATTCAGACTCTATTGGTTCGCTTGCCAGACTGTTGGCAGTACGTTTAGTCGATGTGATGTGCGATGAGAGGAGGTATGGTCAGGAAGAGTCAAGATTACCAGAGGGCGCGTCGAATCGTTCGGCAATCGTATTCCGTAGAGCTGGAGGGCAGATAGTGGCCACTGGCGACACGGGAAGCGTAGTTCGAGCGGCAGAAATCGGGAAGCAAGGATTTCGTGCATAGAAATTTGCAGTGGGTAAGCGTTGTCTGGACTCAGGGGTCGGGCACGCGCGGTCGTTCTCGAAGACGAGAAGATACTAGTTGCTCGGCACAATTTTGATAGTATGATATTATCAACGAGCTCAAGCTGGATATGTAATCACAGCGACTGGCGAGCTACAGACGATGGTCACGGCATAATTAATACATTATCCCTTGCCCTGCTCGACCGGGAGCGGAGCAGACACTCCCTGGCAGCAGATCTTTCGCTCGCAGGTGTACCCGAGCAGCAACCGGTGGCACACAGGCTCTTGGTATCATGAAGGGTGTCACGGTCATACCTTGCGCCGTATTACACTGCCGTCTGTTCCATGCTGTGCTTGTCGGGCCATCCAGGCTCGCCCCCCTAATTTCCGGCCTGATATATTACCAGACTCGTAACCCCCTTCATCTTCACGTACCACAGCGGCAGTGAACGAGATCGCTCCGAGGGCAAATACCTAGTACCGAATCGTAGTAGCTTGGCAAGCGGTGTCGTCGGCGGGTCATTGGATTATTGTGTCTACCGCCCATCCGTTTGATTAACGTTTCCTCCATTGAGTAATGTTTCCTCCGATGATTGACACAGTTACCGGCACTTGTGGTCCGCGGCGGTGATCGTCCGGCTACTCGACGACCGTCACGACGATGTAGATTAGGTAGCATATCACAATCTGGACGTCCCATGTAGATCCCTAACGCACCGGTCCCCAGTCTCGCGTCTATTGCTCGGCAGTCCGTGAAGCTGCCGAGGTGAGAGCCCAGCGCAGGATACCTGCTCGCACGCAGGAGACGGCTTCGCCTCCAAAGTGGTCCCTATCAGTGATGGCAGCACTGCGCAAGCGACCCGCTTCAGCATCCCGCAACTGCCTCGACTCGACACTAGTCGGTGGGCTAATGCTAATGCAAATAGTTCCTCCTTCATACCTGTCTGGGCAATTCCTGAAGCCCATCGCGACGGAAAGTTGTACGGGCCCATTGGGTTGGCTTTCACGGTCCGTGTGTTAGAGGGACTTAGCGCATGTGCACTAAGCATCAATACGACCGCTAAATACGTAGGCCATCTGTTTATCGTATAGACCTGCCAGACTACTGCCCATTCCACGTCGCTTTACGCGCGCCAAAACCGAAAAGGTGGTGTCGAAGAAGCAGATGGTTCAGAGCAGCCATACAACAGACAAGAGCGGTGTTTATCCATCGCATGTTCAGCGGGGCGATTTGGTAATGTTCTTCGACGAGCGGCGGACCGTTCCGGGCCGGAGGCCGCCCGTTGTGTGGGTGCAGATGTGGCTGAACATGGCTAAGTGTGGCTTAACGTGGCTCAACGTGGCGGACTCTAACTAACTATGGCTAGTGCAAATCTAGATGGAGAGACCCCAAGCGACCCACCAGCCCGAGATCTGCGCAATCAGAATTTTACCTTCTTCCACCAGCATTTTGAGGAGAAGGCCAGGTTTTGCTCGCATGAGATGTCCATCTCGTACTAACCAAATCCGTACCTGCAAGGGGTCCTCGGCCTTCAACTTGATCTTGTCAACCTTGCCGGCGAAGACATATCGATCCTCGTCGATGGTGAGACTTACGATTTCCAGTGCTTCATCGCCCTTCGAAGACTCTGGGATTGTCGTCGAAATCTCTCCCGTAACGTCCGCCGAAGCACGACGTTTCTCAGAGCATTAGCCAGGGGTCAACCCTTGCCCGACCCTGCTGGGTTCGCGGCAGTCATGTTCACGAATATAGAAGCCTGTGTGGCCGTTTCCCTCTTGCAAGGCGGCTAATCGCACCATCAGACCGCGGTAGAAAGTAGTGTGCTAGCAAATCTGTGAAGTCAACAGGGGGCATTGGCTGGGAGAGTGCTCCGCAATCCGTACGAAGCGTTCCGTACTCTCCGCGGAATCGGAACACGCTCTCCCAGAAGATATCCGGCAAACGCAGCGCGCTTCCGCATGACCCCCTAGGATCCCATGTTCTCAAAAGCAACCTTCTAGCGACCTTGTCCAGCAACTTGGATTCTGCCAGGGATTCTCGACATTATTTGATTTGACGTGATGTGGTTGATGTGGTTGGATCTGATTGCTTTTTTTACGTGGGGGCCATTTCCTAAAGGCTGACCACGCCTTAGAGCCATGCAACGCAGCGTGTGAGGAGGTGTCAGCTTCCACGCCGTTCTTTACATTTTTGCCACTCACCAACGCATACCCGCCGTTACGGATGGGAACCCTAGAGGGTCCCGCTGTCCCGGAAAAAGGATTTTCGACAGATGCCACGCACCAACAACACGTGTATATGAACCCTGAACCCTGTCCGGGAGGGATGATCGATGGACTAATAGGGAATCTGGGCGCCGCCACATGGCTTTCATCTCGCATCTAGAAAAAAGGAGCTCCACCAACCATCGTGGCTCGTCGAATGACGACGTCCAAGAGCGCGATTTGGCCACTGCAGGTGATGATTATGCCCTGGGAGTGGCCCAGTGATTTCCAGAAGTTGTCCCGTCTGGTTGGTACATTCTCAAGCTTGCAGATAAATGCAATAGCGCAGTGTTACGGAACGACACCAACAAGGTGAATTTCTACGGGTTGGAAATTGACGCCTCAACTTTTAGCCGAAGAAGATGGGAAATCTATAACCCTGCCCCCTTACGCTGGGCTTCACCTCCTCTACTTTATATCGAAGGCATTGCCAGCCTTAGTAGATGGGTTTGGCTGTTACTTTGACTGATGACAGTGATAGGCATCGAATCGATCTATTTGCATTTGCGACCTCTACCAGAATCGTCAATTCTAGTGGAAAAGATCCGAGTAGGCATCAGCCTGGCTACCCCGATCCTCAGTGCGGGCAGTTGATATTCCGTACGAACGCACGAATATTAACCAGCAAGCTCGATGGCGGGTGCACCAATTGCGGCTCTCGCTATTAAGACCTTGACAGATCGTGTGTACGCTACAGATCAGCAAGCCACATTGACACGTCAATTGCGCGCTTGGTGACAAGATATTTTACTACCGAGATATCGTGTGATAAGTCAGGAGGCTTAGGGCCGTACCCAAATGCCGGGAACGAACGACCCAATAAGGGGCTGATAGGATGAATATAAAGCCGCAGCACACTTACGCAGAAAATACCAATCGCCTCTTATTATTAAGCCGAAAAGGCTTCAGACTCGGATTACGGACGACCTATAACTGCACGATCTCTGGAATGAGCAGATTGAAATTTGCATCAGACTATGGCATACTGCGCTCACCGGAGTGCCACCCTTTCGACAATATCTGAGAGAAATTTAAAACAACGGATTGTCGGCACGAAATTTCCTGCCATCGAGTTGGCTTCTGACCGGGCCAAGAATGCGACCAGGGCGTACAATATGTTCTGTTATCCCCCTCCGCTTTCCCCCCTTTTGTCTTATTCGTTATGCATCACCATGCTATCTGGTCAGGCATGTCCAACCATCCACACCTAATTGTCGATGGTAACGAGGAACACGTACCGTTGATACGAATATATCGGCCATACCGTTACAGTAGCGGATGCTATCTGCCGTTAAGGCCGAAATGGCATGATGGCCGCCGCCGCCAATGAAGTACAGGACTCTAATGTAGAGAAGTTCGACCAACGTGTCCGTTCAACTGTCGACTTTGTCTCCGTCTCGACAACCCGCGATATGCGTCTTGCGTTTCATCATTATGCCGTCACGAAATGCTATTCCATGGTTTATCAAAGATTGTCTCTGGATATAACCCCTTACTTTTGATAAGTCGTGTTTGCGCTCGCTCTTCAATGAGATGGATGACCCTACAGATTCTAGAAGCGCCCTTTTATAAGTCGCTGCGTTTATATCTCGTCCCCCTGTCACATTGCTTTTGAGTCTGACAGGCCGTGGCTTCTTATTTCAGGACTCGAACTGATTCTCCGGGGTTGATGCCGAGAAGTTATCCAGAAATCCCAGCAACAAAACCAGGATAAATTTATACATCAGAAAAAAGGGGAAGAGAAGAGGAGGGGACCATGTCTTCAAGCTCCACGAATCGGACCAAATCGCCAGAGTAGGCCATCTATGAATGCTAGCCTGCAGCAGACCTAACGTCTTGATCCGCAACAAACCGGGGATGCGGATACGGTTGACCGAATTCAGATGAAGGCCAACCAGACAAAGAACAACTTTGCGAAACAACTAATACAAGCCTCAAGACTTTGACGCGACTGTGAACACTATTACGGATGAGAATCTTTTCATTCGAATTCCATTCTCAGAAGCCGTGACGAAAAGGATATTTCGAAACAATTCCACCACCCTCTAAATGGTGCTCTTCCAAGCGTCGAGCTGCGGCAAAAAGGGGGTGTTCTTCGTCGAGATTGATCATCCCATAAACTTTTCGTCCCTTTTCACATGTGCATGGCTTACCTTGGGTCACCCCCCGAATTCTGTGATGTTCATTCCAGCCAAGGTACGGAATACCGGATGTCATTCGGTGTTGGTCTGGGCTGGGTTTGGTAGGATTCGGCCCCGGTCCCGGCCCCGATCGCCTCACAAACATTGGATTCCAAATCCAGCTCTCAGCTACCCCACATGACCGTTACTGCAGTTACCGAATGTTTCTCCTCGGGGCCGTGATGGCGCCCGCAGCTTGTAACCATGGTCGATGCAACTGGGACAGGTTACCTCGTCAACAATTCCGTCATAATCCCCTACATGAAGAAAAAACACATCCGACTGCATTGTTATTTATGCAACTACAAATACGGGGACTTATAATGATCAACTTAACAGTATTGAGCTACCGGAAAAGGCGATTCTACTCGGATTGGGACTTTGTCGCCGTTGAGCGCACATCGCTATCCTCAAATTATCAGATTTCGGTTCATCAAAACTTGTGCATGATTCTGTATTTCGGTGAGTAATCGTCTTGATTACGAAGTCGGGCCTGCTTGTGGGTTCGAAGAGTGGCATCGCTAACTCAAGTCCCTTCTCAGGATAATGACCTGTCACCAGTCGCCTTGGCGTGATATTCTGCCCTATCGATCAGCCATTCGTTTACGAGATGTTATAACGCTCTCAGTTTGGATGTCAAAGCCGCTACTTCGAATGCCATTTCCGTCCGAGAGGAGCGAGTCGACACGGCGGAGCTCCTAGGGACCGGAATCGATAGGTCTTTTTGGTTCCACATGGGAACAAATACAACACAAGGGGTCATCCATGATCCCATGACAAATTCTTCATGCGCGGATCACAGAGCCGATATTCGCTCTTCTCAGTGAATGCAACGTTGCGAAGTTCTTTCCAGTTCTTTCGTCCTTTGGGAGTCTTCCTAACCGCTCAACGAGGTTGTGGGCGGACCCGGAATGTAACACTGCAATCTGACCCTTCGCAAAGCCGTCCCTTCCGTGGAGGCTATTCCAACTACCGACGATCCAAGGCCATCCTCGGACTTCATATGATAGTCAAGAAGCTTCACATGGAATTGAGACAGATAATGGGGAGGCTTGCTAACCGCTGGTCTATAGGCTATAAACCATTTCTTCAATCTATAATACCTTTGTCTCACCGAACATGCAATGCGACTCTGTCTTCTCTTCACACCGGGCTACTACGTCGGCATGCCTACGGTGTTTCTTTTTCTACGCGGGAATCGCACAAGGCAGCCATCTGTCGCACGGCAAGTAAGAATGCCCCTTATTAGTTGTACTGTGAGATACTGATGATCACATGATTGCTGGCCACATAAATGGACGCTGTTCCGTACATCCGTCTGATTAATAGGGGTTTCCCCCCAAATCCACTATCTTCATTACCGGATTTCGTTGCCTAACCGGACGTCCGGCATCAACTTCCAGGTCCACTGATTGAACAACTCCAACTCAGGTTTTACTAATACCTACATTCACTTCCAATTCCTGTTACTATCTAGCTACCAGACTACGAGATCTACACCCACGCCCTTCACATTCAACAACTGCCAAGACCTCAATCACATGCGCCATGAGTGGGATCAGTCGAACCAGCACACCGGCAAAAGAAAACATGCCTACGAAGCACATGCGTGAGAATTTGTCAGTGACTCGACTCCCACTCAATACGTTTGGGGTCGTATGACCCTAGTGTATGAAGCTATATCTGTCGGCATATGAAAGTGCCTCTTTTCCTATTTCCCTCAACTCCCCGTTTCCTATTCCGCCCCTGAACATAACCCGCAGTCATCATAAAAATCTTACGCGCAGAAGCGAGAGACAACGGTGCCCACACCTGTACGGAATGCCCACGCTAATGCGGTGTAATCCATATCCATCCCGCCAATGCGGGAGAATGGGGTCCCTGACCGTTACACTAGGCAACCTCTGCTGCAGTAGAGCATGAACACCGTGAACCGGGAATCCGCAAGCGGCCGTTCTGCTTTCGAATCTTATTACCGAACCGAGATGCCGCCTACCTATTCTGTCCATGACGTTACATGCCTAGGTTAGGTGGACAATGCGCATTGCCTCTCTTGCGCAGAATTTTCACTCGTCCATACCTTTAGGGGTGATGACAGTCGTGAACTAATACTGCGTGCGTATGGGATGCACTGCGTTGCGACGTAGCTATAATATAAGCGGGCACGAATCCAATTCCAATGCGACGATATGCATGACGACATGGTCTCGGCTCAGACCCTATAGTAATCAGCAATATTTACCTGGACTTACGAAGTACCAGCTACTTTGAGGTTGACCAGGCTACCGTACCCAAATGTCAGATCTCGGTGGGCTGACCGCAATCCCGGCCGTGCATACTACGGAATCCCACCTACCACATCACCGGGTCCGGCCCGGGGCCCCGGTGGTCCCGTTGCGCCCTTCCATCCACAAACCAGCATTGCTATGTGAGTCTCGTCAGAAGACTACTAAACGGAAGGCTTCTTTTGGTCATTCCGGGATTCCGGATGCGTTCATTGTTATCTCCGCACATTGCGGCCACGTTCAATCGCCACCCCGAGACAGTTTCAGCTCAGCTCAGCCCCTGTCTCATCATACACGCGCTGCAGTAACCAGCCGTTCAGGCTAAGACCACCATCCAACCCGGTCTCGCAGCTTTCATATGTAAAGTACTTCCTGGTACATATCGTACATAGCATTACTACACCAGGTAATCCGTCCCTCCTGCGTCGCGTAGTCCCATGCATAATGCATCTACGTACGTTACGAGGTGAACGACCTACCTCGCGTTCTAGAACAATCTTAAATCGATGTCATTATTTCTCTCTTCGATTCGCCTTCTTACATATCGTACGTATACTGACGGTATGCGACGCTCAACTCGAATCCCCTTTCGCGCCGGCGGAATAGTTAAGATTGGGGTTCTCGGTGTTAGGCGCGTATCTCTTTGGCTGGTCAACGACAGGGATATAAGTAAACACCAATCATAGATCGCTTTATGAACGTTCTGTGGCATTTAACTGGTCATAAGTGTCCTCAGGTACGGCTATATTTTGGCTGTTACTGGGCGAGAACGGACGGAATTGTCGCCTTCGTACAGCCAATCTTAGGAGTTAATCTGACGGCGGTACCGCGGATTCTGATTACTTGGATTTACCTACTGTACCTCCTAACATAAACGCGAACTCGGCGTTTAGGTAGGTAGGTAGATTCTATGAACAAGATTCGTAGTTACGATAAACGAGCCGAGAAGATACGTGTTGATGACCAAGTTGTCGTCTAGGGCAGACAGCATGCGCGTTAGGTACTCTGATTCAATGGCACCGTACTCAAAACAACCTCCCTAGACTTGATCCCAGCAAATTCCGTACTTCTCAGCAGTCCTAAGTAACTCAACCGTAAGCCGTAACTTTTGCATCGGTTCAAGCCCCCGCCAGTCCCCAAGTTATCGCTAAGGTAGTCACGGAGATCTCCTCGACTGTCTGCCCTAGACGACAGACGACTTGCTCCCTAACTGCCACCACCTCTACCAGTATTCAACCTCCACCGTACTTTACTCACATGGACTTTGATTCTGCCACTTACCGAACTGTCGTCCTAAGGCAGTCATGGAGATCTTGGAGTGTTCGAAGACTAGGTAGGTATAAACGATCTCCTTGACTGTTCGAAGACTACGGACTACAAGGGCCACCGACAGCTATCACTGCCATAGTCACCAATTGAAACTCACATCTACCTCACTTTCTTGAAAGGCGACTGGTATAGAAGCGCACTTACTGAAGTCTCCAAGCTTACTCGTAATTGTAGGTAGCTGGGTCAAGTACCCATTAACCACATATTATTCGGGCAGTAAGAAGATCTCTTTGACTACCTACTCAAAGATTGCAAGTCGGTCCATAGTAAGGACTAGAACCAATCAAAGTAATCCAGGTAGGTACCCACGGTAACATAACATTGTTGTCTTGTCTTGCTTGGGCATAAACTGGCTGGTTGTTTACGGTAGGTATGAGTTTGGTGATGGGGCGAGTACCATCTGTCATCCCAACCTAGGCAGTCAAGGAGATACTCCCTGCACATAATCACCACATATCACATACCACATATCACACCACCACACCGGCCAAGTTCATACGTATCGAGCACGAATCCATCGTTCATTCAGCATCGACGCAAGCCGTACATATCTCTACGACCTGATTGACTGATGGATGTATCATCTTAACGCCTCAGTACAGGGAAACGAGTGCCGCCATTCTAATTTGTTTTATGTCAACCGAGCAACCCCAGGCCAGTTTACATCTAAAAATAGCAACACACGAAAAAAAAAACACACGAGAACAAACATCCGGTTCGAGGCACAAGATCCCACTAAAACGCAAGGCAACGGAGCCCTATCGACCCCCCTGCATCGCCGCACGCCGTCTCATCCTGTCCGCTACAGCCTTCAGGGCCATCTTAACGTCTTTCTGGCCCTCCCAGGAGTCGAGGTCGTAGTACTGGGGTGCGAGTTCCTATCAATCGCGTTAGCATGTGGTCAGACAAATCGCTTTCAGGATGAAAGGAAGATAAAAGGAAGAAAGGGTAACTCACAAGCAGCCACTCAGGTCGAATGCCAGTCACCGTGCGAACATATTGTTTCGACGTAAGTACGAACTCATTGTAAATAACCCACTCATAGTCGGCACTAAGCACCGTGCTGGGATGGAGCATGACAGCCGAGTTGTTATCTTTCAACGTGCGGTAAATCTTGCTGCTCTCCCGCTTGGCCACCTGCATAAAGAAGCCTGCTACGAGAGCTCGGCGGATGTTGTTGTAATAATTCTTGTCGTTGAAATCGGTGCTGACAAGATCCAGGTTGTGCGTTTCCATGATGCGCTTCAGCTGTGCGCGAACATTGTCGGCACTGGACAGATGGCGGAAGGATAGGTAGTGCTGATGGCACCATTTCTTGGGATCCTCGCCACGGTTGATGATGCCCTTGAAGGCGTGATAAACATTCAACATGGTGAGATGGTCACCATCGTTGTGTTTGAAGAGTGCCTTCATCTCGTCGGCTTCTCTTCTCTTCTGCGCCGGGCGCAGGAAAATCTGAGGTACCGACAGCAGAGCGGTGAGTGAGAGCATCTCGTTGGAGCAGTAAAACTCGGGGCTGGAGATCAACATGACAGCCAATGAAGGGTCAAGAGGGAACTCTGAAGCCATGCTTCCCAATTGTGTCAGCTCTCCTTCATCGTCGAGACAAGCCAGATAGTTAAGCTCCTCGAGGGCACGCATCATGGTCTCGGGAGCAGGAGGGTCCATCAGATCGAAGTGAACCAAATCTTGAACACCCAGCTTCTTGAGCTCCAATACCGTGCTGGCCAGATTGGATCGGAGAACTTCGGGGTATGTTTGCTCGATGAGTTCCTCCTTGAAAGCCTTCTCCGTGTAAAGACGGAAGCACTTTCCGGGCTTCGTACGACCAGCACGACCAGCTCGCTGCTGGGCCGAGGCCTTGGAGATGGCCGAGACGAGAAGGGATTCGACTCTCAATCGAGGGTTGTAGATCTTCTGTTTACTAAACCCGGGATCTACAACGTAGACGATACCGTCAATCGTCAAACTCGTCTCGGCAATGTTAGTGGAGACAATACACTTCCGACCGGGACGACCATTCTTGGTCAAAGGAGGCGGTGGCGGCTCGAAGATCTTCTGTTGCTGGTGCGGCGGCAAAGTACCATAGAGAGGGTAAACGACCATGGGGCCGCAGTCGGTCTCCCGAATGAGCTCGTCGACCTCCAGAGAAATTTTTCGGCACGTGTCCTCGATCTCCTCCTCACCGGTCAAAAAGAGCAGAATATCACCTTCAGCTTCACCGGCGTGGATTTGCAACACAGTCCGTATCGCGCCTTCAACGTAGTCCTTCTCGGGTTCCGGCGTGTAGAAAATCTCAACGGGGTGTGTACGACCGGGAACAACAAGCAGAGGCGCATCGAAGAAGTAGCGCTGGAACTTCTGGGCATCAAGGGTGGCCGACATGACAATCAGCTTCAGATCGGGGCGGCGACGAGTGACGTCCTTGAGGAGAGCCATCAGGATGTCGGTAGCTAGCGTGCGCTCGTGGGCCTCGTCGAGAATGATGCAGCTGTAGCGCGACATGTTGGCGTCGTGCATGGCTTCTCGGAGCAGCATACCATCCGTCATGTACTTCAAGATGGTGCTGCTGCTGGTCTTATCTTCGAAACGGATGCTGTAACCAACTTCCTCGCCGAGCTTGACGTCGAGCTCATCGGCTACACGCTGGGCGACAGACATAGCAGCGACACGACGGGGCTGTGTACAGGCCACCATCTTGTTGCTGAGATGGGGCAGCTCGTCGTAAACCACATACTGGGGGATCTGGGTAGTCTTTCCCGAACCAGTCTCACCGACGAAAACGAGGATCTGCGATTTGTGGTAGAGGTCGAGGAACTCCTGGCGTTGCTTGTGCACAGGAAGGTTGCGGCGGGCTTTGAGGATGGAGAAGTACTGGGACGAATGAGAGTATCCGGTGAAAGGGTTGTTCTCACCGTCCTCAGCCGAGGCGGCCTGCTTGGCGGTCGTTTCGCGACGGGTGAACTCTCGCAGGGCCGAGCCTACGGGCAGCTTGTCGTTCGCTTCGTTGCCGGCGTAGTTGTCCCAATGAGCCAAATACTTGTTGGTCTCCATCTTTTCCTCGGCTCCCGATTTCCCGACCCGCGCACGCTTAGGCGACAGTTCAGCATCCACCGGTGCCGCAGTCCTCTTCTTCGCAGAGTTCTTGTTCTTGTGTGTGCTTTCGTCGGCCATGGTCTGGTATTTCTAGAGTGAATTTCTAGAAACCGTGACTACCACTCCCTGGGTAATGACTTGAGGATGAGCTTCCCAGGTGGAAGGAGCCAAGCTCGGGGAAACAACAGGAAAGACGGAATCGGAAAACGAGGGTAGGAACGTCAAATTGAATAACGGCAAAGAACAATACTGCCCGGATACCGAGGTAAATCGCAAAGGTACCAGCACGCGTACCAACACCCGATGTTAGAAAAAGCAGGTGGTGCGGATGAATCCGTAGATGTGAATGTTTTTTAGGAAGAGAGAGAGAGTTGCGATGTCCAGACGCGCGCTGGAGAAAGAGACTCTTGCTGTGACGCCGATAAGCCACCGATAAGAGCCTGGACCCACCGTAAAGTCCTCGACATGAATTCAGGCAGGTACGCCTTGGCAGCTTAGTACTGGTAATGTACTCTGTACCTATGTAATTTTCATCGTATATATAAGGGTGCTATGTAAAAGGCACAGATTCAAGTCCAGAGTACGAGAAAAGCACCGATTACTACCTCCATGACTGACTCCAAACCTTATTTGCAGACGGCCTCCCACAGGTGGAGCCTCCATTCGATGCGACTTCCAGAATGATGTGCGCGCCCTGTTGTGTGCAAAGCAGCTGAGACCGATTCATGCGGTACGAAGAGGGCATCCACGGGTTGATTAATCCATCTGTTTGACTTCACGCACCGTCTCTACTGCGTACATAACGTGAAACCAAGTGCAAGGTCGGAAATCCGTGATTGTCTTCATCCTCGTGAACCCGACGACCTGCTCAATTAGATCTTCACCTTCCATCATAAATCCGAATGCTGGCGACTACAATGTGTGCGACTCATTCAAGCCTCCCAAAATCCCAGACACAACATAATTTTAGCAAAGATGAAGTATTATTCCGTAAGGTACCTAGCTTCTATGGAATAGCAAATGCCATAACGTATTCATCCATCCCCCCAAATCGTTACTCTGCTTGTTACAAGCACCATATGAAACTCCATGAGCCTTTACACCACCCCCCCTTTGTATGAGCTACCGACCTAGCGCCATACCATCGTGAAGAAAAAAAGCACATCGTATTTCCCAGCCATGGTGATCCCCCGAATGTAAATCCCGATGAATTCTGTGAACCCCCCGGGCCCTCTGTGCAAATGTTTGCAAACCTTGGTAACACCCTTCCTATCACCCATCCGTGTAAGCATTACATAGCCCATGACCCCAGACGCCAATCAGAACGAATGTTATCGTTCAACACATCATATCGCAAATTCTAGGTATCCCGAATATGTAAAGACAAGCCGGCCAGTTTGTCAAACGCCGTCGCCCCATCCGGAAAACGATCCACTGGCCTTCTGAGCACTTCTTATAATGCTCTCAACGAGTTCCATGGATCCGTCCGACACTTCTGGCAGGTCGGGAGTTCCAGCCGCCTGGTTCAACGGTGCCATGTTCATCGTGGCGGAAACAGATGGAGGAATCGTTTGTCCTCCCAAACTTGCGGTAGTGAGTGGTAAAGATCCTGTGGTATTCAAAGGTGGTGTTGGGTATGCCGATGTACCCCGTGTAGGTGTTGTGATCATAGATCGCGCCTGTGACTGGACTCCGGCATATGGAACCTGTCGTTGTTAGGCACAAATCCTACATGGGTCTGCTGCAGGGGTCCGCTTACATCACGATTGGTTTGAACTTCCCATTTGGGAACATACCCTGTGCTCTCGATTGGGATGTAGGACGATGGAGCTGGCAGACCAGGTGTGGTCGACATGAAACCGGCGGTTGCCGGAGCATGTGAGAAAGACTGACTGGTAGCGAGTTGAGCAGAAGGTGATTGCATCTTGCGCAAGGTTTCCCATGGTCGTGGTGCCGGAATGGGCGTACGTTTCGGCGGACCAGATGGAGTCTTCACTGACGAACCAGCCACGGCTGGTGATCCAGTTGATGGAGTGGGGACCATTGGCGGCGGAATGGGAGTTGTAGACTTCGACTGTTTAACATTCTTGGATGCAGACCGACTAGATTGGGGTGTAGACGTCAAGGCGGGCGTGGGAGTTGCGGATGCCCGCGGAGTCGCCGAATTCGAGGGACCCGAGGGAATAAGGGACACCGATGGAATCACAGCTGGCTGCTGAGTTTGTTTGCCAATATCAGACTGGCTTTCCGTCTTGACGTCCCAGCTTTGTACCATGGCCGCATAGTGCGCCCGAATGGCTGGGTGTAGAGGTGGTCCATTGCCGGCGTTGACGTCCGCAGAGTTGGGATCACCAACCGAACTACTTTTCCATGCAGATGAGTCTTTTACCACTGACTGTGGAGTCACAAACGGCTCTGACTGGGTTCCAAAATCCGATGCTAATGGTAAACCCGTGGTGTGAGCGGTAGCTGACGCTACAGTTGGAGCGCGGTGTGCACTGGGGGATAGACACTGTGCCATGGCTGGGGTGGGAAGACCGGCGGGTGGTGGAAAACTCGTAGCAGGCTGTCCTGGAGGAAGTGAAGAGATTCCAGGACTGTTAGTCGCGCCTGGAGCCAACGGCTTTCTTTGGAGATCCAGCAATGCTCCGGGTGTCTTCATCAAATGCGCTCGCAAACTGCCTTCATATCCATTGGTAAATCCACCCCATTGGGCATACGGCGTCCTATACTTAGTAGAATCCCTACATAAAAATTAGTTTA
The DNA here is from genome assembly GCA_028637685.1 of Xylariaceae sp. X3-2. Taxonomy (NCBI): domain Eukaryota; kingdom Fungi; phylum Ascomycota; class Sordariomycetes; order Xylariales; family Xylariaceae; species Xylariaceae sp. X3-2. The sequence goes on from JAJFDI010000003.1 coordinate 335,665, forward strand.
CAAACAAAATATTTGACTAATACAGGAGATATGGTCACAAACGAACCTGTTATGGTGAACCTGGAAAAAGGCATATTTCTGAACAACGTTGGGTCGCGGCTCCTGGGACGAATTTGATTCAATGACTGACTGCAGTCGTCCCGCCAATGCTTGGGCTGAATTCGAGGATGACACTCGGATGGCGGATGAGGTCATGGGCGTATTAAGGGAGAGATTTGAAATCAGCGAACTGGAGCGGTTTCTTGCTTGCGTCTGGAATAGCTGGTTATTTTGCGGTGATGGTGAAGGTCCGAGACCTGGGGTTTGCGTAACACCAATGCTGAAAGGCGACTTCGTCATGGAGTCCACTCGGGCACGTCCGTACGATGAAGGGGGTGTACCGAATCGTTCTCCAGAGGCCAGACCAAAGCGTCCACTATGGCTACTTACAGAGGACCTGTTTCGAGTATGGTTGCCAGCATTCTGTGTGTTAATGGATCTCGCAAGAGAAGGACGTCTTGACACAGACGGCGACTGCATCGTGTTAGGAGGCCAGGCCACATTAGGACCCGCTAGCGGCGGAAAGGTAGCCGTAGACTGTGGTGCCGATGATTGTGGTTCCGGTACCGCGTGTCTAGTTTGATCCGTGCAAGAACTTGACTGCGGAGTAGGCTGCTGTGGGAAATGATGACTAGGATGGCTGAACTGATGCGCCGTACTGTACTGTGGCTTCTGTGGTATCTGATATTGAGGTTGTGCCTGTGGTGCTGGCGGTGCCGGAGCAGCCTGGTGAAAGCGCTGTGTCTGCGGAGGAGGGGGAACATACGGTGTATGCTGAAACTTGTAGTACGGTGCAGGAGGAGGAGGCGGAGGTGGAGGATACGAGACAGGTTGAGGGGCAGCAGACCAGTTCGGCGGTGTAGCAATGGGTGCCGGAGCGTGGAAGAAGGTATTACCTGTAGGAGCCTTGGGCTCGAACTGGGCAGACTTCGGTACAAAGTGATACGCAGTAAAATTAGGACTAAAGTAAGTAGGGGGGAGCGGGTCGCGAGGCTTGTACTGGTATGGTTTCTCTGCCTTCGGCACAGGCTTTAAGGCCAATCCTGGACTCTGGAGAGCAGCGGGAGAACCATACGACCTTCGTTGTAGCGGCGGAGGAAGAGCTGGTCGCGGAATGGAGTCCAAGAAGTTGCTCTTTACATTGTGCCGCTTGACCTGAGGATCTTCGGTATACTGCGGTCGGGCATCGGTAGAAAACCGCCCGAGATAATACCATATCTGATTCTGCTTGGACAAGTCAACGGGAAGTTGGGCCTTATTCGTGTCAAGATCACAGTAGTTAAACTCGGCCCAGGTAAAGCCGCCATCAACGAATGGCTCTTCAGGGCGAGGAGGCTCTTCAATGCGTCTTCTAGTCGCATTTATGAGCTCCTTAGCTTTGCGTGATGTTGGCATTGGAATGGCGTTCTTCGATGCGTGTGGTAGACGCAGATCAGCTGGATCAGATAACAGTAGCCACTTCCATTCAACCTCAACCCGATCACTGGTATTTGTTAGCATCTCTCTACTAGCAGTTCTACTTTGAACTTCGTACCCGTTAGGTAGGATGTCAACCAGCAGCATTTGTTCGCTGTCTCTATTTTCGATGACAATGCCCGCAAATATATCACCGCGGTGATACTGAAGCTGACAGATATCGCCCTTCTTAAGGGCGGAGGCAGCTTGCCGTGTCTTCTGGCAATCTTCCAGTACGTTCCCACCCAATCTCCGATCACGCTTCGTTCTGTGGAATCGGCAGTTGAACTCGAATGCCAGCTCTTTGTATTCGGTTCCGTCTTCGCCGAAGATGGGCACTTCAGCTTCTTCGACGAACACTCCAGCTGCAGCAGCACAAGTTGCGTGATAGGATCTCGCACATTTCTTGTGTGAGCATTGGAAGCAGATTCCTCTCTTGGAGCGGCAAAACAGACACTTAAGGTCAAGGCGAGATTTGCTGATGTGGGCAACATTTGCGACAATGTCATTTCCGTCAACTGACTCAATCCAAGTTTCCGCGCCGTAAAGGGCACACAAGCGATGGGCCTTGCGATTGTCATCGGTTGGCAGCAGTTCCAACCCGGGCACATCATGTGGGCATAGACAGCACGGTGGCTCGGCCTGACTCTTAATACGCAGACGAATCTTCTTGACTTTCTTCTCGGCTTTATCAGTCACCGGCCGCTTGCGTTTCCGTCCAGCTGACTTGAGTTTGATGGCCTGAGTAGAAGGAGGCGTTGGGATACCTATCTCAAGCTCATCATCCTCATCCTCATCTTCGTCTTCCTCATCTTCGTCAGTTTCTTCGTAATCCGTCTCTTCGCCCCGCAATTTACGCTCGATCTCGTACACGTCGACCCATACACTGTCTTGGGCTTGAGCACATTCGCACTTCTTCGCGATTTTGCCCATGGGCAGCCAAGAATCCAGGGCAAAGTTGACAGCCTCAGCGCAATTGTAACCAAGGTTGTAACCGGAGTGGTAGCCATAGGGGTAGGTGACGACGAATTCTCCGGGGTAGGAAACAACCTTGTTGACCTTGATGTTGAAGTTCTGCTGAAGATGGTTGGGCGAGATAAGGAAAGCCTTATGGCGCAAGAATTGATCGCAAGCTTTGGCATCCGTAGGCCAGATGCTTTTCATCGCAGCTTCGAATCGGCGTGCATCGCCCTGAGAGATGCTGTACCACTGTTTAGGTGCACCAAAGTGGAGATAATTGATGCTGTAGAGATCCACATCTTCCAGATGCCATGCGAATGTGGACTTCCACATGCCAAGATACAAGTAAGCCGTGTTGACACCCGGAACCTTGGTGCCAAGCACATCGAGAAGATTAGGCAGTTTGTTCAGATTCCAACTTTCGGTGGAGTCATCGAAAAGCGTGCCGAGAACATCGGCGCCGTAAAGCGGTGGCGCGTAAGTGAGCGTCCGCCAGTAGGTGCGCTCCAATTCCTCGCATCTCTCGGGCGTGTAGTCGGAAACGTCCATAAGGTAATCGAAGTCACGGAACGCATCCTCGTCAATCTTGGCAGAGCCCTCACGACGGGCATATTTCCGTCGATAAGAGGTACTTTGTTCTTTGGGCTTAGCTTGTCTCATGCCACCCATGCGACCGGCAGCTCGAGGGGCCGGATCGTCATCATCTTTGATCGTATCACCGATCTCATCTTCAACTGAATCAATGATGGTCTCCGATGGCCTGGGTGAGACCGGTGTTATTGGGCGGTCGTCTGACTCTGGTGCGCTAGTTTTGGCGCCAGTTTTCTTCGATCTGCTTCTTGTAAGGCGTCCGCTGGTACTAGTACTAGTACCAGTACCGGCACCTTCATCGGCACCACGCCTCTTCGAACCGCTCGACGCTAAAGTAGATGTCGCCTTGGGTTTCGATGGTGCCTGCGCACGTCTCTCTCCTCGTTTAGCTGGCGGTTGATGCTCGCTCTGGTCACAAAGCTGACGCCACTGCGGCAAATTATAGGATCGTTGATGGAGAATGTTCACCTGTCGGTAGGTACCACTAGTGCCCATGATTTCTTGCTTGATGGGTTCACGGACTCTGATCCGCTTTACCAAGTCATCCAGCGCCGGCAGGCTGTCCTTCCACTCTTGTGGAGGGACAATTTTGACGACACCAGACTTCATGCCATAGCAATCAATCTTTTCCATCTGTTTATAGCCCTTGTTAGCATGCAAAAGAGGAATAAGAGGCAACTGATAGAGCATTGGCGACGTACGTATTTTTTGAAATCCTTGAACTGGCGCATGGTGGGTGTGAAGATAGGCACATTGCCTGACCAAGCGCTCGGCGTGACCTCGCCAATGTCCTCATCTTGTGGATTTTCCTGGGCAGCAGTTTGACCATTTAAATGATTTTCCTGGTCAGGTTCAAGAGTGGGATCCTCCACGTCGCTTAATTCCGAGGAATCGTCGCTGTCGTCGAGCTTCATGGCACTGTTACTATCAGGTGGTGAATGCAGGCCGGTGGACTTGGATGAAGTGTGTGGTGCATTGTAATCGGCGACTTCGTTAATGACTTCGGCATCGTGTTGACTCTCGTGACCGTGGTCGGGATTGTTGAAGACGGAATCCTGGTGGTTGTCGTGATGCATCGATGTGCATTCCCCGTTCAGAGGCTCTGGCGCAGGCGCAGACACCGCAGCAGCGGCGGCAGCAGCGGCAGTCGCTTCAACAGACATGGTAGCGATGGGGAGGCTACATGCGATCTACCAGGAAATTAATTCTCTTCATCGACGCGACGGGATGAGAGTAGCGGTCCTGGCGAAACCGCCTTAAGTCGAGATTTCGTGGGCCAAAACTGGAGACAGCGGTGATCGACGTCAAAAGTCGTAGCGGCAGTGGCGAGACCAGCAGCGGTGCGACGTGCGGTCTGTCTGGTCGTTTCGATCGGTTTTATCGTGTCTGTTCGCCCTTTCGATCGTGACGGCCTCTCGCGTATATTATGTATGCTATTACTATGGAGTTGTTAGTCGGCGGGTTGATTCGCTGGACTATCAAGGCCGGGCGTGTCGTCTGGTTGGATTGAAGGTTGATCGATTGCTAGGTCGAGGGATGGAGAGGCAGACAGACAGACAGAGGTAGATGTACGACCAGAGTGGGCCCCAAAGACACCCGGTCAGTAGCGCTGGTTGGCTTCCTGCCTGATTTGTGGGCCCATGGTGAAACGCTACTGTACCGTACCTACCTTCTAGGGTCCACCGCGCCTGTCGAGCCTGTCGAGCCTGTCGAGCCTGTGTGGCTTACGCGCTTACGGTGCTTGTTCAACGGGGGCGCAGGTGACGTGGGCGGAATCCATCTCTCGATCAGTGAATCACACATACGATTTAACCCCCGTTACAGACATACAACAGTCTGGACTTAAGTGTGCGATCTCGGATTACGGATTTCCTCTTCTGCATGGCTCTGCACATTGGCATTCTCCGTAAATCCATCGGAGGCATTCGGCAATCATGCTGTTTTTTTCCACGTGCTGCACGACGCTTGGCTTGTTGAATCCGCTTAACGCACGCCTGCTACACTTCAAGTAACCACCAGTACATTCTATATTTTCTATTAAATGGCTCCGGTGAATGGACGTTATAAAGAAAGGTATCGAACAAAACGTATATTCCGTAATGATACTGGTAAATGGCAGTATTCATCCGTACGGATTACTCACATTACATCATCGTCTTTGCCTAAATCTGCTACGACAAGCAGGTACTATCGTCATCAACGTCATCGTCACTGCCCATCCCTGCCACGGATTAAAAGTACGATTACGGCGATAATCTCAATCCATCTTTACGTCCATAATCAGTCTCAACTGCTCGTCTTTTCACATTCACCCTCTCATTCAAACAAGTCTTAATAGCCAGATAATATGTTGAGTTGCTCTCGAAGCTGGGTAAGACGTTGGATCATCGACCGTTCAAAACCCTCAAATGTGCCTAAAGCGCATTCATTCGATGCCGACCATGTGTCCTTGACTACGAGTCTACAATCATCACTCAGTACCGCCAAAACACCAGCATCACGAGCCGAAAAAAGATAAAGGGGGAGGAAGAGTGCTCCGGGTTCTGAGTTATTCCCTCCTAGCTAAATTTCCCACATCTCCTCACCACCTCGAACAGGCAACGCAGGCCGGAGGCTGGCGTGCCACCTAGCCGACTCCCTTACAATTGTCAATAGGTAGGGTATCAAACCATGACATCAAAAAGGGGCCGACGAGGGCCTGAGCCACGCAGCGTTATACCATCCTCGTCACCCTCACCACACACAAACGTCGCGCTGCAATACGCTGGTCTAGACAACATGCTTGGCTGGTGTACAATCGGGGGTATTTGCCGGCGCGTATGACAGGGACCGTAACCGAGAAACCTTTTCCACACCCCCCTTTTTTGTTAGGCCCGAATCTTTTTCCAAGCCGGGCACCATAGGTACACACTGCGTTATGGACAGGCGAGGGAGAGCAGGGACGAGATAGGCGTAGGTAGTGACTGCGTGACACCAAGCGCCCTCCGTCCTCCTCGCGTGGCTGCAGAAGCCGGATCCACGGGGGTTTATGGATCTCGGGGCCAAAGAGCAAAGCAATCACACCCGAAATCCATGTGGCGGCCCGCGTCAGAGGGACATCGGGCATGATCCAAGACTTTTCATTCAGAACAAACCGGAAATGCATGACTGTCGCATGTGGCTCGCCGCCCTGTTTCAATGAACTTTTGTTTTTTTTGTTGATCGTAAGGTCCCCGCACCAGCCTTTTGATTTTTTTTAGAACGCCCCTAGACAGAAAGGAAAGAAATAAAAGGGAAGAAGAAGGGGCCTGGTATGTGCGTGAGAAGGGCACCCTGAATGGCCGGGTTCCGATGTCTCTAAGGCCGTACGTGCTGACTTGTTGTCCTGACCTACACGTTAAGCATAATAATGTATGCGTAACCGGTTTCTCGCGCGGGTACTCCCGTCGTGTAGCATAGGTTATGTATGTTATGTAGGTCAGGATATCCGATGGAGTAAAAAGCAGGGAACAGGGAGCGTGCAAATGGTATCTCTCTATGTGCAAAAACAAATGGGGTAGTAAACAGAAACTGAAGTGCAAAAAAAAAATGAGTTCCAAAGACATCAAGACGACCGTGTTTTGTTTTGTGAAGAAAAATCGTCGTGCATATGACAGGTTATTTTTTTTTTCGGAGTGACGCCTCGTGTTCTGGCTGCATGCGATAGATAGACGCGTTGTCTTCATCTTGGCGTCTTCATCTTCGCAGACCGACACGGTCGGACAGAGCACGCCAAAAGTTCGGGCGCTTAGTGCGTTCAGGCGAATTCATCATGGCCTCCCGGACCATGGGGCCAACAATATCCTCGTCTCCGCGTTGGGGGAACTTGCCCTCGCCATCGATACGGGGAACCGTCGTGATGATGCTCTCGTCGAATTTGTCGCAGCCGGCTGCCTCGCCACTCGCTACAATAGCATCCACCATCTCGTCGTGGAAGCTGCGCCAGGAACGGTCGATTTCGGCCCATTTCTCTTCCGTGTATGCGTAGGTCTTGGAGAATATTCCGTAATGCTCGCCAGTTCGGACAAGATGCTTCGTGTAGTTGACGCGTGCCAGTTCCCAATCTGCTCGGAGCTCGCGTAGCAATGGTAAGGTCGCAGCCTCTGGCTTGTACGGCACAGGTAAGATGGTGAAGTTGGCATGTCCGAGACGATTAGACCAGAAATCCGGCTCAGGAGGTAGTTCGTTTGACATGATATGGGAGATCGATGAGATGGACGGTCTTGTGCTCAGTGCGGGAGATAACAGAAGAGGTGATTGCGATTCGTCATCGAGTGGAGATGCAATGGACGGAGAATGAAGCGGTGAAAATTTCGTGGCAGCATAGTCAGTAGAGTTGCTAGTGGTTATGGGCGGTAGTAAGGGTGTGGTCGCCAGGGCGCGTTCGCGTTGAATCGAGGACAAAAGAAAGTCAGCCCGTGTCGTATCCAAGGGTCCAGGTAAGATGATGCTGTCGCGACTTTCAAACGATAATGCTGGGGTCGGCGGACGCGGTGGTTCGTTTGAGTGGTCGGGGGGAGGGCAGTTCGAGCCAGACACTGATGACGATCGAGTCGAGGCGGCACGCGACATGGAGCGGCGCTCGGAGCTGAAATCTGAGGGTGAACTGGCTGTGCTCAGTTTTCGAGGCGACTTCCAGCGGGAAAAGGATGGCAAGTGAGAGCCTAGGCGGTGCGATAGACCCTTCAAGGCCGGCATGGAGCCAGCGCGGTTCTTCCTCCTCAGCACTTGAGGATAAACAGAGAAGTCGCTGTCACTCAGACATTCAAGGCCATATTCAGCGTCTCTGCCTCGCGCAAACAAGTTGGAACTGCTTCGCACATAAGCGGGATCTCGGTGCATACAAGGCTCATCGCCTAGGGAGAGTAAACTGGTGAGCATGCGGCGCCACTACTGTGATGAGAGTGAGGATACGTACATAAGCAGTAGCCGTACCGATCAAAATAATCTGACACAGTCTCATAAGCGACATGGACATCTCCGGAATAGTATTCGAAGGGGTCATATTCAAAGGGCTCTTCCTCCTCGACGTCATCGAGAATGCGTTTGCCAGGCAGGGGCTGGGCTTGGGAGGGCAACGACAACAGGTCCTCACAGCTAGCGGGCGATGCTAGATCAAACGAAGACATGGAACTCGAGCAACGCAGCTGGCGCCGAGCTGAGAAGGTCGGTGTGACTGGAGACGTCATGTCCGACGAGGTCGAGTCCGCCATGGTGAGTGGGTGGTGGTGGGTTTCTTGGTGTTGCCAGTTGTGGTGACGGTAGGCACTAGCACTAGAGACATGATCCTCCATCGTTCTACCAGGAGGGACTGCGACAGTAACGGCAGCGGGGGAGGGAGTAACGGCCTCCCCTTCTTCCTGTTTCCTCCTCCGCTCGACCAGGAGTGGCAGCTGAAGAGGGCGCAGGCCAGACGACATGTTGTCCGTAGTACCAAGGAGTGCAGATGAGCGATCACAACGCCGTCCAACGGCGATCCCTCGGGTCTGAGAGTCTGGTTAGGTCGAGTAATTTTTTTTCAGATCGTGAGGTGAGACGGCCGATGACTTGATTTCAGTGTCGACTCGCGAGTTCCGTGAATGCCAATAATACCTGTTTGGGTTGAGCGTGAGAAAGGGGATACAAACGACGGCCCTTGTTGCTGTGAGTCATGTAATCCGCGAGTGGTGCAGGCGAGCCGTCAAGGTTGTTGTGGGTGTAAATGCGCGCGTTCGTCTGTGTTTTGGCGTTTCAGCGACGGTAAAGATGGGTGAATGGTGTGCGGTGGGGATGCAGCTCCAATATAATACCTCAGCGAGCGAAGGTAGTATTGCGGTGTTGTCTCGGTGTTGTCTCGGTGTCGTCTCTCACGCTCACGCTCCTGTCCGCGTTGCTCTGGTCTCCCGCCTGTTGAGCCTTAAAGCTGACGTTCCGTGCACGTTTTCTGCCGTGATGGCCACCAAAGACCAAACCAGGACACAGAGGGGGATACGTAGGTTCTACCTCCGCATAATATAGCTGTTAAGGCGGATTGGATAGATTGGGCTTATGCGGGTTCCCTGGTCACGGCTCCCGATAGAGGCAGGATGCGAGCCCACTGACTGGCCTGGTGTGGCTTCGTGCTTCGTGCTTCGTACGCAGCAGGCAGTGGGCAGTGGGCAGTACGCAGTAGCACGCTGTACGATACATTCATACGTGTACCACTCGCCGTGTACACGCCTATACCTAGTTACTCTCGTCCACGTGTACCCAGCAGCTGGTGTGCGATGATGATGATGGGGGGTGTGAGGTGGTGTGCGGTGAGAGAAGAGCTGCTGCTGCTGCTGCTGCTGCTTCTGCTGCGTGGGAGCATTCGTGGGGTAGGTAGCAGTTAGGCTCCTGCTGTGTTGTGCTGGTCCCTCAGACGAAGAGAGCTGTGCGAGAGGTTCTGTTTGCCAATGAAAAGTGAGATACGTCCCAATTCCGATACTGACCCGGGGGTCTCGTGGCTACAGGCCCTGTGACATCCGGCCAAGCGAGGGGTAACTAGTGGTGTGCGCGAAGATCTCTCCAAAATCGAGTACGCGGCGGTAACAAAGACACAGCAGCAGCAGCTAGCAATAGCAACTGGCTGGCGCGGGAATAAATATGTACATATATTTCCGCGAAAAAAACAACGAGCTTCCCTCTCAATCTCGTAACAGCAGGGCGGGGGGGTACGCAGTAGACGGTGGTGAATGCAGGCAGGAAGATATCCGTAGGTGGTAGGTATGTGAGCGAAGGTGGGAGCTCGGGAAAAGGTCTGTAAATCCGTAGTGTAGAACTGGAGTGGGTTGGTCGGTTGACAACTGTTGGACTGCGTTATCTCAAGAGGAGTCGCTTGACCCTCTTGCTCCCTTTCTCTGTTGCTCGTTCTCTTACACAGACAACGGCGCACGAGGTACGGAGACGGTGTTTGCTTATCTCGTGTGTCTCGTCGTCTTTCTGTTAAGTCCAAGTTTTTAGAGATAGATAAGTGAAGAGTGAGTGAGGAGTCCAGAGTTATCCCCAGGTAGTAGTGAAGGCAGAAGTGAGTGAAGGCAGAAGTGACAGAAAATGGTTAAGTGGGTTGGGCGAATTGGACTGATCGACGGGCTAACCTGGGCCACTTACACACGACATCGACATGAGTTGAGTCGCTTGGCAACGCCACTCACGCTTCTCCATTCCGTTTTTTTCGCCGTCTTTTTTTCCATGACTTTTTTTTTTCTTTCCTTTCTTGACCAAACAGCACGCGGGAGTCAGTCAGCCCAACCAGGTGGATGGGTTCTTTTTTTTTTGCCCTCTTTGTCCTTCCTCTCTACCTACCTGTTACCCACGATACACCTCCCAGGTAGGTAGGTAGATATTCCGTGCATGTACCTACGATGTACATTAGAGATGCATGCAGCATGGTCACTCCGGAGCAAGACTCACTTCGTGCACTAACAAATGTCGCTTTCCTCTTTCTGGTTTAAGCAGATACCGAATGGCAAATCCATCCTGGTTGAACTCCATTCGCACTCCATATCACATCACTCCATGGGTACTTATCAGAGCTCGTAAGGAATGCTCAGCCTACGAATTCGTCCAAGTTGTCGGCAGCCCCATCTGGCCCGAACCCAGACAAATGGGAACTTCCATCAAAGGGAAAACTCCATTGGGAGTCGGGACAGGCCAAGCGGATCCCGGTTCGGGTATGTAGCGCAGGCGGTCCGCCGGACGGTCGGGTTGGGCTCCTGTTCAGGAAAGAACTTTTCATGGCATACGCATGGCTAACGACAATCCTGTTTGATGCTTGTCTGCTTGTTGTTGTTGCTGCTGCTGCTGCTGCTGCTGCTGACAGCGGAATCCGCCATCTGCAGTTACGAGTAAACAGCGAAAAGTCGGTCTGAAGGCACGATGTTGCATGTATTCTGGAGTAGTCCGTATGTCCAGATTCCGCGTGTGCACGACGAGACCGATAAGGCATGGGTATTTCGTAGTGTTGCAACAAGCAGGTAATCCGTAGGCGGACATAATAGCCTGCAGTACAGACGTGGTACATTACACTAACCCATCTTATTCCGTCTCTTGTCTCTCATAACAACCGAGACCAGAAGAAACAGAGCCAGGAAAGGGCTGGCTCACGACGAGTTTCACGATGAGCTGCTGAGTGGGTGTCGGATGAGGTACGGAAGACTCACGAGTGACCTCCCTTCCTGCTGAACATCTGCGCTAACGCAGCGTGCGACTTAGCGCCTTGCTAACTACATATGTATCTGTTCCGTCGCGTATGCATGTACGCACTCTCTCTAGCGCATATTTTTACATAATAATGCTCGAACAGATTCCGTCGTAGGCGCGCGACGATGCGGCACTTTAGGACGAACTCGGAGACGGGCTAACCTCATCGAGGTGGCGGGGTAGGATCGGTCTGTGACCACAACCTCGTTGAAGGCTTGAATTTCGAGAGCCACCCGCGATTTTGTGCATGCTTGAAACATGCTTGCATAAAGCCCGTTACGGATTAGATACCGTAACGCAAAAGCATTTTCCGTTATAGATACGGATTAACTTGCCCGGTTACGGAATGGGAACACCAATCCGTGTTCCGTATTCCCTACTGGGCGACAAGACGGCATCCATCAACATCAATCCAGGCAGATTTCGTGACAGAAAACCCGTCCTTGATCATGTACGAAGTCCAGCATCGATGGAAGAGTGGTTATGCCAGCTGTTAAGAACACGAAATGTTTCTTGATCTCCTTCAATTTCGTGTCTTTGGAGTGCTCGACAACGGCAATAACGACTTCAGACGCCATCAGACTGGCTTCTACTCGATCGACGATTAGGTTGTGTGCTGGAACTTGGGCGGCGAAAAACGTACGCAGTAATTCCAATGAGAGGGTTTCAGGATTAAGGTACGCATCATGGAAGAATGACCACGGGCTGAAACGCCTGATCCCTCCCCATTGTTTTCGGAGAATCGCAACATGGTTCATGCAAGCATGCAGAACCATGCTTCAATCCAAGTCGTAGAATAGTGACGGACCAAACCGTAGTAGAATTGATGTTGTAGAAGAGAGTTCGTAGCAGTACAGTGTCGTCCGCGAATCCTACGTTTTATACCCCGTGCGAATCGCACCTTCTCGTGCACCGTATTTCGTATACGATGACCGTCACTCCTGCTGTTGTGAGATAGTCACAAGCTTCGTGACGAAACTTCACCGGCACTCCGACATGATGTAGGCGTAGAGTTTGTTCACGCATATTGCCTCTTCCATTCACATATAAATAGGATGGAGAGTCCTCCGTATCCGCCATCCGGCTACCAAATCATTCTGCCCCTCAATCTACCTACCCAACTTGTTCCTATTCAGCCCTCATGGACCCATCTCATCGTCGACTTATTTCACCCTCCTGGACCGTTCTGAAAATGGCACCAGATTCAAACCCTCCTTTCCGCGGACAACTCAAGGTCCCGAAAGGGACCCGTGATCTTGTCGGCCAAGAGCTGTTGCTACGCGACTATATTTTGTAAGTTCTCCCACCTGAAATCATCATTCTCATCTGTGGCTCCTCGCTCATTCATCATACCCCTTAAAAGAGACACGATTAGAGACGTATTGAGGCGTCACGGTGGCGTCCCGCTTGATACACCGGTCTTCGAACTTCGACACATCCTCTCGGAGAAATACGGCGAGGACTCGAAATTGATATACGACCTGGAGGACCAAGGCGGGGAACTATGCTCGTTACGCTACGATCTCACCGTCCCGTTCGCTCGCTGGCTCGCCATGAACAAACAGGTCAAGCAGATCAAGCGGTACCAGATGGCCAAGGTCTACCGTCGCGATCAACCCGCTATGACGCGTGGCCGGTTCCGAGAGTTCTTTCAGTGCGATTTCGATATTGCTGGCACCTATGACCCCATGATCCCCGATGCCGAGATCTTACGCATCATAGTCGAGGTATTTGACGCCTTGAAGCTAGACGTCACCATCAAGCTCAACCACAGACAGATCTTGGATGGCTTGTTCGAGGCGTGTGGTGTCCCCGAGGATAAGGTACGTGCTATCAGCTCCTCGGTTGATAAGCTGGATAAACTACCTTGGCCCGAGGTGAGACAAGAGATGGTCCAACAAAAGGGTCTTTCGGATGAGGTAGCGGATGAGGTTGGACAATACGTGCTGCGAAGCAGTACCCTCCACGAGATGATAGAGATACTGAGATGGGATCACAGACTGGACGACAACGAAAAAGTGCAGGCAGGACTGGACGATATGACTCTTTTGTTGTCCTATCTGGAGGTATTAGACGTAGCTGATAAAGTCTCATTCGACCTGTCGCTTGCGCGCGGGCTGGATTACTATACCGGACTGATATACGAGGTTATCCCCAACCCACATGGGTGCCAAAGCCAGGTCGGTAGCATTGCTGCAGGCGGACGCTACGATGGCCTCGTTGGCATGTTCAGCAAGCAGCCTATCCCTTGCGTCGGGATATCGTTCGGCATAGACCGCATCTACACTTTGCTGGACGCACAGCTCGACAAAGGCACCCCTGAGCTGGCCAACGAGACCGACGTATACATCGTCGCCTTGGGCGGCAAAGACTTTGATGGGCTTTTCCTCGAGCGCTTGAATGTGGCTCGCGAACTGTGGGATGTCGGTATCGCAACCGAATTCACCGCCAAAGTGAAGCCCAGGCGGCAGCAACAACTCGACGCGTCGAAGAATTCGCTGCTCATGGTCATACTGGGCGAGGAGGAATTGCGGGTTGGTCAAGTAAGATTGAAAGTTGTTTCCAGTCGAGGCGAAACGGACGCACGGCGGGAGAATACTAAGGGGAGACTCGTACTCAGAGAGAGATTGGTGGAGGAGGTGCGGCAGCAGTTGTCGATGCTTCGAGGCGGATCATGCGACGCGATCCAGATTCATCGCGACGACGTGTATGTTTTCTTGCTGTGTCTGATTCCGTTGTGTTTTACCTTTTTCACAGTCCTGCAAGAACATGTGTGAGTGTTTTGTGTCTGGGAAAAGAAACTGGAGGTCAGGAGTACGGATGACGGCGGGGATGGATGGATTTGGAGCTGGCTCTGACCGGGGAATACTCACTGGTAGTACGAATCATGCAGTAAGATGTCCAATGACCGTTCGTACGGGTTAATCAATCTGTAAGACAATCCGTAATCCGTTGGTTACCGTAATCCATACACATTCTTGTTTCTGGTGCGTTATTGCGAACCTCCGATATGAAGCGCAAGAGACGGCCAGTCATGACACAGAAACGTAGCATATAACAACAACGGCATAATTCGAAACTCAACAGTTGATTCGCATTCCAATCCTATCATATATCTAGGTGTTTCCAACTCGTAAACAAAACTCAAGACAATTCGCGACCGTTTTCGATGTTCATCATTCCTCCCACAAATTCACGCCGCTGAAAAGGTTGCAGACGACTCGATATTCGCAACTGTCAGGACGTCAATACACGCGATGGACGATGGGATGCGTAGAATACTTCATTCAGGGGAACGGCATACCTACTCATCCACAATAATAACCCGCTGTCCGATTGCGAGCCCAAGCTTGGTCTCGTTCCGAAGGTGCCGATGCCGCAGCCGAACCACTTCGTGACCCTTTCTGGGAGTTGCCGGAGGCCTTTGACCGTTGAGCTCGCGAAAGTCGGGCACAGGGAGAGCGGGACCGGTCTCGGTTCTTGTCTGCTTTCTTGCCGCGATCCTCGCGATAGGCCCGGGCATCAGCGACGGTATCGTCGTCCTCGTCATCGTCGTCCTCGTCCTCGTCGTCATCGTCCTTGGCGTTGGCGTTGGCCTTGTCGTTGTCTGCTGGTGGTGCTCGCTCGAGCGGGACACCGGACAGGACGAGTTGGAGCAGTTGCTCCTCGTACTTCTTGAGTGACTTCTTGGCCTTGTCGCGGGCTCGTAGGAGGTCCCAGAAGTCGTATTCGAGCTCTTCGCCGAGTTTTTCGCGGTCGTATTCTTCGACTTCTTCTTCAGATGTGGCGTGGGCCATGGTTGTGGTTGATGAGGTCGATGGGACGCATGCAGTTGTTGTAGCGGATGGGATGGATGCGTAGGTTGAAGTCATTCTCACGCTTCGAGATGGTTATGTAGGGAAGTGACGCGATTGATGGTGGGAATTGACAGTCCGGGCACGCGGTATATATGAACAAAAGCCACGGGGATCACTTGTTGCTGGAGCCGAGCAACGATAGTGTTCTACGCGTGCTGCGTACGCCGTATGGAGTACTCCGTACACGCGCCGACCGACCTTCTGTCCATGGGAGGCTGCTGCTGCCTAACGCACGAGCCAAATGAACCAGACTTCCGTCGAATCTCTGGCGCCAACTCACGAACCCGTCATCGGCAGTTTGGATTCGACGCGTCTGCTTTGCTTTTGTGGTGTTCCGTAACCGCTGGTGAGAATTCACATCACAACGCATGCACACCGCTTTTTTGCCGCTTTCACGTCGAATTCACGAGGGATCTTGACTTGTGGT
This sequence comes from Xylariaceae sp. X3-2, assembly GCA_028637685.1. Classification (NCBI taxonomy): domain Eukaryota; kingdom Fungi; phylum Ascomycota; class Sordariomycetes; order Xylariales; family Xylariaceae; species Xylariaceae sp. X3-2. The sequence continues at coordinate 351,214 of JAJFDI010000003.1, forward strand.
TACGATTCATACGTGAATGTGCGGAGGAGCGTGCACGAGTGTGCCGGGTAAGGCTGATGGCATCAACGCTACGGGTTGCTATCAGCAGGGTATCGTGAGTATCGAGCGCGGAAGACCAGGACCAGCTATGTACGGAATGATAGTACGAAGTATTCCGTATCGTACCTACTCATTGCGTCTTCCTGACTGCCTGAAGGCTACAACTCAGAGGTAGTATCACTACTCTATGCTACCAAGAAACGCTCACCTTCACCTCCATCATCGTCGCATTTCTTGAGAGCGTACGAAGTATTTCGTAAGACCGTCAGTCAACATTGTTACAATGCTCCGAATCCCTGTCGGTGACTGAACTGCCGGCTTCGGTCAGTCAAGAAGGAACGGCGTGCAACATGACAAGAAAATGTGATTGGTGTAATGGGAGCTGCAGACGTACCGCGACGTCAGAGGTCGAGATTGATGATGGATGCCAAGAGCATGCCCTTGTCAGACGGACTTTTGTTGACCAACCGTTTACGAAACAGAATTCCGTTTTCATGTGCATAAGTTATGTCCGTTCATATGCATAAATCCCCTCGGTCAGCTGACTGAACCTGAGCCACTGAAACACAGTTCCCATTTATTTTAGACGCCGCATTTACACTGTGCCGTGTGTCTGAGACACCAAAGTTCATAACCGCCTGCTAAAAGTTGTTTCTCCCCATCCCATCGTCAGAATTTTTTCTTGAATGCGGACTCTGAACTCCACGTGATGGGACCGTAACTGCCTACATGGGCACGACGGGCTAAGCATTGGCGATGTTACCGTAGGTAGTAGGTCCTGTCGAGGTACCCAGTACACGACAATACTCGGAGAGACCTCAGTTCGCCTGATCGAATGTACGAAAGTCCGATTAAAAAATAGTGCGTGTGGGGATTTAATAAAGCGAGGCTTGGAATTCATTATAGAAATATCGCCTTATGCATGTATATACGTAATACGGGCATATGCTGTTATAGTACACTCGACCAAAAATAGGGATATTGGTTATTATTAGAACGCACCGCCGAGGGTCCGTTGTTTTGTTAGCATTGACGTAGTATAAACAACGCCCTCTTCACGCGCCGCCGAGAGTGCGCAAGTTTATAAGCATTGACGTATAAACAACGACCTCATTAAGTCCGGAATGGTAGCGGCAATTGTTGACGTGACGTCCAGGGTGCGCAAGGTTATAGACATAAAGAACAGCCTCATCAAGTCGGCAATGGTTAGACGTGCCGCCGAGAGTGCGCAAGTTTGTAAGCATTGACGTATAAACAACGACCTCATTAAGTCCGGAATGGTAGCGGCAATTGTTGACTAGGCTTAGTTTTGACGTGCCGTCCAGGGTGCGCAAGGTTATAGACATAAAGAACGGCCTCGTCTCTGGGTCCGTAATGGTGGCAGCAATAATTATGACGTGCCGCCGAGGCTACGGAGGTTAGTAAAGATCACACACCTCACGAGTCAGAAATTCGGACATCTTGAGGGTCAGTTGCTAGGTAATGTTGCCTTCGGCATTTGACGTGATGTTCTGCATCGGCAGTTCAGATACCGCAACCAAGGAGACTCACGAATCAAATGATGATTATATTAAGGGGCCTCAATGTCGAGTCTCAACAGTGAAGACGAAGTACGTGACACAGACGGCTCGCTATCAAGATGTCTTCCTCATCAAGTGACACCTCGGAGTCCGACAACTCTACAACAACTGTCAGACCCGTTCAGCCTAGAGCTTATTCCGGACCGTTGGCGGAACGTACCGAGACTATCGCTTCTACGTTTGGCCCTTGCGTGGGGTGCCTCAAGAAAATAGCCAAAGAATTCAACCCTAATGCTGGCGTGCCTCTCGATATCACAAAGACATGCTTTTTTGACCGGCCCAACAGTCTCGCGTGTATGAGGTGTGCCACAGCTCATGCCCGGTGTGAACCTGTAAGTTGATATTCGAGCCGCCCACAGTCCGATACTTATGACAGCAGGTCCCTGGCATGATGCGTTTTGACTACAGTCGACTACGCGACCTCTTCGACTTCGGCACTAAGCTATTCCGTATCGGGTCCGAACCTAGCACCGGAATCGAGACGTGCCGACTTCTGGCTGCGGCGCAACTTCGTCTCCTATTGACCTTCAATTCGGTTGTTACTCGTCATCGTGTTCAGTATGGACTAAGCCTCCCGGAAGAAGAGCGCTATGAGAATATGATTGCCTATATGAGGCGCGTACTCGAGCGTATTCAGGGCCACCTACGGAGCGAAAGACGCATCCCCATTGGCCTCGTAAGTACTTTGTATCTATTTTATGACTCGTTGACGGCCCGAATAATTAAGGTTGACTATTCTGCAGAACCGCCGAGACGAGGTGAGCGCACGGCAAGTTATAGCGGCCCGTCTCCGTCCCGAAGATGTTGGCTTTACCGCGATGCAGGGCGCAGTCGCGTTGTATAATTCGGAGGTGGAGACTATATTCCATGAGGCACCAGGGCATGACGCAGATGACGAAGCCTTCTTCAGACGCACTCTGAATGCCGCCGCCCCGAATATTCTGCTCATATCGTAGGCTACTGAATCGCTTCGTCCAGGGCCCGGAAAGTTTAGTTAGTTACGGCTTCATTTCATGTATTTGTCTTCGTCTGCGGATGATATATGTGCCGTCGAGACTCCGGTAGTTTTGTTATTGAGAAGTGTTGGTCACGGGACCCTACTAGTGAATATATATGCCCCGTTGAGGTTCCGACCTTGCCTGTTCACTTTTCCTTCAACAGTTCAAGATGCCTGACAACGTCCCACGAAGTCAGTACGTCAAGCGTCCCGTCAACTATTATCCCGACAAGCCATGCTATTGCTGTGTGAGTCGGGCGGTGGCCGCCTTTGATCCGTCAAAGGGGAAGCCTATCAAGTTCAAATGTTCGTTCCGCAAGGTTACCAGCGTTTTATGCCATGCATGCCGTGCCGCCGGCTGCACTTGTGATAATGTAAGTAATATATACCGGATCCCCAACGGGCCGCTAATTGATTTAGGCACCTGCGATGTTAACCTTCGACATGGAACGCATGTTGACTCTAATCGAATGTGTCACGCCTTTGTTCCGTAAAAAGCCTGCTGAAAATGAAACGGTGGGCCGCTGGAGGGCCGCCGGAGTCCGCAGAGAGTTAGCTGGAATTCAGCTCCGTCTGTCGAGCGCATTTACCCATCTGGTTCAGGAACACAAGTCGCAATTCGGCCTGAACGCTGCAGGTATCGCGTCCGAGTCGACCCGTATTATGCAGCACTACAAAAATCTTGCGGAGTATCGACGCCTCGTTCAGATGGAATCGATGGAGCCTTTCAATCCCGACTGGGTAAGTAATTCATGATCCGTCCAGATCCCGTTATTTTTTTTTACTAATTAATTGCACTTTACAGACCCAGGCACAACAGGACACCTGGCGGCGCGCTATTGAACTTCGTCTTCTGCCATATGATCACGGGTTTCTGGCATGGTCGTCTACTGTGACGGCTTTCAAGCTTGAAGTTCGAGACGCCATGGCTGCGTCTCCGACTGACCTCGCCGCATGGGTACGAGATGTGTACAAGCCGAAGGCATACGTGGCTAGATTCAGGGAGCAGTAACTAGTTCCGTAGGTGTCACGTTGTGCAGATATTGCGATTGTTATATTGATGTAATGTACGGGAAATACACGGACCGTAAAAAAACTAGGCAGTGGTGGATTGAGACGGGAAATCTGCAAAAGTTCCTTCCTTCTAAGACATGAACTCTGTGCCATCCACGATCCGTTGTTTTCTTGGCCTGCCGCGTGGTTGTTTTTCCACAAACTTAGTTCTCCCTTCAATATACTCGTTGCCGCCCTTCAATTCTATAATTCGCTCTATATGTTCCGGGATCCGTTCGATCCATGCCTGGATTTGGGGCTGCCGAAGGTCTTCCCAAGTTTTTGTCCACTTTTCAATAGCATCAGCACGAGACTTCGGCGGTCCGAATTTGCTAGTCTCTCGTTTCATCCAAAACCAACAGGGCTCGATAGCGTTCAGGTCAGGTGAATTGCCACACCATGTTAATCGGCGGACCTTAGCCAGGTCGTAAAAAACAGCTTGGACGCGGTGGGCGTGGCTAGGTGCCTTGTCTTCCTGTACAACGGTATCTGGACGGTCCTGAGCACAGTCCAAGGCAAAGGGCAGCAACCGTGGGTGTAGTATGTATTTTTGGTAGCGGAACCAATCTATACCCCTTCTCGTGCCTCGGGAGACTTTTAATCTGCCGTTTTTCAAGGTCCACCTCCATTTTTTCGTGCCGCCGATGTCCCGTTGTTTTTCTTCCCACAGATTCTTATAGTACGGCTCAATGGCCACGTTGAGGTCTTCGATCTCTTTGAGGGACTCCGTGCGTTCTTGGGCTGTTTCAGGTGTCCAACAATAACAGGGACCCTTGCGGTCATATGAAAAACTGCCCCAAAACATGAATTCGCTATACCCCTTCCAACGTTGCCTTACGCAACTTTTCACCGCTCTCTCGTCGGGACGGCGCCACAATCGATAGTTTCCTCTGCGTACATTTAAAACAACCGAGGTCTCGTCGGTCCATATTACGGACTTCCAGTCTTCCAAAGTCCAGTCCCTATGTTGTAAACACCACTCTAGTCGTTGTTTTCGCATTCTGGCAGTCAAGCCCGGTTTTCGAGTCGGTTTTGCTTTCGAATAGCCGGCGGTCCGAAGTATAGTTTGAACAGTGGACCCGGAGATGTCGATGGCTTGTTTGGTGCCAAGATCTCTGGCAAGTAGGTAACTGGACTTCCCACGGCCATTTTCTTTTTCAAGCATGTGGACAAGGGCTCTTCGAGTCCGCGATGTTTGTTTCTTGGGCCGTCCAGGCTTCGTTTCTTGGAACCACTCATCTTTGACGATAATCTGGGTGCAATTTGGGTCGAATCCATTCTTGACGGCTTTGGCATATATGCGGTTAACCTGAGATTCTGATAGGTCGGATATGGCGGCTACATCCCGTGCCGTCCAGGCTCCGCCAAGTGGAGATTTCAAAAATGTGACTATCGCCTGTGTCGCGATACTGGCATGTGGCTTTGATTTTGTTTGATTCATTTCTGGGTCGCCCACAACCCGTAAAGAAAGCGTGAAGCTTTTTTTCGTATTCAAAAGTTACGAATAGCTTACGGTCCGTAGTTAACTTTGTGGTGTATCTACGATAACATTAGTGCCCGGAACCTAACGATAGCTTCGGAATCAGGTGACACACGCGATTCAAGACGCGTCGACGGCAACGGTGATAGGTCACTGAATACGCGTGTGTTATTTCAGCCGCAATTCCAAATTCCGGAACGCGGACGGGCCAATCAATATCGTCACTCGCAACCTGCATATGATATATCACATTAGTCGCGGACTTCCATCGTGCCCCTGAATTCTGCCATGGCGGCCGGCAAAACATAAAAAAGTTCCTTGAAATCGCGGGCAATGCTAATGCCTTCAGTTATACTCAACAACACTGCCTTCACCGTGGATCAGCGAGACTGTACAGAGATCGAAGTTATAAGCATGTCTTCCCACCGTCCCATCGACCGTCCGCATTGTAGAGTATCAGTCACCGTTCTGCTTGTCTACACTTCGTACACATCACACACTTGCCAGTATTCTTCGCGTTCTTTACGATCCAATAACAACATGTCTGCCCAACAACAACAAGATGAACAGCCCGCTACCATGGAGGACCTCAACGAAATACGAGCGAATCTCATGCACCAGGTCGCTAGCTTCGAAGACGGAGCCTACGACTACCTTGGTGCAGTTACAGACTTCCTGGCGGCTCGTCGACGACGCTTCCGACAATACCAAGCTCGTCGCAACATGCCCTCCCAGGCCTCCCAACGTGTTCCCTCCCCCCCCCTTCCCCCCGCCGGTCCGTCGACGGACCAAACTCAAAATCGGTGCGTCATCTGCTACCGATGCCAAGGTCCTGGCCACTACGCTGGTGAATGTCCCTACCGCGTCCCGGACTTCATGCCTCCGTTGCGCCCGCAGCAACAACAAGAACGGGAGATGCTTACCATCGAAGCATCCCCCACGCCCGGGTCGTCAGCTGGGTCAACAAGCGGGGTCAGTAAAGGGAGGGGCAAAAGAGCGGCAGCCAAGAAGTAGATGTGGTAATAGCATCGAGTCGTCGGCAGACCGGACTTCAATATTGGCGGGCATACGTAAGTTAACTTCCTTCCGTTTAGAGTTTTGTGTTAACATTAGGCAAGCGAACCAAGGCCCTTCAACGGGTAAAAGATTTAATTGCGGTAAAAGCAATTAACGACCCTCCTGCGGTCCGGTTTCCTTGTGAGTACACTTCCTTCCCTTTTAAAGGTTCAGGTATTGACTTTGATAGTTTTGAATGCTTTGGGAGTGGGAGGTTAAAAGGTGAGGGGTAGAATGCTGGCCATAAAAATCGCGTCGTCGACGGATCAAGCCTTCGATGTGACTTCGGAGGGACTCTCTGTTCAATGGAATGTTGTGTGAAGTGTGACTCTTCTTGGCAGGTCCGGAACTGCCCGCAACTTTCCGGCGATAGAGTTGTCTTTGATCCGAGGACGGCGCGATTTTTAGGATGGTTCAAACCTTCGATGTGACGTCGGAGGGACTCTCTGTTCAATGGAATGTTGTGTGAAGTGTGACTCTTCTTGGCAGTCTCTGCCCGCAACTTTCCGGCGATGGAGTTGTCTTTGAACCGTCCAGGGTCCGTATTTTTTTTGATTTTGTTGTCTTATTTGAGCCGTCGATTGTCCGAACTTTCGATGTGACTTCGGAGGGACTCTCTGCTCAATGAATATTGTGCGAAGTGTGACTCTTTTTAGCAGTTTCGCAGACTGCCCGCAATATTCTGGCAATAGAGTTGTCACCGGACTCTCGACGGCGCGACTTTTAGGACTACAAAATAGACTACAATTGATTACCCCTTATCTCGTATTTCGCATATTAGCCTCATGCAATATGTGAAGTGATGCGCATTGCACCTAAGCCGTAAGTCGGTAAAATATGCATATTACGGTGCACGCACTATTTTTTAATCGGACTTTCGTAGATATAAAGGGGCAAAAGAGAAGATGACGGGCGATAATTTTTATATATATTGCATACACTACCTACCTAGGTAGGTAGTTAATCCGTAACTATGGCCCATCATTGATGTCTGTGGCAGATTATACACGTTACTCGTTAAGTCTCGTGGGACTACGTGACACGCCACTTCAAGAGAAAGGTTCAGGAGAAAATCTCATATTCTTCACATTTTGCTTGCGTTCATTCGTCACCTGCCTCCTTTCCCCTAGTCAGTCCTAAAGTCCCGAGAATTGCCCCCTATCAGAATGTGCTAGTAGCAAGCCGACTGGCTGCATTCCTAGCGTCCACACGGTCTTCGTCGTCCTCCTCGGGTAGGCCGGGGAGAGCTGTGCTAGCACTTGCTGGCGACTTGACCCCTTGACCGTTCTCCCCGCTCTCGTCCTCTTCGTTTAGACCTACGATGATACTGCCTGCAACACTTCGGCTGAGACTGTCCGTCCGCCTTGGCTGGCCGCTCCAGGCGTCACCCTTAGGACCCTGACTAACTGCCAGACTTGTGCGCCGCGCCGCAGGATGGGACTCCCGGCCGAGGCGACTGAGTCCTCCAGAGGAGTCAATGGCCCTGATATCGGGGCGTACGCTTTCTAGAAGCGCCAATGTGCGGCGCTCGGCTTCGATTTCACGCAATACGAACTCTCGAATGCTTCCTCGGAGGTCGGCCGATGTTCGCGCGAACCACTTGCGGCGTTCATTGACAAGGTTTTGGGTAATACGCGTTGTCTTTTGGAAAAGTTCATTCTCGGTGCTCCTAGCTTCGTCCAAAGCGCGGATGGCCTCGTCGACTTTCTCGCGCCGCACATTTGAGCTGGCTTTGATTCTGTCGGCCGCATTCTCTCTCCCCCGAGTAATATCCTGGGCCTGGAGGAACTCGCGAATGAGAAGCTGACGGTTAGTCAATGTTTCCTTAACCACAAAAGCGTCCTGTGAGTGGTACTGGAAAGCATCTCCAAGAGTGGTTGCTTCGGCGGTAGCTTGGGCGGCATGACAGTCCCCTACAGTCTGAATGATCTTTCCAAGTTTCCGGTAGGCATTAGCCAGCCCTTGGTGTAGCTCTTGTACGCTCATGGCGCCAATCTTCACGCCAAAGTCCGACTCTGCAAGTCCAAGACCTGAATCACATTAGGTTAATATGAATAGAGCCTTATCGGTTGAAGCAGAATGATATACCTCGTCGCGACTTGACTAGTCGGTCCACTTTATGACCTGCATCCATCGAGCCCAGATAGAAGAGCTTCACAACGGGACGCGCGTCCGCCAGCTCAGGGGTATCATCGGGCGGCGGCGCAAACTGTTTTAGGACCTTCCTCCGAACTCCGGTGGCAGGCTGTTTTCGCTTTATCATAGGACTATAACCAAAGTCGCTCTCGACGAACAAGACCATCTCGTCATCCATCATGAGGACCTCGTTGCTGCACACGTAGTTGAACCATCTCTGCATGAGCGCTTTGACGCGAGTTTCGTCCTCCTCGGTGCCGGCGCCAGCAGACGTCAGTGAGGGCGGAACAGCCGGTACCATGGCGTTGGGATTCGCGGATATGAGGTGGTCGGCAAGCTTGCTGAATTCGGAATGTAAGCGGCGGACATCGCGGAATTGAGTGGTTCGAAATTTAGGTATATTTGTCTTGACTCTTCGTCAGTCTCACATATACATCTGGAATACCCGAGTGCGACGCTTACATGAACATCAAATCTCAGAATAGGATCCTTCTTTCCGGTCCTCTCGAGTCCGGTAATCTTTGCGTGCAGTTTATACTGAGGCCCGGGCGGCCTACGCGGCTGTTGCTTCTGTTGGGCTCCGGGGACGTTCGGTGCTTCGTTGTGGGTGGCATCCGGCTGTGGTGATATCTGTTGCTGCGACACAATCTGGTTTTCCGGTTCCGAGCCGGAGGCAGTGGGTTGCGAAGACTCAGGCTGCTCAGAGGAGTCGACGAAAGTGGCGGAGGTGGTGCTACTCGCGGTGTTGGGCCGAAAGGGATCGATTCCAGGGTCAGCCTGGGCGAAGCCGTTGCCCGAGTCCTGACTCCCGTACGGGTAGGAGGTTGGTGACTGAGCGCTCGGCATAGGCGTGTAGCTGGAGACGTTGCGCTGGGGCGTGGCGGGCGGCGACCCCCATGGCGATGCGCCTACGCCATGCTCGTCGTCTTGTATGGACGAACGGTAGTCCATGTTCGCTTCAGTGATCAGGGCGATGGCGACTGGAAGGGAACAAGTCCAAGCACAGGCAGTCGGACGTTACGACAGCTGACCTCACTGACTGGCGACTGGCGTTGTTCCACGCTGGACTGCGTTATCCGTGCTGCCAAGGCGTGTGCGTAAGTAGTTCCTCTTATAGGCAGGCTAATGTGTACTGTAATGGACGGGGAGTGGGCCGAAGCTGTGATGTAACTACAAGTTAGTGGGGGAGTGTGTTGTTTGCCAGCAGTGTCTCCTTTATAAACAACCTAATGGGCGTGAAGCAGGAATGCGGCGGTTTCGAGCAGGACATGAAGTCGCGCAAAGATGCATAAAATTGGAAATGTGTTCAAGCGTTGAGGTTGAAAGAAAGCGACAAGTTGGTCTTAAACTTCGACTACGATGTACCTACTCGTGCCACACCCCACCTTTTCTTGGGAAGGCCCACCTTGCCCGATGTGGCCCGGTACGTCGTGTGGGTCGCGACCGCTTCCAGCAGGTACATCCTAGAGCAAGTACTTGCGACCGGTACGGATTACGGAATACGGACGGAATACGGATTACTTCGGCATTATGTACATGACCCTGCTAAGCACATAAATCCGTGGCGTTCCAAAATTTCTTGTATGGAAAACGTCCCTGTATGAAATACGGATTACGGATTAGGGAAAACGGAAAATGAAAAACGGATGGACCGACGTTTGTTGTTGTAGGCACTTATCCAGATTATGCCTGTACCTGGATTATCTGACAAGTAGAATGCTACCATGCCGTCTCTGCCCACGGATTCGAAGCCTCTAATGCGTGCCAGTAAATAGTTGCACTGAAACTTCATGACCCACGGCTCACAAACCGGCAATCCTTCCCCGTTGAGCGTCCCAGGTAATGTTGCTCAGTGTGTTATTGCCTATCACCTACCTACCTATTCAGTGTTATCCCGTATTACCGTGATCCCTACCGTTACGAGTACTGACCTACGCGTTTCTGTCTCCTCACCCAGATAGAATCACATAAATATTGCCGTGAATCAGAAGTAATTCCTCGATGCCCGTGTCGTTCTCCAACCCATGAACCACTTTGATGCTCATCTCATCCCTTCGTGACTATGAGTTTGTCTGCCCTCGTCCGTGCAGCTCAAGTCAGATGTTGGGGTCTCTCAAGGCTGAAGGCTCTGCCTTCATGCTCTGTTAGACGAGCTTCATCCGCCCCTGCCTCTGCTCAGCCGGAAAACCCCATCAAGTATCTCAGAAATATTGGCATTGTTGCCCATGTCGATGCTGTAGGCGCCTATTCTCTTGCCCTGGATATGCCGAGTTTGTTATACTAAGTTGAGTCGTAGGGCAAAACAACGACAACCGAGCAGATGCTCTTCAACTGCGGTGCTCTTCACCACGCAGGCAGTGAGTGCCACTTCAACACGCACTCATTGGTCCCTACGATCCGCGTGATGCCATTCTCTTAGGAAGTATCACGTCGAACTAATTGGCCGTACAGATGTCGATCATGGTGACACGGTCACTGACTTCCTGCCCATGGAAAGGCAAAGAGGCATCACTATTCAGTCTGCCGCAATCACATTCACCTGGCCTAGGCCGGAACTCCTGCCTCCGAACACCAAACCTCATGTCATCAATCTCATTGACACTCCCGGTCACGTGGACTTCAGATTCGAAGTCGAGAGATGCATGCCCATCCTCGATGGCGCCGTTTGCGTGATCGACGGTGTAGAAGGTGTTGAAGCTCACACCGAGAGAGTGTGGTCTTCGGCGCGGGAGTTTAAGATTCCACGTTTTATCTTCGTGAACAAACTCGACCGTGATGGTGCTTCTTACAAAAATTCCATCCAAGACATTGGATTGAAGCTCAATGGCATGCCTTTAGTCTGCCAAATCCCGTGGTGGGAAGACGACAACCTGACCGGCGTGGCTGATGTTATTACCGGCCGTGTTGTCAGCTTGGCAGGCTCAACGGATTCTCCGGAGCAGTTATCCAATGCCGTTGTACCAGACCACATTAAGAGTGAGATCGAGCGTGCCCGCGAGAAGATGGTAGAGATCCTTTCTGAGAAAGACGACGATCTCCTAGAGCTGTGGACAGAGCATGGCAAAGACGTTCCTAGCGAATCTATCAAAGCGTGCATTCGACGTGTCTTAAAAAGTGGTGATGGTTCCGTCATACCCGTATTTGCAGGCTCCAGTTTGAAGAATATTGGTGTCGTGCCTTTGCTGGATGCGGTCAATGACTACCTGCCTAGCCCCCTTGATCGCCCCGAGCTTCAGGTCAGCAACGGCGATAAGGTACAGCCTCTCAGTCAAGTCCTCCAGCCTCCGAAAGTAGCGAAAAAGCAACCACGGATTGAAGCACTGGCATCGGTCTTCAAGGTTGTCAACGATGCGAGATGGGGCATGCTAACCTGGGTACGGGTTTATCATGGCATTCTGAAGAAGCAGGTCCCGCTGTGGAATAACAATCTGCAGGGGTTCGAGAGGTCTTTGAATATCATGCAGATCGCAGCATCTCAGAATGTTGAAGTCCCATACCTTACACCTGGACAAATAGGGGCTCTTACCGGATTGAAGACCGCCCGAACTGGTGATACCATGATAGCCATGTCAACCAACAAGGCTCCCTCATTAGAGCTTGCACGTATCCAGGTTCGACCACCGGATATCCCGCCAGCCGTAGCATTCATCCTGCTAGAGGCATACACACCCTTAGGGGCGAAGACTCTCGAGACCGCATTAGAAAGCGCCTCACGAGAAGACCCAAGTCTCAGATGGTCCAAGGATGAGAAGAGCGAACAGTACACACTATCAGGCATGGGCGCCCTCCATCTTGAAATCGCACGAGACCGCCTAGAAACCCATTACAAAGTCGAAGCGTTATGGGGTAAGATCGTAGTTGACTACAAGGAGAGCCTGACTATACAGACGGCCCCCACCCGCGCTGTCTACGACAAGAAAGTCGTGGGCAACCCAGGAAAAGCATCCTGCACGGCTGTCGTCGAGCCTCTCCCAGAGAACTATGCCGAAACGATGCCAAGACATACCTACACTGAGCGAGACGGAAATATCATCCGTGTGGAGATCCCCGGAGAAGACCACCCCTTTGACGTCGAGACCACGCAACAACACCTCCTCAACGGTGCCATCGCGGCTTTGGCTCGTGGCCCGCTCCGCGGCTCTCCCATGTACCAATGTCTCGTAACACTAAAGTACGACCCCGTGGAAGACTACTCCGGTACCGAAACCGGTGCGCACCTATCCGGCGCAGCCAAGAAAGCCATCAAAGACGCCCTAGCAACCGCACAGCAACAAAACAGCCTCATCATCCTCGAGCCCGTCATGCACGCAACAATCGTCTGTCCCGAGGCCGCCGCCGGCGCGATCCAGCACGATCTACACTCCGCGAGAGGCGGCCAGGTCCTCGAGATTATTGACCTACAGAACGACAAGGCCAGCAGCGCGGCCGGACACCACGAGACAGATATAAACATTGACGACATTTATGCGCCGCCTGACTCGTACGACTTCCAGACGTCGCTCCACGAAACCCGCAAGGGCCGTCTCCGCATGCTACAGATCGAGGCCCAAGTTCCGCTGAGCGAGGTCCTTGAGTACGACGGCGTCCTGCGCAGCAAGACGTCGGGTCACCACTCGCTGACTATGGTGCTTGATACTTTCCAGCGGGTTACGGGGCCGAGAGAGAAGGCGCTTTTGTAGTTCAAATAGCACTGATTCTCAATCGTCTTGTTCGCCCCCTTTTTCTGTCGTTTGGCCGGTGGCCAATGATGTATATTATGTTGATAGTGTTACCCGTACAAGCGTTTTCTGTTGTGGACACGACGTTTCTCATCCATTCTCCTTTCTCTGGGGACGCTGAAAAATTCGGGGTTTGTTTTCTCGGTTTCCGTTTATAAACTACCAAGATCTAGATAGGAAAATCAAAATAAGAAAGCAGGTGAGCTTCACAGGAGACTAACTCAGTAAAGCATCTTCAATTCAATATCATTGTACAAATGACACAGAGTAATGTTTAATGGCACGTAGGGGCCTCTTTGACCCAGATTGATTCCAACTGTATACATATTTCCAGCCTATATCTACAGTCAAGTCCGGCAATTCATTGCCATCAACTTATTTTGCCAACCCATATCAATCAAATCATCGGTATTACTTATTCAGCCGCCTGCTCGGGCTCCTCCTTCACTTCAGGCGCATCCTTCATCTCAACCTCCACTGCCTCAACTTTCGTTTCAGCAGCCGCTTCCGACTCCGCCTTTACAGCGGACTCCGCAACCTCAGCCTCAGTCTCAGTCTTGACAGGCTCCTCGTTCTCCTCGGCGGCCTCCGCCGTCTCCTCCTTGACCTCGGCCTCAGCCTCCAGCTTGGCCGACTCCTTGAGAGTTCGGTTGATAACGGGGGTAATGTCATTGAAAAGACGGAGCATCATGGCCGCCCGGTCCTCCTTCGGCAACATGAGGTTGAGCGAGTGGAAGCTCTTCCACAGGGGGAGAACCATGGGCTCCGAGAAGTCGGGGTCTGTTCCGTCAGGCTCGACGCTCAGGAGACAGCAGCCCATACCAATGTTCTTGGTCTGCTCGCCGATCTCATTGAGCTTCTTCCAGTCATCGTTAATGAACTTGGGGAACATCTCCCTGAGAAGCATGTGGAGCGTCTCCTTGTTGGTCAGCCGGATGATGCGCTCCTGGCCGACGTAACCGGCAATAATGGGGAGACCCTCGGCTTGTATTCTCCAGCGGCACACCTCGGCGGACGGGGCATCCTGCTTCATGAACATCTTGAGACCGCCGTGGATGAAACGGACTCCTCGTCCCTCATTTTCGACTAAGATCTCCCTGACTAGCTCACTGCTGTAATATATAGCCTTTGCAGGCTCACCTGCAGAATTCCGTACCATGAACCGGTCGGAGGGGAATCGTGACGATATTTTGTAGAAAGTGCGTATGTTCTGGATTACCTCGTGATCGGCGGATAGATACTTGAAAGGTTCTTCGTAGTTGCCCTCCGCGCGCTTTACCCGCTTATCGGTTGAAGCGTTTGGTGCCGGAGACTCAGCCTCTTCCTCCTTAACCGGAGCAGGAGCAGGAGCAGTTTCCAAGACAGCTTCGGTGATATTCTCTACTTTCACTGATGTAGGTGTCTCCGTCCGCTGTCTCTTGTTTTCTGGCGCTTCTTCTGTCTCTGTTTCTTCAAGAGTTCGCTTAGAACCCACGGACGGAAGCTCATCAGTTGGCTCCCCAAGTGCAGCCTTGGTCTCTTCTTCGATCTTCTCCTCCAAGGGGTTGGGGATCTCTCCAGCCGGGGTAGAAGCAGCTTCTTGGGGAACAGTAGGGGTAAGGAATTGAGACTTGGCCTCATCCTTGGCTTTGAACTCCTTCTTCTTCTCGAGAACGGTAATGAAGAAACCACCAGTGTCCTGTTGGTGGGCGTAGACTCGCATACAACGGTCAAGTGGCAGGCCAGCGCAGTCGCTGGTGTCTGCCCTAGGGAACATGGTTTGCGCAAGCTTGCTAGGTAGCACTCCTCCATTCAAGACATGCTGCTGGACTTCCTCCCAGTTGTTCCATATCCGACCGGACTTGTCCATGATCTGCCACTGGTGCATACCAGGGTTACGTTTAAGCAAAGGAAGTCTGTCTTTGCAATCGATGATTTCGACGACGTTGGGACCACCGCAGCGTTCGATAGCTGAAACAACAACCGATTCGTTTTCGACAGGGTTCATACTGCATGTAGAGAAGACGACTCTGCCGCCAACCTTCAGCATCTGGAGAGCTCTGACAAGAATGCGAACTTGTGTCGCATGGAGGCCGAGAGCGTTTCCAGGCTGCCAGTACTTCCACAGATCAATGTTCTTCCTCAGAGTTCCGTCTCCCGAGCAAGGGACATCGGCCAAGATTCTGTCGAACTTGAGGTACCGGGGAACCTTGGGATTCTCCGGGTCTGAGCTAATTCGGAGGGACGGGAAAAGTGTAGCATCGTGGTTCGTGACAATCAGGTTCGGCGAAGAAAGTCGCTTGAGCTGGTGGACTAACATGTGGCATCGCTTGTATTCGACATCGTTGGCAATGAGAAGACCAGTAGCGCGTCCATCGTCGGAGGAGTCTTCTTCGGCATTGACGTCCTGTTCGCTAGATGGAAGAGCCGCCTCACCAAAGGACTCCATGAACTTCCGAATTCTGGCCTCCTCGCCGGAGTGAATCATCTCGAGCAATTGAGCAGACTTACTTCCTGGCGCCGCACAGAGATCCAGGACACTCATGCCGGGCTTGACGTCCATGACAAGAGGCGGAATCATACTTACAAGCTCCTGTCTGCTGATGTTGCCGACACTCGTCTCGGACACTAAGAATTTCTGAAAAGAGGCAAAGGGAGCAAACTTGCGAACGACTTGCTTCGGCGTCGTCATGGAATAGGCCAAGTGATCAGGGTACCACGGAACAGCCTGGGGAGGCTCGACAACATCGCCGTTGAAGCGTTCGATCTTGGAGATCTCGGGTGCATATCGTGTCTCTAAGAGGCGCTTGACGGCAACGGCGTGGCCCTTGGAGCCGCAGAAACGGAAGGAGTTGGGCAAGTCTTTGCGCAGCGCCTCCCAGAATTCCGTCTTCTCGGCATCGTCAAGCGGGAGGAGGCTGTTGTAGAAGGCCTCGAGCTTCTCGTTGTTCTTGACGATATCGGGATACGATCGGTAGGGCTCGCCACGGGGTTTCCGATCGCCGCCGCCTTTGCGGTCGCCGCCTTTACGGCCACCCTATGCGAATTGAATCAGTCGAGATCTTCGAAGAGCCGGCATGTTTTGTTATATCGCGGGAACATACTCGGAAGTTCTTGCGGGCCATTGTAATTTTCCCTTTAAACCCCTGATAAAAATCTAATATTGTTATGCGCGATCCGTTGCATGAGCACTCTCAGCTGGCTGTTGGTGGGCGTCGCGAGGAGAGCCAGCGTGCGCGTCAATGCAATAGATAGGTAGACTCAGTGGTGGATGCGTCGCCCGACGAGTGGTGATAGGTAAATGATTTGAAGTTTTGCGCGCCGGTTCTGTCGCGGGACCGTCACTCATGCTCGCAGCCAATTGATTCATGAACCCCACCAAAAATCTACTAGGTACCTACATAGCTGCATAATATGCATTAGGTAATCCGTTTGACAATCTAAAATGGAAAATATTTCGTAGTTATGCAAACCTCGAGGGAACTTCAATATATTGCACAAGACCTCATATGCAGAAGACGACCTTTTAATTGAATGATTCAATGAACCGAGCTATTGCGCTATCGAGGTAACTCCATGGGCAGTGCCATGAGCAACCCAACTTCTCCGTAACACTCGAGTCCCAATTTTCCACGATATTCATAATCTGCCCCGTTGCTATGAGTACCTATTCCTTCCCATTCCTACCCATTCCCAAACAATGGGCGAACCTACCGTTCTTCGTAGGCCTCTCTTCCGACTGGGAAAAGAACTGATGGACAAAACCCGAATATACAACCTGACATGACCCATGCAAACCCTCACCCGCTCACCAATTCCCGTGATCATGACACACTTACCTACATCTTATAATCAGTCCCGGCCTCGTGCTCCATCAGATCAAAAGCAGGCTTTGCGTTGAACCAGCCCGATAGCTCGTTGCCGATAGCTTTCCATGTGAACTCCGCCTCTGCGTCCGCGATCTTCACGGTCTCCCCGCCGCGGCCTGCGGCAGCCGCATCGGCGAGCAACTGTGCATGGCAGCACTTGTCGAGGCTGGTGAACCAGAAGACACAGCTTTCAACGGTCTTTCCGCAAGTCAGGAGGCCGTGGTTCGCAAGGATAGCCGCCTTTTTCTGGCCCAGGGCTTCGGCAATGCGCAGTCCTTCCTCTGGTCCCAGCACGATGCCACCGAAGCTATCGTAGAGTGCAACGTCGTTGTAGAAAGCACAGGTATCTTGTGTGATGATGTCGATGTTGCGCCCAAGCGTCGCGAACGCCCGCCCGTACAGAGAGTGGCTGTGTGCAACAGCGTTGACATCCGGTCGGGCCTCGTGGACAGCAGAGTGGATCATGTAAGCTGTATGTACATTGTCAGTTCGGCACCTGGGCGACGAGTCCCGAGATCCTCGAGCCGCAGCCCTTCCCGTCAAGCCCTGGTGTATTTTCCAACTTACCTGCGACGTTGAGAAGTTTCACAGGGCCACCCTCAACTACTTGGCCTTCATGGTTGACTCGGATGAGATCTGATGCTCTCAACAATGGCCACGAAACGCCGAATGGGTTTACCCAGAACGTTCGCGGTTCGACGGGGTCTCGGACTGTGATATGGCCGGCAACACTATCTCCGATTGTTTAGTCCATGATCAAATGCGAGTTGGGGGTTTGCAGTTCGCCGCCTGACCCTTCATCGAATCCTTGCTTGGCAAAGAGTCGGAACGCCAATGCGAGTCTTTGCTTGACGTATTGACGCTCTTGGAGCGGATCCGTAAAGGTCGGCGGTTTGGGGAGCTAACTTTGTTGAGCTGATATCTCCATATACGAGTAGGTATCGAGACCGGAAGAACTTACCCGGCCCTTGGCCGCAGATTCTAGACTCAGTGTTTTTGTTGTTGAGGGAGACATCTTGGAAGGTCACGAGAGGAGGGAGCACAATGACAAGCAGTCTTGTTGGAAACCGAGAGAGGAATCCCAGTGTGCCGAACTTCAAGTTCCACCGCGTTTATATATTGAGCAACATGCAGACACACATGGCCGGACATCGAACTGCGGGGAAGTCAACATCTCCGAGCTTGCTCTAAATTAATTCGGATCTCGGGCAACCAGTGCAATGCGTCGTCGATACGGTCCTCCAACGGGCCACGGCTAGACTGGATCAATGATCGGTCTGTTGGATGTGAGTACTAATACACTACTACCTACTACCTAAGGCATTAGGTAGTCAGTCTACATTTCTATTTTGGAGTACTTACGGATCACCTGCCTAGGTAATGGTTAGGCAGGAGTTATTCTGCAGTCTTCGACTTCTCTCCGATTTGATGGCCCATATGAAGCATTCCCTACGCAATACACACGCATCAACGTCACCCGTATGCACGACCCTGCGAGTTGGGCGACAACTAATCCAAACGAAGATCTTACGTTGACTGTTCACTGCTTCTAAATAAGTTAACAGTGAGGTCTCATTCTCATACTAGATAAGTAATCCGTACCCCGTACCTACGGAATACATTCGGTGGATATTCCCTAGGTACGTTTCACTATCTATCACTAATCCTCTAGCATGTACCCGAGCTTTGCGGTGGTCAAGATATGAGGCTTTGACGGGAATGGCTGTAATTCTCGATTCAGTCTCTGGTGACTGACTCGAACGGAGCTACCTACCATGAATAACTTTTCGTAGCGACGGATTACCTACGGATTACTTACGGACTAATACCTCGGGACTATCGGGCTATCTTGCGGCTCAGTTCCGCAACCAGTTGCTTGGACTTGGAAGTTGGTTTCCGACGTAGGTATCCAAAATCCAGGCTCTGTGATATCTTATTGACGCAAGGCATTGACGTTCTCTATTGATTATGTTAACTCGGAATCAGTCTGCATTAGAAAATCTGACCTGGCGTTCGCAACCAACTCGGGTTCCTCAAGGCTCAAGCAGGTAGTATGTGGGCAGTCCCATGACCAGTTCCTCGCAGCCTAATACGGACTCCATTCGCATTCTTGAGGCTTAAATCAACTGCCTAGGAACCTAGTCGTTATGTAGCTAGGTGGCGCCTACAGCGGGAGGGGCAAAAAAAACGAGGAGGGGTTATCTGGAGGAAGATTCACGCACCTGATGGACGCCCGAGTTGACTCGCATTAACGGATTGGGCCGAACTAATAAACGGCTAAAGGACCCAACCGATGGACTGACTGCTCTCCACTGGGTATGTAGTACCCAGTTGCGAAACATCCGTACAAGAAGAGCGAAGAAAACACACGTTAATGACCAAATGAGGTCCATTAGCGATTGATCTTCGTTACGCGATGGATGTTGAGATCTACTGTTGGCGAAGTGCCTTGCGCAGATTACGGAACACACAGACGTGTTCGGCAGAAAGCGCCCTTCGATGAGGTTCTGCCCGGCCACCGTCGATCGTGGCTATCGCGGCTATTACTCACACTGCTGGCGGGTGCAGGTAGGTAACCTGGTAGGTAGCACTTCGTACGGATCCGATATCTCATACAGGAGTGGTCGATATCTCATGTATTATCATTACAAAACACATCAGATGATCATAGCTAATATGTCAACAGGCCAACATTGCTTATATGTTGTGAAAACATTTTACTTAACATATTAGGTGTAGATCTACGGATTACACTGACCCTTTTGAAAGAAATGGAACCCAAGCTCAAAACTCATCCAAAGCAACGCTCGTGAAGAAAGAAAGAAAAATTATGAAGGAATACCGTCCAACAACCCAAAGGCTCAAATCAAACCAGTCTCTGAAAGCGTGCCAAACTACTACCGCCCCCTCAAGACGTTGTGAGCCTCCTGGAAGTTGGCAATATCTCGAGCTAGCTTCTCGCGCTGCCGTTTGACGACGGAATCCTCAGCTGCGATAATCTCAAGCTGATCTTCATTGAGGCCCATAACCATCTCCGTGTTGAAGATCTTTAGTGGGCTTTCTTTTCCGAAGAGCAGGCAATGGTTGATAGCTTGCTGGTAGACCACATCGACGAAGCGATTGCGGGCAATCTCGTAGTAGCTCGACAGGAGGTCATGCATCTGCTCGCGGACCTCAACTTCGCTTTCCTTGTTGGCGCTGAGCAGCTCCAGCAGGGACATGTCGATGGTAAGTCGACCTGGGTGGTTATCATCTGTTACACCCAGCGA
This sequence comes from Xylariaceae sp. X3-2, assembly GCA_028637685.1. Taxonomy (NCBI): domain Eukaryota; kingdom Fungi; phylum Ascomycota; class Sordariomycetes; order Xylariales; family Xylariaceae; species Xylariaceae sp. X3-2. The sequence goes on from JAJFDI010000003.1 coordinate 371,390, forward strand.
TGTCATCTCTTTGATCATCTTGTCCGTTCGCATTTTCTGTCCATTTCTCGTCAATGAGTTGTTGAGAGTCAACGGCGATCCCTCGCGTTCAATCCGCAGAAGGAATTTCGCATGGTCAATGGCTCGGCGGTACGAAATCATCAACTCCTCGAGAAGATATCCGTTCCACAGTTCTTCGTGCACTTTCCGGTCCGGGCAGATCATCGAAATGACCTTGGAAATAAAGTGGTGCACCTGATAGATGGCCACGCTCAAGTGCTCCAGCGTGATATCCTCCCAGTTCTTCGACTGCTCCTTGAACAAGGTCGCAAGCAGACCGTTTCCGAGCTATTCACAAAATGAGACGACGGATTGAAATGAAATGGAGAAGGGCATTGCTTACATTTCCTAGATCTTGTCCTCGACTTGATCGATACACCGCATCAATGTATTCGTTGATGTTGGAAGTGGCTTCATCTTTTGATGAGGTATCCCGGAAATGCAAGATCGTCTCAAGTTCAGGATAGGCTTGCGCAATCTTTTCCAGGTCATAAGCCGGCTTCTTCAACTCCTTTGCAAAGAGAGATTTCAAGTTAGCGGTGATGAGTACCGGTTTTTCGTCCGAATCGCTGTTTTCGAATGGCCGCGTGTGTCCGTTCATCACCATGTCGTTCGCATATATCTCGCACACCTCGACGATGCGCGTGATTAATCGAAGGTCATGGTGATCAGTAAATATTTCGTTTCCCACATAGTACGCATTCAATGCATCTCTGGCTAGCGACTGGAAAGACTCGCTGATCTTGCTCAGGTAAATTCGTTGCGCATGCTGATCACTTCGGGACACTCCCAGCGCATCGCGACGTTCCGAGAGACTGGTGAGCTCCTTCGCGACCTCGGATTTCAGCAGGGGGAATTCCTTCTTGATCAGGTCGGTGAGCAGTTCCTGGACACGCCTCTTGAGACAAGCAATGCCCGCCTTGCCGGTGGCCGCTAGCTCGGACCAAGGGTTCTTGCTAAAGAAATTGCGCTCGTCCGCCTGTGCTTGTTCCAAGGTCTTACAGGCGTCCTCCGGGTCTGGACCTCGGTTCTTGACAACATAGTAGCCCAAGGTGAGTTCGCCTCGCTTTCCCTTAACGTGGTCAATGGCAATTCTCATGGTTGTCTGCTCGATTGCCAGGTCCGGTTTTGTGAGAACTGCCATGGTTCTGGACATGGTCGGATCCGCGTGTTTGGCCAGCTTCAAGATTTCTTGCGTGGCAGGGTCGACATTACTGGGGATGATGGCCAGGATACTACGAAAGAGGTCAGTCATATCCAGAAACTCATGTCGTTCTGTGTTAAGAAATAATACTCACATCGTCCGAGAGTCCTTCACTGTAAAAGGGCGGATGTTAGTCAAGACTGCCGGGCACTTGTGCTCTCACGCCACTTACTATATCTCTTCACCATGTTCAGAACCAAGCTGATGTCCTGCTCAGTAGTAACACCTTGACAGAGTTAGCAAAAGTCAGAAGAAGCCATGTTAACTATTAATCTTACCCTCGGTCTCCCGTCGGAATATACCAGGAACGTCAATCACCGTAAAGTGTTCCTCCTATTCATGGCTCCGTCAGCATCCACGCATACCCAAGACATAGGGTGTATATAGGGGTATACCTCGGGTCCCTGTTTCTCGATCCTGAGCATATGCTCGCTAAACGCCGGCAATGGCAAACCATCATCGCCGAACTTTTTACTCGGAGTGCTGATGCCCATAACTGTGTTTGCCTAGACGTTTCCGATCAGCAATGCTTCCCCCCGACTGTATTTGAGGGCGAGCACTTACATCCCTGAAGATATTCGCAATACTTTCCGGGTTCAGGTCGGACACTGTGCAATGGAATTCCTGCACACGAGCACGCTCCTCGGGCGAAGAATCGGGGCCGGGTATGATGGTGACGGTGATACCCTCCGCCGTCTCACGACGGCAGGTGATCTGGGTCGCGTAGCGCGTGCAGAGCTCAGCATCGCGGGGGAACGCGAACCCTGTCAGGTTCTCGAGAACGGAGCTCTTTCCCGACGATTGATCGCCGACGACGACGAGCTGGTGAATGTTTCAGCCTGTGAAACCTTTTGTCTTGGGTGTTGATGATGCTACTACGTACCTGAGGCAGGCCAATCCTCGTGCCGATGAGCTCACGCAACTTGTCAACTTTCGTCAAGACGGAGTTGTTGCCAGAGACCTTGCCGGCGATCTTGGTTTCGTCTTCGAATCTCATTTTGACGTGATTATTCTTCAAAACGGGTAAAAAAAGCTTGGAATATAACAATTTTGAGGGACTGACATGAGAATCGAAAACACAATGCGGCTGGCAGATTGATGAAAGAACACCGGAAGAGAGAATGGGACAGCCGACTCCTTATATCATGGCCTACGGATATCAAGCGACAAGGCAACTTGAAATGAAGTGGAAAAACCGATGTTGCCTACCCAAGCGCCAAGTCGTAACAGGACTAGGGATCGACTGGATAATGTATCAATTCCGTGCAATTCTGCGAGACACCCGCCATCGCACCTTTCCGCCATCAATCCCGCTCAATGAGAGACATCTGTCTGTACCTATCCTGGCCTGGCAAACGGAAAATCACATATTCAACCATGTCCGCAGCGGCGCCTACGCCAACGGACGCAGTAAGCCGTAAAGCCATCTTGCCTCATATCGTACCCAACCACAAACCGAGGCGCGGAAAACAACATGTCGTTGTTGTTGGTAGTAGATACAGTTATGCGAAATAAGAGAAGGCTGTCTGCGAAGAGCCGCCGCCTGCCTGATAGGGGGGATCGGGTCGCAGATATGGCCGTTTGGGAATCGCAGCAGGCTGCGCCACATAAAACATGTCAGACCAACAACATTGGGGGATAACAGCCGTCTCTCTTCCTTCATTTCAAACGGAAGGCCGTAAGTAGAAAAATGTCTGATCCGTTTTCTTAGCAGAGTGATGGTGGGCGTCTAAGTCCCCAGCCGTTTTGTCACAGCCACATTACACCCTGGACGGGGACCCTGTCGGGCTGTCACCGCCTTGGGAGTTTCAACCTTGAGAGGGTTTTGAAAGGTGGATCTCTAGCGATAAACAGGTGAAAAGGCCTTCACAAGGTGAATTCGTTTACTGCCGTCGAAGTCGTCGCTACCAAACCGACAACTTGAAAGAACAGCAATAGGGGTAATGTTTGCGAAAACCAAACTCGTCTTATCCCGCCCCCTGAAGTTGGTAAGGCTTATCGCTCAATGACGCCCAACATCCCTGTCCAAGTCGTTGTTGTTTTTTTTTTTTTTTTTTTTTCTTTTTTTGCCAAACTCGAGGGCTCGATGTAACCCAACCTGGGACGCGAGACCCGGCGTGGGGGTCCTCGCCGTCGTTTGCCACAATTACCGTCGGAACATTATTTCGGGCTTATTCTCCTCGTCAGATTAACGTCGCAACGGATGAAGATCGCCACGGATAAAGTAGACATATACGTTGTTTGGATTACCGGCCCGCGACCCCTGAATCAAGACATAGTGGCTTGCATCGACGTCGTGGAATAGGAGGTATGTAGAGCAAACATCGGGATTGGGTTGCGCGACACGGAACCCAAGTCGTCGGCAACGATCGCACGTGTTTGTATTACACACCATGAGATGTCAGCCACACGCATAAACTGAGCGAAGCTCGCGGAGTTGAGTGGTTGTGTTCCTGGATATGACTGCCTAGGAGAGGCCTTTTGTACGAACGCGGGCCGCGCCGATGATGGCGACTGTTGATGCATGAATGCGTAGTAGTGTGATACGGAATCTTCAAGTGCAACGAGATGAATGACATGATGACAGCTATGTTTAAGAAGGAGTAAAGATCATGGAGAATCGCCTGTCATAGACTATGAGCTGAAAGGCTAGCGAGACGGGAGTAAATATATATTGACAAGAAGCTATGTGAAAGCATAGAAGAGGGTATCCAGGAGCTGCAAAACGATCGTTAGCATTCGTCAAATATGCTTGATCGGCTTGCCTAATATTCCATTTCATCCTCCTTTTTATGAAGTTCTGTACGGTTTACTCCATACAGATTGATTCCAAAAAGGATATAATCCAGCATATTACCCATCTAGCAATCCCAAAGTCCAGTGTACGATCCTGTCGACGCCTTGACCGTGAATGGCACTGACTGGAATCGCCGCAACATCGTCTACCCAGGCCTCTTCAAGACCACTAGGGTGGATTTCTTTGCCACTCGTGACATTGTCAAGGTACTCCTTCAACTTGCTAAAGTTGTCCTGAGTTCCCCGCAGGTCTGCCTTCGTAGCAATGACGAACCATGGCTTAGACGCAATACGCAAGCCAGTTGGTTCTTCAACCGTATTAGGCATATCGGCTATCATCATTTGGCCCGACGGCCATTTCGATCCATCCCCTTCCCAATCAATGGCCTCGTTTGTCTCTCGCTCCCGTTCTTCGTCTTCGCGCATACGTGCGTACATTCCAACCTCGTTCCATAGTGACTTGAGTGCTGCGACGGCATCGCCTGCATTTAGGTCAATGACAAAGGCGAGAACACCCGCACGCTCAACGTGGCGTAAAAATTCTATACCAAGCCCACGGTCGAGATGCGCGCCCTCGATCAGACCTGGAATATCGGCGATAGTGAAACGGGTCCGGGGCTCGGGACCCTGACGCATCTGCCAATCCATCGGCGATTGCGCCACAACAACAGATCCATGTGTAGCATCATGGATAATGGAATGAGTAGGAGAGGGACGAGGTGGCTGAGGTTTTACGATTGGCCGCCCCTTATTGTTGTCCAGCACCACAGTACCGATGTTGGGGTGAAGAGTTGTGAAGGCCCAGTTGCCAACGCGCGCACGACTACGAGTCAGCGCACGGAGTAAGGTACTTTTACCAGCATTCGGAAGTCCAACAAAACCTAGGTCTGCGAGGAGCTTCAGTTCGAGTTCGATATCCATGCGCACAGCCCTCTCTCCCTTGGTTGCGAACAGCGGACGTGGCCGATCTTTCGAGACGAAATTCGGGTTGCCCAGACCACCAAGTCCACCAGCAGCTAGTAAAATAGGACGGGGAGAAGCAACGGAAAGGTCGAGGTAAATAGGCGCTTCAGGCTGAGCATAAAGACGGTCCCGGCTCGGTAAACGGGGAAGAGATAAGCTCTGACGTTCGCTAGTAGAGATGCCTGGATACAAGACGAACTTGTGCGCATTTGGGTGCTCAGGTGGATCTGGCAAGTCCGCATGAAACCGAGCAGGTCGTTGCCCCTCCTCCTCGTCGTCCTCCTCGGCCTTGGCAGCTGCTTCTTCCGCCTCCCTGACCAATCTGTTGTACTCGCGCTCCTTCGCCCTCAACTCGCGATAGCGCTGGTTCTCTTCAATCTTCGGATCGTACCGACTGATTTCCCGGACGACGGTACCGATGGGCACCTGAATGATAAGATCATCGCCTCGGGCGCCGCCACGATTACTGCCTTGCCCCGTCTTGCCATGACCAGCACGGATGACGCGACGACGGGCTAGTTTGTACAAGGAGTTCTCGCCGGAGACAGCCTGTATGTACACATTACCACCATGACCGCCATCACCACCATTAGCAGGTCCATTCGCCATGAACGCCTCGCGCAGGAAGGAGATACAGCCATGGCCACCACTACCAGCTTGGATGGTGACCTTGGCCTTATCGGCGAAGCTCGAGGCGGAATAGTCGTCCGGCAAGGGATTCAGGCGTGATATCGGGATCACGACATCTTCGTGGACTGTAACATCCTGCTCCTCAATAGCCTCAGCAACTGGTGTCGCTGTTTCTGTCGATGGTGCTGCTGGCGATATCGATGAAGGTGTGGGTGCAGCGGTCGAGAGGTTGCGACGAGGGATGCGAGAGAGGGGCCGGAAGAGAGTGGGATAAAGAAAGGGAAGGAAGAAAACTGAGGGGGTGGAGCACCGCGGCGGCATCTTGGGTGGCGCCTGACCTGAGACGAATGTCGTGCGTGCTCTCTCTGCTCTGGATGACGCAAAGGGTTCTGTTGCTTCACGTCAGGCGTCGGCATTGGTCGCATTTCACAATGTATGGATTGCTCGTACCTCTGGTTAGTCAGCATTCATAACTTTTGAGCGATAAGATAAGACCGAGTTATCGGGATGCGCTAGGCCCCTGATAGACTAGCGTTGTGACGAGGAAACAAAACCGTTACCGACCGACTGCGCCGTCACAAAATACAGTACAGAACCATGGGAGCTGAAGTCTGCTCACTGTGAATATGACACAGGACCTCATCTACACGTATCGTAGCAGGTGGCAGGCCAAGAGCAAGGGATTGCAGGTGGGTGTCTGACAACACATCAAAACCACTTCCTCCTGCTGTGCATTATGTACAGTGCCGCAATACTTTCTGCCGGCGTTCCTACTGAGGCGCGTCTGCGCTAAGGAGCTGGTTAGCGAGTTACCTAATAGCTTTCCGTTGAACTATTACATAATCACACGAGTTGGCGAGTTGAAAGAGTTGAAGAAAGTTCGAGTTAACAACTTCAATTCTGCTGTCTCGTGAATGGCAACTGCCAACCGCATTGGCTGTCAACAATATAAGGTTAAGTCGTTTACTTATCATATCTTTTCTTCTGTTTGGAGCAATTGTCCCGGTTCGGACGCTCACGCTCACAACTCACAGGTGGCGGCTGGGTTGACTGGCTCGACTTGGTACGGCCAACGGGATAGCGGTGTATGATTGGTAGGTCGCACACAGACGGACCAGATCTGTCCCTGTGTGCCAGTGTCCCAGCATGTGCCGGAGATACGTAGCCAGCATGCATCGCTATTTGCCAACGTGGGGTGATCAGTTGGCACTGTGAAACGTCGTGTCGATTGACCTTATCTGACTTCAACGGATAGACACATTTTGAAGGATTTCCGTGACGATGCATGGTCCTTAAAAGACCGTGTGAAGCAGCATCCATGGGCAAGATGCTAAATCTATAATTCTCGTTCTTATAACTCGACGGAACTACGTGTACAAATATACTACAGGATTGCTAGCATCGAGCATGCCCGTAGGTAAGTAATATCGAAGCAAGCCGTGTCGAGATGTGGTGCCGGTACTGGGTAGCATGAAGTGTCTGTAGGACAATGTCAGTGGAGTGATGTTTTACATTGATACCTAGTCTGGAATAGAGGCTCAAGGACAAGCACAGCACATGACAGCCAAGGGGACCTATCATCCGTCTCTCTGCCGGTGTCTATCTGTCTACCTAACTGTATCTGTCTTACAAGGAACGGAATTACTTGCCTACTTTACTTCTCCATTCACTTGAATTGTACTCGTATCATATCGTAGCTTCATGGTTCATGTAGGGTTGAGGCCGGTACTTGAAGGGTAAGTACACTTAATTAATACCACCGTGATCTGACTTGAGTCGGCTCATAAGTTGAAGTTGTACTTGTAAGCTGTCAGGATATGAAATGTGAAAACGGATGAGCTAGAATAAACCCCTCACACGACTCGGTTATGCCAGCTACTACGTACCTACGGATTACATCTCCATCGTATGTCGGTTATCCCTTTATGGAACATTGTAACTCATAAGCATCCATAATAACTCTTCTCTGATGCTCGCTTTCATACCTTAGGTATAAAAATGTGAATTTGAAGCTTCTCCTGAGTCGCATACATACGTCCATGTACAATCCGCAGGCAATGCGCTGAATATCTATCTCCCCACCCCTCACTTCCTCCCCTCCGCGGCCTCCTCCTCACTATCACCATCCCCGACAGCTCGTCCCAAGATCTGGGGTGTGCAGCTACCTAGGCTTTATGTACCTACCTTAAGTCTGCGGATCTGCGAACGCTCGATTGGGTTACCCTCATGCACTCTGCATACCAGTCATAATCCAGCCGCCCATTCGAGCCACGACAACCCGAATTTTATCTCTTGCCCGGACGTGGACTTGCCTCTCCCCTCTCTTCTGCGTGCTATACGGGCCAGTCTCTAACCTAATCCTCTCGGTCGTCTCTGTGCCCTCTGGTGCTTGTCTTCGTTCGGGCTTGATCTTCGGGCTTCGCTGGGCTGTTACACTTCGTGACCTCGTCTGATTTTCTCACTTGCCCTCAATTGGCTTTTGTTCGCTCCCGGCTTGTCTGAGTCTCTCTGCCCGCACTGCCGACTGCCTACCTGCTACGGACTACCTGCTACCGAGTTCCCCCTCGTCAGAGTGTCCCTCTCCTCCGCTTCCCGACTCTGGCTGGCTCTTACTCTTTTGCTCTCCTCCACCTTCCTCCCTCTCTTTCTTTTCCCTTTCTCCCTCTTCTCTCTTCCCTCTCATTCTCACCCTCACGCTTACTCTTACTCTGCTCTTCCCCCCTCTCAACGTGTCCGTGGCCTCGTCGGTTCAGTGTGTGTGGTATGCTTGTTGTCTCTATACCCCACTTGCGCATAGAGCCATAGAGCTATCCGGCCTCCCGTGATATCGAACAGATCGGGCTGCAACTCGCCCTTCTCTCTCCTTATTTGCTGCCCTCTTTTTTCCTTTCGCCGCATTTGAGCGGGCGGTCAATTCTGTTTCCTGCAGGACAAGTCCAAGCTAGCCACAGACAGAACAACATCTTATCCCAGAATCCCCCACCCCTGCCACCACGCGGTTTGGTGCTACTTTGCTTGCTATTACTGTCCAGTAATTAGCATCCGGTACTGTGCTGTTACTCGTACTTGTCCTTCCTCTTCATAATACAGGTCAGCCTCCCTTTTCTACCTTCTTCTGATCTTCCTTTCCCCCTTCCCGCCCCATGGACCCCTTTGGGTCACTTCCTCGATACGTTGTACAATAGCACTTCCGTCTTTCCTACTGTCCCTTATGTGTACCGACCTTCCCACCCGGCCGTCCTCGCCTCCGCCGCCCTAGGCCCTTCACGCCCGCTAAGATGTATTCCAGGGAAAAGCCACGCAAGTCCGTCATCAGAATGGACCCGGACTGTGCCATCTGCCATGCCCCGGCCACTCACGCCTGTGACTGTGAGGCCAAGGGACTCGAGGCTGCCGTCCAACAAGCCGAGCACCGGATGATGCAAAGCCTTTATAGTGAAGTCCGGTATGTCATGCGCCGAGTCCACACTGACTGACCATCATGACCTGATGCCGATGCTTCCCCCCCGGCTCTGTCTTGTCATGTCTTGTTTTGTTTTGTCTTGTCTCAGCTCAGACTAACTAACACCAACTCAGCTCTTGGGTTCGAGCACACGCCCAGGACTATATACTCGAGTACTTTCGACTGCTCACGGAGCGGCGGAAGGCTCAACATAGCGAGCACATGGAGCGCATGACGAACCACTATCATCAATACTACCACACCCCTCCGCATCCGGGCGATATCCAGTCGGCCCAAGCATCTCTCAAGAGGGGCATCGATGATGATTGGCAAGCAAGTGTGCAGCGGTACCCAGAAGTGTTGGAGTATTTCTTTAGTCTCGTGGAGATGAACCTCCCCACGGAAGATGACCCGGCCGTGAAGGACCCGCCACTGAGTGCCATGAACGGGTCGGGGCGAAAGCCTCGCAGGAGCTCAACCATAGCCCCCGAGAGCACGCAGGAGAGATCGCGTCGTGCGCGAACACCGCCCCCTGCGATTGAGCGGAGAACACCTGCTCCTCCCCCCATGATCAGCAACCCCATGGCGCCCACGCGATCAAGACGGCAGTCTTTCCGGCCGCCGACTGCGCCGCCTCAGGCGTATTATAACAACAACTTCTAGGAAATCCTCAAATGGATGGCCGAGGGGAACTTGTAGTGGGAAACAGTCATAAACCCAGTCATCATATCCATCGAGAGACTCTCACTCCGCGAGACACTCATCTCTCACTTCGCGATGCGATCCCTCTTTAAAAGGGATGCCTATCTACGAACTCGGCATGGCTCGACCGTCATGAGAACACCGACTGGCAAAAAAACACCCAGAATACCTCCTTTATTTCCAGTTCTTTTTCCATACGCACCACACATAACCGCAAAATCTATCCGCGCATCCTAGAATACTGAGGATTCGTATTTCACGAGACGAACGAATGATACGAGTCGACGACCAACGTTCTGCAATAACAATATTCGCAGGGGGGCCGACTGGGGGAAGCAGAGAAAGAAACCAAACGGCTTCAGTCGATAATCCATTCTGCATAGCGCCGGTGCTTGCTTCATCTTTTGGCCATCCTCCCCATATCTTTCTCCGCCCCCCAAACCCCCAAAGGTTCTTTTGTCGCTTCACCTACGACCCTCACCTCACCCCCGCTCTGTCTTGCAGGTTCAAGGAGATGAGCCACGAAGAATAAAGGAATTCGCATATCTCTATCCATCCCCCCTATGAGGTTCAGCAAGGTGTCGCATCGCGTCTTTGCTATGTTTACTACGAAATCCCTGTTGCTATTACCTACCTACCTCCTATGAATTGTCGTTTTTTGAAATTTTTGGTGTTTTATCCGCTCGCGTCATTCGCGGGACTTTGGGAGTATGGAGTTTTGTTTATTTTCTCTCTCGAAATCGTTGGTTTGAAAAATGGATTGGAATGACCTGGAATGACATGAATGGAATATGGAAATGGATGTAGCGACGAAATATCATCATCGCGACCAAAGTTGTTTTACCATCGGGAAAAATCATTACGAGCTCAGGTTGGGCGAACAAAAGAAACGAAGCAAGGACTCTACCTGACGAGAGAAGACATGGCAAGCCGTTCGTCGACACCCCAACTGTCTGACCTGGGAAAGGAGAAACTTGAGGTTCATTCTGCTCAGCCTGCGTTGAACTTCTTTTGCCAAAGATAGTCCAGAGTTACGCTCGACCTATGGATCACGATCAATACGTTGACAACCTTGAGAGGCTGGCCGGCTATGAACAACCTGGGAGATTGCGGGCATAAGGGCAAGAGTATGGAATACGCCTCTGGTCATTTTTGTTCCCCTTGACAACCAGGCCTTCGATATGCCCTAGCAATAGAAAGTAGTAGACAAGAAACCAAACAATTCAAAAAAAAAAATCCTCTTGACTCGTGATCCTATTCGCTTCACTTACATCCCAGCCCCTGAGAGATAACTGCACATAATACGAGCAACCCGCGTCTCTTCTCACCATCTAGAACAGCCAAGGCGAGACACGTATATCGAGTCGAAATCAAACCCGCGCATAAGAAAACGGCACGAGATAAACCTGCATCTTCTACAAAGAAATATCGAATCGCGAGCCAGCCCATCTGACTAAGACGCAAGGAGAAACACCAACAGCAACGACCACACGAGCTCGGGATCGGTTCCACGTTTCGGTTCTCGACTTTCATATATATTAAATAGAAAGTCGGAATTTATCACATTCGGAATATTATTCCATCTAGACCAGCCAGTTCATTCCGGGATCGTAGTTCGTACAATGCTCTTTATATTCTCCTATCGTAGAAATACACACTCACTCACATACATACAAAAGAAAAAACCCACGATCCAAACAAACGCGCCACGCAAAACAAAAACGACATGTATCTTCACATGTGTGCTGCAGGGTTCACACACGAAATTTTTTTTTTCGGTCTATGTCGACCCGCGGATTGGCTGAGTTGAGTGAGGGGAAAAAAAGAACGAGAGAGAGACACACACACACAAAAGCAGTGCAACACTTACACGGCCGACTCGCCACACACGACACACACACACATACGGGTACTCGCATACATTGTACATACATGAGTGAGTGAGCTGGATGGGAACCGCTTCGCTGATCACATACGAGTTACTGGTAAGATACATTACAGGTAAGATGCTTCGTAAATCCCTTTGCCCCCCGTCCCTTCTAGGCCTCGGCTGATGGGATGGGATTGTCAGATGTCAGATTTCCATAGAGATAGGCAGTATGAGTAGATAAGTGATGATACGGATACCAAGGACGAGACGAGATCCACGGTACGCGTCTTTGAAGAGAGAGAGAGTTACATATGCCGTTACCCTACGTATGCCAGCGAACGTATTTCCACTCAAGAGCACTCACATATGTACATCGATCATCCCCTCATGCGTTGCTGATCCATACATCCATCCTTGTTAAGTTAACTACTACTTCGCAACACCAGGTCTAAACCACCGCGACGACGATACGTGTATCCAAGGAAGATATAAAGCTTCGCACCGTTACGAACAAACCGCAGCATCCTCAGTCACGGGACCCTTTCGCCGTGCGTCACGTAAGTGCTTCTGTAGGCAAGTAAATCATCCGTAAGTTATTCTCATCGATGTAACCGTACGGATTACAGCAGCACGGGTAACAAACGCCCGGCCACGCAGCAGCGCGGCCCAATTCGAACCCAACCTCATCTCCATTTCCTACTTTGTAGATTATCTACAGATTACTCCAAGCCGGACGGTCCCTCTAATCAACACTGCACCGGGTTCCAACGTAGATGGATGACTTGGCTCTAATAAGAGACGCCTTGGTTCGCGAGTTCATTTTCCACGTTTAGCATGCGAATGGACGCGGGAAGCTGCAAAGTCCTTGGACAAACAGCAAACAGACGGCCCGCGGAAAGGCGTGTGATCGACCCGACCGGTGGAGCTATACAGGGTCAATATCTGTTTGTAGCCGAGTAAGGGAAGTAAACGGATGGATACAGAACAGAAGAGCACGGAAAATGGTTGGCAGCCTAATGTCTTTCTGATCGCCATGGCATAAGTCAGTCAAGGTGGTATATCGGTATATAAGTAAGTAGGATTCGCCCCCATCATCTCATTCCGCCGGGTATAAATAGTAGTAAGTTGTAAGCGTTGAAATTTTTTTTTATATTTAGGTATTCTCCTTTTTTTCTTCTCTCTCTTTTTATGCTAAACTTTTGCCATTGTAACCCCCGCCCACGGGTATTCACCGATGCCGCGCTGGAGAAAGATTCATGGAAAAGGGGGGAAATAGAGGGAAATATGAAAAAGGCGTAAGAAAACATATAGAACAAGGAATCTCGAGTTTTTTTTTGGTTTGGAGTGAGGAGGAGGCGAATATGCAAGAGACGCCGAGAACAGGTCTGCAGGCAAGCTGCACTTCTTCTCTTCTGGCTTGATGGGAATCAGGGTGGACTGATGAATGATGGGACAGTTCTAGAACACTTGGCCGCTGCTACAATTTGTAACACGGCGTCTGCTGGAAGATGTCGTGGTTTCCTTTCAGGGTGCTTGTTTTCGGCGACTAATTTCTCTGTCTAGCTTGGTCGCTTACTTCCGCTTCGAGACGGGTGGGAGGAGCGTATAGGAGTCTTACTCCTTCTTCTCCTCCAATGAGGTCTCCTTCAGCTCGGCGGTGACGGCCTCGACTTTAGCGGCAGTCTTCTCGCCGTCAACGCCGTTAGGAGTGGAGGCGCCAGATGCCTCAGCAGCCTCCTCGGCTTCGAGTCTCTCAATCTCCTTCTTGGCCTTCTCGATGTTCTACGAATGGTTAGCGGATATCAGTCAACACAAGAATCGTTAAGGGAACTTACGCGCTGGGTCTCGGCCTGCTGGTCGGCCTTCCAGTGGGCAAGCTTCTCCTTGACCTTCTCCATGGCGGCAGGAACATCGGTGGCGCTCATGGGAGGGTTAATACCCAAGAAGCTGCAGTCGTCAATGACCGAAGGCGGGCAGTTGAAGCCGCTCTTCTCGGTCGGGCTTGCCTTCTTGCCGCCCTTCTTGCCCTTCTTAATGGCGGGCAGGTAGTCGTCATCGCGGTCCTCCTTGCGAACGAGCTTGGTACCCTTGAGACCGGAGTCGTCGACGGTACGGGAAGCCTGGGCGGTCAAGCCACTGGCAGCAAGAAGAGGAGCCTTCTCAGCGGAGAAGGACGCAGGGTCAAAGAAGTGGAGAAGGCTGTTGGCGCGACGGATCTCCTCAAGGTAGGCAGGGTCGCTGGCCTCCTGGAGCATCTTCTGGGCACGCTCCTTCTTCTTCTCCTTCTCGTACCGCTCACGCTCAGCCTTTTGGCGCTCACGAGCCTTCTGACGAGCCTCACGTTCGTACTCGGCGAAAGCCTTCTTGGCGGCGTAGTACTCGTCCTTCAACTTGCGGACAGCCTGGTACTTCTCCTGCTGCTCGGCCTGCAGCTTGCTTCGCTCATCGCGCAGGGAGTTGAGGTTCTTGAAGGCCTCATCCTGCTCGGCCTTGATGGCGTCCAGCTCGGCCTGGATCTTGTTGTAGCGGTCGCTAAGGGCGCGGGCCTCAGGCGCATCCAACTTGTCCTTGTGCTCCTTGATCTTGGCCTTCAAGTCATCGATGGCCTTCTGCGAGTTGTCGAACTGCGCAAAGTTCTTGCGCTGCTTGCGCAGGTTCGAGATCTCGGTGAGAGTCTTACGTTCATCGACGAGCTTCATCATTCCGCCGTTGACGTCCTTCTCAAGCGCCTCGATCTTGCGGTCGATCTCCTCAGCACTCTTAAAGGCAACCTTGCCACGGGCGGTCTTCTGTTCGGCAATGCGAGATCGGAGCTGTTCGTCGAGGCGCTTGATCTGGTCGAGAACGGAGTTGCGAGCGTTCTTGCCGGCACCCTGCTTGTTGCGGATTTCGGTCACCTCGGCGATAAGCTCCTGGCGGCGCTTCTGGGTAGGGTTGGGGGTGTCCTTGTTCTTGCTAGGGGTAGCGAGTTCGACCTTGGCCTTGATGGCGTTCTAAAATCGACATGAAAGGTGAGTATGTTCCTTTGAGTGTTCCTGTGCGAATATATAATGAGTGCGAACGCGAATGCATCTGCACCTGCGACGAGCCCGTGCGCGTCTTGTCGGACGTCGTGAGCGACCAGCGCAGAGCATCGAAGAGCTCGGACGTTGTCTCATGGACTGAGACTTATGATATAATATGAACTGAACTGAACGAAAGACTACGACCTACGTATTTGGCCATGGCATCCTGGTATTCCTTCTCGGCCTTAGCCAGGTTCTCATTGAAGAGCTCGACATTGGGCCGCTCGGGCTTCTTCTTGTCGGCCGCTGCAGCAGCAGCAGCTGGGGCGGGGGTGGTTTGAGCCATTGTCGATCAAGGGATTTCGATTTATATAATGAATCCGGAAGACGTGAAGGCGACAACTGCAGATGATTATCTATCAGGTCAGTGACAAGGACAGTGGCAGTGACGGGCTGTGACTCTGCTACGTTCTAGTGCTTGCTTGTCATGTGAATACATACAAGGTAAGAAGAAGAAGAGAAGGATCGGACAGCTATGGAATGGATAGTTACCTGGAGGAAAGGATGACGACAGCTGCGCGATATAGGGAACGGGTCGGCCTGGAAACGTGAAGGCCAGATCTCAGTCCGGGCCCAGAAATGGGATTTTTGGCGTGTCAGATGGTTAGAATTTTTTAATTTTTGGCCGAGTCTTGGCGCGAAGTGGAAATGCAAATGCAAACTTTGGGGTAAAAGTCCAGGCGTCCCGAGGGCAGGCCCACGCCGATTCTAGGTACGGATTACGTACTGTAGGTGCGGTGCTGCAGCGCCGCTGCAGCGCTGTGCCATTCCATTCGTCAGTGCATGCACCTGGCGAGCCTGGTCCAAGCTTCAGGTGTCGAGATGGGCTCGGGACCCACTCAACCGCCGACCCGACGGCACCTCGCCATCTCGACCACCGCCCAGTCCCTGTAAGGTACGAAGTGACCGCCTGAACGAAGATCGCACCGTGCAACGTGAATTGTGGGCCCCGCTATAACACCGGCGCCCAGCAGCCCGACCAAGTGCCTTGCAAAGTCACTGGAATTTTTTACCGGGACGGCAAGGCTGAGACACGCTTTCCCTCTGAACATCCAGCTTTCAATTGTTTGTCGCCTCTTCTCCCGCCTCTCTCGTCCTTTGTGCCAACAACATTCTATCCATCATTACTTTCCACTCCTCTGCCAACCCGTTTTGTAATTCCGCAAATCGATCGCGCTTCTTCTGCAATTCGTATTCTGGGTGTATTCACCTGGTACCTCCATCTGCTCTCCGCTACTTGCGAATTTAATACGGCAATCCGCCCCTTCTAGATCAACATGGCCGACGCAGACCAACTCGCCGCCGAGGCGAACGAGCGCAATGTCGTCAAGGCTTGGCGCGCCTGGAGAACCGCTCACGAGATGGTTCAGGATCGCGTACGTTGACCCGAATGCTCAGACATGACGCAACACGAGACGATACAAGGCATTAGTCGAGGAAGGCGAGAATAGGAATGCTGATAGAGGCTTGATCAGGGATACGAATTGGCCGAAGAGGAAGTCAAGATTTCTCTCGACAGATTCCGAAACAACTACACTTCCATGGATGGAAGCGTTTCGTAGGTGCAGCCCGACGACCCTGCGAAGAAAACCAGACTGGTGATGTATCTAACCGGCGCCGCATGGCAACTATAGTCGCGAGAAGATGAGATTTTCTGCTCGCCCGAGCCCCGAGATGCTTAAGAAGTACACACCGCCTGCTACTCCCAGCAACCCTGACCCCCAGCCCGACATCGGTACGATTTGGGTCGAATTCAACGACGACACCAGTGTTGGTGCCGATGCTATGCGAAAATTCGCCAAGTTCTGTTCCCATGAGCACTACCGCACCGGAATGATGATTCTGAGCGGCAACGTCTCTTCGGCTGCGAAGAAGGAGATTCCCAAGTTTGCCCAGTGGACCACGATCGAGTGGTTCCTTGACGAAGATCTTCTGATCAACATTACCCACCACGAACTCGTCCCTCGCCACGTCATCCTCAGCAGAGAAGAGAAGACGGCGCTGCTCAAGCGTTACCGTCTCAAGGAGACACAGCTTCCTCGCATTCTTCAGCGCGACCCGGTAGCCAAGTATTTCGGCATGCGACGTGGACAAGTTGTCAAGATTATCCGTAGCAGTGAGACGGCTGGACGTTACGCGAGTTACCGCCTTTGTGTCTAAGGCATTACCAATATGCTAAAGCGAACGCCAATGGCCATAGCACGAAAAAGTAAATATTCACACGAAAAAAACAAAGAAAACTGAAAAAATCAGCAAACGGCGTCTACGTGAGTGACAGGACTTTCACGGCAAAAGGATGGCGTTTTAAGGGTTTTATACAGCTCCAATAAGGGCAATATGATGGGAAGTTTGGCCCTTGTTTGCGGCTTCGATAGAGATTCATGTTTTCTTCTTTCATTGACAACCAAATCGAGAAAAAAAAGTTTGAACCCACCCCAAGTCAGTTTCGTGCGTGGGTGTAAATTGCTGCATTAAGATGCCGATGGCGATGCAGGATTTGCATTGAGATGACAGTGCAGGGTTCGCATGGAGATGACAATGCAGGATTTGAAGGCCACATGGAAGTGTCACGCAACACCCTCCGTTCATGGCGACATGCAAACTCTGAGATTAAAACGAAACCCCTACTGCCATATTCTCGTGGAGCGCTTACGCGGAGACTACGCGCGCCGAGAGTATCTCCCTGCCTGTCCCATGATCAAGTTACAAACAGGTTTCTAACAGGCAATCGAAAGGTGGCGAATTAGGGTTACTTCGGACTCTTGACTGGTGATCGGAGTCCGATGAAGTGTCGCTTTGAAGCATGTGATCTAGTTGTTATCAAGGAGATGTGACTTTGTTCAAGTGAGGTTTGATACTCAGGCGCGGGTTCGTGACCTGCGTTGCCGCTACATAGGTATCTAATAAGCACTACCCCAACGAGGAGGGATATAGTCACAGGCATTTCATGATTCCTTTATCTTGCTTCACATGGACTCAAGTCGACGGCGACGGCAGACATTCGTTCCTACAGGTAGGGATTGTGCAGACGTCAATCGTAGCATGTGAGGATCTCTACCAGTCCAGTCATTCTTGCAGTCTCAGTAGATGCCAAGGATTAAGTCATTGTATGGCAGTAGGAGGTATTGATAGAGATAAAAGGGTGAAAAGGGGGGACTCATGTCTCATCAGTGTGAGCACGTTTTCATGATGCAAGCAAACATAGGTACCTACTCACAGGGATACATACAGTCACGCATACTCAGGCAGTGGTTCACAGCTGCTCATCATCTCAGACGCCGTACATTGCATGCCCATCCCCTCAGTCACTCACATCAACTCATCAGAAGACAGGTAGAATAGGCAGGTAATCAACTAGCCAAAACAGGCCAAAGGAGGGTATCGATTGAGGGTATCTATCTATGTATGAGTTCTATGTATCTATATACTATGTTGGAAACTATCCAGCCGTAGCCGGCGGTACTTATGTTTATATACGAGACGAGCCAAGTCGGCAAGTCCAAGTAAATGCAAGAAGGGAGGGAGGGGGCGAGGGAATGGGGAGCGCGACGAAAATGCAAGTCGACCTCCTATGACTCAGTAGTAGTCCGTGGGTATGCTGAGGGAATCCGTTTTGACCTCCATGAATGCTGTCCGCGAAGATGCATGCCTCCTGATGTTGTCCCCGAAGTAGAGAAAAGGAATGACGATGCCGACCGACTCCCTGGCTATACTCTTGAGTCTGACGGACTCATGATAGCACACCAAAAACGCCGTGGTCCCAATGCAAGAAGGGTTTGAGATGAAAAATGAAGAAAAATGAAAAAGCCGCATCGCCGAACGCCGAATATCCGTTGGATATATATTACAGCTTGAAGTAGATTGTTTTGGTTGAAATCGTGATCTCGTAAGATTAGAGACCGAGGTCAAATGTGATGATGGGAGTGTTCGAGAATTATATACTAGTGAATAGGTAGTGAAAAGGTATAGGCCGATTAATTAGAGGTGATGATGATGGCGAAGAGTCTTGTCTTAGCTGAGTAGGCCGCCGGCATCAACGAGAACCGGACCGCGATACTCGTTAGGGTCGTAAGCCATCTC
The DNA here is from genome assembly GCA_028637685.1 of Xylariaceae sp. X3-2. Taxonomy (NCBI): domain Eukaryota; kingdom Fungi; phylum Ascomycota; class Sordariomycetes; order Xylariales; family Xylariaceae; species Xylariaceae sp. X3-2. Next base: position 390,181 of record JAJFDI010000003.1, read on the forward strand.
CTGTGGATGTTGCGGGATGGTGTGTAGTTCAGTTCCGCGCCTAGGAGCCCTAGGAGCCCTAGGAGCCCTGGTACGCCTTGGATGGAAGAGACCGCTCAAGTCTTGCAAGAGTGTTTGAGACCCTCGGCGCAAGCCGGAGTTGCTCGCGGGCATGCTGGGTGATGGCGTGGCGCGGAACGGAGTAAGCGGCTCATTACTGGAGGCGAGACTATCGCGACCGCACGGTTGAATAGATTCGCTCGGTTCGATATCCACCAAGAGACCACCTGGATCCGAGAGGGGTGCCGTCTTCGGAATGCTGGCTGAATTGCTCTGGCTAGAAGAGGCTTGGTCGTCTTGAGGTAGAAGGGTATCGTCTGGGGGCGAACCACTGGCCGCTGAGCCGTGGTCTGATTGCAATCGATTGAGAGAAGCAATCGCAGGTCCAAACCGTGTTCTCGAAGGTGTTGCTGCAACTTCACTGCGGTGCTCGTGACTGATGCCTAAACCCAGGCCTAGCACCAAGTCTTCATCACTACCCCAATGCCTGTGAATGGTCGGATGTCGTGTATATGTTCGCTCCATGGGATCGACAGCAAGGGGACTAGCCCTATACTTGAACTTCTTGGTACCCCTATCGCGGACGAAGGTACCCAGCACCAAGGCGTTTGCCGCCGTGGTTGCGAAAAGGAGCTCAACTGATGCAAGCAGAGATCTCATCTGTTGACTACCATGGGTTCGAAAAACGAAAACGACTCGGTAGATAGTAGTGGCGATGGGAGCTAAGCTTAAGCAGAAAAGCAAGGTAAGCTGAATCTTTTTCTTCGGACCCATATGACTGGCCAGGATGATGGGCACTGGGAAGATGACCAGAACTAGATCGGTTAGGATATTGGATGAGGCCATCGTAATGAGCTGAACATAGCCCTGACGACATTGGCCACCGGGATCGGGCTCGACCTGCCAGTAGTGATCGAATGGCCGGCACTCGGCCAGGTTGGCGACAAGAACAGCAATAAATGTCAGAATTAGCGTGCAGCGAAGGATATTAAGGGTGACCTCGTGGGTCCGTCTCCAAAATTTGCTCGTTAAGCGTGTAAAGAAATCGAGGATGGCAAGCTTGAGAATCCAGAGTCTGAATATTGGCATAGAGAGTTAGTATGGAGTGGATTGAGGGTTGTTATTCAGGAGTCGTGTTGCTCGAGACTCCAGGGGGTGGAGAAAAGGATGATTAAACAAAAAAGCGTTCCCGTTGCCAAAAAAAGAAAAAAAAAGAAAGAATAAAGAACAATTCGAAAATAAAGAAAACGATGATAACCTACGTTGCAGCATATAATATGCGACTCGCTATAACAAGCCCGCTCGCAATCGACTTGTGCCTCTTCTCCGTCTCAGACAGAGGCCAAGTGAAGCGGGCGTTGTTAGTCCCCCATAGCAGCACGACATGAACCAAACCCATCCGGAGAAAGAGAGGTATGACAGCGAACATGACTGTCTTATCCTCGCGGAAGAGCTTCTCGGAGCGGATAAATCGGCCGCCCACGCGCAAGAAGATGATGGTGGTACAGAAGAGGGTGATCCACCAGCATACTAGGAGCGTGGGCTTGTCGGCTTCGGGCAGGTGTGATGGCGGCGGTGACGAGTACAGCGACATGATTATTGTCTCTGGTCAACGGTGGCCACGCCCGTCAACCTCCGGAGAGGGGACGAGCGGGGGGCGGTTCGCAGTTCGTTCCGGGGGACAGGGCGTCAATGCCGGACCCGGATTCTCGGTTCCCTTTTTTTTCCCTTCCCTTTACGTGAATCTGTTACAGGCGGTTCACACGGATGGCCGCTGGATCATGCAGCCGGAGGGGAGCACAAGACCGGCGCAATTTCTCTTGAATGCGACGAGAAATTATAGCGTGCCGGTTTTCCGTAGTATCTGCTGCTCGTCTTGAGGACTCCCGGAAGTCTGGGATGGGGAAATTGGAGCGCGCACTATGGCGTAATAACAACCGACACAGTAGGGTCCGACAGAGATGAGCTGTCTTGTGATTTGGTACCAGCAGAAGCAGCAGAAGCGGCAGCAGCAACGTTGAGTCTCGCGGATGCATATGCATATGCACAAGACAGTAGATGGTCGAGGCGAGGAGGTGAAGCTGATCGAATCGATCTCATGAATTAACGGACCAGGTGGTTTGCAAGAGAGAGTAGGTACATGAGAAGAGACAGGATGTGAAGAAAAGACGGCGAGAGAGTCGGAGTAGCAGCAAGGTGTGACTATAGAGTGGTAGTGGCAGCGAGTGTACAGTAAAAAGTGCGATCTCGAAGTGGATTGAGGGTTGGGAAGTGAGACAGAGCGGGTAAAGTTACGAAAGACAGCGAGATGCGAGGATGATTTACCTGTCGGTACGGGCTACTGGCGGACTACGGGACCACGGTAGGCAGGACCTAGGCAGGGACCTAGGCAGGGCCCTAGGCAGACCTAGGCACCATTTCTCGTCCACTAAGCCGTGGTATTTAATTGAGTTTCCGGGGCACGCTTGAACGCTTCAACATCATTTGTCTACCGACTCCCACGCTAGGCGCACTAGGGAGAGTGTCTTGCCTTAGCGTGGCAGGGCCCGCAGGGGGAGTCCCGAGGGAAGGATCGGGGGGTACCTAACGGTACCTACGCTATGGATCCGTAGCGATTCCGCACAGGTACGAGACGGGTGAACAGGTGGTGGCTACCACTGACTGCCACTGGCTCTGTAGGTGTGTGAGGTACCGAATCCGTACTCGTACAGGCACTCGTACCAGTGCTAGCGATGGATTGACCCAAGGGCACAGGGATCACGGCCCCTCCAGCGCATGTACGTATTTGCACGGAATGCGCTAGCGTACAGATACCGTACCGGCGTAGGTGTAACCTAGGTCGGCCTCTAGGGCCTGCGAAGCCATAAATAGCTAGGGGCAACCAAGATTTCTGTGCGTACCCCACGACTGGATTCAGATGGGAGGGAGGCGTTGCGTGATGGAGGGCAAGATCTACGGTACCGACGACTAGGTGCCAGTCCTACACGACACACCAGTCTATAGTCTGTACGACTTATTATGTGAATGGTGGTGGTGTGTGTGTATGCGTGTGTCTGTGTGTAAGTCGAGAACAACGAGAATCTCAATATACTATTCGGGTAAGAAAGTCAACAAGCACGTGAGGGAACGAGACAACTCAGGAACAAATAAACTCAACTCGACGTCTTGGTGCAAGTCGTACCTAGTCAAGAACGAATGCATGTGTTGCTTCTAATCAATTATCATCTCGGTGTAATAGGTACCTGGAGACAGCATCTGATAACGCTAACGTTCCCAGACTGACTTGGCAGACTAACAACTACCTACTACTTCGTACCTATTATACTACCTACGCCGTAACTCATAGAGACACGTGTGGATGTGCTTGTAACAAACAGGTAAAGACGGATGGATGAATCTTCTGCCTGGAGTTGGACAGGAGTTCCGGAGTCTGGGTATAGGTAATCTGGAGTCTGGACAGTCGAGTGTGGCGTTTCAGCGCTCATCACGGCATGATCAGCCGACGGAGTTCCAGCCTTCACGTGGCTGGCTTCGTAATATGGAATGACCTTGGCTGTTTTATTGACAACTAGAAAGGAGTTAAGGTTTGCGTTGACGAAAGAATAAGTGGACTGAATGGTTAGAATGGTTGAAGACGGTTAACAAGAGGTCAAGAACTGGCCGAAGGATGGAGTAATGACTTGCCAAGTCGCCTTTCCAGTCTTGATTATTCCGTTCAAACCATTCGTTCTGCGAAACATTACATGAAGACAGAGAGGCAAACGAATCAGGGTATGACGCTGAGGGCCATGGATATGATTCAGAGCTGAACTGCCTGAGGTCCCTGGACCGTCAGCAACGGAGAAGCCAACTCATACCTGACAAGTACCACGACTTGGACCTGCCTACGATTACTGACAAGTTTCAACCGCATCAACGCTACGGGATCTGAAGCGCCTCAAGGCGTCTGAAGGTGTTCCATGTTCCACGTTGTTATCTTCCGTGAGCCATGGTCCCGTGCTAGCGACCGAGTCTTCCGTGCAGCTCCATCTCTTACTGTTCATGACTTATTACTCCGTCTACGGAGCACACACTCACATAGTTGCCGGCCGATCATCTGCGTTGCCGTCGTGCTGGTCGAGGCACAGCCGCCCTCAGATAGATTATCATGACTCTCCATCCAGGGCAGGCATGCATGTGAGTTTCCTTTTGATCCCTGAATACTCATCATGTCGGCATGATCCGCCGTTGGTAACAATCCCTGCCGGACTTATCCCTTTGGGGGGTCGACTCATCGAGGATGAGGGAGCATCAGAGCCCACAGACAAATGATAAGACAGAAAGAAAAGTACCAGTGCGTACCCTCTCAACTGGTCCCTAGTGTCATGTAAGAGATCAGAGTAGGCAAGTAGGCAGGCAGGCATGTAACCATACCTACCGCCACATGCAAGTCCTCCGCAGATGCGATCTCCTCCCAAAAAACCACTCACGGTGACGACGCCGTCTGTAGGTATAAAGATTTTTTGCGCACGCACGCAATCCCATCGAATGAAGCATGCCGCGGCTTATGTACGGAGATGGATCCGCGACCTTGTTTTCGAACGGACCAACGCTAGGTAGCTCCAACCTGCCCAAGCTCCAGCTCACCGCCACCCCAAGTTGCTCCCACGACCAACCACCCCTCCATTCATCCGTCCGAAAGCTCGCGTCTTCTTATCGCGCGCATATATGACGAGAGGCGAGGTGTTCTTTTGCCGGTACTCAGCAGTACATAATCCGTATAGGTATGTCCGCGTATAGGAACGGATGGATGGATGGACGGAGTAGGCAAGTGGGAATGACCTGCAGCAGTGCCGACTCCACGATCGGACATGAGGCCCGGTTGGTGCCCGTCCTTCTTGCCTTTTTGGTGTCTGTTGCTCTTTCGTGGTCCCGCCGTAGCTCGATGAAACAAAACTGCAGGCGCGATCTGGCTGCAAATTGTTAAGTTGCGCAAGACGAGATAAGTAAACGCCGCGCTAAGCTCGAAAGGGCATCCGCGGCACGGAATTCGGAGTGCGGAATAAAAGAGAATTATTAACCCCGGGAATACGGATAACTTCATAGACCAGATTCTCTTCTCTTTTCTTCTCTTCAATATCACTCACATTTGCCAACATCACCCCTCACAAGATCGAGATACCAAGGTAAAAAGATACCCCGCCAAGCCAACATCGGTGATCGTGAACACACTGCATTATTGGCCGCTATTCTTAGCCGAGATCGTACTCGATACTACAACCCCTCCAACAACCAAAGCGTGGGATGAAATGGGATGGGATGGCACTCATTTGCATCCCGTCACACAGCATCATTCCTTTTAGGGATCTTGGCGAGACTGACGAGACGCCAGAGCCGTTTCGGGATCCCAAAAAAAATGAGGGGACCCAATCGCGATAATAAAATGTAACCCATCCTAGGTACGGATTAGTACCTATTTCACATGTTTCGAGTTCGTAAAATAGTCCGGATTGTCGGGTCGTTTATGAAGCCGAGCTCGTGCGACTTTTACGAATGTTATGTTGGTACGAAATATTTGGTAGGTATCTTGGGCACTTCTCGTCGTCGGTGGTCGGTAAAAGAGTGAATTATGCGTCTAAAACTGATGACGACAGAAACTGAATGCCGTCGCCCGCCGTCTCACACGCCGTTTTTATTTAGAAACCTGGCGTCTACTCGGATTCCGGTCTACCTATCCGTACCTCATCACCAAATACCTACATTGATTGACCCGGTAAGTCAGTGTGTCTGAACCCCAGACTCGCACGTGTGCGCCACCACGTCTTTCTCCCTTCCATCAATTGGCCATATTCCGGGTGTTTGTCTTGGTTCGTTGTCAGACCGGGGAAACATTCCGACAGTTACATATTCCGGCGAAGTCGCCAAAATAGTACGCGGTTTTCAAACGATAGGCACGACGTTTGTGCCGGTAATCCGTAGATGCCCGCTACCGACCCCCCCTAGACGACAGCTAGAAACACGGGAAACACGCCGGTCATAGACGGCGGATCGGGCTACCGTCGTTGCTAATTTTCTACCGTTTACCCTTATTTTTGCCGGCAGGCAGGTGTAAGTAAATGCCGCGCGAGCGTGAGATTCGTACAATCGTTGCAGTTCGAGGACGGTTCTTGTTGCTGTCTGTGGTGCAACCGGACTTTAGACGTATGCCCGAAGGTGACAACGACGCGCGTCAAGATGAATTGGGTATCCCGTATGGATGTGACATGCGTCGCAACAACCTGATAATCTAGTCGCCGAGGTAGAGATACCTGCGTCTACCATGCGATTGGTGCGATGATGAGATGACCAACCCGACGGGAGGCCTCGACAAGCTCACTCAGATCAGAACACCTAAGCATGACCATTCTCACGGATCGCAGTCTTATTAACCAATACTCACTCACTTCTACCAAATCAGTGAGATAGTGCATTTACAGGTATACACGAAGTAATGCCTCACCCCTATTCCAACCCAAGCTCCTTCACCACATTCTTAACATAACTCAACTCAGCCCTTCCCCAATCAACACTCAACAGCATCTCCCTATCCCCCTTTTCTTCGTCTGCCATCAAATTCCACAACTGATCCACAACCTGACTCCTCATCCTCGGCCACGGATGCGCCATCAGCGCACCAAGACTCTTCCTCGCCTCCGCAACCCCCTCCTGCACATTCCGCACCAGCGCCTCTGCGCATCCATCACCCTCAATCCTAACACCCGCAACACCCCCATATACCTTAACGCACGCCTCCAGTTTCCGCATAGATCCCGTCTTAGATCTAGTACTGAGCTTCGGGACAAGCAGACAGAGCTGTTTGAGATTAAGGTAATGCGCTCCCTCGTCCGCACCGAGGGTATAGCAGCAGCGCTGCAAAATCCCAACATGGAATAAATACGCGACGACTTCGAGACTGGGGACCAGGACCCGGTCTTGGGTAGCATAGAGCTTCAGGTTGTGAAGTAACGCGACGCAGATCTGGCGGAGGGTCCTGTCCGAGGCCTCGCTGAGCTCGGCGAGCGCTGCGCGCGTCTCGACGACGAGGTCTTCGTTGCCGGTGTCTGCGGATGTGACGAGGCCTGCGATGAGGCTCGCTGTGCAGGCTTCGGTGCTGGGGATCGAGTCGTTTGTGTTGTTGTCCGGCCAGATGCGCTCGTGGAGGGTGAAGAGGTAGCTGAAGTATTCTCGTGAGGTGAAGACGAGCTCTTTGAAGATTTCGGCGTCGCTAAATTCTCTTGTTAGTATAGAGGGTCTTATAGGGGTGGAATGATTGTGAACCTACCTGGGCTGGAGAATCAAGGCCAACGCTGCCTTCGCCTCGATTCGGACACGATCTAGTTTCTCAGCTGCTAGACGGAGGATCTGAGGAAATAGTCTCGTCACAGTCTCCTGAGTAGCGCTAGACTCCTGCCAGAGGGTCTTCGCGGCCCTGATGGCCTCAATTCTCACAAGCGAACCAACATCACCTCGCGCGTTGGTCGTATAGTCGTCGAGTCCTGCGGAGATGAGCCGAAGAAGTTCACTGGACTCCTGTTTTAGGATATTCTTATCAATCAGACTCTGCATGATCGCAACGCGTGCGGGAAGGTCGTCGTCTTTATCCCATCTCTCTGCCAGCGCCTTGGGTATCGAGATCCGTTCTTCAGACTTGTCGGTCTCAAGGTAGGTCAGGACATTAAGACTCCGTGTAAGTGCGTGGAAGTAGCCGTCTCCATTCCTCTTTCGCAGCGTGCGAGGCGTGCGGGCTTTTTCGGCCCATTCTTGGATCAGTGCTGCTCGATTGACAGGGGCTGACCACAACAGAAGAACGGAAGCGGCTTCGGCTGAGATTTTGATGACGTCTACTTCGTCTCGGTCGAGCCAGTTGACTAGACTGCTGGTGCCGATTGCAAGGAGGTCGTCGTATAGGTCCGGTTTATGGGTCCTAACGGTGTCAATGAAGCTCATCGACTTCGTCAACAGACTCGGGTCGGCCTCGCTGATAATGGCAGATCCCTTTTGTATAAGACTTCTCAACTCAAAAGATTGCTGATCATGTTCCGCGAGGTTCAACAGCAATAGTGGCGTAGCAGAAACAACCAGCGTACAATTCGCTTCTATCATTAGTTCCGGCTTTCTAGGATTGCTTTGCTTCGTTTTCTGCAGTACTGTTTTGATGCTATCGTACAGCTTCGCGATAGGCAACTGCTGGGCTTGTTCGCGTAGTGATCCCTCTTGAATGAAGCTCGGGATAGAATCCAGAATCGCTGCAAGACTCAGCAAGAGACCATGTCGCTCCTCGACCTGTCGTGGCTGCAGGGCTTGAACACGGGTAAGAAGCAGTTCAATTGACTTCGCCAGGTCTTGGAGCGGATTCGATGATGCGGACCGAGCCATTTCGGCAGTCAAAGTGCCGAAAGAGGCCGCGGCTACTCTTCGAGCGTTGGCATCCATGTCTCCAATACCTCGCCAACCAAGGGTTGCTTCTAGTAGAGCAGTACCGTAACAAGGCGCGAGCCTGGTGGCCTGTAGGGCTACCTCATGAATCGCCCTGGAGCGTAGGGCAACTGCGTGATAGTCGACAGTTTGAACCACTGATATGCCCTTTTCTATGGTGTCAGGATGACGACCAATCAACTCCTGTAAAGCAGCAGATGATCCTCTTCGGATATTGCCAGCGGGATCAAGGGATGCGGTAACGACCAGTTCCGTCGCAATGACCTGCAGAATCGATGATGCGGAACTGTGGCCCCTGGCAACCTGCACAGATCGGGTGTCGACTTTCAGCAACTCTGCGGTACTATAACGACGTGCCAACGCCCAGATTCCGAAACAAGAAGCATCTCGGACATTGGTACCCAATGAACTACCAGAGGGACTTCGCTTTTCGAACGAGAGACCAATGAGCAGCGAATGAATAATATCCGGCAGGTTTTCCGGAGGAGGTGACCGTCTGTAGAGTAAATGCGACAAGGTAAGCATCAGACCGTGCCATTCGGAGGGGTTGACAGCCGTGATATCTTTGGTAGGCGGCGCCGTCGGGTCCGATTCATTCTCAACCCAAAGAACATTACGGTTCAAGGACTCGATGACGGCCTCAATGACTTGCGAAGCCATGTCGGGGTCTAATTTGAGTGTGATCACACTGAGTGCCTTACTGGCAGCGAATCTGACGGGTGTGTCATTGTCCGCGAGACTCTCGAGCAAATACCCGATCGTCGTCTCTATAATATCCGTATCAGAATCGCTTTGCCGTGACTTGCGTAGGATGATCGTGATAATCGAACGGGTGACTTTGATCATCATTTTGCGCGCAAGCGCGGATCCGTTTATGAGTTTGCATGTGGCATTGTCTTCTGTGGGGATCGCCTGGACGGCGTAGAAGATATCAGACAGATGCTCGTCCATGATCGAGGTGTCTTCAGCAGCTCGTAGGATTCCAGCCAAGAGAGACAAGCTTCCAATGAAGAAATACGGCGTCACTGTAGCAGCGTGAGTTGTTGACTTCAGCGTAGACAAGGCCCAGTTCACAAGGGCCTTCAGAATGCCCAGCTCTTGCATGTCCTTGCGCATAGCCAGACGGACCAAAAGAGCCTTGGCTCCATCACGCTCCTTTCCAGGTGAAGCGAGATACCGAGTAGCCAGAGGGATGACTCTCAGGGTGATACGGGGTACCTGTCGCGGCCATTGGAACCCCGGCAGAGCAGGCTGCTCAAACTCATCCGCATCCCCAGAAGAAATCGTCGATAAATCAAACGGAGCGAAGAACAACTGCGAGAGCCAAATGAGAACGACATATCTCTCATGCCACGTCCAGGTGCCAAGCAACTCCGCCTTCAGGGGATCATTAGAGTCGCGCTCCGAGTCCTCGATAGCCTGAAGCAAGAGCTCAAGGTACTTCGTCTCGACGTTGAGGAATCTCACGATGACCTTCTCACCTCTGATCTTGCAGAACGTATAAATGATCCTGCAGATCGCGTTTGGAAGCGAATACAACAGCTGAGATCGCGTTGACAACTTGCTTGACTTGCGACGGTCCTGCAGGCATCCCAAGTAGGCGCTTGCGAGAGTCGGGATCCATTTAGGGAGATGAGGGTCAAGGAGTTGAGGGAGTTCCTGGAAATGCTCAAGAACCTTTCACGTGTGTATGTTAGTCTTATCGGTCCACGGTATGAGATACGGAGTGGTATGACCTACTTGAGAGATCAACCTCGTCGTTTCTCTGGTGCGCACACGCCGTCTCAGCTGTCCGTTGGGCTTCCGTAGGAAGGGGCCTAGCGAACGGTCGAAATCGGCGAGGAAATCCGCAGCATGTTTCTGAATGAACACGTCCCGATCACTCTCAGCAACATCCATCTTTTGAAACTTCAGCTGTGCCCTTGCCCTTACGGCTCCTACCTATTTGACGGCGTGTGACGATTGAGCCTAGAAGCGCCAACCTGTCCCCGCAAGTTACAGCGTGTCAAGTTGGTGTTGGCGGGTCCGGGGCAGCGATGCCAGAGAAGACACCAGAGCAGATACCCGTGGAGATTAAAGATTATGAGTAAGAAGGGCAGTCTTATACTGTATTTGATGTCATCTACATCAACGAACAGCTGATGGTTGAACATGAGTGCCAACAGGTGGTTCACCAGGCATCTAGGCAAGTGCAGCACCTGATAACAGCATAACCTCGATATATGCGATCTTTGTACATCTTGTAGTTGCATATCCATATATCCATGTTATGTTTTCCTCATCAATCGCTTGCCATCATCAGCCGGCAATACCAGTGATGAAGGATTTTGGTATTTGTTGAAAAAGTAAAGAAAAAAGAGTAAAATCTCAAGTTTAAGTGTTTAAGCTTGAGTTCAAGTGATGAATTTGGCGTTGTGAAGGTGCGTAACTGAAGATGAGAATATTCGGGACTCGCCCGGTCTCATAACGATAGGGACTTATTATGAGCGGGAGGTCTCCTGGATGAAAGTGTGCTTCATCTTGAGATCTGATTCTTCTTCTCTCATGTCATCAAATTAAGTCTACCAGCCTCTATAAAATGAAGACTTCCAGGTAACCCCTTTTCACATGTCCTGGAGAATGGATTCACGTGAAAATAACTACCGAGCACAGACAAAGGAGGGACATGATACCGGACAATTCAGAAGCGTCTTCATAAAAATATACGAAACGAGAAGGTGGAACAAGATATTGACGTCAGTTCAACCGGCGGAGAGATTCCCTGTCTTAAACAACCTCAAAATCACAAGTCCCGAAAACCCGTGAAACCGGATCCGAAAAAGCGGAAGCAAGTACGGAAAGAGATCAACGGTATCACGAAATGCCACCGCAACCCAAGAATGTAGGTACAGCTTCCAATGAATGAAATAGGGAAAGATGATCGCTGTGTATGTCGTACGAACACATGCTGGTATGTAACACGATTATAGACATGAAATGCTCTCAAGCGACGGCAACAGCCGCTACCAGCGTATCCATCGCAGAACTATGCGTGCCGGCATTCGTGTAGGCGTCTGAAAGCGGCCCGTTCCAGGCCGGTCCCAGTTGGTTGTTGTCGGTGTTCCTGTCCTTCGCCCAGATGGCATCCGCGTTCGTCAGAATGAAGTTCTTGAACGCATCTTGAGGAGATGTTTGCTGCAATTCTCGCAAGTTGCGCATGAAGATGCCCTTGAACTGCGCACCGTCTGCACCGCAGTTCGGCTCACAGCCTTCGAATAGGATTCCATCCTTGCTCTTGTGACCAATGGCAGCAGAAGCAATAGTCGCTGCCTCAGCGAGTAAGCTCGTATCGCCCGTGGCCTTGGACAGCTCCACTAAGCCGCCCAGAATGACGCCCTGGTTGTACGTCCAGGTGTTCATGCCGTTGTTCTTGCAGTTGTCATCAAGGCCGTCGTTAATGAGGTAGTCGCCGTTGATCATACCACTGTTCTTGAACCAGGCCCACTGGGTTTTGGCGATGTCCAGGTAGTAGTCCCTTTTGTCAGGGACTCGGTTCGCGAGTGAGGCCGCTACCTTGAGGTAGAGCTCGTTGGTGATGGCATTCGTATAAGCGCGATCCTTATTCCAGTAGATGCCGCCGCATTTAGAAGCACCCCCTTTCATATCTTCGAAGATGTCCATGGCGGATTGAAGGTATTTTGGGTCATCGAGGCCGAATTTGCCAACATCGTGAGTGCGGATCACTACAACCTCTCTCATTAGTGCCCAGTAATTGTATTTAACAAGAGGTTGGAAATAACGACGTGAGGTGCCATTTTGGCCCTATGAATAGCAGGATAAAGTGACTTCGAATGTTTTCGGTGGACTTACAAGCAAGCGCCCACCATCCCTCATCGTCATAATAGTGGTTAAGAAACCCGTTGCCATCTCTTTTCGAGACGTCTGAAGACTGTAGCGTCTTCACATAAGTCGAGACCATAAGACCAGCGTCATTGAGCATCTTAGCAGCCGAGAACGTGGTTTTCTGGGCCCGATCATAGGTATTCTGTATGGTATTGGGTATGCTGAGTGAGACCCCCGAGTCGGGCCTCTCGACGGCAAAGTCGGCAAGCATGGTCAAGACATTGGCCCCATTCCACCAACCGGTGGTATTCCACAAGCCGGTGTCCTGATCATACCATTGCTGGAGAGTATTCGCGGCAGTGACCGTGTTGGCCTGATAGGTGCCCGATGATTGAAACATGTTGTGAGAAGACATGTAGAAGACAGCCCTCGCGGCCAGGCCTCCGACGAAGGATGAAGACACCATGGCGACGATGAAACAGAGGGGGCAGAATATTATACGCTCTCAACCCTCAACAACTCTGGATCTGAGAACTATCTATCTCTGTTCCAATGGGGCCTCTCGTTGGGCTTTTATAGAATGACGGGATTTACCGAATGAGAGGCTGAGCCGCCAGAGCCGCGAGAACCCTTCTCTCGATCCGACCCTCATCCTCTCTTTAAATAGACATACAGTATGTAAACAAGTCGATACACGTAGCTCCTATTCTACGGATACGACGTTGAAATGTCTGGAGAGGTTGCCGTGTGGGGCCGAATTGCGCAATGATGTGCGACTTGGGGGCATTGAGGAGTGACATATTCAACGCACACGGTCTCGTCAGTATGTAAGTAACAGAAGAGGTCATAAAGGTCAAGTGTTGAAAACCTCTGTATGCTGCCAAATCCGGCATATTGGAGATTTCTCGGAACCTTTCAGCTGGGTCGCTGAAGAGGGTGGGAATGGGCCAGACATTGTTTCAGGCGAACAAGACTGTTCTCATGCTGGACGAGTCAACTTGTGATTTCAGCTCGTCATGGCAGCCTTATTGAGTTAGCTTGCGGTTCTGTTTATGTTTATCGTGGTATCTTCCGGGTCCTGAGTGACGTCGAGGTCCCGATTCCGTTCATCCTTTCTTGTGATGCTGACCGCGCTCGCGCAGATCACGACGAATGCGGTTCCAGCCTACAGGCAAACCTGTATGTACGGGTTCCGCGTTCTTGACAGTAACTCGTCAAGTCCTACCTACAATTTATGATTAGTAGTATTTTATGCTATTTTTAAAATGCCATATCTCTGTCAAGCCGAAGACCTCCATCGCCGTGATGAAGAGCTCGGACTATTGGCATCCTGTGCATTTCGCTTAGGCACCGCTGAGGCACGATTTATTCCCATAAGTAATCCCAGCGCGCCAAAAGCGGAATTCACGTAAGCCGAGCACCTTATTCCTTGGTTCATGGAATACGGAATAAAAAGTAATAAGGCAGCGTCGCATGCCCAGAACGACGATTCTCGCGATGCATGATGGGTTATAGTGGTTTGTGAAGAGAAGAAAACCGCCGGTCCTCGTGATGGAGATGTTGTTCAACTTCATCCGTCATTTGTACATCGCTTCGACCAATCAAAACACAGATTGATATGCGATACGGCGATCCACTTCTGGTGCGTTGGATGACCCTCGACCTTTCCTGATTCCCTGTCAACACAACAAGTCGCAACTGCCCAATGTCAAACACACAGCTCCTTTTTACGATTCTCTTACGGATTGCGGAATACGGAATATTTTCTCAGACTCCGAGACTTCTGATTCACATCAGCAATCCCAAAGAAACATTTGTGTACAAAGCGATTCTTCTTGTTACGGATTAGTACTCATCCTGGATCCTTGTACCGATCTCCATGTGGCTGTTCACACTTGGCATCTCATCCCACTAAATCCCGTACTCACTCTCACTTACGCCTCCGTCATCACAGCCGGATAGAATTTACGGCTGGAGCATCACCGCCGAACTATCTGGGTAGATCGTGCCATAACTGCTTTTACTCATAGATTCAGCTTTGCCGGTTCAAGTCCGATCAATCAAGACCTGGATGTATGAATCTTGACTTTCTTAGATGACTAACAAATGGCGATGTTGGTGACAGTAATCGAGATATTTACGGATTACAGACCGTTAACAAGCTGGCAGACCGACTAGGACTGGCTAAAGGATTGTCTCACAGCTCCTTCTTCGTACTTTTAAGGTTAATTCTTCGCTTAGAACCTTGTTTCGATCGCCCTTTCCTTTCCACCATCACAATGACAATACTAATGGCAGCGACGGGTGACTGATCTCGTGCGATCATCACTCTATATCCCTTCATGTTATGACTCGCACAGATCCATGAGCACTCATTCAATCCAGGTCTTCAATCCCGACTTTGGATCTTGGCAAGGACTGGCTGTCCCGGCCATCCCAAGACAAGACGTGTCGCACCCGTCTCGGCTCACATGCTAAAGAGCTGTGTCGCGTCCTCGACGTCCCGCTAATGTATGAATCAATAATGGGCAATCGCACGATCCGATGCTTGAAGTTGTGCTATTATGACTCCGTTGCGTTCTCGTTAATCACTGGGCCAACCGTCTCTTCGACTCCCGAGGTTTGACGAGCGCCGCCAGCATCCGCCAGCTGCACGTCATGCTGCATTATCTCGTGATTAGAGTTGCGCGACACAAGATCAGCCTCGATATGCGACAGAAATCAAGGCACGCACGAATGACAATGCGGATCATTATAGCGTGCCATTGTCTTGGGTGTGGCTCGTGTAATCTGTCCGAGGGCCGCGACACTTTCTGCCGAATACCGAGGATCATTGTCGCTATTCTCATGCTCTTGTGCGTGGTCAGCTCAGTTGGAGATTTTCCCCCAATATGAATTGGATAAACATATGTTTTACGACAGCCGGTCCGATCCCTGCATGAGCTCCTCTTTCTAGAGATCGAATACCATCATCGATTGTCATGCAGATGATATATTCTTGCAGGTAGAGTATGGATGGCTAACCTACCAGCCTAGCCATCGGGCGACGGAAGAATCCACCTACGGAGTGACATCTTCCGATCTTGAAGTTCGGCCGTCGATAGAATGAGCGGGTTTCCTGCTGTGAAATCAAGCTGTTCAATGAGATGAAGGTGAATATGGGTGTCTGCTTTCGTGATTTACTGATGTTTTTTTTTGCATTTATCAGACTGTCTTTGGCAGTGAAATCTGCATCATGAAGTTCTCAGCTTGCCGCTGGATATCCCTAGCATTGACGTGCTACGCCACATGGGCGGTGGCAGCATTGAATGCCACCGAGGACGACACTCAGCTAGTTATCGAGAATGATCGGCTCCACGCACGTGTGAGTAAGACATCCGGTAAGATCGATAGGTTGACACTCGACGGAGAGGACCTACTTGGTGCTCCCTCAGGTTCCACGGGCGTGCTCTACCTTGACTGCTACTGGTAAGTTCTCGGCTATGACCGACGGAATGGAATCCTAAACCGAGACTGAATCAGTATACCATCGGGCTTTTGGACACCTGGCACGACGCAACCCGAGTTTGAGCTCTTCTCCGGCACCGATAGCACGGGGATGAGCTATGGAGGCATAAGGATGTCCGACACTTACACGCCGACGGGACAGGTTTTGGAACAATACTGGTTCTTGCGCGATGGCGAGACTGGACTACATGCATTCTCTCGCCTTGCGTACTACAATGAGACAACACCATTCTTGCGGAACCTTCAAGAGTTTCGGACTCTATTCCGGCCTAACACGGGTATCTGGACTCATCTTATCACCAACGAGATACATTATGCACCGCTACCCGGGGATGAAGCTGTAGAACACGAGGTCGATGTTCAAGGTACAGAGTCAAACAATATTTGGTAATGAGTTGTGAAGAGTATCTTCGAGACGCTGATTCTTTCTCAAAAGATGCCACTTGGTACCTAGGCGATACACCTGATGACCCCTATGTCCAACAGGAATCCGACTATTTTACGAAATATACGTTCCAGGATACATGGAGAGACCACGGCGCGCATGGACTGTGAGAGTGCATGATATATGTGAAATAATTTGATTTAATGCTCACCATCCTCCTTCTAGATACGCTGATGGTTCTCGCACGGCGGACAATACCACCATAGGGGCATGGTTGGTCATGAATACAAAGGATACCTACTTCGGCGGTCCTCTGCACTCCGATCTCACGGTCGATGGGATCGTCTACAACTACATCAGTTTGGTATCACTTTCTATTTTAATATTTCCCATACTGACTAATGAACAGGCTCAAATCATCACGGTAACCAGGTTGTAAGTTAGGCAACGGAACTAGTAGTACGCTCACACATACTAATAGGGGCATAGCCAAACATCACAAACGGGTTTGATCGCACTTTCGGACCGGTAGGTTTACCCCTTACACGCTTTCCATGTCACAGTGGGTTGACGTAGATAGCACTACTATTATTTCAACCGGCTTCCTGCCGGCACTGAATTGAGTGTACTATGGGACGATGCGGTCCAATACGCAGATCCAACCTGGAATGCTGATTTTTACGATTCAATTGCCGAACACGTACCGAACTACGTTCCTACTTCAGGCCGTGGAACCTTGAAACTACACATGGATTTGCCTGAAAATGCTAGAAGACCACTGGCAGTCATATCGCAGAACGGTATCGACTTCCAGGACAATGTCTTCGACACAAAAGCATACCAATACTGGATGGAAATCGACGAGTCTGGAAAAGCGACCCTGGAGCGAGTCAAAGCAGGCACATACCGGCTGACCATGTACGCGGACGAGATTTTCGGCGAGTACATCCAAGATGATATCGAAATCACAGCAGGAGACGTCCAAACCGTGACAGCGCAATGGATCGAAGAGTCCGCTGGTAAAGAGATCTTCCGCATTGGAACACCCGACAAGAGCAGCGGCGAGTACAAGCACGGTTACGAACGGGACGCGACTCATCCATTACACCCTGAACAGTATCGGATTTACTGGGGAGCCTACGACTACGTCGAGGAGTTCCCCAACGGCATCACCTTTAAGGTCGGCGAGAGCGATGTCAGCCAGGACCTTAACTACGTCCACTGGAGTGCATTCGGGGGACTTGGTAACTCAGTCCGGCCCGACATGTACGTTGGGAATGGGGACGTGAACAACTGGACGCTTCTCTTCGACGTTAAGGAGAAACAGATTCACAAGACGAAGACCGCCACGTTCACTGTCCAGCTCGCAGGCGCGAAGACGGCTGCGGGGAATACGGATTCATATAATGCTTCTGAACCATTTGCGAATCTGAAGTATACGGTCAATGTGAATGGACATGATCTCGAGCCGTGGGTTATTCCGTGAGTTTTCATCGATTTTATTCTTCATTTCATCCATATCTCAATGACTTACAATCGCACACCCAGATCCTACCAAAGCAGTTCTTGCGCCGTGCGATCGGCCGTCATCTGCTACAATATCGCAAACCAATTTGTGTTTGATTCGGCCTTACTGAAGAAGGGCGAGAATCGCATTACTTTGAGCTTGCCATTCAATGCGACGGATTATGAGACTGCGATCTTGCCGGCGTCTGTCTATGTGCAGTATGATGCGATGCGGTTGGAAGTTGAGTGAAAATCACTTGGGTGAAATGTGATAGCTACATCGCTCCGATGTCACAATCAAAACTGAAAGACGCTCTCATTCATATCTCATCAGGAGTACTCAAACTTCGTCGTATATATCAACTTCATTCTCTTCACCATATTAGCTGCTTAAACCTAATAGATAGTGGAGGTACGAATGACTGGGAAAGGTCATTTCGCATCATTCTTTCCTACAGCTCTGTCATGCCTCTTAGAAGTTATCATTTTCATAGCTGTTGACACATGTTAGAAGCCACATCAAGCTGAAGTTCACATAAATCCCCTATCTTGCAACATAAACCAACCATCATAAGAACATCTCAATAGCAAGGCGGTAAGAGTAAGTCTTCATCACATACTTTAGTTCACCAGTGAGGCAGCGGTGAATCCGCCCTCAACAGATGAGATTCATGAATGAGCTGTTAAACGCCCCGTGAGTTGCGAGCGCGTGAGTGAGACGCCACCGGCGCCACCAACGAAGTACTCTGCATACTTCACTCCAACACAGCCATCCATAGGCAATCGAATCTGAATCAAGACACAGCCTGACATCGCGTGCATTACTTACTTACTTACTTACGTACATACGATACATGCTCTCTGACGATGACGATGCGAGTAAAGTACCTACGCAAGCAAAGTACCGTGCACAAGTCCGGCACGAGATAACAGAAATCGGACGATGCAATCCGAGGCTTCACACTTGTACTGATTCAATGAGGATGAAGCAATCTCCTTCCCTTCGGCGATCTCCGTCTGATCACTCACATCCAGCTCTCATTACGAGGTTCATATGTATGTACCGCTACTTCAACAATGGTTTGGTACCGAACATCGACAGACACACAAAGCGCAGATCCTTTCCTCACATCGAAATTGTGGCTTGCGACAAAAAGCTGCTGCTGCAACGGCTCGCCGAACCAGAATTCGTCGAAACCAGGGCATGCGTTTCATGTGGTGATTAAAGAAACAAGAAGCGGGAAAAAGCAAAAAAGACCAGAAACAAAACGGATGTTCGGATCACGGAAGCAAGCGTGTTATGACGAATAACCCCTTTTTCAAGTTGTCTCAATTCGGGCCATGTTTCACGAGATGAGACACAAACAATGATTACGACGTAATGTTTGATGAATTCAATCACGCATCATGAAATCAGTCTACATTAACAATGGCAGCCGTTCGACAATTCTCGCGCAAACGTCAACAGAGTTACGATCGTCACTCCATGCAGCGTGCACGGGATCGCACGAATCCCACGCGTCCGGACCCCATGCGCGCGTCCAAGACGTCACTTTCTTCGCGTCCGATATTCCCGACTAGATACGCGTGTCATCGGGCTCCACCAGCAGTACGGGGATCTCGATCGATCTGTAGAAACAAGTCGCGTATGTATCCCCATGTGGGGGGGGGGGGGGTTGCTTTACGTGGATCGCGGGCCAAACGTCATATAAGTCACGTGTGGTATATCTCGGGGATCAAGTTCGGGGGATTGGAAGTCTGGGGCATAATTACGATACGCCTAGACAACAGCCGATGGCCACGGCAGCAGGATGTTGGTGATTGAAAACATAACACTGTTTTGTCTTCCCCGGGATGGGTGGGTACGGGGCCTGAGACAAAATGGGGCAACCCATCTGTCAGATAACAGGCCTCGTATCGTAAACGTCAAGTCTGGGCGACGTCAGCAAGGAAATAGGCTGCCTGAGATCGCCGTTCGGTGCTTTCGGCTGAAGACGGAGGAGACCCACATGCCCCTGACCAACAGCAAGGCGGAGGGATCAGCTCGGCGCCACCGGGAACACGGACTGCAGAAGCAGTCACGGCGAATTGCGGAGGTTGTAATGTTCAGACTATGACACGGGGCGGTCGCCGGAAGAATGTGGCGGGGGCGTCATCTTAAATGAGAAGTCTATGGCTTGGACGGAGAGTCCATCCGGGGGAATGAGTACGCGCCGATCGCTGGGAAAAAAGAGTTGTTTGCCTGGGGAAGGCCCGGGATAAGATGGACTGTGTTGAGGTTGCAGACTTGCAGTGAGTGGGCGGCCATGTACAAGTCATTGGATGTTATGGAATCCTCAGGATACGTCGGCCAAGACCAGGTTCTGAGGTGGCAGAGAGTAAAAGTTGACGAAAAAAAAAGATTACATAGATCAGGGAGGGAACATTTGTCTGGGTTCGTTGGGGTCACGTCACTATGCAGCTCTAATCAATCGGCGACGGCCATTGATAGGATGAGGAACGTCAGGAAACCGGGCTCAGTGTCCTGTTTCCATGACGTGGTAGCACCATAGTAGTCATTGTTAATTGAGAGGCAAGGCGTTCTCAACCGGAGGACCAAAAAAGTATGAAAAGGGGAAAAGGGGCACACGACGGGCCCGATGTCAGAACGCACCTACATACTTACTTGTCTGCTTAGTTGTCGCTTATCGTGCGATGTAGAAAACAAACGGCCGGCCGCGTACGATCTGCCGGCTTATTTATATTTGTCGCTTTT
Source organism: Xylariaceae sp. X3-2 (assembly GCA_028637685.1). NCBI lineage: Eukaryota > Fungi > Ascomycota > Sordariomycetes > Xylariales > Xylariaceae > Xylariaceae sp. X3-2. The sequence continues at coordinate 410,649 of JAJFDI010000003.1, forward strand.
CGCTGCGGTCCCCGTCGGGCTCGCATGCAATTGGATACGGAGTACGGAATACTCTTAGTGGTTGGGGCGTGGGACCGTGAGGCATAATTCCCATCCTTGCCTGGACCTCCAACACAACCACCCCTCCGATCTGTGTTACGATGGAACATGCAGCCATGCATGACTGCCGGCTCCCGTTGACTCCACCCAGATTCCAGCTGCATGACATTTGTCAGATTCGTCGTGTGTTGGTTGGCTGGAAGCCTGAATGACGGCAGAGTATCAGGGGAGCAGCCAAGGTGAGGTGAGGCAAGGTAAGGTGAGGCTTGGGCGCCCTGCAGCGCATTCGCAAGCCCAACACATCGTGGCCAGCAATCGGGTCACTTCCCGATGACCTGGCCATGGGTGTCACATCTATTTTGTGGGTTAGGGAAGCGCTTACATCATTGCCATCATCCATCACAGCGCAATATCGCTTCCTAGCCGGTGCTCCTGTTATCCTCACCGAAGGATGAGTGATACGCTTGTCAAGCATGAAAGCTTTGGCGGTGTCAATAGCTAGGCGTTACATTCTGGTCAAACCGAATGAGGCTCAAACGTCTCTGTTGTGTTCGCCACGTGGTTGTGATCTTCATTCAGCCCTGTTTGGACCACTGTCAGGGATATCCTATTAATCAATCGGCGCAAACCGACGCCACGGGACGGGTAGTTGCGGCAGCCACACGCGCGCTTCGATAACGATTAAAATGGTCACAATCAAGGTCAAGCAAACAAGGGAAGCCTGCTGATCGGCCCAATGGAAGCAAGCGCCTTCGTCGACTGTTCCAGGAGGCGACGGGACCTTGCAGAGGGAAACAAAAACACAGGTGGTTGTATCTTTACACCGCAGCACTTGGGCACCCTTACCTTGCCCGGCTCTGTGCCAACCCGTTTCATCTTTTCATCTGGCCTTGCATTGTCTTCCCGATGGCCGTTGTAGATCTACTACCGTCGCCACGTGTGCTGAACAACGACAAACATATCAGCCTCTGCCCAAATTAGTCGTATCTATTTTTCGCATTCCGTAATTCCGTACCCATGAGACCCAATACAAATGATGTACTACCGTGAGTATTATGAGGTATCACATCGGGTTCTGGGAGGTCGGAGTATCTCACCATTCTTGATTGTACCATCAGTTGATTCGAGAATTCGGCACACCACCTACTCCTTCGCCCCCAGGTCGTTACTTAGTGGTAAGACAATGAACTTGTATAGTAAACGGTGTCCTCTGGAGTATGTTGTCCCAGAGCCGTGCGATTGCGTCGTGAAACGTTTTGTAATCCTACAGTAAACCGAGCGCCAAAGAGAGAAATGAAGTGTGAGAGTTAGAGAACGAAGATTCAACATAATGCCAACAAACAAACAACACCATTTTTTCTGCCTTCTAGAGAATCCCCAAGAGAGTTGATGAAATAGCCCATTTCTTTTTTCTTGTTTTGAGGTTGCCCAAAGCTTGCGCAGTGAATCAGTTCTAGCATGAAACGCCAATGAGGGCTCGGGTTCGAAAGCCCATGAAACGAGAGTGACATAGGAGAGATGGTAGGTTAAGAATGCCGACAACATGGAGGATAAGACGCACTCCACACCTCCGTCTGTATAGACGGAGAGGTCATTTAAAGATGGCGGTGGGCGATGACAACTGAATGGTTGTCTCATAGACAAGACGAACCAAGAAGCGTAGCTGAAACAATAGCCAACAGCGCAGCCAGCGTTTGGGTGACACGTCGCACGGAGGCGGTGCGGACAATCAGATCCGCATATGAACGATCCACTGCCTTGAGAAAGGACAGTTAGCTGTTCCGTGAGACGTCCCATACCGGCGAGGTTGCGCAGGACAAAAGAAAGGTTGTGCTTCATAGGCGGTGTTCCCAACCAAGGGGCTGTATGATTTAGGACCAATGACCTCTTAGCAGTCTGTAGTCGGGATATTCCAGTATGAAGTCAAAGGGGAATAGATGAATAAGACGAGAAAGTCTTTGTAGAGAGGGAAGCAACAGTGAGCGGTAGACTGTAGCAGAAGGCGACTGGGTTGAGTTTAGAGAGAGATGGGGCATTAAGCCCCCCATGCGAGGAGATATGACCAATAGTATGTGCTGCGAGGAAGATCAGCATGCGAAAGTCGACCAGACAGCGAGGATCATTGAAACTCGGGCTCGGATAGGTCTGACTTACACACCAATGTAATACTCGAGAACGTTGAGCAGAGCCTCAAGGACAAGCTTAGGCGGCGTGAATACAAGGCCTGCAGGTATGAATCTTGCAATACCGACACTCGAAGATGAACCAGTGTGGGCCGGAGTGACATAAGTTACACAGCCACTGCACCAGAGTGCTATCGGACTTGATCATTCTAAACGAGTGTGCGCAGGTCGTAGCGACAGCCATCTTGGATAAGTTTGTACAGGAAGTGTTTGGAACGGATGAGGCCGAGGTCAAGTCGGTGGAAGCTTGAGTGCCGTACTGGTTAGTGACAATGACTAGACAGGATCATCAAAGACAATGATGTGAGACTGACCTGAATGTTCAATGGTAAGATTCTAGTCGTGACCGGGGACGTGTGATGAGAGGTGTTTTATATGAGTGAAGATGTTAGAGCTGGATGAATGCTGTTGAGTGAGACCCCGAGATAATGACAACACCAAGAAAGCAGCGAGGTTTAAATACTCGTAAACAGAGAGAGTGGATAGGGATCGGACGAGGGAGGTGATCGAGTAATGAGAGCGTCTATCGGAGTCTGACCGATGAAGTCAATCGATCAGTCAATCACGGGCCTGCTGCGTTGGAATGGTAGGCTTATGCCGTCGTCTGTTTGCTCATGCAAGCGAAGTCTGGCGCGGGTTGCAGGGCTGTTCGACAGGAGGCAGACGGATAGGGTGGACGAAGTAGAACTGACTAATTGTCCTCTCCCGTTATTTCTGATTGTTCGGCTGTTTGTGGTTGACATGGGGCGAGTTGGATGATGAGGCCGGTCTTAGTGGTGCCCCTGCCCCGGCGGGATAAATATCTGAGGAAGGCGCCAAGGTAATTGGTACTAATGGAAGGTTCGGATGTGCATTGGTAGGTACGTGATACTTTTCAGACTGGGAGGGAACGTCGAGGTGAATGAGTCTGTACAGGAAGGAGCAGAATATGTACCAGGTACAAGACTTTCCGTCCTCAGGCCCAGGCCTACCACTTACAACCGGATACGTCTCAGTCCCGAGGCCAGAACCAACGACCAACGGATCAGGCACTAGGCGGGGGGGAAGAAAACGTCGATTTGCACAAATTCGTGGTACCCGGTCTACTACGAGGATTTCAGGCAGCTTGGAATCATACCACGGGATTTGATAGACAAGGTATTCCATGTCTCATATCAGGCGAGGACCGTGGGAGCATTAGCATAGAACATACGAGAACAGGCAAGGTCATCTTACAAGCTCAACAACTGAGAGCCACGGCAGCGAGTATGGGCTGCTATAGGAGATGGATCCGAAGCGGCATGGCATAGTACGGGCCCGGAAAGGCGGAGGAACGAGAGACTCGGCTATTCCAAGTGTCTAGAAGTCATGATACGTAATGCAGCGCAGAGCTGTCCTCAGCTTCATTCGGTCCCTCCTGGTATCCGCTCCTATTTGTGGTCAGGGATGATATTATTACAGGAGTCCAAGTCCGTGGAGCAGGGACGGAAATCAACAGGCTCCAAGTGTATGTAAGTGCTAAGTATTCACATATCTGCATGTGATAGGTATGTAGCTTGGGTAGAAATTATTAAGAGGAGACCATGGGCCCTTGAAGATGCAGTATACAAAGCGAGTATTATGAGTAGAATGATGTAAATGATGGAGCGATGTGAGTGTAGGTGACAGAAAGTGTGAGGTAGTAGTAGGCATGTACGTGTAAGATACCGCCGGAGTGTGTGAGGATTCTTGGGAGAAGATGGCGTGTAGGTCAGGTACTTCGCGAGAAAAAGGTACCGGTACCGGTACGATTTTCAGGATCCTTTTAGCCTTTTCTATACCTATACACGTGGTTGTGCAGGCACTAAACAGGACCTTGCACTAGCCGGAACCTTGCAGTGTGAGGTCGGCAGAGTGCAACCCGTAGGTAGGGAAGGCACGGAGTATGTACTTACGAGTACTACTCGTCCTAGTCGATACCTATCTTACTAAGGACTGGATGTAAGTCCCCCTTGAAACATTGTGATATGGAGGCTCTTTTTTTCTGTGCGCAGTAGTATTATTATTATTAGAGTAATCCATAGGTAGTAGGGTCGACCGGGCCAGCAATGTAAGGTAGGTAGTACCAGATAAGTCTAATCTGTAGCGCGATAAACCAGTCAAATGCGAAGCTCACTTGTCTGTTTACGTTTTCTTTTACGGATTACCAATTGGCACGTAATCCTCACGGTGGGAACATGTGAGCCGTGAATTGGAGACAAGCAGATATCCGTGACGTGTGATACCAGATTTTCACGGTCTTTCTACCATCACTGCTACCTATTATTCCCTCGTACTCTTCATCGGTCTGGATCAGGGTCCCGAAGTGCTACCTGCCTAACGGGCAGAGTACCTACGCAGTAGGTAGGGTCGTACCTTTCGACCTTGTGTACCTAGACCGCCGACGTGGGACGTATGGACCCAATAATGTGGAGATGAACGTGGCATCCACGCCCAAAAAAGGACCACTGCTCTTGAGTCTTGACCGAAGGAGAGAGCAAAACCCAAGGCTAGAGTCGAAAGATGATATATCCTGATGTTTCAGATTCATGCTAATGCGGCGTTATAAAAATATCAAAGTCACAACACCGGCTGGTGGTGCTGGCACCATCATTTCGCGACTTGCCGCCAAGTCCATGCAACTACCTACCTACATACCTACACTACCTACGAGTACTACTCGTAAACTATAGGTAAGTCTAAGGTAGGTATTTTTCCACCGGTTCGACGAAGACGTAGTTATATGTAAGATAACATCTCACACCACCTCAATTCATGCCAGTGAATGGTAGGCATACAGGTATGGAATATCTACGGCAGATTTACCGTACAGAATGGACCTTCAAAAATTTGGTTAGGTCTCGTCAAGGGTACCTAAAATGTCGGGTACCTCCTACCAAATCCTACCTACCAATCACCTCCATCCCAAATACTGAATCATCTACCTACCTACTGTATTCCGTGCCGGTACTCATCAGTTCGCGACACTACCACGGAGACGTAAATACGGAGCACTTCCTACCATATTCCGTCAGATCTGAAAAACAAAACGCTTACACGCAAAGCACATTATGTAATACGTATAGCCAGCCAACTTTGTAGAGGTCGAGGGACTTGGGTGTTGGGAAGGTGCCATACGGAATATACATTGCACCAAGCGTCACTGAAAATCTAATACCTGAGTTATTATGTCATTAGCGCGGGTTGTTTCTTCCGTGTTTCAGCGTGAATTCTCGCCTTACCGTCTCTTTTTCTCCTTTCATACATACGCCCGACTTCGCTCCTACCTACTATCCCCAATCGACTGCACACCTTGTTTGCACCAATACGTGTAGTTGCCGCTGCATTGAGGATCTTCACCCGTGCTCATGCTAAGCACTACTAGGCATCGTCAGTGGGTCGAACCGAAGAGCGCTGCATGGGCCTTGCCTGGTTCGCGTTACCGCGTTCCTTGGCTCGGGTTTCCCACCACACTCTCGTTGACATCACCAGAAGATTCACGCCGCTTCCTGTCGACAACTAGAAGGATGAATTGTCCGCTCTCTAATCCCTATTCAGTACGGGTCGGAAAAATATCTCATGTCCAACTACTTTACGTTTGCTGAATGGCGGTGACTGCACATCCTTACTGACCTGGTGTCCTCCTGTATGACGTCTGAAAACTCCAGGTGTCGTTGGCACGGAATATATCTCACGATTATCTCTCACAGCTGTCGGATCCTTTTCAATGAAGCAGAACGCGAGCCCAACTTATTTTGGCCAGCAATGCTCAGAGACACCTAGATCCCTTGATGAGCCCCTCAACCTTCAAGGCATAACCCATAGCTGTGTGCTCCGCATGGGATGAAGATAAGCATCATATCATTAAGACTAACCGGCAGTTTTCACCGGAATTGTTACACTGAACCCGCACGTCATCGCTCTGCGCTCTCTCACTCTCTCTCACATAGAATCAGCCTTGTACTGAACAACCAGCCCCGGTTGGTTACTCTCTAGGATGGCAGGACCCATCAGGCTTGGTCACGCTTGGATTGAGGGCAATGCTCGGCTCACAGTACAGTCTCGGGTATGACGTGTGGCGGGGACTGAATTCGAGCATATCGGACGGCCGATTGGATGACGGTTGAATAACCGGCCCAGATTTAAACAATCCGGTGTGAGATTTTCATGCATGAGCACCTCCGACGTCTTCACCCGACTGTTCGGCCGACACTTCTGTTGTGTTTGACCACCCCACTTACTCAGAAACAAACATAGGCGCCAACCCCAGTGACTAGAATGGACCGGCCACTCATAAACACTTCGAAGTCCGTCTTGGGACGGGGATTACGAGTACATACCTCCTAGTCTCGTCATGTGAAGACCTCGAGATGTATGCAGTCACACAGTTTGCATCGCCAGGTCTTTCCATTTGCTTATTCCAACCCGCATTCCTTACCTGATACTGCGGTGCAACGCCAAGCTGGGTAACGCTATGTGATGAATTCGACAAGGCGTATAGCCTCAGTGGCACCCGGAGCTATCACAGCGATTGCGCATTCTAATAACTGCCCTAATGGCAGGGCTTCTCGGTGTAATGTACATTTGAGGCGTAGTCTGAATCATTATGAGTCGGCCAGTCTCATTATTCATGACCTACAGGCGCCAAGATACAAAGCTCGTGTCCAGACTCTGCACTTGCAAAGGAAAAAAAGAACAGACATCAAAGGAGGCGCCCGGCACAACCACGGGATGCAACCTCTTTTTTACCGATGCCATTTGGAGTTGGTACCTAAGGTATCTGGGCATGTTGAAGCAAAAGTGGGAATGCAAGATTCTCATACCTGCTCAGAGTTGATGCCACTGGTACAAGTGGGGTCTCTTATTTCCGACTACTTGACACTGGAGGCGGTTATTGTGAATAAGGTACGCGATATTCCGTATCTAGCTCACGCCTCTCTCATTCTTAGAGGTTAATCTCGAAGCTCACAGATGAATTCATGGGTTGCTGCTTACCGAAGGCGACTTTCAAGACGGGCCTGACTAGTTCAGTCATCTGCCATCACCTCTCCCTCAGATGGCCTGAGTACTCCTGATTTTCACTATCCTGGCTGCTACTCACACAAGACATGGTTCATTTCAGTCACATCGCTTAGGCAAACGGGTTCAAAAATGGCTCATAAGGTGATCCGTATCATCGCCAACGCTACCCGACGACAGAAAGCAGGGGCAACAGTCAGCTCCTTAGATCGACTCTATCATCTAAGCCAGCGCCACTGATCGCAGTTTCTTGCAATATGCTCATAGGTGTCGATTATTTCTAAGTTTTAAAAGTTGCTTAGTTGTCTCCTGACCAGCACTTAATGCGGCTGTTTCAGCGACCACACTGCAAGTCAGGCCTGTCCAAGCCACATACCATGTCCGCGATGCGCGTTGTTGACAATATCAAGTAGATAACGCGTTTACGTATGGACTAAGTATCATACTGATACTTGGCCTCCGCTAGCATCGCTGCACACTATTGCCTACCTAACAAGCCATTATAAAGCAGAATTATCGAAGAACCAATGTTGTTCCAAGATGTCAGTTGATCTTCCCCTTTTGAACCAAGTTTCAGCCATCATATGAGCCAAAATGTCAAGCATTATGTTACGCTTACAGTCGGAACAACAACATGGTACGATCTCCGGGAATGTTCCGGCACACACCGGCATGCGCCGGTATGCGCCGGTATACACAGACATCCCGGAACTTCTATGCGATCTTCATTTTTTGCACCAGTTTCCGCTTTTGCCATAGAGGACTCGCGGAAGGCATTTATCTGCTCGGCGCAAATGTGGACGAGATTACCTACGAATTATTCGATCTGCCAACCCACCTGAGACAGGGTAGGTATCCAGGATACCTACCTACCTAGTGTAGCGTACCCATTCCCGTACAAGTCGTCGACCCTGGCATCTCCACTCCAGTTGGCTGATTTGACCTGCACGTGGCCCAAATAGGAAACACCAGAATGTGACGTTCACGTACGCAGCAAGTAGCGTACGGATTGCCTACCAATGGAATCTGTCATCGGCACAACGTATCTTAGCGGAGCACTAAGCCCGGTAAGTGATGAGTCCGCATATTTTTACCGTTGCAACGAGCTCACGGTGACAGGTTGATGCCTCAGAATCCTCTAGATGAAGCAAGGGCATGAGACAGAGAATGTCCAGGCCATAAAGCGGCGTTTCTCGCAGTATTTTCCTAGGTGGGTTAAGAGACGAAGATGCAGGTGGATGAAAACTCTGCCTGCCAGGTTCTTATAATTAAAGGTACCGGTACCTCGGCCGCTAGACTAGGCCGTACAGATGCTAAACTAGCGCGGTACCGAGAACGACAGCCCGGCGGCCACCCCACTTAGTTCGCATTAGTTAGTCGGGATTCCACGTGCATCCGGATGCACCTACGTTGTGTACCTGGTACGATACACTGCCCTACCGAGCAGAAAGAATGATACGCCCGGTAAGTCTCAACCAATTGTTAAGAAGTTTGAAACTCAGCATACGACATACAATTACTACAGCACAGTCCTGATGGGGGTTGGAAGTTGAGTTACTGGGTATTAACCTGCTGACTTACGCAGACAACGCGCAACCGAAACGACAAGGGGTTGGGAACTCTTGGCAGATTGTCTTCGTCAGACATGCCTTCCCAGTTTATATTCTAGGCCCTCTTTTCCCCGGCTTTATATCCCCAATACTGAATCGACTGCCGTCTGTGTGAATGACACTAACACGACTGACCAACCGGTGCCGCTGCCGTGCATGCAAGTTGCTCTTGGTGAAGAGAACCCCATGTGTTTTGAAGAACGCTCCTCCCCTAAAACATAGGCAACCATCTATGCCTAGGTAGATTTCCTACATGATTTCAAATACTCCAACTGAATACTGATCTGCTCCAAATAGTTAACTGAATACGGAAGACACCTTGTCTACCTAGTGTTGCGTATCTCCAAATGTCTCGAGTTATGACGGTTCCGCTAATGTTGAAGCTCTCCGAGTAACAGCATGATATCGCAACAAAAGACATGTCTGGACCCTACCTCGGCCCGTCTGAATTAATCCCGAGATCCCTGGCATCCTTAGAAGATGGTGGTATTGCTTGACCACACCATTAATATGATATATTAATCACAGAGCAGGCTAGCCTCAACGTCTTTTTGGCAGGATTGTTCCTTTTTCCCCGGGTTCATTCACCGGTCCGGGCGGTTCAGGATGGAGTAGCTGTACCTACCCTACCTATGTACATGGATCGGGTATATACGCCGGCACTATATTTAGTCTAGACCACCAGACATGACTCGCAAGAAGACCCTCCCGGACCGAAACCCTGGAAAACCAGGCACTAGACACGGATTACCTGATGTAGATGAGCCGATATGGCTCTCTGTCCCGGCGCTACAACGCTGAAACGAGGTGTTTTTTCTTCTTTTTCCCGTTATATTTGCATGTGATAGACTGAAGACGCTGACCTAGACCATAGCATTTGATGCCGGTACAGAATTTTCAGCGACGGTATGGTCTGTCAGTAAGCTTATGTCGTCGTTCGCGATAGGATGAGTCTGGACACAATCGTGGTGCATTGTTGTAATTTCTGTGCCCCATACAGAAACCGACTCCATTCTATCAAGCTAGTATCGTTATCAGCGGCAATTACACCGAGACTCATTCGACGACACAAGAATCCAGAACGAAAACGTCACCGAATAGCCATCCCCACCATTTACGACATTGACCTTAATAAGGCATTGCTCCGTTATTCGACCGGCCGAGCTACCAATACCGCACATCGGTAAAGGCTCGGTATCTGATTAGGAATCTGCTCAAGTCAAGTCTGATACTATCGCATCAAGGGTCCCGGAGCGGCATTTAGCCGCCGTCGATGGGGCCGCGGCGCCGATCCGCTCCGTTAAACGCAATGATAACGAAGCGGGAAGACCTCCATGACATCAATTTCGCAAGATTTCCTCGAAACCCCTTCCCTCCCGCCACTACCATGGCAGATCAACGTTATCATCCGGTACCCTAGGTGCATCTAGGTAGGTCGAGGAGTGTTTCGCCTTAGTGCTTGGATTTCTATTCGGCCCGCAGTCTCGGTATAGGATTCTCCCGGACCCGACCATCCGAGCAGCTGTCCGGGATTCTGCGCCGGTAGTTATAGAAGGAGTAGTTATGGTTTCACGTATAACGACAAAAAGAGGGAAAAAAAAACTAAAGAAGAGGGAAATAAAACTTTTACTCAGCTGAAGTCTCGGCGCAAACCAGCGACGACGATAGGAACGGAGAAGGATGTAAGTGGCAACGGCAATCCTGATACTAACAACCCATGTCAATATGTCCACTTCCCATGTTACCAGGAGTCCCTATCAGTCAATGCAGAAACAAACCGTCGTTGACAAAAAGAAAAATTCCCGAAAGCTTTTCCTCATTCAAGTTTGCGCTCTCATCTCCACCGACATTCTAGACTACACGTATTACTACTTTCTGCGCCCGCCTACGCCGCCAAGGCACGCCTGCGCGCCCACCTGTGGGCAATTGTACATTACATGGCATTACATTCTCGGCACTGCGTTGCATTAAACAAGCGCCGAGCGATCTCGATGTCTTCCATGGGAACCGGGCCGGAGTTAAGCGCAAAACAGAAAAAGCAACACGGAACATATACACCGACACACACCTCGCAAGCTGGCTCTACGACTAGCACCAACACGTCCAAGCTCCTACGGCGTAGCTATCATCGAAAACTTTTTCTCTTCCTTGGGCATCTATTTCAAATCCCTAGCATCGGACGTATGTCGTCGACTCGGTTAGATAGTCGACGACCCCTGATGCTGCTCGCGGTTCCTACCGTTTACATCGACAACAACGTCTACCAGGAAGGTAGAACGAATCGAGACCATCACATCGCCTTACTACACTATACGACCGCCGTATACAAACAAACAGTCAGTCCACCAAACCCGAGCCAACGACTCAGCTCGCAAACAACCAACACAAGCGGGGGAGCTCAAGGTGAGCAAGCAGCCAGGGTCACGGTCACAGGTAAGCTGAAGCATGCATGCATGGCCTGGTAACCAACCCTGGCCCTGCTGAATGAAACAAGGCGTTTCCCCACACCCGTATGTACTTAATCCGTACATTCCCGTATTTACTGCTGATTGATTGATTGATAAAGTCGATACCTACAAGGGTATCCCGTTACTTGTAGAATATACATCTGTGTGTACAGTAGGTACTTACTCCGTATATGTATGTGCGTTTGACACTCCACCATCGCATGAGTCTAGAACATATCTCTTACGACTTTTTTTTGCCTCCTCTTCCCCGTGCGTTTGCCATGGCTGCTGAATATCCAGGCGAGGAAGTTTTTCATGAAGGATTGATCCCCCGGTCCCTCACCGCGGTCTGGCTATTGCGGCCACTTACGGAATACCCAATGGAGGGTGTTTACACCTTGGACTGCGAGAACGTAGTTCGAGTAGTAAGTGACGGGACGGTTTGCCGCTCAAGTCAAATAGGGGTGTACACACGACAAAGTGACGGGGCATTTCGTGAAGGGCGCCGCTCTTGTCGATAATAGAAGTGTCCACACAATGTTTACATCTCGGAGACAGTAACGTAATTAGAGAGGGCAGTTCATGAAAAGCGCCGCTCATGTCAATAAGAAGGGTATACGAATAAAAACTGTTGCCAAAAATTTTGTATTATCATGATGACTATTCTGCTATGACTGAGCATGTTCTCGTCACAGCGAGTTTCAGGCACCAAAAAGTGATGATCATACGTGTTCTCGGCGCCTAGGTTAGAAACCCGAAACCAACATCACGACCTGCGCGTTACGTTTCTCCTACTACAGGCTCCGTCGCAGGTTCCTCCTTAGGCGCCGCTTCATCACCGGCATTACCGGTATCGCCAGCCGGCTCTGCCGACTCAGCTTCTTTCGTCACTTCACCTTCACCCTCAGCCTCCAGCCGTTCCTTATCGCAAACCTCAACCTCCGAGTTCTGGCGCTCTTTCTCCTGGAACGTAAAAGCGTCCGAAAGGTTGACTGCTAAGAACGTCTTCGGTAATTTGACCCTAGGAAAGTCTTCGTGTGAGCGATTTTTCGTTTTATCGGGTTGTAGCCCAGCGAGAGCAGGACTTACTGGTGGAACTTTGCCCGCAGAGTCTCGAGGACCTTCTTCCAGTCATTGTGAGGCGTAAGACTGCGACGAGGCGCGCATCCGATACAATGCTTGCTATCGAGTTGAATGTCAAGCGGATCGTAGATGTGACAGCCCGGGCTGATCGTGATACGGATGCTGTAGTTGAATGTAGGTTGATCGGACAAGGGGGAATCAGGGGCGGTCTTGTTTTCCGACTCGTACAGCTCAAAACAGATCTGGGAGAAGTAGTCTAACTCTGGAATGGTGCGGCGATTAATCTTGGTCTCGATACCTCCTTCAAGAATGCAGTTCAACAACGTATAGATATGGGATTCCTTGGTAAAGTAGAAGAATGATTTGGCGTCGTCCGATGCTTGCATCTCCTCCAGATCTTGTACAATCTCTTTGAGTAGAGGCAAGGAGGTCAACAGACCAATTTCGAGCTGCATGCCGATTAGCCGCAATCCCTGAAACACCACATGACACTGACCTTTTCACTATCTGAGATACCATACTCCTGAGGGCAGATGAAGTCAAACATGACCTTTGCCAGCTGGTACAGTTCTCGGAGTGGCTCGAATCGTGCATCTGTCTTCGCCTTGGTCCTGTTATTACCCCTCTGAAGATGGAAATATTCGTCAGGCTGTGCGATCTCGCTAGGTTGCCGCATCCACGACCGCCGTCGGAAAATTCGCCGCATGGTATTTTGGGCGTCAGAAGGTTTCTCTACCTTTTCAACTCTCTCCGACTGCTCAGGCTTGTCGGTCCGCTCATTCGGGGGTGTTCCGGCTCCCTGGCTCTTCGCGGACTTGCTATCGGCCGTCTTACCGCCTTCTTCAGATTCTTCTTTCAGTACGCTCTTGCTCTCACGGTTGAGTATGATGCCGAACTCTTCTTCTAGCATGTGTTTGGGTGGCGTAAACACCCACTCGAGGAATTGGCGGTTATGTAAGGCGTCGAACTTCATGGTGTCGTACAACTCGGATATCTTGCTGGGGTCAATCTTCTCGTGGTCGCAGAATTCGCCAAATAGCTTTTCCCAACGTTCTCGAAAGAGCTCTGCATCCTCTCCGCAACACCAACGAGGCTGGATGTTATTTACGGCGTTGGCCTGTGAGAGTGATGAAGCCATAGAGCCGCTGGAGTTATCACCAGGCGTCTTCTCGGTGTTCGGTGAGCTGATAGCGTTGAGTGAGTTCACGGCGCCGCTGTACAGCTTATTGTAGTTATACTGCATCACGAAGCGGTGGAAATTCATCAACTGGACGACACGCGTTTGGACTTCCGAAGGCTCGGGCATGCCCTCCGGCCAGGCAAACTGTGGTGGACGCTCGTTGCCCTTTCGCAGCAAGCCCTTGAGCTTTTTCTTAACCTTGTCCATTTCATCCTTGGCTGCGTTGGAATCGTCAAGCAGGTCCTTTCGTATCGTGATAAAGTCGTCGGGAAGTTCCTTTTTCTCCAAGAAAGAAGCCGCCCAGATCTGAGCGCTCGTCGTGACACGGCGCTCCGAGCTGCTAAATACGCTCACATCGTCGAGGATATCCCGATTTAGGAGCATATAATCATTGCGCATATTCTGCGCCAACTCCTGAGCCTGATATCTTGCAGAATGTGTCGGCTCACCTCCCCATTTGACGATGAGCTGTAACTTGTCCAATACAAAACTATTGTCTGCCGCTGTGAATTTGGACATCGTCACCTCTGACATCGAATCATGTCGTCGGGGCACGCCCGACGGGCATTTCTCGCCATCGTCATTGGCCGCCTCCTTTACACCGGCTTCTTCTTTGCCCGGTTGAGTTGAGCCTTCAGAGGCCTGGGCACCCAGTTCGGCTCCTTCGGAAACAACGGGAACTGTCGAAGATGGTGATTCCACCGATTTCTTCTTACTAAACATTGGTTTAATCTGCACCTTCGTGCCAGCCCAGCCGCCTTTCTTCACAAGGATGTCCCTGAGGGCCTTGAGCTTATTGCGATCTTCCTCGCCTTGCTTGACCGCCACATCGACGGCCTCGATGACGCTTCCCAGCGCTGCCTCGCCTATCAAAAGAACTTCTTCTTGATGTCCCTTCAGCAGATCAATGAATGGCTGGGTATGGAAAGTAAACTTGAACTTCTGCTTCGGGGTGCGATCAGCATGACGGATAACTGAGACAAGACCCTTGAGCTTCCAAGAATGCTTTGGAGGGGGAGGCGGTGGTGTAGGCTCAGGGTTCTCTTCGCGCTCCTCTAGGTCATTGTTCGGAGTAGCCGGGTGCGTTGGCGGAGTGGCTGCGGGAATAGTACTAGGTGTTGAGCTGCCTCCTGTGAGATGGGTGAGAGGAGTAATGACATTCTGCAATTTCGATGCTAATGTAGCCACACTTCCCTCAGATCTCAATACAGGCAATCCTTCTGGTGCCTTTTCATCCGTATTCGACTCCCTCATAGAATCTTCTGGGCTTAGCGTACTGGCGGCACCAGACGTAGAACGACCAGTAGCTTGCGAAGCTTGTAATGCTTCCTTCTCTTTGCTCGCCAAGAGTGCTTTAGCCACGGGATCATTGGCGTCGATCGCGGTAGGGGGAGGAAGTTGCGGCATCGGGCCCCCTTTTCTGATGCTCTCTTTGATGAACATCTCCTTAAGGATAGTAGCGCAGTGGTCGTAGTAAGACTCGTTGTCTTTGACGAAACTCCAGCCATTAACGTCAATGACACAGCTTTTACCGCCAGCACGCAGGAGGTCGAAACCGCAGACTCTTTGGCCAAACGTTTTTGCGATCTTGCTCGCCATCTCCTTTTCTTCGGTGCTTAGAGCCGTAACGTATCGGATTTCTTTGCCATGTGTGTTGCGCCTGACGATACCATCTACGACGGGCGACTTTCTCGTCTCTGCGTGGCAGTAACTAGATCCCACAGTGTAGGCTTTCACATCTTCCGCATTATCAACCTGCATGAACTTCTCGTATATGAAGCTGTTCTCCGGCTCTGTAATTGCTCTGGGAACTACAAGATCTTTGACAAACTCGGAGCTTTTGTTGCCAATTTTCCGGAAGAGCTTTCGTGCGCCACCGCCCGCAGATCGAGGGAAGTAGATGATGATGTTGTGATCTTCACCACTGATGGGTTTCTCGACGAACGGTTTCATTAGCAACGCACCGTCAACACTGAGTATATCACCATCGTCGAGCAACTCGACTTTCCTAGGAGGACGATATTGCTCAGGGTCTGTGGCTTCGAAGTCGATACCTGAGATCTCCCTCGTGTGCTTCGCCACCTCCGGGGTGAGTAGATCCGGCCCACCATCGCGATTAACCTCGATTCGCTGTGGCGTTGGGACATTGATCTTGTCCAGTATACGTAGGCACAAGCGTCTATCCCATAGAATCTTTTGCATAGGAACGTCGTTGACGCAGAATGGTTTTCGAGCTTTGACATAGGCAATGGCCTTATCCAAGGGGAATCCATCAGAGTAGAAGGATATCAGATAGTCACATATCGGCCAATTCTCAACACCTGTTCACCGGTTAGGGGCATCATTTTAAACTCACCTGGCAAAGTGCACATACCTTCATCTAGAATGGTCTTGTCGCCAAAGACGACCACGTCGAAATCACGGTTGGCAATGATGCGATTCAGAATGTTCCGGCTCGGTTTGCTCCGAGCTTTCGCATCCAAGGCACAAACACCGATGATACCCCAGGGTGCGGGCTTCGCCTCTTCCTTTTCACGGGAGTGAGGCCCACGCTCACTGCTCTGGCTGTGGTTACTCGTCGCAGTGCTTCCACTGAAGCGACGTTTGGCCCTGCTTCGATCTCTCACTGTCTGCGATCGACTAGCAGGACTCGATGTCGGCGCTTGAGCAACAGGGGGGGCCGGATTCCTCTTGATCAGCTCGACCGAGCTAGAGTGATGCGGACCCAGGGGCGACAACTGCGGACCATTTCCAGACTGACTCTGCGCATTCGAGCTAGAAGAAGTGGTGACGGTCACGTTAGTAACGCCTGCTTCTGACTGGCCCGGAACGGGACTGAGACCCTTATTCGACGCCATGACCGAGACTGAACGCTGCGCGTTTCCGTACTCAGAGCTGGCGGAAGAGGACGCAGCAGAGCTCGTGACACGACCCGATACCAGAGATAAAACTGATGAGATCGAGATGCGCTTGCTGCCGTCGGTTTCGGCGACGGGGGCGCGCGCACTGACAGCAGGATCAACGGGTTGAACGGGTTGTGATGAGCTGGAAGAGTCCTGCAGACCTCGACTGGGATTCAGAGTTGGACTTGGACTTGAGACGGGGTTGGGGTTTGAATTTGTCTCCATGGTAAGTGAAACAGCGATGCTTAAGTACGCGGGAGTAGTCAGGGCACTAGGCAGGTAGTCACCTAGTCCGGGGAGGCTCGCTCTAAAACAAACTCGCGACCGCCTTTCTTTTGCTCACGGGCTCTCCTAGCCGATACTTAGAGCCGGATGGGAAATACCTCGGGAGGCTGTGCCCAACCTGGACAACCGGGTAGACGCAGGCAGGGACTGACTGCAAGTTATACCTGGCGCAGGCAAGCGTGGATGTACTGCAGAGCTAGGTCTAAGTACCCGTCCAGTTGGTCATGCAAACCGGGTAAGTGTCTCACGAGTTCTTACCTTTTGGAGCCACAAACACAGTAGATCCGTAATGCGTACTGAGACTCAGAAGAGGAAAGGCAAGTCCACTTGCATGCAAGCAGGGCAGCGACTGACGGGATGGGTTCGTGTGGGTGGCCGGCTAGGCTCTGCTGGGCATTCTCGTGACGTTTCCTGCGGCAGACAAGCGTACAATGCCAGACGTTTGCCTCCAAGTGATAGAGAGACAAGGAAGAGTTGTAAGAGAGAAGGATTATTCTTTCTGATGCTCTGAAACTTTGCTAGACCTTTAGCTAAAATCCGGCAGTGTGTGTGTATTCATCTAGGCGATGATACCCGGCAATCGGGCGGAACAGCTTACGCGAGAACCTCCCTTATTATATAACTGGGTGTAAGCAGTGAGCTTGAAACGGGGGTATGTAGGTACAAAACACAGGAATGCACGTCTTTTTGCGACGTCGATTGGCAGAGAATTCGTGCCTAATCGCGCTGTAAATCAGAGCGTCAAAAGAAATGCAAGACGATCGAGATCGCAGATCTAGATATCTGCACCTACGGAATAAGAAAAAATAGGGCTGCCTACCGCAGAACATGTCCAATACAGATTGCCAGATTTACGGGAGACGTTGGAGCGCAGGTACGGATTACAACTGCAGTGTAATTATTCCGTACTGCATGTGTAATGAGGAACCTTGTGTCGTTGCAGATGGAATACTGTCAGTTTTACAGTCAACTGGTAGGTTAGGTAGGTATAGAAGCATGATCTACAGAATATCTAGAGAAAAAGAGCAACGAACTTCACAGTATTCATAGACGGATTACACAACACGGACAGGACAGTAGGTAAAGGTGTAAGTTTCACGAATACCAATAAATGCGGAATATCCATATCATTGTGACTGCTGTGACACGGTTTGACCGCCAGATCTGCAGGGCGTATTCTAATCCGTTGATCTCTCATTACTGTTCGCGTGAAACACACTGAGTAAACAATCGGCAGTTCACATGCAATCCGTAAGAAACCCGCGAGTGCGGAATACGGGCGAACGTGATGAAATTATTAGGTAAGTCATGAGTAAAGGAAAAGTAATGGAAGTTGCCTCCATCTGACGTTCCTTCTTCAAATGACAGCCGAAGCATGCCGTTCTGACTGAACGTTCCGCGGCAGGGATTTACGGCGCCAGAATGCTACCAATTCCCAGGTTCGGTCGTGATGGGGTGAAAAGCTGTACCATGTGACAGAGACATCCAAGCCAGGGAAGGTCAAAATAAGGCATTCATTCACGTTACCTATAATATCTCGCCTATAGGTTGCTTTTTACTCGTATGCTGCGTCTGTACGGATTCCCTAAATCTACAAGACAATATCACGGTGCCTAAAACAATACGGTCTGCAACAGCCCGACGTCATAAATATCGTAAACGGAAAACTTACCAGCAAACGGCTCTTTCCATGATGTCGCCTTCATGCACGTATCCAGTACGTCTAAATAGGGTGGCAGCGAGAAGGTAAAAATAGTGGAACGGCACGTACCGACGACCTCTTGATAAGCCGATGGCATTAACAAGACTCGGGTACTTGTACTTCTCCCTTCTGTGGGGCACTCATCGGCACTGGTAAAGAATCCCCGATACGTGCATATCGCGCGATCGGATTGGTACAACCTGGACCAAAAAGATTTCTAGCCTATCAGCAGACAAATCGCAAAAAAAGTGATTGCCGTTATCATACCTCTACAGATTACCATCCTCACCACCAACGTCGCGCCGCTCCCTCGTTGCACGCGGGCTTCAGTAGCGGTTCTTTTCAAGGTCATGCAGTGATTGTTCGAGTAATAACAGTGTAAAAGAGAGCCGATTACTGCTGTAATTCACAATGCCGCATTCTGACGCGGAGGGACCGCTGGCCAAGCGCCAGAAGGTGGCCGTTGTCGAGAAAAGCAAGACACCAACTGCTCAGCAGTCGCGAATCTTTGCTCCCTACCGGGTAATTAACATTGTGCCTCTCGTTGTGATATCTTAGCAGATGCGCTGACGCCAAACTGGTAGACTGTAGGCCTTGTGTCCCCGACCGATGTGCCCTTCACCACCCTTCCCCTCGGCAAGACCACCTTCCAGGTCACGACGTCTACAGGCCGCTCGCTACAGACCTACGACTTGAAGCGAGGTTTGAACCTCGTGTTTATGACGAGACCGCAGACACCCGCCGATATTACCGCCACATACGCATGGAAAGAGAAGGTCTTCGCGGCCTGGGGTGATCTGGAAAATGGCACCTCCCAGCAGGGCATCTGGATCTTCCAGCGCGGAAAGAAGGTCGGCGAACTGCAGCTCCCGTCTGACTTGCGACAACCGATTAAGCAGATCCTCGTGTTTGGTTCTTGGATAGTTGCGTGTGCGGTGACGAGGATAGAGGTCTGGAAGACTACGACGTTCGAACACTACACCACGCTATACACGATGGCCACACGAAAAGGAGACAATGACCTTACCGGAGGCATTTGCACCATGCCCACTTATCTGAATAAGGTCTTCGCCGGACGTCGGGACGGTTGGGTCGAGATATGGAACGTGTCGACTGGAAAACTGATCTACACTCTTCTACCCCCCTCGCCAAGCTGCGGTGCCGTCACGTGCATGCAGCCTACTCCCGCGCTCTCGCTCATGGCTATTTCTTATGCTGCTGGACCCCTAATTATCCGTAATATTTTAACAGATAAGACGCTTATTCAAGTCAAGGCCGGCACCCAGGATGCCCCTGTGACCAGTATCTCTTTCCGAACCGACGGCATGGGCGCGGGACAGGATGGCCGCAAAGAGGGTGTCATGGCGACTTCGACGAACATGAGCGGCGATATTACGTTCTGGGACCTCAATGAAGGCGGCAGAGTTATGGGTATTCTGAGAAGCGCGCACAACCCACCGCAGATGGACGGCACCAAAGTGCGCGGCGGCGTATGCAAGGTTGAGTTCTTGCCGGGCCAACCCGTTATTGCCACCAGCGGCCGAGACAACTCCCTTAAGACCTGGATTTTCGACGAGACGCCGTTCTCACCTGTGCCGAGAATTCTGCATATCCGAAGCGGCCATGCAGCACCCGTTACTTCTCTTCGTTTCTTGCCCTCAGATTTCGATGGTGCCGAGGCCGGCAACAAATGGCTTCTTAGCGGTGGTAAGGACCGAAGTTTGTGGGGATGGAGTTTGCGACGCGACGGCCAAAGCACTGAGCTCAGTCAGGGAAGCATACGGAAAAAGGCCAAGAAATCTGGTATTCTCGCGACGAGCGCACTCAGCCATGGCCCGACCACGACTCTTGATGATTTGAAAGCGCCCGAAATTACCAGCATTGCTTGCTCACTGAACCGAGATGGCGGTATGGGTGCTTTGCCGGGCAAGCAGCCGCAATGGCAAAAGCACCGAGATCCTAAAAAGGCGTTGGACGCCCAGATTAGTGGCATGACCGGTTGGGAAAGCGTTGTTACTGCTCACAAAGACGATCCATACGTACGCACTTGGTTCTGGGGCCGTAAGCGTGCGGGTAGGTGGGCTTTCCAAACTGGTGATGGTTCGAATGTGTCAACTGTCACGATGAGTCCTTGCGGAACCTTTGCTGTTGTTGGATCTGTCGGGGGTTGCATCGATATGTTCAACTTGCAGTCAGGTCTACACAGACAACGATTCCCCTCCAAACTGACACCAGCACAGGCCAGACAGGTCAGGATGCAGCAGGCGAGACAAGCAGACACAGTTGCGCAACTTCAAGCTCGTTCGTCTTATGGCTTCCTCCCGGGAACAGGCAAGCATCAGAAGGCCGTCACTGGCATTGTTGTTGATTCGATGAATCACATTGTTATCAGTTGCTCGCTCGACGGCACAGTCAAGTTCTGGAACTTCTTAACCGGAAACTTGCTACACGAGATTAACTGGGCCCCTATGACTGCGATTACTGGCTGCCGCTACCATGCCGCAAGCGACCTCATCGCTTTCTCATGCGATGATGGTGCTATCCGTGTCGTGGACATCGAAACTAGGCAAACGATTCGTGAGTTCTGGGGTTGCCAGGGTAATATCAATGATTTCACGTTCTCCAATGACGGACGTTGGATAGTAGCAGCTTCTCAGGACTGCTTGATAAGAGTGTGGGATTTGCCCACCAGCCATCTTATCGACGCCATCCGACTTGAGAAGCCCTGCACTGCCTTGGCATTCTCAATCACTGGTGAATACCTTGCTGCGGCATCCGAAGGCGAGCTAGGTGTCAATATCTGGAACAACAAGGCTCTTTTCACACACGTGCCAACTAGACAGATTTCAGAAAGTACTATACAGTCTGTATCTGGACCTACCGCTTCGGGTGAAGGCGGTCAAGGGTTGCTGGAGGCAGCATTTGAAGAAGATGCTAATGCAGAAGAGGATGATGTTTCTGCTCCTAGCCTGGACCAGCTCAGCGCCGACATGATGACGTTAAGTTTGGTTCCCAGGAGCAAGTGGCAGACGCTGTTACATTTGGACCTGATCAAGAAGAGAAACAAGCCGAAGGAGGCACCGAAAGCCCCTGAAAAGGCGCCTTTCTTCCTGCCATCCTCCAATGGCGCACCATCGTCGGAACAGGTTGCCCTTGACGCGAAGCCTGATGATAAAGAGAACCAGTCTAGAATTACAAAATTCGACCAGAGCCGGATGGAGCAAGCTTTTACAGGCAGCTTGCGAGCCGGTGCTGAGAGCGGAAACTGTAAGTCTATCTCACCCTGGCTGAGACAACACAATAAGACTAATCACTAACATATCACAGACGACGATTTCATTGAGCACCTAAAGACCCTCGGTCCGGCTACAGCCGACCTCGAGCTCCGGTCCCTCTCATCCGGCGAGAACGACGAGTCCAACGAGCTCCTGCACTTCATCCGCGCCCTCACAAGCCGTCTCGTAGCCCGACGAGACTACGAACTGACCCAGGCGTGGATGACCGTCTTCTTACGCCTACACTTTGATTTAATACTTGAAAGCAATACCCTCATGAGTGCGCTGCGGGAATGGAAGGAGCACCAGGCCAGGGAATGTAATAGACTGGACAACCTCGTGGGTTATTGCTCCGGTGTCGTTAGCTTCTTGAGGAGTCCGAGAACGTAGATGCGGCGAGATAGATTGGTGATTGAAATGGATCGTATATACCATGTGCACTTCTTTGCGTGTTTCGTTCATTGCATGGTCTCTTCTTCATGTGATTCAAGTGTTGTTTGAATACCTTTCGAGCGTGTTTACTGATCGTGTCTCAAACCCCTTCACAACCTCATAAGGAGGTTTCACGACTTATATCAACCGAGACCAATCTCATGAAACCGGTGAAGCAAAACAAAACAAAGTAATTGGGCGCACAACAGCAACCCTCTATACATATTTTCTTTTCAGTATCACACAAACGACTTTACCAACCTCGCCTCCTTCATATACCTACCTCGCCATCTTAATATATGTAGGACCTCCCCGCCTCGGATAGACAAATGCCGTATGATGTCACAGCCAAGTAAGCCAAGCCAGCGTCTCAGATTCGCTACCCCGATCGCTGTTTGTTTTTTCAGGGTCTCTGATTGATTAATAAACACCTATGATTATGAGGCGCGATCTTCCCATCCCCGGTTCGTGCGACACGATAGGACACGACATGATACTGGAGGGAGGGAAGTCAAACATTGTAGATTTCTGATTAGGTATATTGGCGTAGTGCATCGTTAAGGCTGGCTGGCTGGCGGACTGCCGCGGTATTTTCTTGGAAGAGAATCAATCTAAACCTCGGATATAACGTGGTGGAGAGGAAGAGAGGTCACGCGAGGTTGCATGGAGGTTGGAAATACTACGTAGAGTCGCATCTCCGTATCTCAGAACGTCTACATACGTCGGAATGATTCATATCTCCGTCATTGCCATGTGGAGAGAGCAACAAAACAAAGCCAGAAACAGGAACATCGCCCTATCACCGTGTAAGCATGCGTATGTCTCCAATACCGAACGGAGATACCTGCGCCGCCGTTGTATAATACTACATCACCCGCCAACCCATCGGAATGCGGGAAGGATCGTTGTGCCGGCGGGCAAATAGACATTTTCTTTTACGGCGTATCTCGATTGCGGAGGTAGTATGGTCGGCATTTCATGATGTTTGTAGGCGGCTGGCAGGTTCAACTTCTCCTCCAATTCAGATTCGTTACTCAGTATAGGACCAGGCAAATACTGCGTACGTGACGTTCAGACTTTTTTTTTGGTGCCAAGCTACGTTATGAGGCTGGGAGGGTGATATTGTTGAAGACAGATAGATAGATAGGAGTTACGGAATGCCATACAGGTTGTAACTTGCGCCGAGGGGAAAAGTTTTTTCTAGTTCAATGATACGAGCGATGCATCCATTGCACAATTCGGTCGCTTCCCGTGCTTGGCCCGGCAGAATGTGTGTTTAGGTGCGCAAGTGCTTGGCTGAAAGACCCACGATGCTGAGGATCCACAGCATCGTGGGAGACGACGCCTTGGCAAAGACGAGGAGGGGTTTCCCCTATACCTAACAGTTACGCGACACGCGAAGTCTTCGTGTAGATGTTCTTCACGAGTTGCTTCGTACTTGTGCTAACCCCCCGTAACACTACCCCTATAATATCGTGCGCTATTCGTGACCTTAACGGCGGCAATATCTAACACACGCATGTACCGATTACACATGTACGTTTGTCGTTCGTACGAGGGGCATCTGACAGAAAAATGATAGGTACGAGTAGAGGGGAAGCACCAGCATTTCTGACAGTTAGGGCTTCTGGTGTATGAGTACTCGTACGGCCGTACCAGGGGCCATCTGCCGCGCTAGGTATCTGTGCGGGCCTAACAACGGCGAGGTTACATGGCCGTTCCTGGGTCAACCGGCGTAACAAAGAGAAAGATGAGTGAATGGTAATAAACGACCGGTCAAAAAATCCCATCTAAAGTGCGGAATATTGGCGAAAGATGAGAATATGATGGTTCAGTCCGTACAACAGGGGCGTGCCCGGAAGATAAAAAAAGAAAACGGGGTGAAATGTTACTCCGTGCCCGTGAGTATCATGTCTCTCAGGAACCCCGTTCCTGAAGACGACGCGGGTATACCGACGACGAGATAGGGCTCATGACCCGGTGAGCCTTGCGGATTGCTGCTAGCGTCTAACTTGCTTCTAACAAACGCGCGTTCTTCTCGACACGATGCCGTTGGCAGCGCGCATGCATCGCATTCCCGTAGATCCGTACTTTTACATTTCCCATGATGGGATTGTCCTGTGCACCTACTCACGGTAATACTTCGTACCTAAATCAGGAGGAGAGAAAACTCGTGTGCCGATGGCAGCAGTGGGATGGGTTGGCACCCGAGATCGGCAGCCAACCTACGGAGTAGGCATAGCGATATGTAACTCGTACTTTAGCCCCTCGGTTTAATAGCGTCCGTCTGGGCTTGCAGATCCGTGGATCTAATCCGTATGGCCTCTGACTACTCCGTACGGGGTTTTAGAGCGCTTCTAGCGTTATCCCGTCGGAGGGTCGGACGATCGTTCAACGTCAAGATTGGTGATTCGCATGCCTCCAACAGGTCACCGTACCACTTCATTCGCCCAGAAGAGTCTCGCCTTCGAAAAGGGTTCGGAGTCTCGCGCTTTGATCGCTGCTTATGGCCGGAATCTTCAAACCCCGCGCGATGGCCGTCGTTGCGCGCGTCCAATACCATTCCACACAATACTGGGGATCTGTGCGGATAACCTGTCTCATTCCCATGCGGAAACATTGCGCGCGTTCTCCGGTGCATATGCACAATTTGGAACTGCCAAAAGGGTTAGGTATGTCCGCCCATGTGGCCCGCTAAACACCAATGCAGACCCCCCCTGAGGAGAGGGAGACACGGTGGGAATGGAAATGGGCCCTGGCAATATCTCGCGTGGTAATGGAGGTCGAATGGTTGCACAAGTGAAATCGTTGGTAGCCCAGATGATCAGGGTGCCAGTGCACGTTCATATTCCCGGAATCCCGATCGTAGTGAGGCTGGTCAGGGATTGTGGAATATATAGATCGTCGATGGGAACCAGATTTCGACCTCTCTCCTCTTCAGTTTCAACACACCAGTTCCCCAATCATGTTGGAAATCGCAGGCATACCACTGGCGACGCCAATAGGTGGCGCACTTGCGCTCTCTCTGACTGTGAGTATTGGAAGCGGGATATCATAACACGCAGCAATGTGTATACCCATGGACTTACCTGTTCTTCGTGCTGACACACATCATCTAGTTCATCCTCTACTTCACAGTCCAGTCTGTATACCTCCTGTTTTTCCATCCTCTCTCGAATTATCCAGGTCCCAAACTCGCTGCAATCACCGATGTAAGTTGCAAAGCCCCTGACAAACATAGCAATATAGGAACGAAGACTAATGCTCAAGTCAGTTCTGGTATATATGGGCTTTAACCAGTGACCGCCTCCCCTTCATCATAGATGATCTACACAAGAAATACGGTCAGTATAGGAAGTTCATAATCGAGTTGTTCTCTTGGCTGACCCCCGAGTGAAGGCGATGTGGTTCGCATTGCGCCTAATGAATTGTGCTTCGCCACTCCAGAGGCAATGCAGGACATCCACGGTCATGTTGCTAAAGGTAAGGCGAGGTTCTTGAAGGCAGACTTCTATAACAACGATGACCCGACGCCGCGTATCACGAGCGCGAGAGACCCCGAGGTCCACGCACGCCAGCGCAAGTCTCTTTCGCACGCCTTCAGCTCCAAGGCCCTGCGCGACCAGGAGGAAGTCGTACATAAGTATGTCGACGGGTTCATGCATCAACTGAGCAAGCTCGGAGAAAATGGGAAAACCGCTATCAACATGCCGGGTGCCTTCAACTGGCTTACCTTCGACGTTATTGGTTCGTGCTGTTTCCGTCCCGTCCCAGCATGTCCAACTTGCCTGTTGACTTATGCCGCATATAGGTGATCTCGCATTTGGAGAGTCTTTCGGTGGGGTTGAGGAGGGCCGAACGCATCCCTGGGTTACGATTCTTCTCGACTCGATCTTTACTGCGCAGGCGACTTATTTGGAAAGGAGAACGCCGATGTTGAAGTACATTCTACCCTTTCTCCTACCCAAGGGAGGCAGTGTCAATCTGAAGCAACACCGGACATGGAGCAGGGAGAAAGCAAGGAAGCGCATAGACTTGGGAGATACGGGGCGGGCTGATTTTTTCTCTCACATGCTGACAAGAAAGACTATGAGCGAAAAGGAGATGGTAGCCCAGACATCGGTACTCATCGTCGCCGGGTCGGAGACGACGGCAACCTCGTTATCCGGCATAACCTGGTTCCTCCTCAAGAATCCCGACTGCATGGCAAAGCTCGAAAGCGAAATCCGCGGCAATTTCGCGTCTGCGGCTGAGATCACGGGTGACGCAGTGGGAAATCTTCCCTATCTCCATGCAGTTATCGAGGAAGGCCTGCGACTGTTTCCACCGGTTCCGTTTGGTTTGCCGCGCGATTCCCCGGGCGACGAAGTTAACGGCAAATACGTCCCCGAAGGCACGGTGGTTTGGACATCGGTGTGGACTATGACCCGCGATCCACGATACTGGCATGACCCCGAGTCTTTCCGTCCCGAACGATGGATTGGTGAAGGCTTCAACGACAACAAGAAGGCGAGCCAGCCCTTCGCTTTAGGCCCGCGCGCTTGTCTCGGAATCAACCTTGCTTATCTTGAAATGAAGCTCGCGCTGGCCAAAATGGTCTGGCTCTACGACTGGGAGCTCGCGGTGCCGCGAGAGAAGTGGGTTGAGGACTGCAAGATGCGTATCTTGTGGAACAAGCCCGATTTATGGGTCAAATACCATCCTCGTGTAAATGCTTGAAAGGGGGCCCGATTTTAATGAACAATAGTACTTAATCCTGTGGTTTTGGGTTGGATATGTGTGATGGAAGGGGGGAGGAGAAAAGGGAAGCCTTGTATAATAAAAGATACCGAAGCTCGTCCAGACCAAGTTTCAAAGCTGGGATGGAAATGATCATACTTTTCAGCACAATACCCGACCGACATGAATATGCAAGACACTTTCGTCAATAGTCAACGAAATACTCCGTGAGGAATTATCTCCTTCGCTTGGCGTATATTCAACTGTGACGTGATAGGGAGCTGGGTATACCAAGGAGGAAATCTGTTGAAAAGAGAACCAGTATTAAAGAGCACGGCTTTGCAAAGGAGTCAAAACGTAGGTGCCAAGATGACTGTTGAACCAGGTGCGAGTCTCAGGAGAGTGCCGTTGTGCTGGCGTTAGCAGTTCATGCAAGTCGTTCTTTGAGATACTTGCCGCCTTCTCGACAAATTACCCAGTCGCTCGTTGGCTGGCGGGGCATCACACAACGTGGGCATCACAACGCAACATAGTTGGTAGAACCCACGAGGAACGGGAGAGATGAGTACGACTGGATCGTGAGCAGAGGACACCCCGAACCGGAACACATTGCAAGCCGTACCACAAAACGACGAATCGCCGAGTACTCCGGAGTCCGTGACATAATGAGACGAGCCGATCGCGGGTTACGTACTCGAATTTTGCAGAGAACACAACCGCTTCAGGCACGGTAATAGAGGTCCAGCTCCTGCGGTGTCAACACACTTGCAGACGCATCATGCCTCCAAGTCATGTGGCATTTTCACCCACTGCGAAAGACATGCAGCAGAAAGGCGATAACATCTTTTGTTGATGTGGGAGGGATAACACCGTTCCGATGATGAGTTACGACCCTCCCATCACCTTATGTAGGCAATTGTCTTTATTCAACCGCTCAATGGTACTCAGTACCTAGTTGGCATCTCAACGGAATGGAGGAGGAACAACATACTCACCAAGAATACCTACCTCCTACCAGCCACCGAGATACGAGATAGGCGTCCAACTCGGGCCGCCCACAGCAAAAGAAGAACTTCTATGGAAGGACAAGATGCTGCCTACCTTAGCGTGGACTGACCCGGCAGATATACAATCTGGGAAAGCTCCACACGCCACGAGTCCACGACGAATTGGTTGAAGCAGCGGAGTTGAGGCGCCAGCCGGATCCAAGTTCCAACAAAGATTGCCCCTGCCTGCATCTCGACCTGCCCCCCGTGTTCATAGGGAGGGTTTTTGAGTGGTCAATTCCATTCCAAGCTCAACCGTCCACCGGCGCGGGATGTGCTGCCCAACGGTCGTCGTAGGCGCGATCAACGGAGGGTAGCAACATGGACATGGATGGCAGTGATAAGATAATAATCACTCGGGCTGGAATCTTGCAATGTTGCATCGTTGAGAGCTCGGAAACCGGTAGAGTACGGGATTGAGAAACTTATGCAGGACAACTCATCGAACAGGGCGGTTCTCGAGCCAATGATGAGAGCAGAGACGCATGTTGAGGCTAATGGCCTGACGAAGATGATTCTTCGAAGTTACGACTGGAAGGAGGAAGACCGGACATGGAAGAGGGGTTCGAGCTACGATAGGTGCATAAATGCAGCAATGCCAGCTTAAGTACTCGATACCTGGATATACCTCAGTCGTAGCAAGCTTCGTATTCGGATAAAGGTCGCGATGACGTAGAATGTACTTATGCAGTACTTGGGCACGGACCCACTCAAGCTTGTACCGTCTAAATACATGCGCAGGTACCTAAGGTTGAGGCCGTTGGCGCCTATGATGTTCTCCATAACTTCCCCAGCTTTCATAAAGCTCCGATTGAGAGCTCGTGGGCGAGGCTTTCCATCTCCGACAACCCCTCGCCATTCGAACAACCTGCATTGGCACTCATTGGGTTTTGCTTGTCCCCCTCAGACTGCCTAGGATCTTTGTCTGCTCCCATTGCAACCCAACTTCGTCGTCGAAGTGGTCAGGGTAGAATCGCAGTACATAATCATTCGGCCTGGACGTCTCGAGATTGTCCCCCCGGCTCGAATCGACTGCGTATGGACGAGCAGCATACGCACGGAATACGCATGTGGTAAATCATCGTGGCTCCGAACACGTACCGTTGACGGCGACAGGAGAGTATAGCAGCAATAAACAAGACTCATTCGTTTCATCCCTGGTCCGTCCTGTCCACGTCTCACGTTACTCGTATCGCCTTTCTGCGCCTGTTGTCGAATCCATTGTGCCCGTTGCCCCCATGCCGCCAGCTACGGCCTCCTTCTTCAAGCAGTCCAGGACGAAGATGCAGGCCTGGGTAACTAATAATCCCGGGTCTGGTCATGGCCAGCCTGGTATTGCCACCTCCGTTCCTGTGACGGCCTGCGATCCTATGCCCCCGGCTCAGCCTGAGACACAGTCACAAGGAGTGCCGCAACCTCAACCTCAGGCTCAACCACCACCACAGCCGACGATGCGCCACGTCAACATATCCAAACCGCTGCCTTCAGCAACACAGCCGTCCTCTCCCGTTCGTTCCCGCTCGCCCATAGTCAATGCGAATTGGCACCGTCTGGCGACCGCTGCTGCCGCACGCATGCCCATGCCCTCCCACGCCACTCATGCCCAAGATGGGTCCGTGAATGGCGAGCATGATAGAGCAATAGCTCCCGAGCCCCTACAACAATCCAAGAGGCCGGTGCCCTTCTGGGAAGGTTCTACGATAGAAGGGTCTGCGTTTAGTGACACTGCTAGTAACATTGAATCTAACACACCCTTTGTCTATCGTAACTCGTCAGTTCAGGCGCATTCTGCTCTCAGGCACCAACAGCATGACAATCCACGTCACCGCCCTGCTCCTCCTCGACCGCTCGATCCTCCTCCCTTTATCATTGGCTCCAATGGCTTGATTAACTCGGCGGGAACTGTGAACGGCAATGGTCTTACCAGAAGCGCCTCTACACCTGAGACTAGGAGTCAGCCCGGCGATTTTAAGGAAATCGTTTCAGATCATGGACGTGACTTATACTCTGATGACAGCGCTTATAATACATCACCAGAAAAGACACCGTCGGCCAAAAGGTTACAGCATCCCAAGAATATGACACTTAGGCCGACTAGACGAGAGTCGTATTCCGAGGGTACGAGTCGTCTCCCTGGTGGTGCTGCTGCAGCTGTGATGCAATCACCTCCAAGACCCCACACCTACGCAAATCCCAGTCGCGATGAACCTGTTGAAATACCACTGGTCCCGCCGGAACGTTTCTCTCGTTCGCAAGTACAAGAACAACCAGTGAGACGGTCGTCTATCTTCCTTAATACCAGTGTGCCCGCGGTTAACCGCCAGGGTGAATTGGAAACTGGAAGTGTTGAGCGAGAGCCTACACCAATGCCTCCCACTAGAGCCCTTCCGAAAGCAAAGACCTCAGTTAATCGCCAGCTCTTTACTAGGAATAGTAAGGGTAAAACTACTGGTCTGCGGGACAGCGCTATACCTCGAACCATGCCCGATAAACGTCAGTCCAACCCAAAGAAACGCTCTTACGACTTAGATTATGACGACGGCGCGTTGGCAGCTATGGACTATGGGGCTCTGAAGCGTGAGGATTTTGACTTCGATCCAGCCCAGGCTGAAGCACGCTCTGTCTTTGACCCGCCTCGAGGTTCCTTGCCGGAGAAATTGGAGCATTTCCTCGGCCAGGATGAGGCAAACCAGACCAATTTCTTCACGAAAATGCCGGTCAAGGATTGGGAAGATTCGGGCGATTGGTTTCTCGAGAGATTTGCAGAGGTTATTGGCCGCTTCAAAGATGCTCGGAGAGAGAAACGAGAAGTCATCAATGCGTTTGAGAACGAGATTGCGGAACGAGAGGAAGCCGTACGGACCAAGATCCAGGGCATTGGCCAGACTCTCACCGACCTGAAGAGCGAGGGCGAGGGTATGATGTTAGGGAAGATATAATGGTAATGGCAAGGCGTTCACACTGAAATTTGTCAACCCGTGAAGGACGGATTTTATCGACTCGGGGTTTGTGTGTCTGTTTACTTATAAGCGATGATACCTCTTGTGAATTGTGAGAAGAGAAAAAACAAAATAGGCGGTGCCGGCGTGGCATGGCGGTTGGGTCCGGGGA
The DNA here is from genome assembly GCA_028637685.1 of Xylariaceae sp. X3-2. Taxonomy (NCBI): domain Eukaryota; kingdom Fungi; phylum Ascomycota; class Sordariomycetes; order Xylariales; family Xylariaceae; species Xylariaceae sp. X3-2. The sequence continues at coordinate 441,680 of JAJFDI010000003.1, forward strand.
CTCTCCCTGTATTACTAGTATTTTGACGACCTTACGACCGCATGAGCCGGAGTTTTGGGGTCTGTCTTGCTTGCTTTGGACGAATACCTATTATTAGTCTGCTCGCTCTCATCATGAAGACGTGGTTCTGTACGAGAGACAATAATCATACGAAGATTGTTTTGCTCACCCTTCACATCGTGCCTTAAGAAAGCCGTGTCTTGGACATGGATATCATATCAACTACCTACGTAGACTCAGATGACAATCGTCTCTCTCACACGTCGATCCTTACCAACAACCAACCTCAACTGGCAGCCCGTCCTATCGGAAAAGACACCGCGTCGCAGATTATCCGTGAACAATTCGTAAGCAGGATAATAAGCGCCCACGAACCGCACGACCTGCTCATCACTCATACCCGCCCCGCGCTGCGCCCGCAACATCACCTCCTGCTCCCGTCGCCAATCATACACCCACTCGATCTCCTGGGCATCGATATGAATAAAAGCGTCAAAGAGCGCCGTAATACCCGTATCATACCGCGCTAGCTTCTCATTGACGAAGAGGAGGTCCTCGAGTTTATGCTGTTTGAGAGTCCGTGAGGGCGCGTTGTATTTTTCTGTTACGGACTCGAGTGAGAGGGGTCGGAAGCCGACGCACCAGCCTTCTACGATTAGAACTTCCACGTGGGGTTGGTTGGGTCCGTTTACTTCGGACCAAGAGGTAGGTGGGAGCCGGTCGCCTTGGCCTGAGAAGAGGGATTTGTCGTATTGGGGGATTTGTGTGGGTTTATTGTTTATTATGTTTGTGAGGACTTGGTGGGCTAGGTCCGTGGCGTGGGTTCCTGGTGATGGTTAGTTTTAATGGGGTTTGAAGTTTTGGTCATGGTGGTTTGAAGGGGATGAGAGAAATCGGATAAAGAGAAGTGATGGGATAAGAATGAGATGGGTATTTGAATAAGCAGGGATCACGAAAACACGACGTGATGTTTACGGAGGAGCGAGAATGAGAAATACAGGTATGGATGTCATAAAGGTTGAGACGAAAATGGACTTCATGAGAGGCATAAATCGTGCGAGTGAGAATGAACGTTAAGCATCATGAGAGAAACACGTGTAAGATGAGACGAAACCGCGCGCATGAGATGAAATGGAGAGCCAACATACCGGGCTGGCCCCTGACCTGCACGAGCGCATTATCAGGCATAGACGTCGCCAGGGCAACCTGCTCCTCATGCGTGAGATAGAAATCATCAATACTACAAACGCATGTCTCAAGACCCTCGTTGCGACGCAGCGTCTCCGCAAGATTGCGGACGAGCGTGGTCTTGCCGACGCCCTGCACGCCGTTCAGCCCGATAACGAGGGGCTTGGTGGTGCCGGACGCCCGGTGCGATTGTAGCCGTTGCAGGATAAAGGGGATGCAGATCGGGGTCTTGTCATCGTAGATCTCGGGTTTGGCGGCCATCTTTTTGTCAATCCTCCCGCACTACCTAACCGTGGTAGATGCGCTATGATATTCGATAATCGTTGCAAGCGCCAGCGACCGTTACGGGTTCTCCGTGCCGTTTGAAGCTCCCATGTGAACCCCGGCGTCACGAGCTGTATACGGCATATTTGCATACTCCCCGGTATTTGACTACCATTTTTCTATTCAATCTAGAGAGAGACCGTGCGTGTGACGGAACGGCACTGTTGTTAAGAGTCGGTCAACCTCCTGGATAGATCTTCAGGATTATTGTTTACTTCTTGCCATTAGCGATCCTGAAGACTCCTATCAACAAGAGAGGCGTAAACAGGAGTCGCACAGAACCATTCATTCTGGTCGTCGGTACCTATTGTTCCTCGACGTGATCATCGTAATGTTGTCCGGAGAGTATGGTACGCCCATTGATGAAATACGTAGGAATTGGATGTTCTCTGGCTCCTGATATCGTCACTTGGTTGAGAGGAATTCAGATAATGTTCGAGTCGGATCAATGCTGGTATTCTGCAAATCGAATGACCCGAAGGGTGGCTTGCCGTAGGTATGATGCCATCAACTAATAGTCAACCGCTGTCTCGCAATGTGCTGAGCTTGAATCATGCCCCTGATAAGACCACTATTTCCGGCTGAGTATCTTGGCCTGTCTGGAATGTATCCTACCTATGCTTAGGTGTGCCTGGTAACCACGAGTGAGTGTGAGCAGGCTTTGTCCTGGCTGAATGGGTCGACTGTATGCCATGTCCGCTTAGCATAGAACTCCTCATGTCTTTCATCTTCTCGGCGTCAATCAACGAGTTTCAAATCATTCAGCCTTGGCATCAAGAATCATGGCGCTGTTCGGAGGTTAACAAATCATATGAGACAGAGGTGACCAATTCAACGACCATTGGGTTCGACTCAAGCAGGGTTGTCGAATACCACCGGTCTAGATATCATATCCCAGTACGAGGGCCAAGGATGAATGCCTGCGAGAATCGTATTATGTTTGTATAGGTCGGATGCGACATGCCAGCCAGAGTTAAGACTGCCAATGATTCGATGGCGCGGGCCCGCCCTGCCCCTATACAGTACAGGAAGTCGTCTCGAAAGAAAGAAGAACGAGGCGATGCTACCTCTCAGCTGTCCATTAACGGTTCAGTGTGAGAAATTCAGCCTCACGAGTCACAGGATACCCTGAAAGGAAACGGGTTGATCATGGAAAATCGAAGCAGTGAGACGTGAATCATGCGAATGGGCCCCGATGAGAACCGTGATGAAAAACCGTTGACTGGGGGAACGGCGCAGGACAAGCAGACGGCTAAGGCGCGTGCTTGGAAACGATATGGGGATACGGATTAACCCGTGCGGAATACGGATTACGGGCGGAAGATATTCCACTAAAGTCACTAGTCTTTTTAGGTGCATATGCAAGCGCCGCTACCACCTTACCCGGAGTGTTGCACGCGGGGCCACACCACAGGATTCGCCGACACTACCCTAGAAAATGCATATCTGGGTCGGAGACTTGCATATGTACGGATTATCTACCTCGCACATCCATATGTACTTGTATCGTACACTATGGGCAAGTATCTACGCTAGGCTCTAGTGTGTCGATGTACGGCATCAGGGGTAACTATCTCACATTCGGTTCTCTTGGGGCTTCCATGATCGACAATACAGCAGATAGTCGGCCATAGGTCCGAAATAGGTGTGTCTTCTATCCGTTATTACGTAGGAAAATGTATCTAACGGGACGTAGGGATGACTCGCGCTAACCCGGGCCGTGGAAATGACCTCATGCACTTCCCGCCTTCCAGCTTCTTCCTGACATGTGAGCTGTGCGAGCCACCCTCCGAAGCCCGACCCCACTAACCGGTCCGGGCATAGCCTGCTCAATTAGCTTAGCGTGATCAGCTAAACACGGCTAGACCCAGCTGAAGCGACCGCCCTCAACAGGACGGAGACGGAAATGGGTCGTGGTGTGTGGATTATTGGGCCCTCGGCATTCCACTCAGAAGCTTTTAAAGCTTGCCTCGGCTGATTCCTCCTGCAAAGCGGCATCTCCATCTCGCAACTCGCTACTAGTACCTACCCTCCATCGCCTATCTACCTGCTGTAATCCGTATTTTTGTACTTTTTAATCTACCTAACGGCTCTTTTGACGATTGTTGTTCTTTCTCCCTCTTAAGTCCCCAGTTCCCCATCGTAATTACGACCGCCATCATCGCCACTACAACCTCATCCTTCCTCTCCTGCTATCGCTTGGGGTCTAGTGCTGTTAATTGATCCTTAGCGTCCGCAACTAATCACATCTCACACATAAAAATGGCAGGCCTAATGCGCTACGACGGCCAAGTCGTCGTCGTCACTGGCGCTGGCGGTGGTTTGGGAAAGGAATATGCCACATTCTTTGCTTCAAGAGGAGCCAAGGTCGTCGTCAACGACCTCGGCGGTACCTTCAAGGGCGAGGGCAACTCCACAAAGGCACGTGAACCCTTCTTCCCCGCTCCTCTCTCCAGTCGCTCAACGTGTTCACCGGGCTAACATGTCTTGTCAATCGCCTTGCAGGCTGCTGATGTAGTCGTTAACGAGATCAAAGCCGCTGGCGGCGAGGCGGTAGCAAACTACGACAGCGTCGAGTTCGGCGACAAGATTATTGAAACCGCGATCAAGGCTTTTGGTCGCATTGACATCCTTATTAATAACGCTGGTATCCTGCGCGATGTCAGTCTCAAGAACATGAAAGATGCCGACTGGGACCTCATCATGATGGTCCACGTCAAGGGCGCCTACAAGTGCGCCCGTGCCGCCTGGCCTCACTTCCGCAAGCAAAAGTACGGTCGCGTTATCAACACTGCTTCCGCTGCCGGTCTGTTCGGCAACTTCGGCCAGTCCAACTACTCCGCCGCCAAGCTCGCCATGGTCGGTTTCACAGAGACTCTCGCCAAGGAGGGTGCCAAGTACAACATCATCTGCAATGTCATCGCCCCTATTGCCGCCAGCCGCATGACCGAGACCGTTATGCCCCCGGATATGTTGGCTAACCTGAAGCCTGAGTGGATCGTCCCTCTCGTTGCCGTCTTGGCCCACAAGAGCAACACCACCGAGAACGGTTCTATCTTCGAAGCCGGCGGTGGCCACATTGCCAAGCTCAGATGGGAGCGATCGAGCGGTCTCCTGCTAAAGGCTGACGAGACCTACACTCCTAGCGCCATCATCAAGCAGTGGAGCAAGGTCAACGACTTCTCGAAGCCCCAGTATCCTAACGGAGTCAACGACTTCGTCGGTCTCCTTGAGGAGTCCATGAAGATGGGCCCTAGCCCCCAGGGAGAGCCCATTGACTTCAAGGGTCGCGTAGCCTTGGTCACTGGTGGTGGTGCTGGTATTGGTCGCGCCTACTGCCTTGCCTTCGCCAAGGCCGGTGCTTCCGTCGTTGTCAACGACCTCGTCAACCCCGACGATGTTGTCAACGAGATTAAGAAGATGGGCGGTAAGGCGGCTGGTGTTAAGGCTTCCTCCGAGGACGGTGACAAGGTTGTCAAGGGCGCCATCGATGCTTTCGGCCGCCTCGATATCATTGTCAACAACGCCGGTATCCTCCGTGACAAGGCCTTCGTCAACATGGACGACAGCCTCTGGGACCCCGTCTTGAACGTCCACCTTCGCAGCACTTACAAGGTCACCAAGGCTGCTTGGCCCATCTTCCTTAAGCAGAAGTACGGTCGCATCATCAACACCACCTCGACCAGTGGTATTTACGGCAACTTTGGACAGGCCAACTACGCTGCGGCGGTAAGTTAACCATGAGCAACTTTTGATGATGAAAAATGCTGACGTTGAACGTGTTCTAGAAATGTGGTATTCTCGGTTTCTCCCGTGCCATTGCCCTTGAGGGTGCCAAGTACAACATTTACTGCAACACCATTGCTCCCAACGCCGGCACGGCCATGACGGCCACTATCCTGCCCCCTGAGCTAGTCCAGGCTTTCAAGCCCGACTACATAGCCCCTCTGGTCCTCGCTCTCTGCAGCGACAAGGTCCCTGAGAACCCCAATGGTGGCTTGTACGAGGTTGGTTCCGGTTGGTGCGGTCGGACAAGATGGCAGCGTTCCGGAGGTGTTGGCTTCCCCATAGATGTGAAGCTGGAGCCCGAGGAGGTTGCTAAGAACTGGGCCAAGATCACCAACTTTGAGGATGGTCGGGCGGACCACCCCGACAAGACGTCGGCTTCGATAGAAAAGGTTCTGGCAAATTTTGGCAACAAGCGAGGGGCATCTAAGGTATGAGCCCTTCTCAAGTTTCCACGATGCCCCTGTCATTTGACATTGTACATATAAAAGACACACACACGCTTTTTCTGAGATAGTTCCAAAATTGAATCTTGGTTGTTAACGGGCTTGTTTTTCACTTTTAGCAAGGAGATGAATCTAATAAGGGCAACGACTTCCTCAAAGCGCAAGAGAAGGCCAAGAGGACGGAGACCCAGCCCTCTGAGTTCACCTACACTGAGCGTGATGCCATTCTGTATAACCTAGGTGTCGGTGCCAAGCGAACCGAGCTCCCTTATATCTACGAGGGTCACGAGGAGTTTCAGGTGCTCCCCACGTATGGTGTCATTCCCCAGTTCGACGCCAACATGCCCTTCAGCTTCGACGAGGTTGTGCCCAACTTCTCGCCCATGATGCTGCTTCACGGCGAGCAGTACCTCGAGATCAAGAAGTACCCCATCCCGACGTCGGCACGGACGAAGAACCACGCCAAATTGATCGAGGTCGTCGATAAGGGGTCGGCCGCTATCCTGAAGAGCGGTGTCACCACCGTCAACGCTGAGACTGGCGAAGAGCTCTTCTACAACGAGTCGACCATCTTCCTCCGTGGCTGCGGTGGCTTCAACGGTCAGCAACGGCCCTCTGACCGCGGGGCTGCGACTGCCCCTAACACGCCCCCTAAGCGCGCCCCCGATGTCATCGTTGAGTCCAAGACCAGCGCTGAGCAGGCTGCCATTTACCGCCTGAGCGGCGACTACAAGTGAGTTCTTATTCCCACCGCATTACCATTTCATTCAACTAACACTCTTCTCCTAGCCCTCTCCACGTCGACCCCAAGTTCGCCAAGATGGGCGGCTTCAAGGAGCCCATCCTCCACGGTCTCTGCTTCATGGGTATTGCCGGCAAGGCCGTCTACGAGGCCTTCGGCCCCTACAAGAACATCAAGGTCCGGTTCGCGAGCTCCGTGTTCCCGGGCCAGACCCTCATCACCGAGATGTGGAGACAGGCTGGCGGCAAGGTCATCTTCCAGACCAAGATCAAGGAGACAGGCATGTTTGCTATCTCTGGTGCTGCCGTTGAGCTTGTGAACGCATGAAGTGAAGTGAAATGAAATGAGGAAAGGAGTATATAGCGTTTCGTTGTATGTTGATGATATCTTGTGGTTGTTATATAATGAGTCGATGACTCTTTGCTTGTTGATAGGTGTTGTGTTGTTTTATATTATAGGGGTTATGGGGAAAACAGGTTTTTATTCTTTGGGTTCTGAATATATTTATGAATTTGTCTAACTAAATGTGCCCAATTGAAGAATGAAGATGAGAGGAAACATCTCGTTTCATGCTTCGTTTGCCGTGATACGCACAGTCTATCTATCTAGAAGTTGCCCAACCAACCATCGAGGTTCACCAAAAGCCCATCCTACCGTCCATGTTCCAGAGTCCCCAACTCTACCTTGAATGTAAACAATGAATGAGGAATTAGTGAAGTTATTAATACAGTCTATTTTAATACTTGTCGAATGCCTTAGTGATATTATCTCTGCTCAACCGTTCCTCGTTGGTTATCCAGATGGCGAGAAATATCAGGTTCATATCGTTTATTGGCTGGGACCAAATCTGTGGCCATAATATGCATTTGCAGCGCGCCGACCGGTAGGATACGCGCTGCCGGACTGGTTCGGATCGTAATATCCCCGACCGCCGCCCGCCTGGTTACCTTGAGCCGGGTAGCGAGGAAAGGGCTGATTATCCGAGGAAGGCGGCCAAGACCCCGGGGCCCAACGCTGCGCAGGATCCGGGTCTCGACCCACGAATCCGCGCCCAGCACCTGGAAGTGACGGGCCCTGTACCATCTGTCTTCTCTGCTCGATTGCTTGGTTGTGAGCTCGTTCCATGTCAAGAATGGCATCTCCTCCACTGGTGCTTGTTGCTGGACCGACCCTGTGCCACAGGGAACCCGTTTGGACGTAGTTACCAGCGCGCTGCATTGCTGCGACTTGCGGCCATGGGCTCATGTATGGCGGTTGATAACCTTGTTGATAGGGGGTGGGTGGGCCGTTTAGGTATGGCGGTTGGAAACCTGATTGCTGAGGATTGGCTGGTGCGTTGGTATGATATGGCAGCCCTTGCCCGTTGTTGTTATAACTACGTTTTACACGGGGTGGTTAGCTAGGGGGTCAGAAACCTGAGATCGAGGACAGTAATTACTTACTTATTTCCGCGACCTGCCATGGCTGTTTATATTCATGTAATATCGTTCTCATACACTTGAAGATATCAAGTTGAAAATCGTAGGTCAATACATAAAAGTAGGCTTCTAAGATGTTGCCCAGGTCTCTACTTATATACCATTGAAGCCAAAGGGAGTGAATTTTTGTACCAACGCATACTGACACTCTGCTGGTCAGAAAAGGGGACATGATGCTCACACACTGACGCACGTCCCATTCAGAATGGAAAACGAAGATATTCCAACTCGACCAGACAATTTTTATTTCTCTTATGACAAAGGCCCAAGTAAGTACACGATCGCACGATCATTCCCGCTTTTCAGTAATAAAGTCAGTCCTCACAGTTTTTGTGTGCCCCTTTCCGTCCCTATTGTGACATAGAATTTTACCACGCGCGCTTGTCAACAAAGAAACAATTCAATGGGTATGTAACCAATCTTTTCATTGTTTTATATCTTCCCCAGTGATATCCAGGTCATTTTCTACAACAAAGGCATATTCACACGTCCCCTAGAATTCCTCAATAATCAACACACCACCTACATCACATCGCAGTTACTCTGGCGACCCCCAGTGGCCGGATACCTCGTCGTAACAGTCCGCTCTTCACCACTCTCATCAAAATACCAAACCACCCTGTTCCCGCCATCCGAGCCAGGCGACCTGTCTCTAGGACGCGGTCTACCACGGCCCGAGCCCCGACCCCCTCCGCATCCACCTCCACCCCGTCCTCCACCATGACCTCCGCCTGCCGCAAAGTGCGAATCCGTACGATGGCCGCCAACAGGCGAATAGGGGCGCGTATTATCTGTTTGATAAGCGGAATATTGGTATGTCGTCGACCCTGGATTTGAACCCTGCTGTGAAGTTGAATGGCTACTCCCACTGACGGGGTAGAAGCCACCGCGACCGTCGCTTTGGTAGGTGGTGGTATATGGCGGACTATGGCTTTGGCTGCCGCTGGTTTGTCCTTGAGTTCCACCTGCTAGTTGGATGGAGCGGTCTCCAAGAGGGAGGAGAGCTCCGCTTTGTCGGGGATCGCGCGAGGAGCTTGAGCCTGCTGCACTTCCCCCATGGCCGTGGCTTGATCTGTGGGAACTGGAGGAGTGGCCATGATGGCTGCTGCTATGTTTGTCAGTTAACTTATCTTGAGTGATGTGTATTGAAGGGGAAAGGGGGAGATGAGTCTTACCTGTGTCGACTACCATGAGAACTTCCTCCGCTGTGGCTGCGATGCGACATGATTAGAGTCTTAGTATTTGTTTACGTATCTGTGTATCTGGATCTTGAAGATGCTGATATGGTTGTTGTTGTCGAGGTTAGATCAACAAGACTCGAGGGCGAGTAGACTCTTGAGATGGTATTTATAGTATTGCCGATGAGATACAGAATACAGTCACATGCCAACGACTGTGTTTTGGGAGTACCTGCTTTCACGAGGTCTGGTTGTGATGGTTTGCTCCTGGCATGATACCGTATACAGAGTTCAACGTCGATCCACGTGCGAAAGAAACAATCGAGAAGCTCACACGTCGCGCTAATCATACATAAAGATCATGGGAGATGATGGTGTACGGTCGTGTTTCGCGAAACTCGCGTTTGTCTTGTTTGTCTACATACAGTCAGGAGACTCGTTGGCTTTTCTCCTTTTCTATGATCAGGCCAATGTTGCCGACAATGCCTCATGGCCATGCTGTAGAAACAGAAATCCATAACAGCTAAACGACAAAACAGCTGACAACAATGCTCCTATCGTGGCATTACTTATGGTTCCTGACTCCCTATGGCGACGACCGTGGTTCCGGTCATACACTTCTCACGGCCTTCACATCAAAGTATTCGCACTCCTTAGGATCATCAACTCTTCTCATGTGTCTATACTACCCAAAGCGCCTCTAACAGTCTCCAAAATACCGCCCATCTAAACCAAACCGTCACCTTGTTATACAAGACACCTCCTATCTTACACCAAACACCACATCCCCCTCATTCCTCCTCAGAATCATCCGGACCAATCTGAAATGTCGCATGTCTATGTCTATTAGCCCCATTCGTCAACGGCGCCTGAGCAGTCGTGCTCTGCGCCACCGTTTGTAGCGCAGCGCTCGTCGTGGCCTGTGTCGTGGGATTGGTAACGGTCCGTGACCCCCAGGAATCCCAGGACGGCGACTGGACCCAGGATCCTCCTGGATTGACCATAGGCGTGAAGCTGCCGAACCTCACTGGTTGGGGCGCGTACAGGGGAGTATTATTGCCGTTGACCATTTCTTCGGTGTTAGTTAGCAAGGTGCTAGTACGGGTATAATGGTAATAGTATCCTTTTGGGGAGGGGGCCTGATCACTTACGCTGTCCCGTTGCTCTGTCCCGGTATACTCCCGCCTGGTTATCGTAGTAGTAGCCGTCGCCCCGACCAAGTGATTGGATTCCCACCGTCGGCCTGTACGAGTACGCGGGAGGTGCCTGATTAGACGCCGCTTGTGTATGTGTCTGTGTCTGTGACTGCGTCGTGGTATATCCGTTTGTGTATCCGTTTGTGTATCCGTTAGGCGGAGCGTAGGCGGCATATGAGGGGACCGAGTCGAGCCAGGTTGGTATCGTTGTCTGCGGCTGTACGGTGTAGTATCCCGGGGAGGTGGTAGCAGCGCTGGTCCATGCAGGTTGTGCCTGGGTTGTAGCTGGTTGCGTGGTGCCTGGTTGCGTGGTAGGAGGATAGCCGAAGTATTGGTAAGCAGAAGGGGACTGATATGGACCGTAACTATGGCACGAGTTAGCTCTTGCGATGTGATGATATACTGTAGCAAGGAAAGGGGTCAGTGGCTTAAGGGGTTACATACGGCTGTTGAGGCCCTTGTTGGTTGTTGTTGTTTCCCCAAGGTCCTGACATCGTTTCTATGTGTACGTTGTTCTTTTACTTGAGTATGTGTTTGCAAATATGGTAGTGCTGAAGACGTGAGGTCCCCATCGCGTGATGTCTGGGCCTTTATATAGCCAATGCCTGGCATTCCATTCAGAGGTCAAGTTACTATAGCACACTGCATATCATGATAGTTGAGAATATCATCGAGAGGAACGTGAGTGCATCAGCCGCGAATATGTGGCTCTTCTCGGTTATACACGTAGCGCCTTGAGGATTTGGACATTAACACTGAAACCTGAGGCCCTGGTATTTTTCATTGATGTTGTCCAAGGCCAGTGAAGTTATTAACATGGGACTTTTGAAAAGGGGTCACAGCAAGATGCATTCAAAGCAACGCAAGACACAGATCCACAAGATAATGCCCGAGACGGTTTGCCCTCGAGAAGAGTCAACAGACGACTCTCACAAATTGTACAGTCTCCATGGTAAATGAGAACTCGACTGACAGAAATACGACATGAAACTCACTCAAAACATGAGTTTCCACGCATTGTTGTTATGGAGTATCTTTGAACTCGAAGCTGAAGGCCCAGTTGTATGCCTAGTTGTGAATTATCATAGATGGTGCTATGAGCTGTACGTCGGTGTCTAGCGGTCTCAGCCAACCCGATCTTATATGAAGAAGTGATTCGGGAACACCGAAGGTTGAGTGAATAATAGAGTGAGTATGATAATAGATAGAGACGCTACTCAAGTACCTATACTAATCGCATGTAGAATGCTGTTTATGATCGCTCCCCTGATTCGTCCTGCCAGATGTAGTTTCCAATCCAACCCGCCAAAATCCCGCTCACGACCGCAGTCGAAAGAAAAATGCGAATGCGACGAAGAAAACCTCATTCCAGTTCCTAATGCGCCAATCCCCATCAAATGCAAGCCGTACCCTGATGCTGTGGTTAACTAGGCTAATGAATCGATAAAAGGGGCAGCTCCCGCTTGCCCAAAACCAGTACCTACCCGGGAAATGCATCCGCGAACGCCACGCAGAATCATCATGTCTAGTGATATCAGATCACGAGCAATTCGAATATGAAATCGCAAATCTCCCGTATACTGGGCACCCGACCACCAGGAAGAAAACTCAGAACGCCATCACCGTAAGACACACCAGTAATGCTGACATTGCCGACTCCATCCTCGAGGTAGGCTTTCTCTGCATTCGAAAGTTCGCGGCGTTCCGTTTCTCTCCATCTACGCTCCGCATCCGCCTTGGCTTTGCGTAGGATGACATCCGTGTTCTCCGTTTCCCAGAGATTGCATTTGTTGCACTCGGAGCACTGTCGACCGTCACCCTCGGGTCGAAAGTGTTGGCAGAAGTGTTGGTAACCCTCATTGGGGTCGCCGATATCCTTACGGCATACGTAGCACATCTTGTAGCCGCACGGACAAGTGAGCTTGTTGCATCCCGCCGTCTTCACAAAAGACGTGCTGCATCGTGGGCAGACGCGCTTGATTGCCATGGACATGGCCTGCTCAACTTGCGTGCGAAGAGCTATGAGAGAAGACTCATGACATACGTGTACATCCACCCATGCTTTTGAGCAGGACAGGCATGATGGGCGTCCACAACGGGGATTTTGACATACAAATTTTAAGCCGCGACGGCGGCGCTGGTAGCGGTCGAATATCCCTGCGAACTGTTGCGACATGAGTAGCCTAAACGAGCCATTCAAGCTAAGGACTAGGTAAACGAAGCCGATAACGATGAGGGCTGGGAAAAGGGGAGAGAGCCCAAGCACGACGAGCAAGATGAAGACATAAGGAAGCCTACTGAGGCGAATCCTGAGCTGGCCGATATCTTCAGGTATGTATAGATCGTCGACTTCCACATAGCTGCAAAAGGGACACCGTATAAGCGGCAGTCCGCTTGAAAGGAGATTGTGCTCAACTAGACGCTCGTCGAGTTTCTCGAGTATCTCAGCACCCTTCTCGGCTTCCTTCATAGCCCGTTGAATGTGCTCAGAAGAAATGCAACCCTCGCAATCGATAGCGGAAACAGCCGGACATCGCAGCGTGCCCGTGTCCTTGTTGATAGTGCGCTGCCACCCTTGTCCAAACACGGCCTCTGTTATAGAGTGTTGGATGCATCGGAAGCAGAGCATGTGGCCCTCGGCAGTACAAGTTGTCATTTCCTCAAAAATGTAGTCAGTATAGCAACACGCGCATTCATATGTGGCTTGACAAGCCTCCGCCTCTTCTGTCTGTATGGATAACGCCAAAGCCTTGTCGGTCTTCTCCCTAGCAGCTTTTTCGCGTGTTTTCAGGGGCAGTATGAGCTCTTCGAAAAGCTCGCGATCGAGTTCGGCATTGCCTGTTGATTTCACCGCGGGCGACATGGTGGAATTATCAGTTGATCGCCATACGACCAAGGGATGCGTCTCGGCTTCGGAAGATGTGACGGGCTTTCGGCGGAACAACAAGGCAGATATGGTGAATTTCCATGATTTAGAAGAGACGTCGACCAAGGTCGGGCGTGCGTCGAGGTATGAATAGTTGGATTCGGAGAGGACAGCTTCGATGGTTGATCTCGAGAGACCCTTGAATTCCTGCAAGGCCAACGTACGAACGGCTGCTTTGTATTCGTATGTTCTGAAGGTCTCAGTTTTAGGGATCCCCTGACGTTTTTCCTGCTGCATGGATCGCCGGCGCCCCTTAACATAGACTGCAGGGTTCTTCAGCAGCATATCCGTAATGACAAACAGTTTCGACTCGTCCGAGAAGTTGGAGAGCATCTCCCGGAACACTTCGATCTGGACATCAGGAAACAGAGCCGAGAGACCCTCCAGGTCACTATTCAGACTTGCAACACCGCTTGGCGGCGGTGCCAAAGGCTGTAGTTGGGATTCATCAAAAATGTAGTCGGATCTGGACGAACCATCGAGAGCTCGTGATTGTGCTGGTTGCGCTTTCGGGGATGGACTCGATGATAGTGCGGGCGGCGGCGATGGTGACAGGGACGGGTCTGTATTCTGGCTCCGGCTTTTAGATCGGACTGACTTAGAAGACGCCCTCCCCCTCGACGAGGCTCCGAGCAGATTAGAGAAGAACATGTCTATTTGTCGGTGTGTGTTGAGGCGGGCTCGACACACACCATGATCGCATTGGAGGTATCAAGGGAGACGGGGCAAATATTCATGGGCAGGAATCTCTATTACAAGGGAGGCTAAATAAAGAATAAAAGCACAGTTCTGAAGCAAATAACCCCTGGTTGTCTGTTGTCTGTATCGCGAAAAGGGTTGCACGGGTATCAGATGGTGTACGAGTAGACAGACAGACTCATGATGTGGCTTCAGGTTTCGGTGGAAAGCAGGAAGGGCAGCATCGCCAGTCCGCGGGATGCGGCGTGCTATAACTGGGAGCTGTTAATGAACCCGAGGCACCTACCTACCGTTAGTCACGAAGGTGGGGCTAGCGTGACACCGTCTCGACTGTTTCTCCGCGAGATTGTCGGTGCATCGAGATACCTACCTAATTGGGTTAGTTGGGATGTGGCTAGTCAACACCAAGGTGGGTATGCAATTAGTGATCTATTCCTGCCTAACGGTACCTGCTGTAGTGCAGAGCATCGCTGTGGGTTCACTGCTACGCCGGTACACTCGAAGGCAGCAATACGAAGTGCGCCCACTTGTACTCGGATTCTTGAGACTCTCCTTTGAAAGCAAATCTTCCCTTCTTCAACCACAACATCTCATCATCTCCTACCTATGAAGAAAGGCCTCCAGATCTTCAAACTCTCCACTGTGTCTCATCATGTCATAGAACTGGCCCTTCGACTCGTATAGCTCCTTAGGACTGCCAACCCTGAAGGAATAATAGTTAGTACGAATGATCGCCAATGCCGGGCTCATGACCACGATTGAGGTCTTTAAGACTTACTCTTGCACCGAACCGGCGCTCATAACGACCACACGATCGTAGTCGATAATGGTTTTGAGCCTGTGTGCGACTGTGATGAGCGTCCTGTCTTGTCCGTGCTCATTCAGCTCTTTCCGCAGCACCTCCTGGATGCCCTGGTCTGTCTCGTAATCCATGCTCGCCGTCGCCTCATCAAGCAGCACTGCAACGTCAAATGTCAGCTCCATTAAAATGCATGATTCGCGGGAGGGTCGGATAGCTGTCAGGAAGTAGCCGTTATTCGCATTTCAGTTCCCGTATGCACGCTTACGAACAGGTGACCAGGACGGGGGAATGGAACAGGGAAGCACTCACTAAGCTTGCTCTTGCGGACAAGCGCCCTGCATAGCGACAGCACTTGGCGCTGCCCATGCGAGAAGTTCTCGCCTCTTGCCTTCACAACTGTTGATAGAGAGATACTCGATCCATTTTCAGAATCTCCCTTGTTACTGTTGTCCACCTCAGTGACGTCTCCGCTGCGCTGCAACTCGAAGGACGCGATTCCACCACAGTACTCGAGGGCTTTTTCGACGATCTCTCTAGGAACTTTATTCGTTGGGTCGAGGTTGGAACGGACATCTCCATTGAACAGCACGGCTTCCTGAGGGATGATGGTGAGCGCTTCTCGCAATCTCTTTCGCGGGAAGCTCGTGATATCCACGCCATCGAAGAAAATCTGCCCTGATATTATCTCGGTGAAGCGGAGTAAGGATAGGACGAGCTGGAAAGTCACGTTAGCTTTTTGACTGCATGGGAGAGTCATTTCCACCGGACTCTTGTTGGATTGCAGGACCCGAGAACAGAGTACTATGTCTGTTACGAAAGCACATTTCTCCCATACTGCAACGCCCCTAAACCATAGGAAACTGGCAGTTCACTTACTGTGCTTTTCCCTGAGCCCGTCCGCCCGACGATGGCCACTCGCTCACCAGCCGCAAACTTGAGGTTGATGTTCTTGAGAATTTCGGGCCCCTCTGGATCGTACTTAATGGTAACATTCCGGAATTCGATCTCGCCGCTCCTTGGCCAATCCTTTGGCATATCAGAACTCGGGTCATCCGAATAAGCGCCCGGTTTACCGTATTCGTCAGGTTTCTCCTCGGGTTCTACATTGGCATATTCTTTGACGCGGTGATACTACACAGAAGGGTTAACATACGGAATATCCCAGTGCAGGAGCAACTTACGCTCTGTAGCTCGACTTCGAGTTCGTTCATCGTCCGAACGAGGACCACAATCAGTTGGTTCAGAGTCTTGGGACTTGGTCAGTATCAACGTATATATATATCAGTATGGGGTCACTTACAGTGGCATTTGATAAAGAGAATCCCACCAAACCAGCAGCAACGGTACCGGCCTTAGAAACAGCGATTATGCCAGCAGCAACCGTCACAAACGTTGTCATCATATCGACTCTTAGTGCTACCCAGCGATTGCAGTTGTACTGAGCCTCGGATGCCCGTGCAAACACTCGCATCTTTTCGGCAAGCTGTCTCCCGAATGTTTCTGGCATGCCAGCACGAGCTCGAATGACTGAAAGTCCAGCCAAGCTGTCTGCAAAATGCGCAAACACTGGCGATTGCGCAGACGATGACAGTCGTTTGACTGCAACGGCTGTTCTGGTGTAAATCTCTCCCGCAATGATGCCGGCAACGCAGCAAACGGCAACTGGGAAAATGAAAACGGGGAGAACAGCGCTCACCGCAAAACTCTGAAAGCAAAGGCGAACAGCGTTCTCAATCGCCAAACGTAGCATACCAGCCAAGGCTGTGTCGAGAGAGGCCATGTCGCGCGAGAAGCGATTGACTATCCGGCCAGCTGGTGTGGTCTTGAACCAAGAAAGCGGTACACTCATAACAGCCTTTATGAAGTTGCTGTGAAGAGTCCGCGCAGCATACCATCCTCCCCGCTCGTAACTAATATATGTTAACCCGTTGAAAATAGTATCACCCAACGTCCAAGCAGCATATATGCCGAGATAGAAGGCAACGTCATTGGCGCCATCCTTGCCATAAGCGTCTACCCACACTGCAAGCCACAGAGTAGTGCCTACGAAGGACGCGTTACTGAGAATGCTCATCAAAATAGAAAGCAGAGCGTGAAAGGGACTTCCAAAGAATCGCATATAGGAGAAAACTAGATCCAGGTTAACAATAGTGTCAGAAAATATCTCGGCAACCACCGAGGAACGGGATGATACTGACACTGCAGACGCCCGGTTGCACCGCCCGTCTTCAGGGCTTCTTGGTTAACTTCATTTTGACGCTTAGCGGCGACGGTACTAGTTTGGCCATTCGGAGTTGCTCCACTGATGGTTCTTCCATTCGTCGTACCAGTACCTGCGGCAGCAACCTCCACGATAGTGTCTAGATTTTCTCGGTCCGGGAGCGCCTCGTCTACCGTGACTACGTGACGAACAACGCCTATATTGTTTTGCAGGTCTTTGACCTGGCCATTCTCCATGGCAATGACGAGATCTGCTTGTGGGGCGATCCAGGGCAGCTGAGTTACGAGCACAACAGTCCGACCCCTTAACAGATCTCCACAAAAGGCTTCTTCCCAGAGTGTGGCAGAAGTCTTCGCATCAAGAGCCGAGAAAATGTCGTCTAGAAGGATGAGCGGCGCCTTAGAGTAGAGAGCACGGGCTAAAGCTACTCGTGACTTCTGACCGCCTGACAGAGAAGTTCCATTTTCGCCGACTTCAGTTTCATCTCGTTCGGGGAATTCATTCAAATCGGTAATCAATCCGCAAGACCTGATAACGCGATCGTATCTGACTTGCTCGAAGGCACTGTTGAATATGATGTTTTCACGGATCGTCTCATTCTGAAGCCAAGGAGTCTGGGATGCGTACGCAATGTCCTTTGGACATGTGACAGATCCGCTCTCAAGAAGAGTCTCTCCTAAAATTCCCAACAACAAGGTCGACTTGCCACTTCCGCTCGGGCCGGTGACCACGTTTAGACCGCCCTCAACAAAATCAACGGATATGTCCGTTAGAGAAAAGTTGGCCGCTTTGTGACGCCTCATCGACGCATCCTTAATTCTCAATGGGCCCGCCGGGTGACGAAGCAGAGGTGTTACATTATTGAAATATCGGTCTAGACGTCGAAGAGAAACCAACGCCGCTGTGAAATTTCTCGACTGTCCAGACGCCATCGTCAAATTGCGTCGCAATGTTCTGACCAAGCTAATGGAAGTGAAGGCAATCTTGCGATATCAAAAGTAAGCAATTGTTTACGTTTTATGGCTAATAATGCCGAAGTGGCAGTGATCTCACCTCTGCTGTAAGTTGTTCCTTTCGAACAACAACGAACAAGGCAAACATGAGCAGCAGTGAAAAGGTAGGAATCAGTTCCGTGAGCTGACCGATAGTGATGTAACTAAGGCCAAGGTTAGCATGTCCGTGATATTTCCTAGTACGCTGACTTGACTCACCGAATGTTAAGTCCCCAGATCTTCTTTTGTTCGCCTCGTCGGATTGCTTCAATTTTCTCTACAATGGCATCTTCCCAGGCAAAGTACTTGATGACCCCGATCGAGGACAGATACTCCGACAAGGCCGAGATTCGAGAGTCTTGGATCTGTTTCATCTCACGTTGAATGCCCAGCATCTGCCGGGAGACAAGCAGTGGGAGTGGCGACAAAACAAACATCATCGCGGAGCCAACAAGCGCTGGCCATCCTAGCAGCTTATAGAGGACGGTTAAAACAATCACAGTCCCACAGGGAACTCCGAATAAAGTCATCATAATATCTCGGCCACCCCAAACCGCATCGACATCGGCGCTCATGAGGTTCGCTAGGCGACCCGAGGCAGTCGCTGCTTGCTGCTTCTTTGCCTTGTTCGAGTCGTTGCCTGAAGTTGCGATCTCTGCAAAGACTTCATCGTCTAACTCCATGGAACCCATCGCTTTGTAGTAGAGCTCTTGAGTTAGTGCGGTTTTGATTCGCACAATGACACGAGTTCCTATGAAGACGTACTGTTGAAAGCCGACAGAACGGGCTACAGGGCCGACAAACAACAGCAGTAGCCAGGCCCATGGTCTGATACGAGCCTCCTCAGGACTACGGATATACCCTAATAGTCCATACATGGCCAAGGTAGTCAACGGCTCGATGGTGTAGGCGAAGATAGTCCAGCAGGCCATTGCCGTTAATTCCACTCTCAGATAACGGATAATGGTTGTGATGCTCTGGCGAGACTTGGCGCGAGCTGTGAGGATCCTCGAAAGTAGAACAAACGGCTCATCGTACCATGGCAGCTTGGGGAGCTCATCAACAGTCATCTGACGACGAAAGCCATTGAGCAAAAGAGGAGTGAGCCATTCATACGTGACATAGTAACCAAGCCAACTGCTGGTTTCTTCAGGGGCAGGCTCGATGGCCGGCATCTTTGCAGAAACTTCCGAGTCCAGTGCAGGAGGAATCCATTCTCTCGGCGTGCTTCCGGCCACAAGCACAGCAGCAGCTAGCATAGCTATGCCGCCCATGAGAACAGGGCTTGGATCCGGCTTATACATGACATCCACGTACGGGAGCACTTCTCCCACAGCCGTCACAAGCAACAAGGTCACAAGAACGGCATTCACATGGTGCAATGCGACATGCCTCCATTCGAGATCGTTATACAGCCGTAAGAGCCCTAGTACGAATGCATAGACGAGGGCAATCACACTGGCCCATTGGCCCCCTAACTGTACCGCGGCGACGGCCGTCAGGGCTAAAGCCGCGGCGCGAAAGAGCTGCGCGCATATTTCAAATGGCAGAGAGATGGTCGACGCGGTGGTTTCGGGTAGAGGTATTTTTGCACATGATTTTTGCAGAAAATACTTGATGAGAAACAAGAAGGACGCGACCACGACAGCGAGTTGGAGATAACCAGTCTGCGCAAACCGGGCCAAGTCATGCATCCATTGAAGATCTGGGTCGCTATGAATCATGGTTAACAGCATATTCACCCCACTCAGGACGGCTCAACGGCCCAGACAGAATTCACAGAGAACACCACGCACCCACGTAATTGATCGCCAAGATAGCTCTGGGACGGGAGAGCCGAATCCCAGCGGCTACTGGTGAAAGGAAGCTGCTCCATGGGTTCTCATGCCAGAGTACGAATGAAAATTCAGAGGCATCCAGAGTCCCATCGGCGACATGAGGAGGAAAGAAATTTCACGGGTGCATAAGCGATGACTCTCAACCACGACCCGGATCCTTAGTGTCCCGCAGTGAAAGATCGTAGTGGCATAACGGAATGGGCCGGTTTGCCGAATCGTTATCACTTACTAACGGGTGGTTCTTCACACCTAGTCTCTTACACACCATACAGATCCCTGCCAAGCTATTTTTGGTCTCAGACTCTGAGACTCACTGGCAGAGTCTTGAGTCTTGACGATGATGTACGAACAGCCCAAAGACAACGCCGATTCTATATGACTATGATCAGTGACGAAGGCTCATGAACAGCATCCTCGCCTGACCTGGTGTCAACGATACAGGCTTTTCGAACGGCCTTCAAGATGTTATGTGACAGTTTCGTGGTGGTAACTTCACGAAGTCATCCTCATGTACGGAACTGTTGCCTGATAAGCATGCCGCTGACAACCCGCCAATGAAAAGGATTGCGTTGTTGCATTCTGAGATCGAGGAACCAGGATTCATTCCCCCTCGTTACATGCAAGATACACGAACTGTTGCATGGACGTCGAATAACTTCGACTTAACGATATTCCGAACCCCTGACTGGACTGGACCTAAGTGCAGGTTCTCAACACTCTCATAGCCGGAGTGCAAATTATACTGCATAGATTGTTGAAATGCAGGTTGAGACATACTCTCTCGGTCCATATTGCCAAAGCCGAGCCGTGGGAGCAACCGTGAGGATGGACTGACATGGCCATATGCAGTGCCGCATGGTTCTAGGTTCGTCCACGGAAATAATGAGAAAGATTGCTGGCCAGAGCCAACATCACGAAATATCTCGCACGTGCAACTGCAGTCGAGACTTTTCCGCGGGATATGCCTTGGAGGAGCATTGAGTGGCTATCAAGCTCGCTGGCTTCACGCAAAGACGCAAAAATGGACCATGGAAAGCGTCGTATAGGAGCTTCATACGGCAGGGTGAACGAGAATAGGCATGTCGACTCGACGACGTATGAATCGGGCCGTGACACTCTCTTTTGGACTTGTACGAGGTTTCTCTCTGGTGTGGTTCTGAGCCCGTGGCCCCGTGTGGTACGATATATCAATCTATATGAGGGTCAGTACGAGAGGCATATATTGGATGTCCCGCAATGGACAGTTCAATTCAATATGATGGACCAGCCGGGAAGAGAGACAGTCGACAGAGAAAGAAAAGATTGTAAGTTGTTTAATATGACCGGCGCGACCGGCAACTCGACGAATTTGGTTGTGGACTGGACTTGGACAGTCTCATTGGGGAAACGGCACATCCGCGTCGTACCTGCGAGGAACGGTGGGATCCGTTCCTATTCGGCGGTTACTTCGCATGAAAGGGCAACTCCCGTATTCCCTTTCAAAGCAATCTGGATGGACCTGCAGGGTTCCGAGAAAGCCGAGGACCTGAATAAATACAAGAGGTATAGATCTTCACCCTCTTCTCCTCGTTCATGACTCGGGAGCATAACCTTCTTCTTCATCTTTTGAACGTCATTATTCTATTGGGTTGTGGGACTCCTGACTGAATCACATCAAATACTCATCGTTCCCCACGCACGTCTGGTCAGCATTGGTACACTTGCTTGATTCACTGCAACTCTTGTCCGACTCCAACTCTACTGCAACGTCGTCGCAGGTGGTGCCCTATTAGGCTACTCCGCATCCTCACCCTCACCACAACTACCACCATCACCATCATGTCCCAACAACAGCAATATGCTACCTACCCCAGCCTACGGGACAAAACCGTCCTCATCACAGGCGGCGCCGAGGGCATTGGTGCTTCCTGCGTAGAGATGTTCTGGAAGCAAGGCTCGCACGTCATCTTCCTCGACATCTCGGAGTCCTCAGCGCACAAGCTCCTCGCCAAGCTCCAAGCCTTAGCAGATGCAGAGAACGGCGCAGGTCCTTTGCCAAAGTTTATTCACTGCGACGTGACCGACCTCGCGCGCCTGCGCGAATGCGCGGAGCAGATCGTCGCGGAACACGGGGGCGTCGACGTGCTCCTCAACAACGCAGCAAGCGCGGGCGCACTCTCGCGCGTTCCGACGGAGCAGGTGACACCGGAGTCGTGGGACGCCGACATCAACGTGAACCTGCGGCACCTGTTTTTCCTGACGCAAGCCGTCGTGCCCGCCATGCGCGCGAAGGGGAAGGGGAGTATCGTCAACATGGGCAGTATCACGTGGGCCATCCCGGCGACGGGTCTGCCCGTGTACACGCTGTGCAAGGCCGCCGTCATGGGTCTGACGCGCACGCATGGACGGGAGTTCGGCAAGTGGGGGATCCGCGTGAATTCCGTCATGCCGGGCGCGATTGCGACGCAGCGCCAGATCGATGAGATCTTGACGCCGGAGTATCGCGCTGAGGTCATGGCGGCGCAGGCGCTGAAGAGGGATCTCTTACCTGCTGAGGTGGCGAGGTTGATTTTGTTCTTGGCGTCGGATGATTCGAGTGCGATTACGGGGAGTAGCTATGTTGTTGATGGCGGGTGGGTTAGTGACCCGTGAGTTGTGGTCGTTCAATGGTTATATGAACCGATGCATGTGAAGCTGTGGAGAGCTCTGGTGTGAAGAGGTGGTCGTTTACGATGTTATGTGCGTATAATGAATGAGCATTCAGTCGAGGATTTAATCTTTCACGACTTATCATAGAAGTCATAATACAATGTTGAACACTCATGGATCACCTGGCGTTGTCTTAGCATGTTTTTCTCCATCTTGTTAAGGACTCGAGTAAATCGATTCAATTATCTGGCCTCACAAGGAGACATGTAAAAGTTGAACACTAACCTTGGTCTTGTTTCTATGAGACTTCCACTAGGTTGAAACCCTCCTTTGGCACGACCCCTTACCCACTCGCGCCACTCGAACACGCAATCCCCAAATCATCAGGGGTATTAGCACACAAGAACTCGGCCTCTCCACTCGGCGGCTTCACAGTGATATCGCTCATAGTAACTCCACAGCTCCCATCGGCAGGACAATTCAAATTCATAACCGTCGGACTATAATGCGAACTCGTTGTGCCAGAGAAGCCCCTGACAACGATATCCGACAACTGCGCCGTACTCGGAGTATCCTCGCAATACGACTCGTCCTCGCTATAGCACGACTGGATCTGGAACGCGTAGTCCGAATTATCAACCACGACGTTCTCCCAGGTGACGTTCTTGACGATCGCAGTCCCGTGGTCCTCGCCGGCCGGGTAGAGCTTGATACCGGCCGCCTTGGCCGAGTCCGTCATGATCGCGCCATTAACGTAGATATTCTGCACCGTATCTATTGACCCAGACCCGGCACCCAGACTCCCCACGCTCAGCCCGTGACTGCCGACGCACGTGATATCGGTGACGGTGACGTAGTTGGCGCCCGCCTTGAACGCCACGCAGTCATCGTTATTGGTCACCTCGGCGCCGGAGACGGTCACGTAGCTCGCCGGGCCGATATCCCAACCATCAGTGTTCTTGGGGAGATTTTCACTCTTGCTGATAGCCGAGAGCGTGATGTCGATGTATTGGATATTCGAACTGTCGCCCCGCGCCGAATGGAATACGTTCGGCGCGTTCTTGAATAGCAGGTTTTGAATGGTTATGTCTTTTGATCCATTGATCCAGAATAACGTGGGCCGCGCGTAGGAACTGTCCTCTGCGAAGCGATCCCATGCGTCTTGGCCGTTGCCGTCGATTACGCCCTCGCCTGTTGATGAGAAGACTTTGGCGCCTGAGATGGAGGACACTGAGACGGGGTCAAAATCTCATAATTTCGAACCTCTTGCTCTGCGGATGCGAAGCGACTTACTATCAAAGATAGCCTCCCTTCCATTCCAGTAATCCGTATCGCTCGCCACTTTCAACAAGCCATTGACTTGCAGCGTACAACCCGTGCAACCGTCGAAGCTGAAGACTGAGTTGATGTAATACGTAGATGATGGTGGTATCACGATCGTCCCGGACGGACAAGCTGCGATAGCCGACTGGATTGCTGGGACATCGTCGATAGAGCTGCTGCCGCCAGCTTCGGGGGTACATGTCGCTGCTCGCTCAACTACCCGGGTAGGGGGCAGGGTTGCTGCGGCTGCAACACCAGTCAAGAGTACCAGATGGTGAATGAAGTGCATCGTGTCGTTGTGTTTTTTGAGATCTTACACCGGGTGAGGATCACGCAGAATGCCTCAAAAATGGTTCGAATCTCAGGCCAAAGGGCCGATGGTGCTGAATATAAAACTCATCATTCCGTTCTCTCGATCGGCGTTGATATGGACTGGAGCAAGTATTTCGGCAACTACAATGTCTGATCATGAATCTTCAATTATTATTGATGGATTCCAAGTTATGCCGTCAGGGATTAACGGAATTCCGCTCGTATAGGGAAACCTGGAGTACTTGTCTTGAGTA
Source organism: Xylariaceae sp. X3-2 (assembly GCA_028637685.1). Taxonomy (NCBI): domain Eukaryota; kingdom Fungi; phylum Ascomycota; class Sordariomycetes; order Xylariales; family Xylariaceae; species Xylariaceae sp. X3-2. The sequence continues at coordinate 466,013 of JAJFDI010000003.1, forward strand.
GCATCTAGTATTTGCGCAGAATGAAACGCTGCCGCCTTTCCACCTGTGGATTTGGAGAGCATCCATGCATTCGTAATGAGTTGCGTTATGCTACTGCCGGAGCGACATGCGTGAAAAATGTTGCGTTTCCCGAATAGTATCGACTGGCGCTGTGTTTACGGAACCATCACCGTATATTAATCGAAAGCGGGAATCTTCAGAATCGATCATACAAGTCTTTCGCATCAAGAGTCTCGAGGTTCATAATAGCAACACCTACCTCTTAAGGAGGTACAAGTAGGCAGCCGATCTCGAAACGCGTCGTGATTTTCGTGAAAGTTCGGCCATCCCCCTTTCCCCGGGTCGCTCTCCTTTCCCATACTAACGCCCTGCCATGCATTTTACCGTTTGAACCAAAACCCGCCATCCGCCTTCTAGGAATAACCACATGGAGAAAACCAAAGGAAAAGATACCATCATCAGCATAGCAAAGTTTGTTGTCTCCAGCCAACAGGCTATGCATGCATGTCGAGATATGTCCTTTCTATTATAAATGCATGCCGCCATTCGAATCGTCCTCAGGCTCTTCGGGTGGCATACGACTAATGAGTTCCGCAAGGAGATCGTCGCCGGATAACGTGCCAGTCTGGAACGTTCCATCGCGCCAAGCCTCATGCTGGGATTCAGTGCTCTGAGCCTGTCCATTGACTCCGTTCGTCTCCGCAGCAGTCGAATCCCCATTCTGCTTCTCCTCATCCTCTTTTTTCACTTTCGCATCGCCCTGAAACTCCTCCCAGTTCAGACCTCTGCTCTCGACCTCAGACCGTATCAGCTCGATGCGTTCCTGCATGCGCGCAATGACGACCTCGTTCTCGGCGATGGCGTCCTTGCAGTCCTGGTCCGGCTGGCCGGCATTGCCCTGGCTATCGAGCGTAGCTACGGTGCCGTCTGCGAAGGGCTTCAGTTCGGCGTTTGAGTAGTCCAGGTGGGCGATGGAGTTGCGCAGCTCCAGCACCTTCAGGGCGAGGGAGCTCGCAGGGAGGTCCTTCAGCGCCTCGGCGAAGCGCGCCGGTGATATTGGCTGGGTCTCTGATGACATTTTGTCGAGACGAGATAGGAGACTGCGGATTTACGGGTGGGTATGACTGTCGCGTGTGAATCAGGTTCAGATCAGTAACCTTTTGGTGGAGCGCATTCGGGGATGTATCCTGTTCAGTTTCATGAGCTTCAGATGGAAGTAGCAGGCAACAAGCAACCCCTCCCAGTCCGATGCGGCCTGTCGCAGCTACGGAAGCTTGTCGGACGGCCCGTCACTTGTCGCGTTACGTAATCGATCGACGCCATCCGCTAATTAATTGCGCCATCTGAGCGGTTTATCGAGATAAACGGTGGTTTACTAACCAAACTCGGCAATACTCAGTCCATCCGCTGTCGACCTACGAGATGCCATCTTCATAGGTTGCTAATACTAAAGGGAATCGTTGCATGGACGTAGGTAAATGATACCATCTCATTATTCGCTACTCCTTGTTTAGATTCCATTATTGGGGTGTTTCAAAGAACTGCATAGGCAACGGAAATATGTAACCTATCTACAGATCTTAGACTAACCGTTACAAGTAGGTAGGTAAGACGAGATAATGGACGGCAACACATCGATAGCGAGATGTGTACAGTGATTCTTCCATCTATTATATTGATGTGAGGCAACAGAGTATCCGAGTCTCACCAGTGTAGATGGTGTAATCGTTCATCAAACCTCTGGGTTGTTAGAGGCTGTAGAGCCGTGTGAGACGGGCCGAAGGCGCGCAGGGAATATCACGATCACGGGTTCACTTGTGTCGATGGTAGGTGGCGTAAACATTCACTTTGCTATGTAATCCGGAGATGTTGGGGTTTTTCTTATCTACCTACCTAGTTCTTAGTCTAGCCTGATTATGAGAGGGGGATGCATTGGTCACTGGAGCCAGAGGTAGGTATATAATGCATGTCGACCCTCGGGGGAGACGAATCTGTAGATTCAGCTCGTCGTCGAATTCCCCTCATTCTTACGAGCTATCGCGTGAGCCATGATGTACGCACTCGCTTTGGTCGCAGGCACCTTGGTGTCTCAAGCTGTTGCTCTGCCTGGGTTTGACTTCGCACGCAGCCAGCCCAAATGCGAGGTTCCGCCTGTTTTAGAGCCATCTAGCGACGGTCTGGCTGCGGCACGAGACATATTCTCAGGAGAGGAAGCCTTGAAACTTCAAGTAAAGAGGCACTCAACTATCGTCAGCGTACCCTCAATCTCATACGATGACAATGGTGAGCCTTTGGAGGACCCGCGTTGGGAGATCTTCTATACGCTGCACGAGACCCTGGAATCTCTATACCCAAACATGTGAGCATTCATTCCACATTTGCCTCAGAGATGCGTCTAAAGTGGCTGACTTGTTGGATTTAGTCATCGTCGAATGGTCCGCGTGACTGTGAATACCTTCGGATTGGTATATACCATCAATGGAACTGACTCGTCTCTCAAACCGTTGATGCTCGCAGCTCATCAAGATGTGGTTCCTGTCGCTGATGCTTCGACATGGACGTATCCTCCCTTTTCTGGTCATTTTGATGGCCGTTGGCTCTGGGGACGAGGAGCAAACGATGACAAGAACAGCTTGACTGGGTTAATGTCAGCTCTTGAGGAGCTTCTATCCCATGAAAGCTGGACGCCAAAAAGAACCATTATCCTTGCTTTTGGCTTCGATGAAGAGTGCGGTGGACGTCGCGGAGCCACCCGGATTGGATCATACCTGGAAAAGTTGTACGGGAAAAACTCGATGGCCCTGATACTCGATGAGGGTGGCATGGGACTCGAACTCCTTGACGACACCCTATGTGAGTATTTTGAGGATATGAAAATCGATTGACTGATGTCATCTAACAAAAGTGCAGATGCTCTCCCTGCTGTCATGGAGAAGGGCCATATTGATATCTGGATTTCGCTGAAAGTTGCTGGAGGACACTCCTCTACACCATTGCCTCATACTGGCATCGGAATCATGTCGGAGTTCGTAACAGAGCTCGAGGCTCATCCCTGGGAGCCGAAAGTAATCGAGGGTTCACCAATTCATCAGCACTTCATCTGCCAGGCCGAACACTCGCCAGATGCCGAGCCGAAAATAACCGAATACATCAGGAAAGGAGATCTGGAAAGCCTGGCCAGGAAGCTTGCCACAGTTGATCGTGCGACGCAGTATCGCATTCAGACCTCGCAAGCCATTGATTATTTCAATGGCGGTGTCAAGATCAACGCCATGCCCGAGTTCATCAAGATGGGTGTGAATTATCGCATTGCACCTCACGACTCCATCCCTGCTGTCAAGGCGCGCGTCTTGGAACTCGCCAAGCCAATTATCAAGAAGTATGGCTTGGCGGTCAAAGCTTTCGAGGGCGAGGAGAGCAACCCGGATTATGGAATGGACGATGTCGAACCAGCATATGAGGTTGACTACGACGCAACGCTCATATTCACATCGAACCAACCAACACAAATCTCTCCAGTATCTCCCACGACCGGACCGGTCTGGGACGTTTTCGCAGGGACAATTCAACACACCTTTGCTTTTGATGAGGGCAAAGTTGTGCCGGTGCCTGAGTTGATGACTGGAAATACCGACACGCGACACTACCTCAGTAAGTGCCCCTGAATTCATGAATCTGTCAGTCAGTAGAAGAGATGACTTTTGCTGACTTCACCGCGTATAGATCTGACGCCCAATATCTATCGTTGGGTGCCGAAGCGTGAGGGTCAAGCGCTGAACATGCATACTGTCGACGAAAGAGTCGATATGGAGAACCACATGGAAATTGTGCGTTTCTACTACGATTTGATCAGGAACTTTGATGCGTCGACAGTTGAATCTATCACGGAGATCGCGGAGGATACGGAGGAACCTGAGATTGGTGAGCTTTGATGATGTTTCAAAGTTGACGGGCGAGGAGTTGATGGGATGGTGATGATGGAATCCACCGAGTTAAGGAGCTGTCTTATGCTTAGATCCAGGCTATTCTTATATCGAGTGTTAGCTCAATGCTGCATTGGTGCAAAATCACGACGTCATGTATTCTTTAACTGCGTGACATGCATATAGCAAGGCCTCTGCAAGTACCCATGCCAGTTACAAAGGTACCTGCTGATACTTCGTCTCGAAGCTGAGAGATATCTTTTCCGTGGGTTGACATGCGTCAGTCCACTGTTTTTAGATTGTGAGGAATACACGTGCCCTGGGGGCATGGATGGTAGATTGACCTACTATGCCGCCGCTTCCTTTTTCTTCTTCCCTGGCCAGCTTTCAAATCGGTCTACGAGCAGTCAGTCGTGCCTCTGAGCTATCAATAGCCACCGTCGCCGTTCCGTCAAGCCGCTTCTTGTCCGGCCGACCGTCTTTTTACCCCCAGCCATGCTTCCAGTATAGCACTTGGGGCGTGTTGCGCCCGTCGACAGCTCCTAATGCTACCCTGAGATGCCGAAAGGCAGTGTCGCCAGTATCGCCAGTCCAGCTGCGGAAGGCTACGATATTTCCTTTCCGCGCCGCCACCCATTACATCGATCTCCCCGAAACGTACGAAGATGCCCAAGGTCTCCCCTTCAGACGGGAAGACCTCACTCAGAAGGAAGCTAATGCTATCTTCCCCTCGAATATCCCGGCTGAACAGGCGAATCTCCTCCTCCGAATTTTGCATGGTAGACGAGTAGCAGGAACATTGGATGATCCGGCTCTCGCACAGAACACGAAACAGTTCAGAATCGCTGATCAGAAAAGGGCTTTGGAATACTTGCGCAAGCATATACCGTTGGATGAAATTCTTAATGCTGGACTACGCGCCGAGGATGAACTTGCGGCACTTGAGGAGCAGGCTAGAGCTGCTGAAGCCGACAGTCAAATCATAGAAGCCGAAGAACAGTCCGTACCTGTGGCAAGCTCTCAAGCTACCTCTCCGTCAACTACCGAGATGGAACTCGTTGAAGTGCCAGAGGTTCCCACTGGACGACTTCCGAAGAAACGTGGAAGCGACTCTCCCTATGGAGAGAGTACCTTTGACCGTATTCGTGCCAGGAACATCGCCAAGCGGGAAGCCGAAGAAGCCAAGGCAGAAGAGGAACGGAAGCTGCGAGAGGAAGAACTGGCAAAAGGAAACATCGGGACGCTACAGACTCAGCAAGAAAAGCCGAGAGAGATCAGCGAGTTCAGAAAGAAGTACATGGAGGCCGCGACATCAGATCTCGAGGAACCCCCTGAGATGACGATCAAGCAACGTCTAATGCCTTCTTTCGGAATGGCCCTGTTGGTTGTCCTAGGTTCTATGGTTTTCGCTGCTCTGTACCAGGCCCCGCCGACATCGAGAAGACTCTGGCCTGACATCCCGCCAGCGGCAGCAACATGCATGACCTTGATCGCCGCGAACTTTGCTGTCTATGCCCTCTGGAAGTTCCCGCCTGCCTGGAAACTCATGAATCAGTACTTGATCCTGGTTGCTGCGACTCCTAAGCCGCTACAGCTGATCGGCGCCATGTTCTCGCACCAGTCCTTCTGGCATATGGCCGCCAACATGAGTTTCCTCTGGTTCTTCGGTACGCGTGTGCACGATGAGATTGGACGTGGTAACTTCTTGGCTCTGTACTTCTCATCTGGAGCCGTCGGTTTTGCTGCTAGTCTCACGCACTCTGTGCTATGGCGCGGTCTCTACTGTACAACTCTTGGAGCGTCTGGTGCCGTCTATGGTCTCATAGCCGGCTTTTTCTGGATGCACAAGTTTGAAGAGTTCAAGATTCTGGGCTACCCTCCGGACCCTATGTCGGGACCGCAGGGTCTGGGATTCCTCGGCTTGATCCTGGGTATTCATCTGATCCCCTTGTTCTTGAAGCGTGCGACGAATATCGACATGACGTCTCATCTTGCTGGTATGTTTGTGGGTATGATGGGTATCGATCTGGCCCGTACATATGTGGATTACAAGGCGCGGGTACGCGCCGAGAGATTCAAGAGCGTGGGCATAGTTGAAACTGCCATCGAGGAGAAGACTTCTTCCCCTGCTGCGAAGACCTCATCAACGTCCTCACCGAACCAGTGATATTTACGTACGATACAGTCAACAATAATATACCCATCTCCAAGTACATTTTATCGATACCACCATATGCATGCAACCCTGACATGGGGTCATGAGATCGCTCCTTGCTGACCTGATTCACGATCGGTAACACCCAGGACTTCGTCTGTATAAGAATGTCGTCGATGACCGGACACATGCAACCCTTAACGTCACACATGAAGTAGTTGAAATCGACACTCATGAAAACACCACCACCATTACGGTCCATATCGTCGTATAGATGGAACGAATATAGAGAGTCCGTCAAGGGTCCTGCTGCGTAGTAATATGCTGATCTACATGATACGATCCTCGACTCATTTTCTATGCAACTCTTCTTCTCCTTGTTTTACTAAATGATGCATGTCCAAGGACGGAAAGAAATCTCTACTCACCGGTGTCTATATTTATTTCGATCTGCTAGGCGTACGTGTACGGAATAATGCTACGGAATCAGCTTTGAATTTCAGCGACCCACCAACGCAGATCTACCAAGACCACGTCGTCAGGGTCTACCTACCTCATTCCGTGGTTAGGTGGGAGTAGTTACCGACGGTAGCTGAGGTTCAAAACGGCGGGCTGGGTTGTAGTGCACCCAAACGCAGCGTAGTGTCGATTAATAGCAGGCAGTGATATTTATTTTGTTATTTTTTCTCCCATTGGGTCTGGAGATCATCAGTCAGATCAGGGAGATCATGCGATGGCACCTGCAGCAGCACGTCACTGGGCATTGATGGCAGCCCTTGTTATCTTGAATTCGGGTTCGGCAAGCGTGCCGTTGCACACCAGTTGCGAGAATTTGTTATTCCGTACTAAATAACTGCACCGAACTGAACGGATTGTTGAGCCGTGCAAGTTTTGTTCACTGTTAGACTTCTTCATAACTTCCATACATATATGTAAAATAAAAAATCGGTGGATTGTTGCAACTCCGTCATTACATGTGCGAAGTCTTTGCCTATCTAAATGTTAGCGCTCTCAAGCCGCAAAGCCGACTCGCTATTACACGTGTACGTCGGACTTTAGTGAAGATAGCTCCCTCGGCGACTGCGCTAACAGGGCACTAGGAAGCATTACGCACTCCACTATGGAGCTTCTATGCAAGGTACTGGCCACTAATTGCAGCGCCAACGCGTAGCGCTGTGTAGGGGACGAAGTGTAATTAACTGCTAACGTCGAAAAATAAGTTAGCTGCCCTCCAACTTCCCAGCTGCGAATCCAAGCTTGCGACGGAAGCGTCGTGAAAATGCCTCTGTTTCGTGCATCGGGAGAGGCTGACTATCGGTTGACTCTATGTTTAGCCATGGAATGCCCACACCATCAGTCTTGGCCGAAGCCGTTTCCATGGTCTAACCGAGGGTCTTACCTAACTGGGCAGTGCCTAGCAGGGCCCGAGTGGAATTCCGGTAGACTACGTACCTTGACCTAGGTCTACCCATCCATTAATCCATCCCTACCACCATCCTTACCACCTGCATCCATACCTCCATCAATACAATACATACCTCCATCCCCTGCCCTGCTTTTTACGTCGCACACTTTACTCGTACCTACACTCCATCCCTCCTCCTATCATCTAATCATCTATCCTACGCATCCCAGCTGGTCGCACCGAGCACTCCTTCTCGTCATCATCAACATCAACACCGGTACCTTTTCCTCGCGTCATTTGTCTGACAGTGGCGAGACACATTCAAGACTTTCCGGTTTCAGCATCGTTCTCGCTTGACCCTTCTCACCCGGTTCTGATCACAATTTGTTGATGCGCCCACGTCCATTCCTACTACTATTCCTATTGTAATATCTCGTCTGAATCTCGCGCCATTGGTGGCCCTATTCGCGTCGGCATGGCTAGCCCTCATGATAACTTCGAGATAGAAGACGATCCGCGCAACCCCTACGCCTCTGGCACCCGATGGCGACACCAGGAGTCCTCTGCCTTCCTGCACGCCGCAGCCCGAGATGCCTACTCGAGCGGCAGTTCGAAGGAACTGTCCGACTTCCTAAACGCTTCTAGAGTCGAGCCTACCAGACCACCAACCAATGGTCATGGCGCCGCAGCCACCCATAAGCCAATTGTCCTTGCACATGCGAATGGAGCCGTCGATGGCGCTGCCGCTTCTTCAGCTGCCCATGACGGAAAGGAAGTCATTTGCGGCCCCTTGCTGAACTACCGGCGCATGGAGGGCACTACTTGGCATGGAAGTGTTCTATTGGTTACGAAGGGCGGTGGAAAAACGCAGTCCTACAAACCCGTCCTTCGTCTCGCCCGTGTCGATTTGCAGTATGGCGGTTCGGACCCTTCCTCCGTCGGCGCGGCCCGCTCGCATGAGTCCGGCTCGCACCGCGTTCGGGGCGCCCACGCCAAGGATGTCCCCGGAGTCTGTCTCTATTCAGACCCCCGGGCTACCTTCTGGAGCTTCGCTATTTCCTGCGAAATCGCCGTCACCGAGACCAAGTGGGCCTATTCCATTCAAGATGTTCGATATCGAAGCCTCACGAAGCCCAAAACTAACTATTTCTTCGTCCCGGCCATCGATGAATCAATGCGCATCATGTTCTACTCCTGCAACGGTTTCAGTGTGGGAACGGACGAGGAAGATTGGAGCGGCCCTGCCCTGTGGAACGACGTGATGCGCAAGCATGATAAAGCGCCTTTCCACGTCATGATCGGAGGTGGCGATCAGATCTACAATGACGGCATTCGAGTATCAGGCCCGCTCCGGGAGTGGACTGAGATCAGCAACCCTAAAAAGCGCCGGGATTACCCATTCCCTGACTCTTTGCGAAGAGCCTGCGACGATTACTATCTGAATAACTACATTCGCTGGTACTCTACCGAGCCGTTCGCCGCAGCCAACGGTCAGATTCCGCAGTTGAACATCTGGGATGATCACGATATCATTGACGGGTTTGGCTCGTATGTCGATGATTTCATGACGTGCGATGTGTTCCGAGGTATCGGAGGCACCGCTCACAAGTACTACATGCTCTTCCAGCATCACCTGCCACCACCCCCCGCGACCTATACCAGCGATGCGCCGAGTACCCCAGAGTCCGGCAAGATGTATTCTCTTGCACAGCTTGAAGATACGTACGTCAAGCCTCGCGACGGATTCGACCCCAGTTACATTATTGGTCGCCGACCAGGCCCCTATGTCGCAGAACATTCTACGAACATATTCTCGAAACTCGGTGCGCGTATTGCATTTATGGGACTTGATGCGCGAACTGAGCGCACGCGTCACCAAGTCAACTATCCGGACACCTATGATTTGCTCTTTGATCGCGTTCGATTTGAGCTGGGTACGGCGCGCCAAGCTGGTCATCCTTTTAGACACTTGATCTTGCTGCTGGGTATTCCGATCGCCTATCCTGTAAGTCGAAGCGCCACTTTTATATGTGAGACTTACTGACCTTTCCTCAGCGTTTGACCTGGCTTGAGAATATCTTCTCCAGCCCCATGATTGCGCCGATCAAGTTCATGAATCGTCGATTCGGCTTTGGTAAGTTTGCCAATTTCTTGGCTCATCTGCTGGAGAAGGTGAGCTGACACTTATTAGGCGGTGGTGTTTTCAACCACTTCGATGGAAGTGTTGATCTTCTCGATGATCTCGATGATCATTACACGGCCAGAACTCACAAGAAGGAAAGAAACGCCTTTGTCGAGCGTCTTCAAGATCTTTGCGCCGAGTTCTCTGTTCGCCTCACCATTCTAGGTGGTGACGTCCACCTGGCAGCTCTTGGTCGATTCTACTCGAACCCTAACCTGCATATTCCTGTGGAAGAAGATCACCGCTATATCGTCAACGTGATTTCATCGGCTATTGTGAACAAGCCGCCACCAGCTGCGATCGCCAATCTGCTCGCGAGTCGCAACAAGATCCACCACCTCAATGCGGATACTGATGAGACGTTGATGAATCTTTTCGATAAAGACCCTGGCAATTCAAGCAAGACAAGGGGATCTAACCATGTCACGATGCCCAGTCGCAACTTTGCCATATTGACGGAGAATTCTCCCAACAACCCTGGCGTCTTTTCAAACGGCTACCACGAAGGAGAACAAGGTGAACACGCGCCACTCAAAAGTTTTGAGGGCAATGATGGCCACTCATTCTTGAGCGCCGGAGAGGATGGCGCCGGTACACAGCACAAGGCCGCGAATCCTGAGACCCACGGCAAGAGCAACGATGGATCGTTGGATTGCTGCATCAACGTCGAGGTTGACCAACACGACAAGGAAGGCCGCACAGAGGGGTACGGTCTCACGATCCCGGCGCTCAACTATAAGCAAGGAAAGTTCGGTACCAACATGCACGCGCACAGACTGGGCCTCACGCACAGTCGTCCCGGAACCGGGGATAGTTCGACGACACGAAGAACACGATCGGCGCCGGAGTCTCACCACTAGGAACTGGTCAAGATATTCTTCCGGTCCCGACGGTTTCGACGTTTCCGACGTTACCGCCGCCACAACAGCATGAATAACTAGAAAAAGAAGTGAGGGTTAATAGTTGGCTAAGTCTGCTTGCTTTTCGGGTCATACGCACCCCGTGTCTAGGAAATCACGGTTGAACCCCGAGTTGTTGCAAGAAGACTCAGCCTCAGGAGAGGGATTCTCTTTCTGGTCATGTTGTATGAGTACAAAATACCCCGAATCGTTTTTTCTTTCGTTTTTCAATTCTCTCTTCTTTTCTTACCCTACACCTTTTACACCTTTCTTTTCGAGTCTCACCTTTACAATTGGATGTCTACACTATATCGGTAGATGGGTCGGGTCGCTTTGAAAAAAGAAGGGCACTGTACGATATAAATATGTGTAGGACCTGCTGGTCCATTATTGTAGTGGTAGTGTCTACGATACATACAAAGTCGTGCTGATCGGGTGCGACGACGACGTTATTTTAGTACTCGCCCGGCGTGATGACGGATCACAGGCCTGGCCGGGAGGGGGACCTAGACTTGGAGACAGCCCGTCCTGAGCCGCAGCCAAGCCGGGGCGAGTTTAGTACAGTAATGAACGCGCCGGAAGGAATTTCACAGGCTTTGCCAATCACAGGCCCGTATTCACCGTATGCTGAGCTTATCTCACCGAAGGACGGACGTGAGCTCCGAGGTCGGCACCCGGAGCGACCTGAATGTGCCTTAAATGAACGAGAACCCCCCGCAAAAGTGTCAGAAAGTGGTGCTGTAGCCGCCTGTAGCTGCTGTGCTACTGCGCGAGCTAGGGCACTAGAGCCGTCGGTGTGGGTCATAATCTGGGGATTGTTGAGTTTATGCCGTCGCAAAGCGAGCTGGGCTAACTGCGAAGTGACGATGGGCATGCAGAAGTGTCGTACCTGCTAACCGTAGCTTCTAGATACGTGCAAACTGGGCCTCAGAACGTTGAGAAAATGGGCCGTTTATTACGTCGCCGAGCAACTGGATCGGGGTTGGACTTCCTTTGTTCGGACACTTTTGAGGGGCCAAGGATCGCCATTAATTCCGTATAATATGGAAGCTTGCACGCTCTTCGTTTTCTTGACAGCTGTTCGCCTTCACCATATCTAGAACTTCGCCACCTTTCCCTTCACATACCCGGCGTTAATTGATTTTCATTGTTTCATTCTTTTAAAGCAGTGAAACCTCACGTTGTTCAGAATGGCGACCACTCAGAAGAGCGTTGGTCTCGTCCGGGCCCTCCAGACGCCTTCTACGAAGCTCGGCCAGGTCAGATGCTTGAGCTCGACGAGCTCGAAGCTGTCCGATCTTGCGACCTTCAAGATCCCCAAGGTTCTCAACGAGCCCAACGTACGTCTTCACATACCAAATGAGACGAGTCATTTCAATCGCTGACCAGGTTGTGAATAGCACCACTATGCGAAGAACTCCGCCCAGAGAGAAGGTCTTCTCTCTGCTGCTGAGGCTGCCCGTCGCAAGGGCAGTGTAGAGGTTCCCGTTGTCATTGGCGGCCAGCACGTAAGAAACCCTTAACGAGACTGGTCGTGTTGTGTTGTATTGAATCTCAACTAACACCCAAACAGATCAAGACCTCTCAGACTGCTGTTCAGAAGAACCCTTCTGACCACGCCACCACCATTGCCACCTACTCCCTCGCTTCGCCCGCCGATGTCAACAAAGCCATTGATGCTGCTCTCGCCGCCAAGCCGGCCTGGGAAGCCATGCCCTTCGCTGACCGAGCTGCCGTCTTCCTGAAGGCTGCCGACCTCATCTCGACCAAATACCGCTACGAGATCATGGCCGCCACCATGATTGGCCAGGGAAAGAACGCTTGGCAAGCCGAGATCGATTCCGCCGCTGAGCTTTGCGATTTCCTCCGCTTCAACGTCCAGTACGCCGAGGAGATGTACGCCCAGCAGCCCGCCCACAACTCTCCCGGTGTCTGGAACCGGGTTGAGTACCGCCCTCTTGAGGGTTTCGTCTACGCCATCAGCCCCTTCAACTTCACTGCCATTGCTGGTAACCTTCCTGGTGCTCCTGCTCTTCTCGGTAACGTTGTTGTCTGGAAGCCTTCCGACTCTGCTATTGCCTCCAACTGGCTGCTCTACAACATCCTTCTTGAGGCTGGTTTGCCCAAGGATGTTATTCAGTTCGTCCCCGGTAACCCAGAGGAGGTTACCAAGACTGTCCTTTCTCACAAGCAGTTTGCTGCTCTCCACTACACTGGTAGCACTGCTGTTTTCCGCAAGCTTTACGGCCAGATTGGTCAGGGTACCGCTGAGGGCCGTTACCTTGGCTACCCTCGTATTGTTGGTGAGACCGGTGGCAAGAACTTCCACTTGATCCACCCCTCTGCCGACGTCGACAACGCTGTCGTTCAGACCGTCCGTGGTGCCTTCGAGTTCCAGGGTCAGAAGTGCAGTGCTACTAGCCGTCTTTACGTCCCCAAGTCTCTCTGGCCCGAGTTCAAGGAGAAGCTCATCAAGGAGACCAGTGCCTTGAAAATCGGTGTACCATGGGAGGCCGAGAACTTCATTGGACCCGTCATCCACGAGCCCAGCTTCAAGAAGCTCTCTGGCGTTATTGATGCCGCCAAGAACGACTCCGAGCTTAAGCTCCTCGTCGGTGGCAAGTACGACGGCTCCAAGGGTTACTTCATCCACCCTACCATCTACGAGACCTCCAACCCCGCCCACAAGCTCCTTAGCACCGAGCTTTTCGGCCCTATCCTGACCACCTACGTCTACGACGACACTACCGGCGACGCTGCCAAGGCTTTCCTCGACGCCTGCAAGCTCGTCGACAGCACTACCGAGTACGGTCTTACCGGATCCGTTTTCGCCAAGGACCGTGCCGCCGTCCGCATTGCTGAGAATGCTCTCCGCAACGCTGCCGGTAACTTCTACATCAACTGCAAGAGCACTGGTGCCGTCGTCGGCCAGCAGCCCTTCGGTGGTGCTCGCGCTTCCGGAACGAACGACAAGGCCGGCAGCATGAACCTCCTCGGTCGCTTCGTCAGCGTCCGCAGCATCAAGGAGGAGTTCATGCCTACGCTTAAGGTCGAATACCCCAGTAACGAGATTTAAGAATTTATGAGATAAAAAAAGAAGATTATGATTCTGGAGTGTTTATGAGGATTTTGGTTTGGCGGTAATTCCATTGCGAGGCGTCTTATATCATGTGGATGGCATATATACTACTGTTTGTATGTATCGGGAAAATATAAACTTGATTTGGCTTGTTCACCACTTCGGCGTGTATTTTGTACTGGTGATGGAAGCCTTGATTCGGAAGTATTTGTTATGATCACGACTTACACTGTCTTCACCTGCTGAATGAGGGTAGGCGGAATATGAAATGATGAGTGATCACTGATCAAAGTAGTAAAGACTGCAGGACTCTGCACTGCAGGAGTCTACGGAATATGCCGTACGGATTACTCACAGCTTAGTTCATGTGAGTTCGCATGAAGTTGCTCCATTCGTCAATAGTCGCGATGTTTATATCTGATACATCCGCAGCTTTTCAGACGAATGAAACCCGACCTTCCCTCATCGCCAAGTTCAACTCTCCAACGGGTGGATCCTCCCGACTAGTCAGTAGTAGGGTAGTATTCTTACGACATACCTATCATCAAGCTATCAAGGTACTCTATCGATGCGGTGCGACTTGTGCAATACGTACGCCACTCTTACCCCAGCTGTAGTCACATATATAGCTCCCAGGACGGTCGGGCGGCTTCATTAACTCTTTGTTCTCATCAGTTTATCATTAGGATATATCAATTGACTGTCAGACAGATTGAAGAATAAGCAAATAAGGAACCAGAAATCGAGGAACCATGACGGACGAAATCCGCCCATTCACCATTGCCATCCCGGATGCCGCCCTCGAGGATCTCCGCGAGCGTCTCGGCCGCGCGAGATTCCCGGATGAGCTAGAGGACTCGGGAAATGATAGTAAGACATCCGGCATCAATGCCTCACTCGGAAACCATTCATCAACTCTCCAATTCCTCCATAGTATATTACCAGTTTCTAATCGAACACCAAGCTAACCTCCTCCAGTGGGCGCCCCCCTCAAAGACGTCCGCCGTCTCGCCACGCACTGGGCCACAACCTACGACTGGCGCAAAGCCGAGGCAGCCCTAAACACGCACGCACACTTCACAACCACCATCCAAGCCGCAGGCTACGAACCGCTCAACATCCACTTCATCCACGCGCGCAGTCCGCGCGCCGACGCCATCCCCCTACTCTTCTCGCACGGCTGGCCCGGCTCCTTCCTCGAAGCGACCAAGATCCTAAAACCACTCACAGAACCCGAGGATGCCGCACAGCCGGCTTTCCACGTCGTCGCGCCCTCCCTACCGGGCTACGGATTCTCGGAGGGTCCGCAGAAGCGCGGTTTCGGCATCGAGCAGCACGCCGAGGTGCTGCATACGCTTATGTTGAGATTGGGATATGAAGAGTACGCGACGCAGGGCGGGGACTGGGGTTTCATGGTTACAAGGGCGATGGGGATGCGGTATGCACCGCAGCATGTGAAGGCGCAGCATTTGAATCTCGATCGGTATGATCCGCCGACGCTGTGGAGCAGTCCCGTGGCGTATTTGCGGACGGTGATGGCGGCGCTCGTGTGGGGGTTTAGTGAGAGGGAGAAGAAGGGGTTTGAGAGGAGTAAGTGGTTTAAGGATGAGGGGTCGGGGTATTTTAGTGGTGAGTGATCATTTTTCTTCTTATTTTCTTTGGGGATGGGAAGGGGGATGAGGGAATGGGATAGCACGTCGTACTGATGTGAGACACGCAGTCCAAAGCACGAAGCCACAAACGCTCGGCTACGGCCTCACAGATTCCCCCGTAGCCCTCCTGGCCTGGATTTACGAAAAACTCGTCGACTGGACAGACGCGTACCCCTGGACCGACGACGAGGTCTGCACCTGGGTCAGCATCTACTGGTTCTCCACGGCGGGTCCACGCCTTGCGCACCAGCTGTACTACGAGATCATGCACGCCAAGGATGAGAAGGTGATCGCGGATAAGAAGGCGCGCGGCGCGTTCCACGCGGATCCGGCTGAGAGCATGGCGTGGCAGGACGTGAAAGTTGGCCTGGCGCATTTCCCTAGGGATGTCTTCTGCTTGCCTGGTTATTGGGGCTATGGGTTGGGAAATATCGTTTTTGAGAGACATCATGAAAGTGGTGGACATTTTGCTGCGTGGGAACGGCCCGAGGCGCTTGTGGGGGACTTGAGGGAGATGTTTGGGCCGAAGGGGGGTGCGAGGGGTTCGGTGACGGTTTAAGGGGTCGTCGTGAGCTATATGAGAAGGAATGTGATGCGGTTTTCGATGGAGTTGGGTGATGGCAAAATATGTGCTCTTTCCTTTCTTCTTTACGCTTCTGGTCTCTCTTTTCGAGGATTAGGGGTATATTCTCAGGTCTCAGGTCAGGTTGAGGTGGCAGTTTGACTGATGTGGAAGTATGATACGAGATGGATCTCCTGAGTGGATGCTCATGCGAGAGTCGAACAAGGTAACGGTATCACGAACAAATTGCAAGTCCCAGTATATATACAATACTCGTCTTCTTTCTGACAGAATAAAACTGTTATGATGTCTCAAGTCATCTCTTCAAGTCTGACTTGTTTGCTCGATCACGCCGTGCAATTGATCAGATCGTGCCAGTACCCAAACCCCTTTTCTCCCACTCCGCCCCATCGCACCATCCACCTTCTTTCATCCCATCTTCAGAACCTACGAAAAGTGCAGGTTTAATATCTGTTGGCGTCCCCGGATGACTATGTCATTGGTGACAAGCGACGTTATGACAGGTGTTTCACCTCTCTTGACTGCAGTTGAAGGTCTTGGCCTACCTCCTGACTATCCTCTACATCCACATGAAACGAATGCGTTGATCAACGCTGAATCTTGATTGACAGACATGATTATTGGGCGTGTAACGTTAATCGGTCCTATCTTACTCAATCTGAGTCGTCTGTCCCCAGATTGACTCTCTAGCATGAGTTCATGCAATAAGGGGACCAGTTCGTAACATGGCATGGATGTAGCGAGAAGATGTCGACTACAAACATCATCAGCAGCACGTTTTCTATTGCTTCCTCTCGTTCCCCCAGAAACGCTGTTTGCTTTCTGACGGCGACCTTCTGTCATGGCCCAAAAGTTTCGACCCGACGAACTGGAGTACAACAACTCGCTCCCAAGTCGCACCAATCGCCCCCTTAATTGCGACGATGTGCTACAAACCCTCGACACAATCTCGATCAAGACCGTTGACTTGATCTCATTTGACGCGGGGACTCGCGAACATAGGCCTGTGAGATTGCAGGAACAGAGTCACTCCTGTTTCTAGGAGTGTCACAGTAAAACGGTTACGATGTCTCGGTATCGCCTGTGACACACATACACCAAGCATTATCAGCGTTGATATCGAGATTGTGATATCAAGGATCCCTTCCCAAACCTTCGAATTTGCAATTCCTCCCTTTCAAATATTAGTGATGGAGGAAACAACCGTCCTTCTCTGACCATGCCGATATTCGCGGTCCTCGAACGGCTACGGCCACGAACTGCCGACCCCTTCGCAACTTACCATCTTCTAGGCAATGAGCGCGATGATCAGGAGAAAGGAGACGAGACAGAGACACGCGACTCGAGCGTAGATCTATCAACGGCTCCATACACATCCAAGAAATGTTTCCTAATGCGACGATGGCTTCGAATGCTCATCATTTTACTCCCTAGCTTCCTCCAAACACCACCCACGCAGTCCGAATCCAAACAACCACGCCCAACAGCATGGCTAGGTAGGTTCATCCATTTCCACTTATTTCATACTCGCAAGCTAACGCGTCTAGACGGCCTCCGCGGCATCGCCGCCCTCTTCGTAGTCCTCCACCACATGTCCCTAATCTGGTTCCCCTGGGCCCTGCACAACGGCTGGGTCGACACCACCTCGCACTACATCCAACTCCCCATTCTCCGCCTCCTCATCTCCGGCCCAGCAAACGTCATGGTCTTCTTCGTCATCTCCGGCTACGCCCTAAGCTGGAAACCCCTCGGCCTAATCCAAAAAGACCAGCCCTCCAAAATGTACCGCGCCCTCGCCTCCTCCACCTTCCGTCGGCATCCGCGCCTCTTCATCCCCGCATTCATCATCTGTGCGCCCGCGCCCTTAATTACATATTTCGGCGGCTACGCTGATCGCGAGGGCATGCCCGGGGCCGCGATCCAGCCCATGAATCCGCCGCGCTTCGATACGCTCTGGGCGCAGTTTGCGCACTACACGGGCGCGCTACTCGGACTCTCGGATTTCTTTAATGCGAATAGTGGCACGCTGATGTATAGCGATTCACTCTGGACGCTACCGATTGAGTTCCGGAGCTCGATTGTCGTATTCACGCTCTTACTTGCGCTTTCGAGGTGTACGATTCGCGCGCGCGTGGGGATTATGCTTGCTGTGGCGGTCTATGCCCTTTGGTATTGCCATTGGGGCGAGTTTTTGTTTATTGGTGGGATGCTTGTTGTCGAGGGCAATCTAAGCGCGCAGAGGCGGGCTGATGCGAGGGGGTCGGGGGAGGTCCTCAGCACGGGACGAACCCCGCTACGAAACAGCACTCTGCGCCGTTCTTTCGCCTTGATCGCGTTCTTTGGTGTTCTATTCCTGCTGAGTATGCCCGAGCAAGGCCGGGGCGCCGCGGAAAGTTATGGCTACAGTACACTTTCGGGGCTGATACCAGCGCATTTCCACGCCGCAGGGGCAGCGGATCGGTTCTGGCAGCCCGTCGCTGCTGTCTTGCTGATTCTAGTTATTGATCGGACGCGGTTCTTGCAGGGGATCTTCACGACGCGGGTCGCGCAGTATCTCGGTCGTGTGTCCTTTGCGTTGTATCTTGTTCACATGTTGATTTTGCATAGCCTGGGGTTTTATCTGGGCCGGTATTTCCTGGAATTCACGGGTGCGGAGACGAATTGGCAGTATGGGACTGGTATTGGACTTGCGGGTGTCGTTGTTGGCGTTGTTATTATCTGGGCTGCGGATCTGGGATCGCGGTTTGTGGATGCGAATGCGGTGAGATTCACTGCTTGGGTTTATGGGAGATTGTGCAAGGCGGCGGTTGAGGGATAAAAGGAGAGAGAGAGAGAGAGAGAATGAAGTCACATGTCGATGATATGAGAATGTGAACTCATGCTCACGTTGATCATCATCTTGCCAGAGTAGTTTACAACTTTCAAAGCCCCTATTGATACTGTTTATGTAGTTCAGCAGATTTTCTGTTTACCTTCATTTACCAGGCTCAATAGACATGATGGATACAAATTGCATTGCACATTTTCAGCTAATCATACTTATTAGTGAGGGAAATATTATTATTTAAACAATACTGAATCAAAATGCTGCTGCTGCCCCTGCTATTACGTTAGTGATCCCTAGGAAAGCCTCGCTTTAGTGACCCTTCAATTGTCTGTCTCGTAGATTTCGACGTATCTGTTGTCATCGATGACACGGGCATTATATTCAGGATCGAATTCGTTGCCTGGACCGCTGTTCGGGCGATAGAACGTCCGAGGATCCTCGGGCGGCACATTGGGGTCCGGCATGAGTTTCCGCTGCAAAGCAAAGATGTTTCGTAGAGTCTCATTATGGTCCGTCTTATTGATGACCTTGGCTCTCAGATGAGTGATCTTGTCCTTTACCTTACGATCGATCAGGCTGGCGACTGCGATCAGATCTGGAGCTCCTCGGTATCCATGCAGGTCGAGAGCTTCTAGCAACGTGTCCAGCTCGTTAAATTTTTCGTCCTCGTCCGGGTGCATCCGAATGTAGTAGAGGAACAGGACCTCTTCACGAGCGTCCCAAGTCCATCGTGGTCTGGCGTCAGGGAAGACGCTAGCTTGGACGCCGCGAACATTAGACTGGAGAGTTCGGAAAGGGGCTTCATTGACCATTTTGTCTTCTTGTTGAGGATGTTGTTATTGTGTTTCGTTGTTTCTGTTGAGAATGGTCGTATTGAGGGTTGATGGCTATAGTGCTTGTGAGTATGCTGGTGATGATGAGAAAAAAAGGGGTAGACTGAGAGGGCGAAAGGCTCATCCTTATAGATGTTCCGTTTCCGGCTTGAAATGCAGCGATGTAATTGTATAAAGCAGTTGTTCATTCATTATAAAGCCGGCGCTATCGAGGTGACTATTCAGTCAAAAGACAGCCTCGAAGAAGGCAATACAGAGCTTTTGTTTGCACACAAAGCGTCGTAGGATAGGTCAGCACGAGTACTGCAGCAAGAAGGCATGAGCACAATATTTTTTGGCTGGCTTTCACAAGTCATCCATGTTCAATAGGGGGGAGTGGTGCGTAAGTAACCGGACTCTTCTCACAATGTGCGCAATGGGCGATAGCAATGATCCCAAGTAACTTACACGCAACTGTTCGGGCACAATGCCGCTTGCACAGGAGGACTATTTTCTGGCATGCATCAATCCCAACTTCAGTTTCGGATCAGTTCTCGAGTCCAGTTTCGAGTTCTGTTTCGATTTCTCGTCCGGGTCCCGAGGGATAAGTGGGAGACAAAGCACCAATGTTCATTTGTGCAGCAGAATAAGCACCGCGGTTGGATGTCTTTGTTCGCCCGAGGAAACATTCACGAAGCGCAATTGCTCTTGTTTATTATTCGCGCTGTAAAACCACCAACAAGCCCATCACCGCCAGCATGACCGTCTTTAACCAGGGGTGTTCGCTCAGCATGATGGTAACGTAGCCCACAAACGGAATGTAACCGACGACGCTTCCAATGATATCTTTCCGCTCGAGATAATCCTGGCCGCGGGCGTAAAGCTCAGTATCGTCGGCAGCATTGTTATCGCCCTTAGTGAGCAGCTTGGCGTGCTCTCCTGTACCGAACTTGCGCACAACACGGTGGACGATAGGTATATCTTTGCCCCTGACGTTGTAGACAACAACCTCGCCAACATCCGTCTCAGCCATAAAGTTGCGATTCCACAAGAATAACAGGTCACCGCGCTGGAAAGCGGGTTCCATCGATCCGGAGAGAACGACGACAATGGGCGACGGCGAGTCGGCTGCTAACGAGAGACCCTTCCACATCTGCGTATAGCGCAACACCAGCGAGTTAGCATGTGACCTTGACCGTACAATTGGAGCCCCGATAGCGAAGGCAATCGTCGTACCATGAAAGCAGTGGACAAGATAAGGCCGAAGTTGAGCAGCTGAGCGGCTGCTTGCCGCGGGTTCTGGAGACCAGCCAACATAGCGATGGCGAGCTGATGCGATGAATTGGCTTGGCTGGTGATGGAACAAATGGGAAAACGGCAAGACTTAATGAGTCAATCAGTAATGAGCGGAAGGTAGCGTGTGTGACAGCGTTCACCAGAACCTTTGGTGTTTCTTGATGCAGGTTGTATGAAGGTACGTCGAGACACGACCTCAAACCAGAAGCTGGAATGGATGCTGGAGGGCAGATGGCGCTTCGAGAGCCACCGAGTTGTTAGTGTAGTTGTCTCGTTTTGATTGGCCAGATCATCCAGGTACGCATTCGGTGGGTCCACGGCATTTGAGCAGCCAGCTGTTGTCGGCCCGTCTGACCTCATGTCGGCTTGCCCCTTTACTTGGTCTTCGAGATCTTTTGCATTCGTCCAGCTTGCTTGAAATGCGTAGATGGTCGTCGGCAATGACTTGTTCGATGATGTATTTGGCATGCGGTATAGTTGATGATATCTTCGATTTCTTTGTGGGAATGGATTTGACATAATACATCCACATCTTGGCCCACGTCTGTTGCCTCTCCTGAATGCGAGCCAGGAGTCAGGACTACCTGGGAAGAGAGGTCTGGAAGTCGCCGACTATGCTTATAGCTGATTTGATTACTCCAGCATTTCTAGTCAAATATATACTGCATTTAAAAGTATGTACGAAGTGAAAAGGCTCATACGCGGTACGCGTCCGTCACCAAACTCGTCGATAATTCATGAAAACCTCTTGCATCGCTGAAGATGGAGAGAGATGCCTTTGACGGCAAGTCACAACTTCAGCGCAAGGTCTTTTCCCTTGGATGAAGTTTTTCACTGTACAGATGCGACAGGTCAATCGTAGTCGCGAACAAGGTCTTGGTTTCCCTTACTTTTCACAGACCCAAGTGCCGCTTTCCATTATCGACCCCTGAAATGGCCGTTCAAGATCAGACACGGCAGAGCTGCACCTGCTCTAGGATGACATATTAAGTAACACTTACAGTCTCAGCTTTCTCCATTATACTTTCTATCACGATATGCTGGGGTTGTTGTGCCTCCCCTGAGATTGTAGCATGACGACGTCGCCTCCCAGTGGTTTCCACTTGTCATGTTTCTGCTCCTGGTGATGTTGTTGACATATTGTCGATCGGCTCCGTTCTCTCCCCCAGACCACAAGGGTAGACAAACCTCCGCCTAGTTCTCCTAAGTCACTGTCGACAACCTGTTACGAATTACGCTCCTTCAAGACACGTCTCCTATCATTAGCTTCAGACTTCTACTATATGACCTAGCAAATACCTCTGACCACTGAACTTACACTCGAGAATCGGGTGTTCCAGTCCTTTTAACGACTTAATAGCGCCACGAAACCAATTCCTCATGTCGTCGGAAACAACGCCTCTTCTACCGCAGTCCTCTAGGGACCCGCCACCCCAGGGAGACAGTCACGTAAGTCACTTATGCCGGCCGTCCAGTATGCAGTACATCTGACTCCGTACAGTCCATCACTTTGAGAGCATGCCACTCGCCATGGCGCATCATCAACCAGCGATTCCTCTTCGTCATTCGGACGATCCTCGCCGGTTACTTGACCTCGGCCGCCGGCGTCGCTCTGAAGTACAAAATCGAGAGTGAGGACGATCATACTGGTTGGCGAATTCCATTCCAGTTTTCCACCGTTTCTTTCGTCCTGCTGTGGATATACCATCTCATAACTGTGGTACGTCACTATTCCTCGGAGGCCGTGATTTGGATCGTTGTGGGCCTGATAAGTGCATACAATAGGCATGGACTGGCATGCACACGTTCAACCCGACCATTGCAGAGCCAGATGAGCATTGCCAGGGCTCCAGAGTACGAGCTCGCATTGCTCGATTCTTCTCGCCTTCTCGCCAGGCAACACGCGCCGAACGGCTCAGCTTCAGCATGTTTTACACCATTTCCCATGTTTTCGCATTGCTGAACACGTTGATCTACTGGGCTGTCCTTGTGCCCTCGGGTCATGGTGGATTCAGACGTCCCGAATTCCCTCACCATCACCACACCCCGGGCAACAGCACGGGCATCTTGTATAGTCCAGGTAAGCAACATGCAAAATGCCAGCATAATCTTCTGAGTATTCGAAATTCTAGAGTCAGAAGTCAGTCAGTGCTAAAACTTAATAGACAAAGGATTGTTCGAAGAAGATGAAATCAAGTCGTTCAGTATCCTCAACATCTGGACTATCACGGCAATCATTGCCTTTGTCGAAATTGTATCTTTAAACAGTATTCGACGCCAGAGCGTGAGTTAGATACCACCAAGGTTGGAATGAACTTGTGACTGATATGACAATGGGAACAGCCCGTCGTAGGACACGTGCTTGGCACCCTGGCGGCAAGCTGCTTGTACCTTGCTTGGGCTGGTATCGGGAGACTGGCCACGGATCACTGGGGCTTGTTCTTCTTAGATCCTAAACTCATGGGCGATTCTCCAGAAGCCGCTGCTGCTGCTGGCGCTTTGTTTGTGATATTTTCCGCCATCGGTACGCTTTGTCCGCCCAACACGTTTTGTCGTGAGGAACATGCTGACGCCTCCTAAAAGTTTTCACATACATGCACGGTCTCATTGCCATGCGAGAAGCGTTGACGGCCGCTCATTAGACGCCAAGTTTGTGACAGGGTATGAGCATTGGTGCAGAATATTCGGACTTAAGATTGTGTCCGATCTCCCAAGCGCCGGAGCACTCAAGGTGTTGATGTCGTCTGCTGCATGGATTGATCACCAATTGGCTTGTAAAACGAGAGCGTCGCCAAATATGATGGGCGCACTGCATAGGATATGGAGGTCAGCTTCACGTGAACGGTGGTAGCATGGTTCCACTACCTAGTACCTGACCAGAAGCCAAGGGCGACGGCTTGCACAAGCCAGGGTAAGGAAGACTGGTTTCCACCTCAGTTCTTCCAATCTGTAGACTGTGGAGTGTGAGATGGACAACGCAAATTGATAGGGGTTGCTTTGAATAGGTAGTGTGCATCTTATCCTAGACAGACTGCCGAAACAGAGACAGTCAGGTAGTATTCAAGTTTTGCCTTGCATCTCTTCGTCGAGAGCGCGATGCAGATGGGTCGCCATCCAAGTCAGGCGTAGAGTCCTCCAACGTCTGATGTTCCATTGCGCTATCAGCCCAACATGGTGCAGGACTGTCGAGACTACTCGTACGTAACCGGCCTTTGCCTAGAGTCCCTGCTAGGTAAGATCCTGATTGAAAGGTTGGGGACGCACGGTTGGTGACGGAGAGAGGATGGCCGGCGACGGCCCGTGGATGTACCGGTTCTCCCCTCTCCGATGACGGTGCCGATGATGTAAGAAGGTTTCCCATGCTAGTATTTGAGTTAGGCAGTTAGACCACATAATTATGTACTTATGCGGGTGGTCGCCGGGGCACGCTAACCGGAACCTTGTTAGCTCCGTACGGATTACGGAATATATCTAGCGACCACTCAGCATTCGCGATGACCCACGGAGTATCATTGCCTTTGGAGCATCAACTCAACAATCCGAGATAGGTATATGCCCCTCTACTCGTTTCCAAACCACAGGGTGTCAGGAAAGTTTGCAGGCTGCCTCTTAGACCCCAATTGCCTGTCTTGCAAGCAACACGACGTCAGATGGTGTGTGCCTTTCGTCGAGGCGTCTAGCCTCCTAATGCAGTGAGCGACGCCTACTTTTCCGTGATGCGATGCCTGGCCATTGAATCGGACATGGTGGTCAATCGACTCAACTAGTTAGCCCATTTGGTCTACTGGGCGTGCTTCAAGAGGTCTTCGGACACGATAGTAGCACATGTGCAGATCAACAAGAGGTGTGGTGGGTGTGCGATGTTGCAGTCTCCTGGGTGCGTCAACAAGGATATCACAGAACATCATCCAGGGGTTTCATCTTTCTGATGAAAATTTCATAGGTCCGATATGCACCGAATGGTTCGCGCACCAGGTCATCCAGGCTTGGAGTCTGGCGATGATGGACTGGGACTATTCCGCCTGTACGGCTCACCTCCTACATATTCTAACCCTCAGGATACAGAAGTGCCGAGTCTGTTGCCGTTTTCATCTCCAACAAACCTCACAACTGGTCGACAGTACTAGTAAGTGCTGTGCAATTGCAGGCCTTTCCGGCGGGCATTCAATGCCAGTGTCTTTTGGCCCATTGCTGTTGTGTGGGTGCCTCCATCCACCTGTCCATCCAACTGTTCCGCCGTACTTTTACAGTCCCAGTGCGTCCATCCAAGCAGGCTAGCCTGGTATAACAGGGTCTTCAAATTCTTATCACCGGCCTTCATTATGATACGTACCTGATCTTACGTCCTTGTAGAGACTACCCGTGGATTAGGTATTAATATCCCGGCAACCCCCTCTTCAATTCTACCCCCCTTCTTTCCTTCTCCCTCCCTCACCGCAACTGTCAAGGGTCGCAAAGTGTATACAGCGTTTTCTCAGGAGACATTTGTTTGTTCTTTCGAGTCGATTCTGCAAATATTACTTTGCCCATCCGAGACCTCTACTTTGTGTGTCAATTCGCCAATTCCATCACACACAATACACTCCTTTATCTTCTACGGAAAAGGTCCCAACCCCATGGGCGATTTTCCTCACGCTCGTTTTATAACTTTATAGACAAGTCGTGCAGTCTTAAAGGAAGCGACTCCTCATGTGTTTCTTTTCCTGAGACGGTCATCGCGAATCTTCGGCGTCGTCTCCGTGCCTTTTACGTCTCTGATCAACAGCCGGCAAAATCTTCAAGAACCCGTTTCGATTGTGGACGGTATCGTCAAGTCAGCAAAGCAAAGGAATTCAATCAGATCATTTGTGTTCTTCGGAAGTTGTCAACAATGCCACGCTCATACGAGGATCCTATCCCTGACGAGGAGCCCCTCGTACACCGTATTGTTCCCCTTGTAGTTGGGGACAGACACCGACCGTTTGCGGCGCATGAAGACGTTCTTTGCCAGTCGCCATTTTTCGAGCACATCTGCCAGGAACAGCTTTCCGGTGCACAAAATGACGGAATTTGGCTTCCGCTTTGTCAGGAAGAGACCGAGGTCTTCCCAGCCGTGCTCCAGTACCTCTACAAGGGCGACTACAAGCCTTGCTTGTTGTACAACGAAGATGACAATACATGGCAGCTCGAGGATGATTGTGGGGATGTCAAGCCCGTCATCAAAGTATCGCTGCTGAATCTTTACGTTCTACGAGACACCATCGTATACTGTATCGCAAAGAAATTCGGACTTGAGGAGCTGAAGCGCCGTGCCCTCCAGAAGCTGTGCCTGTCTCTTCAGGAGCTGAGCCTGCAGACCGACTTTGAGGAACGCCTTGTACTTGACTCAATGCGGTATGCCTACGAGAACACGCCCGAGGATGACCCTTTACTCCGGGCTTATTTTCTCGCTGTCCTCATCCAAAACCGCGCGATATTCAAGAGAAGCGTACATTTGCAGGCAGAAATGGAAGACGGCAGCAGGTATTCTTTCGACCTATTCGTGGCCGTGTGCAACGCCCTAGACGACGTGGCATCGCGCAGGGCGCATGAGTCGGCCAACTCCAGCTCACCCGAAACCTCCTAGAAGGGTAGATGTGAAAAGACATATGTGACGACTTAACACATGGCGAATCCTGGATTATGTTTCGATTTTCGGTGCAGACAATCTTTGCTTTCTCGGGCGTATTTGGCGAGAAAACGGATCTGTTTTGGGATGCGATCAGTTGGCGTTATTCCTTGTCTTCGGCTTTTTCTCTCTGCCATTTTTTCTCTTTCATATCTCTGCTCGTCAGATTGGGAACACCACTTAGGAGAACCTGTTGCATTCGCTTGCAACAGACTCTCCCCCTCTTCATTGATGTTTGGTGCACCATTGTTTCTGATGACATGAGAAGACGAGAGACGACAGGGGAGTACGCGCGACAATAAAAAAAAAAGAAAAAAAACGAAAAACAAAGAAAATCCAAAAAAAATCCAAAAAAAAAAATCATCCCTGGACTCTCTGATTTCTCATACCCGAACACTCCAATTCCACAAGCAACAAAACACCGAAAAAAAAAAAAAACACCTTTCCTGTCTACGTCTCTCCAATTATGGGCTGCTCTTTAAGCGATCAACAGCAAGCCTACGACGTGACTGGAAGGGGAAAAAAGGGGATTCGCATCGCGCCTCAGTTGTCAAGTTTGTGTGGTTATCCCGCATTCGTCTTATCGCATTTCCTTGGCACAGCAAAGTCAACCGCGACGAGATGACTACCTCCTCGACACCAGATTGTCAACGGCAAGTCACAGTTTTCACCGTCGATACGTATTGATGGCGAGAACGACCACCGGCCGGCGCGCCTCATCGCTGCCACCCCCAATCGCTATCTGTCAACAACATCAAGGACCAGAAACCCATCTATTATCAGTTCCGCTAGTACGACAGCTAACATCAACAACCAGCCTCTTCAACACCATCTCATTGGTCTTTCTTTTCCGGCTGCCTGACTCCATACCTTCTAATCTTTTCTCACTCTGGAAAGGATGAGGAGGGCGGAAGGGCTTGAAGGTGGAGAGTAGGAATGAAATTGAGGATGGAAGACGATGTCTACAATAGCTGATATATATGCCTGAACCACGTCTTGTTGACCTGTAGCCAGTTACTAGCTACCATAGATAGAGAGACCTGACAAGTATCGGGGACGGAGACGTTCTTATTGTCAACAGTCTCCTTTTCTCTCCCAGCACGAGAAGGGAGAGAAAGGATAGAACGCCGACGACCCTCGGCCGGACCCCCTCGCTAGGGCCAGATAATCGAAAAGTAAAGTCCCGGTCGCATCATGTCCGTGTTTCCGCCTCTTTCTGAAACACCTGTGATTACGCCGTCATCTGTAGGGGAAATAGGCGCATCGGTTGCAGTTGAGGCGCAATCATCGAAGATCTTGAGGTTTGCCACGTGCACAGCTCTAAAATCAACACCAATAGAACGAATATAGGAGGTATATTACCTAGAAGAAATCACCTCCTTCTGCAACACTAGGTAGGTACTTTCTTGAAATCCCACGGTTTGTTTTGGTCCCAGACACTCCAGTTCCCACCATTTCGTCAGGGGAAATCTTTCCTAACCCCGTAGCACTTCCTATTCGACTGGTATGTGTTTTTACTCTTGTCGTACTGTCATAGAGTAGGTAGTTATCACAAATGATTACATGATAAGTTGTGTTGCGATGCATGTATAATCGTTTGTTCGCTGTGAGAAATCTCAATGAGAATTCAACTACCTACGAGTCAATGACAGCACTTGGTCGCGATCCGGGCTTCATACACGACAGAAAACGTCAGGAGTTTTGCCAGCTGACTCCAGCTGGAGCCAGCTAAATGATAAGTAGAATGTGGGGCTATGGGTGCAGGTGAGGGGCAACATTTACGAAATAACTGCCCGGCATGAATTGCTGGCACCAAGCAGTCACTGTTTCTGTCGGTATTCTGCATGTACGTAGTCCCTTAGGTAGGTTCTCTCCGTAGCACCAACCTCAACATCAAACTTATCAACCCTATTCCAATTATTTTCTTTCTGATCAACTACCTACCTAGAACGTGAAGGACTAAGTGGTCATTTCTACACTTCAGTTCGCTTTCGTCTTACCCAGCTTTTTCAAAGCCTCTATTGTCTAAGTACAAGTATCAGCTTTAGCATCCCCGAATCTTGTCGCATTCCATCGACCGGGTAAAAAAAAAAAAAAAAACCTACCCATGGCTTCTGCATCGAGCACGTCGCCCATGGCGGCGGCGACAGCCTCAGCAACGCCTCACAAGCCTGTGGCCATCGTTTGCGTGGGCATGGCTGGGTCGGGAAAGACGACGTTCATGCAGCGCATCAATGCGCATCTCCATGGCCAGAGAGACCCTCCATACGTCATCAACCTCGACCCGGCCGTCCTGAACGTCCCGTTCGAGAGCAACATCGACATTCGCGATTCTGTGAACTACAAGGAGGTCATGAAGCAGTACAACTTGGGCCCCAACGGCGGTATTTTGACGTCGCTCAACCTGTTTGCGACGAAGGTCGATCAGATTCTGGGTCTGCTTGAGAAGCGCACAGCGGTTGACCCGGCAAAGCCTGAGAAGAAGGTCATCAACAACATTTTGGTGGATACACGTAGGTCCATCGTCTATGGTTGGTGGGTACTGCGTTGCTGACACTCATTCTAGCTGGTCAGATCGAAGTCTTCGTCTGGTCCGCGTCCGGACAGATTCTCCTCGAATCTCTCGCCTCTTCCTTCCCGACCGTCATTGCATATGTCATCGATACGCCACGCACCGCTTCGACCAGCACCTTCATGAGTAATATGCTCTACGCCTGCTCGATCCTTTACAAGACAAAACTCCCCATGATTCTCGTATTCAACAAGACCGATGTCAAGGATGCCAGCTTCGCGAAAGAGTGGATGACGGACTACGACGCTTTCCAGGAGGCGCTTGCCCAGGACGAGGCGGGCAATGCTTTCGGCAGCGTCGAAGGTGAGGGCTCTGGCAGTGGATACATGGGAAGTCTGCTTAATTCCATGAGCTCCATGCTGGAGGAGTTCTACGCCCACCTCAGCGTTGTCGGCGTGTCGTCCATGACGGGTCAGGGTGTCGACGAGTTCTTCGCGGCCGTGCAGGAGAAAGCAGAGGAGTTCCGCAGAGATTACGAGCCGGCACTGGAGCAGAAGCGAAAGGATCGAGAGGAACAGAAGCGCAAGACGAGAGAGAAGGAGCTGGATAAGATGATGAAGGGTATGGCTATGGCGGATCCCAGTGCTAGCACGGCAGAGGGCAAGTCTGCCGCGAACGACGATGCCGACTTGTCGAGTGACGAGGCTCTTAGTGGAGACGACTACGGCGATGTTGATGATGAAATGGACCGGGAGGGACTGGAGGCGAGATACGCTGCGGCCATCGAGGCCAACAGGGATTCCACGACGGACGACGCCAGTTTCGCCAAGTTCCTTCACACGCAGCGGAAGTAAAAACTAAGGAGAAGAATATGGGATAGGGGTTTAACACAACGGACTGGAACGAAAAGCACCACAATCAAGGGGCGTAGCATAGACGGCGCAATGATACCAAATCTGATTTCTGATGTTTACTCTTGTTTTTGCTCCTTTGTCTGTCCGAAACCAACCGTAATATTACATCCCTGTGATAAACTCCCTGACTCCGTAGCTCAATGCTTTTTCCCTTAGCGACTGCATGTATCAAGGCCCGTTCCAATGATACTTCTATTCGTGTCGTCGAATCATGCTGTATGTCTTGCCAGCGTAGACGGACAGGCAGAATCACGGGCTCGCACTCATCCCAGCCTCTAATCGCTCACTCCCCAAAAATCACCGCCAATTACTCCTCTTACCGCGCCTCGAACTGCACCATTCTGTTCATACGTTAGCATATGCCCATACACCCATCTCCTACACAAAGGATCCCATCTCCGCATCACATACCGCTTAGTCCGCTCCTTGTACAAGATACGGCAACCGCACTCCTTGCAACGGATGGTGTCGGTCCGGCGCAGGGCAAATTTGTAGCCGCAGTCGCCGCAGATGTAGTTCATGGTGGTGCCCTCGCCGCTCTCGAAGGCGCGCGACACGCCGCTGGCGCCGGGGGCGGAGTTGCCCTGGCTGGTGGGGATCTGGTAGGCTTCGCGAGACATTGTGGATATCGTAGATTTGTTTGATTTATTGAGTCTGATGACGAGTTGGTTGCGGTTTAGATGTGGACTTTGGTCTGAAGCGGTTACGGTGGTTGTTCTATGCAGTGTCTGGTTTGGAGGGGTATCAACGTGACGAATTGGTACGGGAAGAAAATTGGCGGTGACATGCGGCAGAGTTTGTAAGTTAAAGTCTCCCGGAGAACAAAGCGCGCTGAAACGCCGATCGCGCTAAAGAGACACGCGATAGATGCATACGGTTACATTTGATGCATACGACTTCTTCGATTTTAACCGCTGGGAATCCGTATCCGGGCGACACAGTCTGCTGAACAGCTGGGCGAACGAACCGAGGCAAGCGGACGATTAATCACAACTCATCATTTCGCCTGAATTTCTGTGACTTGGTCGGGCTTTAATACTTCACCATACAACCGGTTCAGAGTCATTCTCGGTCTTATTCATTCAGTGTTTCTTTTTTTAAAGAACTAGATTTCCTTGTCGCATTATCAGATTTCTCACTCAATAATGATATAGAATCGAGTCCTCACAGACAATATCTCACTCCAACCGGCATTCTTACCAGCCTCCAAACCTCCAAACTAAACTCCAAATCTCACGATGTCAACAACAACAACGAACACCTTCGACCCAACCGTTCTCTCTCCCTCATCCCCGTGCTCCTTTTGCACAATCGCCCAAACCTATCCACCCTACGACCCCGAATCCCCCCCACCCTCAACGTCTTCCACTCTCGACCCAACCAAACTCTCCCCCGCCTCCTTCGTAATCCTCTCCACGCCCCTCCTAATCGGCTTCCTGGACATAATGCCCCTATCCACAGGGCATCTCCTCCTCTGCCCACGCGACCACAAACCCAAACTCTCCGACGTCTCACCGGAAGAAGCCGCCGCACTAGGCTCCTACCTACGGATCCTCTCCAAAGCGCTGTCGCGCACAACGGGCGTCTACGACTGGAACGTGGTGCAAAATAACGGGGCGGCTGCGGCACAGGTGGTGAATCACGTGCACTACCATTTGATTCCGCGGCCCGAGATCCGCGCGAGTGGACGGTTTAGTGAGAGTTTTACGATGTTTGGTAGGGGACAGAGGGAGGAACTCGATGATGAGGAGGCGGCCGATTTGGCAGAGAGGTTGAGGGGGAATATTGCGCGGTTGCTTGATGAGGAGGCGAGGAAGTCGAAGTTGTGAGAGGCGATATCGATTTACCGGCCGTGCGTACGAGAATCATACTGAATTACACCACTTCACGAACGGACGAACTTTGGGAACCCGAGCAGTTGTTGCATCTGCATCTTGCATTGCCGCTATTGAAAAAAAAAGATCTTGCCAAAAACCAGGAGGAACCCCGAAGATCTATCCATCTATCTCTACCGACCATGATAGTGTCCCCTCAGCCCACCTCCAAAACCGCTAATAAGTTTTTACATGAAAAATTCCGTTTATCATTACACACACAAAACACCTTTTTCTTCTTTATTCGTCATCGCCGAAGAAGACCTTGACAGGGAGCCAAGCGTCGTTGCAGACCTTGAAGCGGTCCTTGAGGTTGGAGAGAGCGGCAAGCTCCTCGGCGTCCAGGCACCAGCCGTCGAGGGCGAAGTTGGCCTCGACGCGGGCGGGGGTGACGGACTTGGGGATGACGTCCCAGCCGTTCTGGATACCCCACTGGAGCAGGCACTGCTGGGGAGTCTTGCCCTTCTTCTCGGCAATGCTGAGGACGACGGGGTCGCGGTAGAGAGGGGAGTCGGTGCTGCCGAGGCAGGAGTAGCCGGTGCAGTGGATGTTCTTCTCCTTGCAATAGGCGACGAGCTTGGGGGAGGGGTTGTTGGGGTGGAGCTCGATCTGGTTGACGGCGGGAACGATCTGGGGCTGTCAGTCTCGGATTCTTCTCGTTCAGTCAATTTTCAGGTCATACCTTGCAAGAGGGGTCGTTGAGCAGGATCTCAAGGTTCTTGATGCCGAAGTTGGAGACACCAATGTTGCGGACCTTGCCGGTGCCGACGAGCTTCTGCAGCTCGCGCCAGGTGTCGATGAAGTTCCAGTCGTCGTAGGCCTTGGTGAGGTCGTCGGGACGGGTGGAGCTGGGCCAGTGCATGAGGTAGAGGTCGACGTAGTCGGTGCCGAGGTTCTTCAGGGAAGCCTCGATACCCTCGGCGACGCGCTTGTGCCAGGGGTTGTCGAGCTTGGTGGTGATCCAGATCTGCTCACGGGGGACGCCGGAGGCGCGAACACCCTCACCGACCTCAGACTCGTTGCCGTAGGCAAAGGCAGTGTCGATGTAGCGGTAGCCGGCGCGGAGGGCGGCCTCGACGGCGATGGCGGTCTGGTGCTTGGGGGATTGCCAGGTGCCGAGACCGATGGCGGGCATCTTGTCCCCGGAGGGGAGGACGTAGACCTTGCTGTGGCATGAATCAGTGACCAATTCGTGCAATTGACTCTATTCGAGGGAGTCAATGGCTCGGTGGAAGAGCTTACGAGGTGTTGTTGAGGTCAGCCATTGTGTCGGTTGCTGGTATGGATCTGGTAGAAGAGAGAGAAGAGACTGAGAGAGATGCTCGGAAGAGATTACTTCTTATAAATCAACAGAAACAGAAACAAATCAAGAAAGACAAAGCAGGAACCCGCGTTCTTATCCGTAAAATTTATAGCTCGACGACCCCGGAGCGAAGAGGGGTCCAAGACGATCAAGATAGGTAATCAGAGTTGCCCCCCTCCCCTTCGCCCCCCCGTTCGCCCACCCCTCCCAGTTTATACCGAATTCAAACAAGAAGCGCATTTTGGTTTGGTTCCTTGCAGGAACGGACAACGGGATTAAGACGATTCACAATTTAGGCAAAATACATAGCGAGTTACTTAGAGAATTAGCGGCGTTAAGACTTGAACTGCAACTGCACTTGCACTTGCACATGAGCCGCTTTCTTCTTCACAGGATTGGGAATGACGCAAAAAGACGAGTCCCACTGTTGGCAACTCTGAGCCGCTAACACGGAGTCACTCCAGCCAATGCCGGATTATGATTGTTTTCTCAAGGTTCTTTTTTTCTGATCACAGACGGGCCTGAATCAATTCCATCCTGTTCTATAATCACATGGGAATAATCCAAATGTTCGGCGTAACTCTTTCTTAGTGTAAGTGCGCTGAAAATGCACGCAAAACGCATGAGGTAAATATATTCCCCGGTGCTTATGTGATGTTCACCGTAGATGGGGGTCAGCTCAGAGAAGTCCAGAAACGTGGGGAAGCTTCTTCCATGCTGTCAATTGGTGACGGTGATTGGATGGGGAGCGTAGGATTCGTTATCTTCCCTTTCTTACGCCCTCCCGATACGGTAACTGTAGCAGTTTGTTTCCCTACCGAGGTGAACAGGTGAATATGTAGGTGAGCAAGACAGCCCACCATCGTGGAAGGCGAGATCTGAAACAGCGATGTGCGCGTATAAGTTTCACGGATGGGACGACTTTTCTTCATTTTGAGAATCGGATGATGGACGGATGGGAATTCGTCAGTGCCATTGGTGTATTCCCGGGCCGCTGGTTGGCGAAGGACCCGAGAATAGCCGAGGTACGGTTGCGGCTTGGATGCGAAACAGAGCGAGCACAGCCCCTCTCTTGCTTCCTGCGACAACGTCATGGCGAGGAAGAGGATATCCTTTCGGTGTTAGCAGGTAAGTATCTGTCTGTCTGGTTGTCTATCTTCGCATGTGAAAGGGACAAGAAGGACGGGTGGTCACTGTGAGGGAAATAGGCGACAGGCAAGATCACGAGCACAGTGAACGCGATCGTCGTCGTCAATCATGATCAATTGTTAGCTGTATGCTCATGGAATACAGAACCAGGTAATATGGTAGGTAATGAAGATGGAATAGAACGCCGAATAACTCCGTCTCCGAACCCGCCCTAGCCGTTGCCTGGTTCCCGATTCCCGGCGCATCGATGATGTGCGCCAATAAACCCCACGATAGGTAACTAAGAAAACGCCCAAGGTATCCTCGCTTTATGCCGTGAACGGGGAAATCAAATCAATCATGAAATCAAAGCCAGCAGAACCACAAGGAGCAAGAAGCTAGCGCTTTCTCTGGGCCTCGTACGCCTTCACGGCGGCCTCGAGCTCGGCTAGACTGGAGCGGTCGGCGTAGGCGTTCATGATGGCTTCGTTGTGCCGACGAGTCGCGGCTTGCGTCTCGGCGTCTTGGTAGCTGCGCTGTTCGCGGTATTCTTTGTATTTGGCCATGCCGTAGCCTGGATTCGTGTTAGTTGTATGAACTAGGTAAGGATGTGAAGGTATTCTTGTGTCGTGTTGCGAACACGTGAGATGGAGAGATGAGGGATGAGGTTGGATCGGTGGGACTGACCAATGCCTACTACGGCAGCAGTTGCTGTGGCACTGTGAAGATGTCAGCATTCTGTCCATAAAGGTCGCAATAGTAAGAAGACTTACAATTTTCTCTCCATTCTTCCAGTCTTGTACAGTTTAGGCAGATGGCTCGGATAGACATGCGATGTGGTAGAGAAGGGACGGAAGGATGAAGTTGTAGTAGTGGTAGTTGTTGTTCTTGGAGACATTCTTTCGGTTCCTCGTTCTTCTCTTTCGGGGATATGTGTAAGTCGTATGTAAGGGTAGCTCCGAATCGCTCTTTTCGGTAACGAGCTCGAGTTATTTTTGCTCTCTTTCTCTCTTGCAGAGCCGGAAGGACAAGTAAGCAAGATTCACAAGTATGTACGGATCTGCCAAGATGTTGCTATTTGCTAATGAGTTGACAGAAGAGGAGTTGACGTGCGGAGAAGAAGCGTCGATTGTATGTAGTAGAGTGGTAGTTATTCAGTAGTAGTAAGGGAAGATGTGTATGTGTGTGTGTGTGTGTCAAGGAATAATCCTTTTGTCTTGTCATCGAGAAACAATAGAAGAATGACGAGAACGGGAGGGAACGACACATATATATACACACATAGACAACGAGATCCAGCTAGAATAATACCAGATCTACTAGTTCTCCTTTCTGTCTCGACTTGACTACCGTCACGTCCATCATTTCCTCGGTAGCACCGCTCATCGAAAGCGAAGAGCTACGAAGTACACGAAATACCCCCGGCCGGGAGAACGGAAGGGGTCTTGGGCATCGAATGTTATGAACCGAGCTCATACGAGCCCTGTACCAGCTACGGTAGCGAAACCAGCGAACGAACGGGAGACGTGAATGTGGGGAAATACCTACCTTCTTTCTGGTGCAGGGCCGCATGTGCATTTGCATCATGCGGGGGACGCCATTGCTAGCCATCGAGCTTGGTCGGCTTTGGGTTAATGAGACTGTCTCTTGGTCTTTGGTTAACTTCTTCCTGCCTAACTAACTACTCCGTAACTAACCAAAGTGAACCAAAGGGGACAGATCTGTCTGGGGGAGGGAGCCTAATTCCTACGACGTATTCCTACGATGATGACGGCCTTACTGTGACCATGGCATTGAACGTCACATCTGTAATTGCCATGTCTGAAGAACCTGGTCGTAGGGCAGAAAGTACCTTACCGTTCCCCCAGTGTCATGAAAAAGGGTTGTGTAAGTCATCCGTTTCTGACGTACAGTATGATACGGTACGGGTTACCGTAACGCTTAACGCGCAAGTCCGAACCCCACTTTCGACCATCTGAGTGATCCCGTGCTTTCTGCATAAGTGCATAGTGACTTTTAGGGTCCTACCTAAAACACGGGGTGACCCACCCCTTATTCCCTAGCGAAATCCCTTGGCTGGGGATGGATGGATTTCATCTGTCCGGGAACTCGATCGACAAGAAAAGCCAAGAATCAGCAGCCAAGTCTCAGGTCGAGCAGTCCAGTTCTCGTACATGTTTGATGGAAATTCCTAATTGGCGATTTGCTCTCCGTGCTGCAGAATGACTTGAACAAAGAGATCGCAATGTAATACCTGTGAAGCCCCTAACGCATCACGCACTTCCTCTCGACCGACCGTGACACTCGCTCACTCGTTTACAACTCACTACTGGCAATCCCGAGCTACCTACCTGCCTACTTGCCTGCCATCATCATCATCATGAATCGATCGCCACTAGATCTTTCCCGGTCTTTCCATAGCCTCAACAAGGGCGAATCCGTTATGAAGTCACCTGACCCCGATTTTCATCTGCACGCTTTGCCTGCTTCGGTGCAAGTGTCGTATATCTACTTCGCTAGGGAGGGAATTCGCTCGGTTTCTGTTTCTCGCATGGGGCGTCGCTCACGCGAGCGTCATGACATTACTCCCAGCCTTTATTAGCTTGGCGTCACCTCATGATACCGTGACACAGCCTCTCCCTCTCTAACAGGAGGCAGTGTGTTAATAAATGACTGCATTGTCTCCTGTCGGTCTCACCACCGTCACGTCACGCAAGGCGACTGCAAAAAGGGGATTTCGTGCGCGGAATTACGTATTTCCGTACAAACCACATTGTACAATTACGACGAACGTGCACCATTGCCCTCATTCATGACATGCGGAAAACGTTTCCCCATTTACGATTGGGAATCGGTATATGGAGCCCGTTACGGTTGATCGTCACCAATCAAGCAAGCATGTCTTCGTGGCTCAGTTGGTTAGAGCGTTGGTCTCATATTCGTATGATCCAATCCCAGATTGGGTAATCCAAAGGTCGTGAGTTCGAGTCTCACCGAGGACACCATCTTTTTTGCAATTTTTTATTTCTGTGCGCCCCACTTTGCCGAAGTGGTCGAGGTCTTGGCGCAGCATGCCGAGGGGACCATCGTGACATCGTCAGGCAGGCCGGCAGTTAAATCGAAAAGGGTTGCTTGTCATCCGTGGAGTGTTGCATCTTGGTAGGCAATCATTCTTTTTTGTTTTGCTTGTGATAGCAAGCAGGGTTGTGTGATCTCTTGGTATTCCAACTTCTGTTGTTGAATGGAACCCTCTTAAACCTCCTCGGTGGTTGACCCGACATGAGAAGCACCACTGGCATTTAAAAGTCACCACTCTCTTTTCTACAAAGTCTCGGCATGATCAATCACCATGGGAGCTGAACTGCCATTGATTCTCACGTAATCTATCAAGGCACCACTACATTAACATTACCCGAGGATGGCGACCTAACACGACTTTGGTTCACGACAGCTTGCAATGTAACTATTAACTGCTATTGTCTGAATGCATGTAAATGATTTGCAGGTGTCTAGCCTATCCCCCGGCTAAAACAACATTCGGCTTCTTGGGAATCATGCTGCCAAGACTCAAAGCTCTCACAAAGTCGGGATCATCATCATCATCTTGCACTCTAAACTTCAAGACTGTTTTGTTCCTTCTCCACCCGGTCATCCTCATGAGTGTCCTCTTGTACAGGTGAATCGGCCAATTTCCGCGGCTTACTCTGCACACAGATGCTCTGCAATTGCTAACTTTGATATTCAACTTCAGAAAGCAATGCTAGCTCAAGCGCCAGTTCCGATTTTGTTCAGCCCCTTAAGCGATCCGAGACTGAGCGCTAGGCCTTGAGATCTGCTTCTTATGCGGACAAAGCCTGTGATCGGTCCATCATCGCCCTCCTTCTCTATGCTCAGGTTGGCCAGAGCATCCTCTCCTATAATGCAGTTAGTATTTATGTGAATGTTCAAGGAAAGCGGAGTACTACGTACCGAATACACTCTTGGCGTACAGATTCGCGCTCAAGAATTGGCAGTCGCCCTTCATACTAGCTTCGGGTGTCAAGCAGTTCATGTTCGTGCATGCCATAAGCTGCTCCAAGAACTCGCGCAAAGACTTGGCCTTGCTGTTGATGTTCACCTTGTTCTCCCACTCAAACTCCGTCCACATGGTTCGGAATTGTGTCTCTGTACATGTCGCGGGCTGGATGTAATCCATAATATCGACATGAAGATCGTTAAGGATGACAACATTGGTGTCAGTGCTGTGGGCACCATCGTACACTACGTTGCCGAAGATGACACCAGTGTCAGTCGATGAGACCTTGATAGTGCACTGCACATTGTGGAAGTCGTGCGGTCCAAGATTTTGAGTAGTCGGTCGCTCCACGACCTTGAGGTCACCCAGGGTCGCAAACTCGACCGACAGGTTTTGCAGCGTCTCGGTCGTCTGATTGACAAGGAGAACATCCAACACAATGTCAAACTGATGTACTTTAACGTAAGCTTCAGCGTAAACGGGATCAGAGAAACCAGTGAGCTGAACAACTCGGCTGAGTTTCGATGTGAGATCCTCGCCCGTGGCCTCGCCACCGGTTGCCCTCTCAAGATCCAACTCAATCTCGTCGGCACCCTCTCCGTGGTTCTTCTTAGATAGCTGACGAATCTGAACAACGTCGTCAACCTGGACTGCTGTCTTCGCCTTCTCGAACGCTTCCTTGGCAGCTCGCTTCTTCTCCTCAACCTGAACCATAGCCCGGAAAGCCTTTCGGGTATCGTCCAGGAACACGGACTCCAGCTTCTTGTTATCGGAGAATTCGGCCAATGACCGAACGCAGGACATGATTCTGTCAACCGAATCTTCGTCAATAGGAGCCTTGACAAACTGAGATTGACCAACACGAATGATGGAGATCATGATAAGCATGGCTTCGGCCTTGAGAGCGTTCGTTCGTGCCTTGTCGGACGAAATTTCAGAGTGGCGCATAACCAGCTTAGTGAGGGTGGCAGAGAGGACAGTTGCCAGGTAGTAGTCTCCATCGAGGATCAACTGACGCAATGGAGGCTTTTGCGCCGCCTTGACAGCTTCCAGTTTTGCGGCGGTGGCCGAAGCACTGGTTAGAGCTGTCTCGGTGGCGTATGTTCCGTCTGCCAGAACGCGTCTTGAGCCAGAGGGCTGAGCAGGTTTGGATCCGTTTACGTGCTCCTGCTCCTGTTCCTCTCCGCCATCGACACTGTCAAGTAGTCTTTGCTCAGAAGCCAAGATGGGTATCTCGCCCAGACTGGCGCGTATTTTCTTCCATGCATCTCTAATGTCACTTTCTTCAAGAGAATACTCGCCAATAATCCAGACAATTCCTCGGTAGACCTTGCCAGCCCGGACCTCACTGAGTGTGTCAACCAATCGCGCAACAATCGAAGGTCGCAAGTTGGGGAACTTCTCGACGACCTCCTTGACGAAGCTGATGACGTCAACAGCAGATGAGTTGCTGAAATCCGCAATGAAGTCCATGAGAAGATCGACGACACTGGCCGCAACCTCGGAGAACTTGATGGCGCATTGGTGAATGGACTGAATTAGGAGCTGTCGGTACTCGGCGTTCTTCTCGTATTCTTGGTCGACCGTCTTAGAGAGCTCTTTCTTCAGGAGCAGGACAACTTCTTCGACGTTCTTGCTGGACACCATTTCCAAAGCAATGCCGAGGGCTTTCCGTCTCACATCGATATCCGGGCTGGAAAGGACACGGAGAATTTCCATAATAAGATCATCGATAACACCATCATTCCGTTGGCGCAGTTGGTCCACTCGGTCAAGCACGATTAGCTTCACATTGTTGTCGGCCTCCTTAATACTGAGCTCAATGAACTTCGCTGCGGCGGCCTTAACTGCTACCGGGTTGCTGGTCAGAGTTGTCAAGGATGAGGCAGCTTCATACACGACAGTCGAGGTGTTAGCTTCTAACAGGTCGAAGATGAGCCGCAAATACCGGGGCTTGTTTAATGTCAGCGATAAGACCAAAATTGCTGTATCAATCGCCGGCCTACCTTGTTCTGTTGGTTCTGAATAGCATCTTTGCGAATGAACTCCAGCTCCACCAGCTGGAGCAATTCCTCTGCGTTGGGGATGCCCTCGAATACGTTGCTCAGGTAAGCGAGCGCCTTCTCGTGATCGATGCTCGAGAGAGCAGCAAAAGCATTGCGCTTGCAAGTGGCGTCGCTCTCTCCATCTAGGAATGCGGCGATGAGGTCTGAAGCGTCTGGAATCAGGGAGGGCGAGTGTTGGTAGATCGAGGCGATAGCATAGACAGCATTCTTTCGCACATAGGCGTGTCTGTGCTCGAGGCAGGACCGCGCGGAAGACAGAAGAGGTTCGATTAGCTCGGGTTCCCGCAGCTTGCAAAGGAAGCGTAGGGTATTTCCTCGGATATACTCGTTGGGATGCTGAAGATCGTTCCGGATGCCGTTGCTATAGTAATTGCCAATTAGTACTGACTCTCAGTTCTGAAATGATGGCAAGCAGCAGAGCCACCAATCTGGCGTCAAGAAGCTCACCAAACTAGAATCATCTCCTGCTTCAGCTTCCCGCTAGCATCGAGTTTGGGACAGATTTCGTAGTAAAAGTAAAGCAGCTTCTTCAGGTGTTTCGATTTCGAGGGCATGACGAATCGAATAATGTGCATGAGAAGCTGGGGCATCGGATCGCCGTTCAACATGATGGTCAATATGCGCTTCATGGTGTCGACCTTGGTCTCGTCGGTGCCCTTCTCCAGCTGCGTGCGCAGCTCCGACATGGAGGGGACATCGGCAGCATTGTCCTGGTGGACTAAGCTGTAAGCATTCTCAAGAAACGTAGTCATGGTGAGCAGCTGTTGCGGTCCTCGACCGCCTCGTCAACGCTGATACGGGGTCTATTAGAGGCAATGAGGCGAAAGGAGAGCCGATTAGGACGGGGTTGGGATTCGGTCCAGTCGAATTACGGGCGCGGCAGTAGAGGCGGTATGGGACGGATTCGTTATATTGAGGAAAGAAGAGTAGTATCAACAGACGAAAAGTAGTCGGATGGGCATGGAATGCGATTATACATGCCAGGAATAGCTTGGTCTGCTGGCGATGCTGGTGATGGTAATGGAATAGGTTCACTTTAGGGATGGATTACAATTGTCGAGAGGTAGCGACCTTCAATTCACGGGCAGCGACTGACTGACCAGGCTGTCCCAAATGATCGTACCGACGGGTACTGCACCAAGTATCTCACCACCAACGATTATATGGCAAGGTACTTGACACGCCTCAGAAATCTGTCCCTCTTTATTGCCAGGCACCGCTAGAGCGACCACGAGTGGGCCTGCTCCACAACTGGTGCATCAACGTCGAGTGGCTTAAAGCAGGTCCCGCTCTCTGGCACAGTGTAGCATGACAAGCTGGTGCAAATCTTTGTACTGTTTCGCACGGTCGATGCACCTCTAGATGCAATTAAACGTTTTCTCCTGCGATGACGAGGATGTCGACGGGAGTGGGGAGGAGCGCATCAAATTGTCTGAACAGAGTTCTTCATTCTCAGGAAGTCGTGATGGACCTCATTGAGATTCCTATCTGAGAAGTCTCGCTCGACCTCTTTGGCCCATTTTCAATCTGGTGACTGACCATCCAATTCAATCCTCACTCTTTCACATTCTGGATCTACCAAACACCCATCTTGTCCAATTGTGATCTTACACGAATATGAGTTTTCCCGCTACCCCTATCTCTCTCTAGAGCAGCTATATCGTCACAGGTATGCTGGAAATCATTAATGATGCGTAAATTCCGGCTGCTGTTTCTTCAAGAAGGCATCCGTGCCCGCCTTGAAATCATCAAGGGAGAAGGTCATATAGTACAGCTGCTTCTCAATGGCCATGCCCGCGTCTAAGTGGTTGTTCTCGGCTACAAAATAATCAGTCGACGATGAAATGGTTGCATCTCGGAGGACCTACCGGCTAGAATGGCTTGCTTCGCCATGCGAACCACTGGTCGAGAATAGGCAGCGATCCGAGTCGCAAGCTTCATCGCTTCAACTACGACATCCTCGTCTTGGTTGGAGAAGACTCTGTTGACGAGCCCTCGCTGAGCAAGTTCGGCGCCAACGATCGTCTGGCGTGAAAGGATGAGTTCCATCGCCTGCGAGGTCTTATGTTAACTGGATATTATCGCGATTGTCCTAGTCGCATTGATATCTATCTACCTTGTATTTGCCCAGAGCTTTCACGAGCCTTTGGGTGCCGCCGGCTCCTGGAATTGTTCCAATGCTGACTTCAGGTAGACCGAACATGGCATCTTTTGCCGCATAAATGATATCGCACTGTATCTCAGTCATTAGACCTGGGAACTATCTAATTTTCCAGGTGGTTATCGGACTTACAGAGAGAGCGACTTCAAATCCGCCTCCAAGCTTCATCGAATCCCATTGTTAGCAGTCAACCCACACCTGCCTCATTCTGAGGGTGGGTAAGGTAGGTAAAAACGTACAGCCAGACCCTCGACAGCGGCAATGATGGGTTTCGAGAACCGTTCAAATGCGATATTGAGATCAGACAAGAATCTTCTTTCGTGTGCATCTCCAGTTGTAAGCTGGGTCAACTCGCTGATATCCACACCGGCTAGAAGATACTCTTTCGTCAGCATGAGTCTGTTGATTATAACCAGAACTGACCGACCTGAGAAAGCGCCCTTTCGTGTGCCCATCAATACGACGGCTCTAACGGCCTCGATTTGATCGAGTTGGCTCAATATGGCAATCAAACGGTCTATCA
This sequence comes from Xylariaceae sp. X3-2, assembly GCA_028637685.1. Lineage (NCBI taxonomy): Eukaryota > Fungi > Ascomycota > Sordariomycetes > Xylariales > Xylariaceae > Xylariaceae sp. X3-2. Next base: position 508,969 of record JAJFDI010000003.1, read on the forward strand.
TTGCCTGCGTGAGAGCATTCCGCTTGGCAGGGCGGTTGAGCTGCACGACAGCAACGGCCGCCGCAAGATCTATGCCAACTCGTACATCGTTGAATCCAGCTGATGCATTATCGTGGACTGTAGGTAGAGATAGCTCCTCAAGTCCTTCGAACTCGGGGAGCGCTGGGTAATCCAGGACGGGTACGACTGCAGGCTCCATGATTCAGGCGTGCTATAAGCAGTACTGTTCGGTGGACGGTCGTTCTCTCGGAGTCAAATGTTGTTTGGCAGACACAGCAAGATCTTCAATGTTGTCTTCCATGATTACGAGACCTTCTGCGAACGACGGCGCGATGGATTATTAAGTATCCACATTCAATTGACGGCCAGGAGAGGGCTGCACGCCGTCGTATCACAACCAGACTCGGCAACGTGCATCATAAGCCCCAACCTGCATTCCTACCAGGTCGACCTCCCCAATTGGGGAAACAAAGATAGCAATCGAGTCTCACTGCCGAGACTAAGGTTGTGTACTATGTATATCTGTTACTACTACGTGTACAACACGGAGAGCGTAAGACGCCTATTTTATGCAAAGGACCATCTCAGATTGCGCGGCAACGGACGTCACGCATCTGTAAGCCGGATCAGCAATCGAAGATCAACATGTCAAGAACTCGGTTCAAAATCAACCGTCCAAGATCATCGGTTGAAGATCGACAAGCGAAACCACATAGGAAGAAGTGTAGCAAAAAGCCAGAACTGAGTTTCTTTACTGTACGCGGACTACGAGTATGCATGTGTTGAGACTGCAGCGCATCTCTATCGCCAAACGTTGCCACGGAGTACGCACATGTCGTTCATGTTAGGTAACGTCGCGTCAGAGGATGTCAAATCTTGTGACATTCACTGGATCTGGCGGTTCCATGATCTGTCAACACAAGGAACCATAGGGGGCAATGATATTCCGTGCATGATATCAAGACGTCGTCGAAGACAGGGGTTGACGATGGGGGCACCAACAACCTCATTGTCATTGTCCACATTCATAACGATAAGCCTCTCAATGGGTCGCATCTGCGATGCCTATTTTGGGGACCTGTTGTTCAAACGAACCATCTTAGACTCAAACAATCTGACTGTATCTGCGTACCACGTTTTAGAAACCCTTGGCATAACCGACATGTCATCTTCGCCCTCCTCCAAGTACGATACATACGTATCTCGACGGCACTAACAGTTCAGCTGCAAAGAACAAAACAATTAAGGTTGATCTGAAGATCTCTTGAACCGAACATTGAGACCAGATGTTTACTGTTTCGTTTACTAATGAAGTCCTGCAATGCAAATTTCCTGTCAATTGACGTCCAGTACATTACATGAGCGCTTCGGTAACCGCGATGGAATATTCTTCATCATGGGCCTGATGGTGCTGGACGAAACTTATCAGCCTCGGAGAAACCCAGCAAAGCGGAAAATATATCTGAGTAATCGCATCTACCCCTGAGACGAAGTTTTCAGACATGGAACAAAGATTTGGAAAAGAACACATAGAACGCCCATCGAAGCCTCCCCGAGAAACAAACCGGCTGGCTCCCAGGGTAATCCGGGGAGCACTGGTTAGTTGCCACGACGTCTTACACTGCAGGATGATGTCTGGGCTGAAGGTTGCACATAGCGCCGTTGCCACCGTTATGATGCGATTTCGAGCGCCATCTTGTTCAACCGGACAGAAAGCTGGAAACCGGAATACGCTCGGAATGTTCCGCGAGAGTACAGAGCGTAGAATCTGAGTGTGGCGAGTAAGCCTGCGATGTGTGGGAAAGCCACGGGCAGCCCTCTCACAATAATTTCATCCCGAACTCCATGAAACCTGAGGCTGTGTTCGAAGCCTCATGGTCTGATCTGGGCGTCTTTCTTCTACGAGTTTGCTTTACGAGTTAAAGTTGCAACAACAACAGCTTCGCTCTGCCTCGGTTTGTTCGTGAAGATTACTGATCTCTGTGATAGTACGCGGCCCTGATATCCATACCAGGTCTTCAACGTAACGGTTGTGCCTCGCGCCGTCTACCCGCAAGCGGCAGGCAAAACTCGTCATCTCTCTTACGGGTTCACGTGCCTACGGAGGGTAGTTAACTAGACCTGAGACGTCGAAACGGGCAGGTACTCTTCGTATGAGATGCGAGGCGAAGTCCCCGAGACGGATCTATTACCTATCTACCTACATATCACCGGGAGAGCTTCCGTTCCCTCTACACATATCGTCTCATCTAAAAATAAATACATTCTCAGTTTGACAATACGAGGTCCAATATACAATTCCTAGCGTTGTCGGTCTTTTCACATCAGGCAGGTCGTACTTTGTTGAGGTTCTCAACTCGGATTGTCGCCCTGGGCTCATTACGGGTTATACACTTGCGCGTCGATTGGCATCACCTCGCTTCCTTCACCGAGCCTTGGAAGTCTAGAACGGGATCCGAAGCCCACGTGGCAGGATTATCGCGGCTCGGGTAGGCATGTATATGCGCACGTATGCACATGCACTCAGGTAAAGGAGGAACTTTATGTCTTCTCCCGCAACGGGTCGCACCGCTCCTTGAGTTCTTTTCTTCCCCCGAAGTCTCTTTTGTTGGTACCGAAAAGCCTCCTAAAGAGACGCATACAGAACTCGCTCCGCGTAGAAGCTGTCTAGCTTCGGGTATCGAAAATCATTGTAATCAGTGAGGATTCCAGTGAAAATACAGCGGCATCGGGAGATTTGTGATGGTTGAGTAATCAACAAGGGACTACGTACACCATCATGCCAGATTCAGGAAATGACTGTTTGATAGGAGATATGAAAACCACTTTCCTTTCGAATGTCTACTGTCGATATGCATCTCGTACACATGTAGTGAAGAGTAAAGATCAGGGGTCCGGCTGACCTGAACCAGACTTTCTTCCCATCTCATTCAGTCTGACTGCATTACTGCCTATCTAGGAAGAAAGATATCACTACTCGATGCTACTCTTACCCCACACATCCCGGATTCAACTACTTTCGATCGACACAGGGGAGGATAATTAAAGTAGCTGGTTAGTATGCGTGCGTACGAATCTGTCAATCCGTTGCGAAATACCTACACCCCGAGTCTGGCCCGGTCGGTATGTAGATAGGATCAGATAGTGAGAGAGAGAGCGTAACGCCGAATCTCCTCCTCGAAGGAGAAGCCAGCGCCGAGGGGCGTTGCGTTGTTGTCTTAGATCGGGGGGTTGTGTGTAGCTAGACGTCGTGTACCGTGGTATGTCCTCTCACATGATTGATAGGCGCACTCAACCACCACATCGACCACAGCAACGTTCCTGAAAACGAGAACGCCATGAAACCCTTCTGAGATCTGACTAAGAGCCGAACACCTACCTATCTGAGTAGTATCTACCCGTGTGCCCCCAAGGCACGTGCGTTGTTGCTATGTATAGGAGTTACGCAAGGTGAGAACTGAAAAAACGATGATCATCTCGTACCTGGAGGATTCTGATGACGGGCATGTGATAGAAGTCCTGTTTGAGCAGGGAAGTCATAGTGGTGTAGGTGTTTTAACAGTAATAGGGATACCCGGGCGTGAAGCAGCTGAGGACTATTATCATCATGTAGGTATGTACTCGTAAGGAAGTTCTATCTCCAGATACCTACGGAGATATACCTACGGAGTATTATTGTCTGACGCCACACGGGCGCTAGAGCCTCAAGATGTTCCTAGTTCTCTAGATACATAACAGAGGAAGTAAGTAACAGGGGAAGTAACTAACGTATTACGACCGTGTGAGAATAGAATGGAAAGGTTTCAGTTCAGAGACGGAGGATGTTCGGTCAAGCCTTTCAGCCTTGATCTTGGCAAGGGGATGGCATTGCGAGTTGGCGTTCTTAGTAATACTCTACTTTGCCTGCCGTTTGGCTTCTGACAGTTTGGAATACCGGGTAGAGATAAATCTGGTAGCGAGTGTATCAGATGTGCGTAGCCGCAGCGTGGCTTTGACTGCTAATAGAGGAAAGGTTGGGACGCCTCCCGGTGCCATAAACGTCGAGATTCGTTTACACTACGAATCCTGATCGTCGATCTGGCGAATGAGAGAGAGTTGTTACGAAGTTATCGAATCGTCTTAGTCTCGATGGGGGTTGCACGCGACGAAACCGAAAACCCCATGTGGCATTCCTTTCAAGGCAAGACGTTATTGTGTGGGGTAACGGGGGCAACGCAACGCCAAGAACGGATGGGATTCACGAATAACATTGACCTTTCACCTTCTTGTTCCTTTCCGGAGCAGGAGTAGTAATTTCTGGGCTTAATCGGAGACCTCGCAGATTAGGATGCTTAGAAATTGTTACCTTATTTTCGTGTCGAGGCATAGGTGTATCGAATGCACGTCAGTATGCCTGAAGCAGATCAGGGCGGCGTGCCCGAACGGTGTCCCTTCGGTAATTGCAAATACTCTCGACTCCTACTAGGAACCCAGCCTCAGCCGTTCGAGATAGCAAACACGGACCAACAACACCCATGTCATACTGTCTCTGCTTTGTCAGTGTCTCATGAATAAGCGTTACTGAGGATAGCCATGTTCGAGATATCGCGTTGAGTAAGCTCTGGCTAACTGATGGACGCACTCCCCTGTCGAATCGTGATGAGGATGAGATCGCCTCCAGGGCGCCAGTGTAGGGTCGTACGGAGGCCGGATTCAAGAGCTAAGCATGATTGAAGGCAACGTCGTTCCTGGGTGACAGTTGGAGTGCCAGGAGTATCTGTCCTCGTTGTATAAAAGGATACTTAAAGATGACGATCTCCCTCGAGACATGAGGACAGTCACACCCAACCAAGTCCGCGGTCAAGAACGAGCTCGACAAACACCTTCGCAAGATGTCGTTCGCTTCCATCGACAACCTCTCCCCAGAGGACCAACGGCTTTTCAACAAGTTCGGCCGAGGCCCTTCAGTCAAGATCCCCTTTGATCTCGTCCACAAGGCCTTCGAGAACATCGTCGACAACTATCCCTATGTTACTGCCGCTCGCCATTACGATGGGACGACAATCTCATACCGGGAACTCGACAGGCGGGCCAACATCCTGAGCAACGACTTGATACAGCGAGGTCTTCGTCCCAATGACCGAGTTTGCATCGTCGTGTCTCGGTCGATTCACTTGCTCATCGGAATCCTCGCGACATTGAAGGCCGGCGCGCAGTATGTCCCACTAGATGGCGGCATCGTTGCTGACGCCGCGCTGGATCACATCTTCGGTGATTCTCGGCCTCGATTCGTGCTATGTCTCAATAAGTTCCGCTCGAAAGTCGAGCCGCACGCTCAGAAGACGTTCTCGGAAATTGTCGAACTCGACGCACAGCAAAAGGCGACTTTCGACAACGCCACGCGTCCCAAAGTCACAATGAACTCCAACTTTGGTTCATACATGATTTACACCTCTGGTACAACTGGCAAGCCGAAAGGTGTCGATGTCAGACACCGAAATGTAACCAACAACCTCTTGGTGGAACCGGCCAGCTTGAAGATTACCATTGGCAAGAATGTTGCTCAGCTCCTGAACATCTCGTTTGATATGGGTAAGTGATCCTAAATAGTTTCCCCTTTCCGTCAACATCCAGCTAACACTCTTACAGCGCAGTGGGAAATGCTCGCAACCCTCATGAACGGAGGAACACTGCACATTCGCAACGGAGACTGGCCCGATGTGCTCAGACGCGTGGACACAGTCATCGCCACGCCAACGGTTCTTGGGAAGTTTGCCCAGGCCGACTTCCCCAACATCAAGACAGTCGTAGTAGGCGGCGAGCCATGTCCTGTCGCTCTAGCAGAAGAGTGGTCTCCGTACGTCGACTTCTGGAACATCTGTGGTCCGACTGAGATCACCATTCTGAACACGGCACACTTGCATAAGCCGGGTGAATTATTGACCATCGGAAAACCACTGCCTAACACTACCGTTTACGTCCTTGATGACGATGAGAACCCCGTGCCTATTGGGAAACCCGGTGTCATGGTAAGCTTTCCTGAAAACTTTCCGACTTTCTGTCAAGCAAATACTGACTCGAGATATTTCAACAGTGGGCTGGTGGAGCTTGCGTTTCGGCAGGATATGTCAACTTGCCGGAACTGACAGCAACACGATATAAACCAGACAAGTTCGCGCGAGACGGGTAAGTTCTCTTATGTCCGGTATCCGTGGATAGATACTAAGACGATGTCCCACAGTACCACGATGTTCAACACCGGAGATCTCGGTCGTTGGACAGAAGACGGTAAACTGATACCCCTGGGTCGGAAGGACGAACAGGTCAAAATCAAGGTATTTTATAGTCCGACTTCTGGTCGTCGATAGAAATGACTAACAACGTAATAGGGATTCCGTGTCGAACTCGACGGTGTTTCCGCTGCAGTGGAAAGTGTCCCGACAGTGACAAAAGCTTGTGCTCTGGTTATCAACGACAAGCTCTGGGGCTTCTACTCGGCTCCCAAGCCCCTTAATGAAGCCGAGATGGCGCAGATTGTGGGAGCAACATTGCCATACTATGCTGTTCCCACGAAGTGGTTGCATATCGCTTCGATTCCGCTCACTCCCAACGGAAAATTCGACAAGCGGAAGCTGAGAGAGATGGCCGAGGCTCCCCCCAAGGCGCCACGAGAAGCTGTCAGTACCGAAACCCTGACAAGCAGCTCAGCCTCGACAGCAGTTACATCAAGCAGCGAGACAACCCCATCAGCAAGCGTCGTCGATCTCGAGAAATGCCACGAGAAATGCGAACCGGCTGTTTCAACGGAAGAGTTGCACGAAGACATCCGATACGAGCTCCCCGAAAAGAACGGATTCCACGGCCAGAGATGGCTTCGGCACCGTTTCTTCTCGCTCTATCGGCGCTTTTTCTCTTTCGTCTTTCTGGGAAACCTCCTGGCTTTTGCTCTTGTCTGGTGGAAGTCATGGGACACGGGCAGCTTGCCGCTTGATCAGCTTTCCACGGCTATTGCTGTCAACCTCCTGGTCGCAGTGGCGATGCGACAAGAACACGTTATCAATTTTCTCTTTTGGTTGGCGACGCGCGTACCAACCTGGGCGCCCCTGACCATCAGACGTCACTGGTAAGCGATCCTTATCTCCATTTTCTTCATTGTAACAAGTACTGACTCTCAGGTTGTAGTGCTCGCGTTTTCCACATTGGCGGTATTCACTCCGGTGCCGCAGTCTCTGCAGTACTCTGGTGGCTCGTGTTCACCATCGGCGCAACATGGAACTTCGCACGAGGCAATCGTGAAGTCCACGTCAACACAGGAACAGTAGTGGTCAGCTATGTCGTTCTCGTCCTTCTGCTGGCCATCATCGGCATGGCTCATCCAGACGTCCGAGCCAAGATGCACGACCAGTTCGAATGGACGCACCGTTTCGCCGGCTGGACTGCCACAGCGCTCGTCTGGGCGCATCTGGTCGTGGCCACCGACTCCCTCAAGCCACGTACAGAATCCCTTGCTCACGCCCTCGCTCGTACTCCCGCCATCTACCTCCTCGCGTTGATCACGCTGAGCATCGCACTGCCCTGGATCAGACTAAGACGGGTTGCCGTGCGATCGGAACCCCTATCCAAGCACGCCATCAGACTACACTTTGACTTCGACACACCCATTGCTGGAAAAGCAGTCCGCATCTCTGACAGACCCATGCGTGAATGGCACGCCTTCGCAACCATCGATAAGCCGGGCCAGAAGGGCTTTTCCATCGTCGTTTCCAACGCAGGCGACTGGACACGGAAGACGATCGACGGGCAACCAACCCGACTCTGGACGCGCGGTGTTCTCGCCTCAGGTGTGCTAACCATCGCGCCACTCTTCAAGAAGGTCGTTCTCGTCGCTACGGGATCAGGCATCGGACCTTGCCTGCCCATCCTCCTGGAAGGTAGAGTACCGGCTCGCATCCTCTGGTCCACGCCTCATCCCCGCGAGACCTTTGGTGAGGAGATCGTCAACGATGTACTTCGCGCTGATCCGAAGGCGATCATCTGGAACACGCGAACGCAGGGCAAGCCGGATCTTGCTGCGCTCGCGTACCAGATGATGAAGGAAAGTGATGCGGAGGCTGTCTGTATCATCTCGAACAAGAAGGTCACGGAGCAGGTCGTGTACCGGCTTGAGGCTCGGGGTATCCCGGCCTACGGAGCACTTTTTGATTCATAGAGAAAAGCACTCGTACAATATGGAGGATTTGGGAAAGGAACAAGCGAGGGGTTTGGGGTTTGTACTGATACTGACGGAAAATGAGGGGTTCACTGTTTTGAAAGATTTGATGTTTTTTTCTTCTCCCTTTATTGTCTCTTCTTTTAGAGGTGGACAAGCGATTTTTGTTGGTATATTGCCGTTCAACCATGTATATCATTCATATCGTGAGTCTGCGTTGATAAAACGGATAGATATCTCAAAAAAGAAAATGAATTTTGATGTTTTACGATGGAAGCTCACAATTGAGACTTGTGACTGTTGTGATGGTTCAGATGAATTTCTAGCAGGAAGCATGATGAGTCCTGAATTTTCACAAGGGGCAATCCGGCTCTATTAAGTCGTCCCTTGGCTTTCTCAGGGTGAGACACGTGAACGACACGACGCGTGTGAGGACATCCTCAGGAACGACGTTGAACTGATCGCGGAGGAGATCCTTCGAGGAACAATCCGATCTCGTCAGTTCACCATGAGTCCCACATTACGGTTGCACTAAACGACCCAATTACATAGGTAACGGTTTTGGGCGTCCGTTTTGCTCGGCAGGAATACCGGGAAGTACCTCCAAAGTACCGACATAACCGTCTGGGGGCGCTGCCGAGGAGGTACCATTATGCCTGGGACCTTGTACCCAAAGACGCGACGGACCATTCTGCTAACCCCATTTCAATATGCGCTAGTCGGAAACAGCAAAGATGCCGTCATTCAGCTCACCCAAAACGGGTAAATAACGGAAAATACCAGCCCAACATGGGACGAATACCACCCCCACCAATCAAGACAAGGTACTCTACAAGTAACCCCTCTGAGCCCCGGCAGTTAAGTGCACAGGCGCTGTAACTCCGTAAGGCTACCGCTGTAACACAAGCAATTCAATCCAAACCCACCTTGTTTCGTCCCTCCTCTGTCTCTGTCTCGTCTCGTCTTCGAGATGCGACCGAACCCAAGACACCTTTCGTGAATCATCCGGAGTCAAAATTCCACATTCGCCCGTAATCATCACTCAACACCACATCACCATGGCGACCCCCGAGGCTTTCTACATCCGCTACTAGTACGTCCGCGCGCCCAACAGGAAGAAGAATCGCGATCTCATTAGTCTGGTAGCAGCGATTCGGTATAGATACTGACATGTGCAACACTATAGCTCCGGCCACTCTGGTCGTTTCGGCCATGAGTTTCTCGGTACGCGGTTCCCTCCTATCTATCCTTCAATATGACGCGAATCGTCTACGAGTCATAGACTAACGACGACATGCACAGAGTTCGACATCCGCGTCGTCGGCGACGCTGGCAGCGCCGTGGCTCGTTACGCCAACAACTCGAACTACCGTAACGACAGCTTGATTCGCAAAGAGAGTACGGCGTCCCTCTCTCCCCCCGCTTACCTCTATTCATCCGTCTATCGCGCTATTCCAGTCCGATCACCCTACGCTCCCATCTATCCCTCCATCTCCCATTCCAGCCCGACCATTACTATATCCTCCACCGATCATTGTTATACCCTACCGTGTTAAAAAGCATCGCTAACCGCGATCCCTTCCCATAGTGTGCGTCTCGTCCATAGTAGTAGACGAGATCAAGCGAATCGTGCGCTCGAGTGAAATCATGAAGGAAGATGACTCGAAGTGGCCCCAGAAGAACAAGGACGGCCGTCAGGAACTCGAGATCCGTCTCGGCAACGAACACATTTCGTTCGAGGTGCGCAAAGAAAGGAATCATCTCCCTTCCAGACAGATTACTTACACATGTGAATTCCACAGACCGCCAAGATTGGTTCGCTAATCGACATTACCGAGTCCGCTGACCCCGAGGGTCTCCGCGTCTTCTACTACCTCGTGCAAGACCTCAAGGCCATAATCTTCAGCTTGACCTCGCTGCACTTCAAGATCAAGCCTATCTCGTAGGCGAATTCAGGTGGAAATGAGGAGGCAAGAGTCACACGGCAGGATCATTATGCTTAGCTTGTTGCTGTTTCATATACGCGAACTACGCCATTTCCCCCCTCTCTCCTTTGTCATATCTGGGACACAGGAAAATATACCCCCTCGTGGCTGTGGCTGTTCGTACGAATAAAGAATAAAGCAAAAGACTGCTGTGTCATCATGTGTTTGCCCGTGAAAGCGCCTTGGACGTGAAAGCCAATCGCCTTAATATTGCCCCCCATATCCGGCCATTTCGTTTCTGCATGTGTGTTGCCCAGCATTAGGCAGGACCGCCGGTGCTTGCTTTGTCCGTCACACGCCTTTTCGCCATGGTACTAACATAACGTCTTTACTTTGTCATTCGCTGATTGAGTTCGTCAATCAATCGATCAATCAATGAATCCTCCTTTGCCATGCAGCTATTCTAAACCTCGCGCCTACGCTGATTAAACTGTGAATTATGAGTGTTTGTGGTTTGTCTGTCTGACGGTGGTATATGTTCGGTCGTTATCGGAATTCGAAGGCGCTGAAACAGCCCCGATCTGCCACATGCTTGAGCTCCAGTTGCTGAAACCTGTCGCACCAACACGGTTAACTCATGCATCACGAAATTGCGCAGCTGGACAGGACACACCTTTCGCTTCTGTGGTGGAAATATATGCCACTGATACTGCCCTCCTTCTGGTTAAAACATATGTAGTAGAACCCTTCGAAGCTGGCACCGTTGAGGGAGGTGACGCGATGGTCCGGTACCACGAATTGTTCCTTCCAGCGCATGAATATGTTCTCACGCTGGGCGAGGTTGGGTATGTTCACGGCAAGGCCTTTCCGGACTTGTTTGCTGTACTGCCGGAACGCTGAGAACTTGCCCCAATGACTCAAGTCGATTTTCTCTGTCGCGCCCCAGCCTTGGTGTTTCGTTAAGAAGTCATACCGGCTCCCAATGATCTCACCCTCGAAATACGTTGTCAGAGTGGGATTGTCTTTCGTCAGTCCTACAACAGAAAATCGCTCTCCGTTAGCAAAATGCACAGCACATTCAACAGTCAACCACATTCAATTTTGCCAACTTGAGAACTGAAGAGTTGCGCTGATATTGCTTCGGGGCACTGGGCTCTAGCGACCTACCTTCGATCTTGAGATAGCCGCATAGAAATGACTCGCGCATGTCAACATATTTGATCTCGACCTGGACATCATATATCTGGCGCTCCGACTGCTGTGTGCCACAGAATCTACTTCTTGGCCGTAGGAAGGAGGATGTCGATGAAGGGGTTACCTTGAGGCAACATTAGCTCGATGCACAACGCTGTGTAACAGTAAAGGACCTGGGTTTTTTCGTTCGAAATGGGGTGGCATGTGTTCTCAGAGACATACTCGGAAGTTAGAGAATTCGAAGCCCATGGGCGGTTCATATTCACGCTGGTTCACGACAGACGTTTGTATCTCCTCGTCATCTGGCTTCTCAGGGTCTGCCGACGGCGTATCGATGTCGTATTTGGGTGATTGCTGATTTGTTACGGCTGCTGGTACGTTTACAATAGCCTGCGCTGGCTGTTGCTCTTCTGTTGGTTTGTAGAGAGGTGAATCGATGTCGGTATGCTCAGAGGCGCTTGAGTATGCACCGCTCCGAGATTCGGATCGTGAGGAGTCTGTGATGGATGGCGACGAGGCGAGGTCGTCGACGTGCGCAGTAGCGGCCGTGTTCGTTGCTTCCGGTGACATGGTCTGACGTCGGCTGCCCAAGTTCATATCTAATCCATCATGATCATCAATAACGGGATGCCGACTGCTGGGGGAACCGGTGTCCTCAGGACAGGAGGAGTTATGACTCCATGGCGGTAAATCGGCAGGGGTAGGAAGTGTGTTATCTGAGGGTGTAGGCATGCTGATCATTGGGGGTATGCAGCTGATTTTAGGTAGGGAGGTAAATAGCAGACAGGTAGCAGTGGTGTGGTGGTCGATGCAGGTGGCGTGGTGGCGATTTCACTCGGATACCGGCGCGGGAGTACAACGGAGCGCGCGCAGGTTCCGAGATTGGTTGGTTCTCAAACGTATACAAGGAAGTATGAGATGGAAGGCATGGAGTTTCAAAAGAAGAACACGCGAGAGAGAAAGAAAGTAGAGAGAGACAATAGCAGGATGGTTTGGTACCTTATATCGCGTATCACTGGCAAGTGAGAGAGTACCTCGCTAACGGGCAGCGACAGTGACTACTAATATGATGGAGGCAGGGTGAGGGAACACAATAAATGGGTGGTGGTGGTAATGTAATGAAGAGAGAAGGAGGTAGGGCAGGGTTGGTATGGCTTGGTATGGCTGGAGAGAGTCGGCAGTTGTAAGGATGTGGAAGTGGTTGTGGTGGTAATGCTTGTAGTAGTGGCAGCGAGTTAGTACCAGAATGGTGGAATATTGGTGGGAGTGCACGAGCTCGCCGGCTCAAGACTCGGTGGTGATGGAAAGAAGGAGAACCCGAGAGATAAGTTGAACTTTATTCAGAGCAGTGAAGCAGGAAGAAAGTGAAACTGTATGGCGATTTCCAGATCACACAGACGATGATGGATGATAGGGGAGAGACGGAGGGAGGGGGAGGGCTTTCAAATGGGATAATGGGGGGGATGTTTAGTCCACATTAGGTACCAACCTGGACGTACATGAGTCTAGAGGTATTTTTTCCCCATTTAAGCGCTCTCTCAACGGGTCAGGCGAGAAAATGGCGTTCGTCAACTGAACCTTGTTAGTTTGCTGTTTATTACCCCATACTCACGTATTCCGTAGGGCCAAAGTCCTGATGAATCTGTACCAAGGAGGGAGGTGGTAGGTAATAGTCGGGTCGACGGTTTGGCAGACGGTGGTGACCTGGACTTCGGTCTATTCCGCAACTTGTACCGGCATCATACCCGTAGGTACACATTAGTGGCCGGAGTACCCACTCGCTTCTCAGTCGGTCCACGCTAGGTACTAGCACTGCAACGATGCTATGTCATTACCTAAGGTATCCTGCATGTACATACCCAATCGGGCTAGGTATCTAGGAAGTATCGGGATACCTTTATCTCCGCGTGGGGTACGGATTACGGATTACAGATGGATCGACGAAGCAACAAGAACATCACTCAATATCTTTATTCCGTCCCGTCGCAACACACAACAATATCTGTTAAAATTTCTGAATTTACCCAAGGCAGTGTAGCATGTCTTGAAAATGTCTCAGATTTCAATCTACAGAAGTACATCAGGTAAGGTGAAGAAAGCAGCAGCTTAGCCGGCAGAGATGCACACCCAATGCGTTCATGTGTGATTCAGTGCCGTCGTACCGATTCTACATCCAGGAGTTGTGACCTTTTTGAACAATCCAGTTTCGGTTAGTGCGAGTGAAAAGTGAACAGCGCCCAAAAATGTTGAAGTTGCGTTGTAACTCGTGACTTCCAAGTGAATGAATCACTGAAACTCTTGCAGATTCTTACCCATGCAGCGACCTTGAGTTGACTTACTAAGATTTCAATATGAGGTCGCCTACCTACTCCTTCCTCAGAACCAGTCGGAGTTATCGTGAATATGCGAATTCGCTTCTTCATATTGCCCTTTATATTGCACTTTAATGGTACAAGTACATACTAACGGATCCTCCATCGTAAATCACTTGGGGCATTGATCATACGGAATGTACCGAAGATCTATCGCACCGGTTACCGTTGTACAACGACACTACGATCCACTAGCCAGCATCACATGAACCAACAAGAAGCCCTAACAAACCCCCTGTGAGTGTGACGTCAACTATTTACTTACATCTTAACATCTTACAGTGTCGACAACTCCCTATTTCGTACGAAGTACGGACTGTCGACGCCTACATATATACCACGCATGCGCCAGATCAAACTCTATCATCCCACATTGCCGCTGTAAGCGGATGCGTCGGGCAATGCCGACCTTTGCAGGTGTCAGTAAGTTTATTGCTTGCCTACATATCTTGGTATATATCACCCATGCAGTCTCCCGTCGCAAACTTCCCAACTGGTCCAAGCAATAAATGTTGCCGTATGCTAACTACGAGGCAGACAGGGTATGATGTGGGAAGTGGAAAATCCTTAAATGGTCGAGATCGAGAACAGAAACCAATGCCGATGCCACAGTTGGCAGCGGGTGTCTTGCGCCCGGGCCACTTGAGGAGTTGAGACTCTTTGAGTGGCTTTTAATACAGCCATGATGTGGCCATTGGGCACCCCTCGTCGACACGACTTAGGTACCGTCAATACCCAAGCGGGTTTGGGTGGCCGATAATCCGATAATTCGAGATGAGAGGAGAGAGTCTGCGCCACGACCGGGAAGAGTCAATAGGACGCTATTCGACGACGACCCTGAAGTCCTCCAAACGCGTCATTACGGAATATCAGGATGTTGTTGGCCAGTACGGCTGACACAGTCAAACTGGGCACTACAACAACCCGGGATATACGAGGCAGACTGCTATAAACACCAAAAGGCGCAGTTATGAGTGGTGCATGATACAATCTTGAATTCTCATTGTTGCATCTATGTTTCTGCTTGCTGTACGTCAGACGGAGCGGCATTTGAAGCTTCCTGCTCGGGCTTGAAACCACGGAAGTAATGCCGGCGGAAAGGATTGAGCTCATCTGCCGATCGACCACTCGTCTGATCGCCTTGCTTCGCCCGCAATGCGAGTGCTGACATGTCCACGTCAGCGTCAGGAAGACGGCGATAGGTGATTAACCGTCTCGACCCTAGCGAAAAGTAGTCAGCACTATTGAATACGATAGATGAGGAATAAATGAAGATGAATCCAAGTGCTTACATTTGTTAAACACCTGAACGCATACACTGACGAGTTCCAGGCTCGGATGTGTAGGCACGGCGATTTCCTGGTCTTCATCGTTCGCCGTCGGCATCCAGAAAGACAGCCGACCATTATCAACCAGCATCTCGGTAGCAAAGTTGAGAATATCATCTAACATGGCGACGAAGCTGTATGGTTTCTTAGGCGGAATAAATGCCGGATCCCTATTCTAAGTCAGCAAAGAGATTCATGTGAGTTTGGTAGTAGACAACCCCTTACGTGTACCGCAACTTTCCTCTCTCGACGCTCCGGACATCCTTTTCGGGGTCCCGGCAACCCAGGACTTTCAGGCCCTCTCTGACACCGTAAGGCGGATCGCATAGTATTCCGTCCAGGATCCTAGCTTTGCGTAAAGGGGTGTTCGTGAGATCACTGACGAAGACACCGCCTAGTGACTTCTCTAATCCGTACTGCTTGAAGTTACCTAACAGGCACTTCTTACCACCAGAACCTCGCATACTGCGACCATCGATGTCGCTGCCCCAAACTAGAGCGCCGAACTGGGCGCAAGCAATCGGGAAACTACCAGTTCCAACAAAGGGGTCGAAGAAGAGTTTTCCCGGCCCCGCGAGCGCAATATTGGCCGTCACGAGAGCCAGCTCAGAGTCCATCGAAGTCGTGCTAATGTAGTCGCGCTTCTTCAAATCAAAAGTGTTGATCAACTCTCTTGAGCTGCTGCCTACTAACCGTCCAAAATGCACCTTGACAGGCTCCTTGGCCTTCCTGTCATGAACGGGCTCGAAAATCCATTCCTCGAATAGGGTAAACTCATTGTCGGGCGACGTCAACAGAATCTGGCCCTCGAACGGGAGGTAAGAAAACGAGTTGATGAGCGCAACCTTCTGCTTCTGGGACCGCGAGCCTCGGAAGCAGTCTACACTGAGTTTGAACGATGTTGTCGTGTATTGCGACCACAAGTGCGCCGTTTCTTTCTTGATGGCGACATGCAAGTCGTCGAGTGTGTCAGCTGAGCCCCAGTGCTCGTAGATGGCATGTGCTAATATAGAGCGCTTGACAAGAGCGCGCGCAGCTTCATCTGAGGCAAGCTCAACGAGACAGAATGGGGACTACATGATGTGAGGTTAGTTATTGATCATTCATATCATCCCATTCAATACTCGAGCTGATGAATCTCCTTTACTCACCTCGGCCTCATAAGATAAGATCTTCAACTCAACGCCTGCGGAGACAGCCAGAGCCTCGATCTCCGCCAAACGGAAGCTCTCATGCAATTGCGTAAATCGAATGAGATACTTCATGGTGGGCGAATATCCTCCGACACCCGGGCGACGAGTTCAGATTGTTGTAAATGGAAAAGGGTCGGTTGACTTATAAGGGAGAACTCCATTTGTGTTTTAGCCGTCGCGGATAAGAAAGTCATTTGCGCATTGTGGGAACGTTCGCCCGGGTATGGCACGTAAAGTCTGGGTGTGAGCCAATCATAGATATCTAATTGATAGCTGCAAGGTTCGGATTAGTCTATAAACTCTCACAGTAGAACGCTGAAGAGATTTGGTTAAACCATTTAGACAAGAAACGAATACGATGCTCTACTTACACGCCGGAGCGTTTCTCCATCACACAGCGAATTTCTTCTCATCGCCCTGGGAATCCATCACGGAGAAGTCACGACTTGCTCTCTGCCAGCTTTCACGACAACATCATCCGAAGACCGGAAATTAAAAATTACGCGTACTACTGATCGCCCGTCATGTTTTCGTTTCCGAAACCCAGCATTTATCAGGCGACAAAATGCTATGTCACGTACGGGACAATGAGCTATCCCGATGCCACCCAGCTCCCGATCAAAGCTAAGCCATGGAACGCGTTGCTGTCGCAGGAATACATTCACAAGGTCAGATCTTCACCTTGTCATCCATTCCGATAGAACATAACTAACAAAAGTCAGGTCGATCTAATAATACCCAAAGAGTTGGTGCCCGCCGTCAAGGAAGGGATTCTCGATGACACGGCACGAACTCCGCGCTATCAGCGAGTGATCATGACACTTGCACAAGTGCTCGAGGGTGATTTTTTCACACAGTATATCAAGATTGGTATGGACTGCTCTGAGGTACTCAGAGTGCTAGTATTGATATCAAATGATAGGAAATGTGATTATGCTCTCCGAGGGCAGAATCGGAGCCGAAAATGTGTTTTCCATCAAAGATGGTATGGTTCACATTCACACTGAACACGTACATTTGCTAAGATCACTCAAGGAAAACTCACGATGCATCTTGACAAGGAGACGTATGAACGAGTTGGTATCATAGGGAAACCTTACGGCGTCAAGGGAGCACGAGGATTGCAGCCCACATGGAGTAAGTCGTCTTGCGGTCAAGATTTCAGGTTTATGAAGCTAATATACAATGAAGTCGTTGAGTACGATCTTCGCAGCCCGTCGGCACTGCCTGGCAAGAAGGGGTTCGAGAGGCTAGTATACGGTTGCAAGAATGGACTGAAGTCGCCAGTTACCTGGCTCTTCTGCAACCTCTCTGAGAGTAAGTATCCCTTATCAGCTCAGATTAACAGTAATGCTGCTAGCTAACATGATCATTTCAGCCCCTAATCCAGAGCCTATTGCTCAATTCTTCCCCACGGTGTATACGTCTAACCCTGCTCTCGTCCAGAACATGGCGACGAGGGTTCCTCAGCTGAAGGCTCCTTCAGCCATATATGAGGATCAGCACAAGGAAGAATTAGACGAGTATGCCAGCGAGATTTACGAATGGCTCTCTCTCATCCGTCTGGAAAGCCCTCGAGTAGAGTCTGGCGACAGCATCGATCCTTACCTATCCACTTATGCTGTACCTGGTACACCATCAGAGATCGAGGAAGGTCGGCTGTGCAAGATTAGCTGGCAGGGATTCATACCGCCAAGCTGGGCGGCAAACACGTTGGCAAAATTGATCCGGGTACTTCCAGCACAGGCATGGTTTTCGTTTAGCACCACGCCTTTCACTCGATCAGCCATGAATCATGGTGCGGATTGTACCATTATGAGACCCCCCAAAAGTTCAGGAGAGTATGTACTCTGGGAGATTAGAGGACATGAGTGAGATTGAGCACCTGCAATAAGATCAGGTCTTAAACGGGGAGTATGTTTCATTCAACCATCTCAGTCCTGGCGGGGCCGAACGTTGCGGTCTCCGAGGTTTCTAGCGGCGATCGCTTCTTCGATCATCTGTCGGAGCGCAGCCTGATTCTCTTCGCTGTGGAAGTCCGCACTATGAACCAATTCCTCTATTGCCCTCCTGAACTCGGCGTCGGTCTCGTTCTCTTCAGGGGCTGCCATAGTGCTGATATTGACGTTGAGTCCTGCAGGCGGCACTGGTATGCTGCCATCCTCTCCATTTCCACGGCTGACTCCATTGCGCGAACCCCAGGCTCCCTCGGTCTCTTTGGACATGAGGTACTCTACAACATCTGGGTAGTCGCCCTCCTCTTCGATCTTTTGGCGGGCAGTGAAACCCTCAGAACCTTCGGCCATAAGGTCGGCGTCAAGCTCTTCGATGAGGACCCGGGCAGCTTCGACGGTCTCGACGACGAATAGGGCCGTCTCGTTGTCCTCGTCGCGTATGTTCACATCAACTTTGAACTCACGGATCAGAGCTCGTAGAAGATCTAGGTGGTTGTAGCTGGCAGCGGCGTGGACCAACGAGTATCCGTGCTCGTCTTGCTGACTGGCTAGATTCGGATTCTCACGAAGGAGGGGCAGAAGAGCCGGGCTGTTGTCGGCCGCAAGGATATAGATGTTGGGAGGCATAGTGACGGTTTTCGGGAATTTCAGAGAATCTAATAGATACGAGTATATTCCAGACCAAATTGAACAATGCTCTTAGAATATGGAGAGTCAGACAAAATTTGAATCTCTACGTGAATACTAAGAGGAAAGCTGTTGGTTGAACATGAAAGGAGTCTCGGATGATGGAAGTTTTCAATGCGATCGAAAATAACGAATGGGCACCCCGCCAGAGTCGCGCCGAGGGAATATTTTGATCTTTGCCCATTGGAGGGGTTGGTGGGGCTCTTCAGCTATCGAGGCCATGCCTGTTACAGCTAGTTTACACGCTGAAATACTGCCCTTCTAGGCCTAGTCTCTTCTAGTTTAGCTATCGTGCTCCTCAAAATTCTAAAGATATTCCCAGAAACACTGCTCGGTAGCACAATTCTCTCGGTCGATATTCATCAGAGCTTCAAATTCTACGTTTTTCACCCCTTGATGGAAGTTTTAAGTCAACGGCTACGGAGACTGTAAATTACCTCTGTTTGGACCGTTAATCACAGCATTATACCGTTAAAACCAGGTTTCTAACGGGTTTTGCCGAGTGACTCATGTCGGCAGCTCCCTTCCTGCTCTTTCCTTCACTGACCAAAAGTGCTCGTGCCTGCCTTGTGTGGCGGCAAAGTCCACACATAAATAGACCACGAATCGCAGCGTGGAAACTTGCACCTCATTCACTCACTTTTCATCGTAAGAGCCTGGTTTTGTCTGTTGTTGTCTCCCCCGCACGTAGACAAGCTCCCCTCAAAGGAACTGATAAGACGTGACCTGGTCTACTACGCTCCTGGTTGGGCTGCCGGTTCATCTATTACTACTACTGTTACCATACTATTTTCATTACATCCACAACTCTCTTTTTCCTCTGTGTCCGTCCCCCCTTTCAGACCACTGATACAGTAGCGACAACTAGGCCGTCTCACCATGGATCTCCCTAGGACCCCTTACGTTGCCCAGGATCCTCAAGAGATCTCGCAGCTTGTTTCCGATCTGAAAGAGGCGACCGACAAACAGTCGCGACGCGGATTCAGGGTCAAGAAGACAAGCTACAAGGTCACCGGCTCACCCAATCATGTTGTCGTTGATTCGTGGCGCTTCCAGGACTGGGACTACAAGAAGCCCAACCTACCCACCTATGCGCGTGGTCTCTTCACTACCAGAAACGGCAGTGGCAAAGATGAAATTGTCGTGAGGGGTTACGATAAGTTCTTCAACATCAATGAGGTATCTAACACCAAGTGGGACAATATCAAGTCCAAAACACGGGGCCCATACGAGCTCACTCTGAAGGAAAACGGCTGCATCATCTTCATCAGCGGCTTGGAGGACGGGACTTTACTCATCTGCAGTAAGCATTCGACTGGAGACCGAAGCGATGTCGAGGTGAGCCATGCTAGTGCGGGTGAGAAATGGATAGACAAGCAGCTGGCTACCATTGGCAAGACACGGGAAGAATTTGCTCGTGAGCTGCGCCGCCGAAACGTCACTGCGGTTGCCGAGCTGTGCGATGATGACTTTGAGGAACACATTCTGGCTTACGGCCCAGAAGCAGCCGGCCTATATCTTCACGGTGTGAACGTGAATACCCCGGAGTTCATGACCTATTCAGGCGATCTGGTCCAGCAATTCGCGGATGAATGGGGCTTCCGCAAAGTTGCGCTGCTAGTTTTCGACGACGTCGACAAGATCAGAAACTTCCTCGAGGAGGTTGCCGAGACTGGTGCGCATGAAGGCCGGAATGTGGAGGGTTTCGTCGTCCGCTGCCAAAGGTCGAATGAGCGGGAAAATAAGTTTGATGACTGGTTCTTCAAGTACAAATTCGAAGAACCATACTTGCTATACCGACAATGGCGAGAATGCACCAAGGCCGTCATTTCCGGAGTTCCCCCCAAAGTCAAGAAGCACATCAAGATTACGGAGGAATACTTAGCTTATGCCCGCCAAAGATTAGCCCAGGACCCGAACCTAGGCCAGCTCTACCAGAAGAATCACGGTATCATCGCTCTTCGGGACGACTTCCTTGCATACAAGAATCTTAAGGGGTCCGACGCTGCAAATATCGAGAAGTTGTCCGGCTCTGAACCGTCAGAGCAGTCAGGTGACATTGTCCTCGTCCCGATTGCGACTCTTGGTTGTGGAAAAACGACTGTTGGTGTTGCGTTGGGTCATCTGTTCGGTTGGGGCATTGTTCAGAATGATAACATCACGGGCAAAAACCGGCCTCCAAGATTCGCTGACGCCGTTTGTGCTACTCTTTCGGACCATCCCGTTGTTATCGCTGACAGGAATAACTCGGAACGCCGTGAGCGTGAACAGATTATCAACGATGTCATTGCGCGACGTAGCGGCGCTCGCCTGGTTGCCTTGAACTTTGCTCACAACAACATGGATGAAGTGCAGAGGGTTACAAGAGAACGAGTGCTCAAACGAGGTGATAAACACCAGACTATTCAGGCGGCGACAGAGGAGAAGAAAGTCATTGGTATTATGAACAACTTCTTGCAGAGATTCCAGCCATGCAACCCGGACAGTGGCCCCGATGATGGCTTCGATCTTATCATCGACCTCGATCCTGTTCAAGGAAGTCGTTACAACGTGGCCAAAGTGATCACGGAGCTTCAGAGGAAATACCCGGCACTAATTCCAACCATACCAAGCCCAGAAGATATGGATGCAGCTGTCAAGGCCGCCATTGAGGACTACACGCCCACGTTGAAACACACGCTCCCCGATCGCACAAATAAGAAGGATCAGAAGAAACCAGAGACTCAGAAGAAACAGGTGGTACAGAAACCACAAGCCCAGCAGAAGTCCAAGAAGGCAATCGAGTACATGTCTGTATCTGTTCCTTCTAGAGAGATCAATGTGGCACTAGAGTCGGCCTTTAAGGACACGGACCCGGAGACGCAGCGCTTCTACAAACAGCTCCAGCAGAACCTACGCATTCAACCCCTTTTCCACGTCACACTTATGCATAGAGCCTCTGCCTCGCACCATCCCGAACTGTGGCAACGCTACACTGCCCTTGAAGTAGAGAGTCAGTCCGCGGATGGCAAGCTTGGCGAATGTGAGGTCTTGCTTGAGCGCGTTGTGTTTGATGACCGGATCATGGCCATCGTTGTCCGTCTTATCGACCCAACGGAACAGTGGATTTGCGTCAACAAGGTGGCGCATATCACTGTGGGCACGCGCGACAACAGCGTCAAGCCCAAGGAGAGCAACGACTTACTCACCCGTTGGCTTGAGGTTGGAAGTGGAAACGGTACCGGCATTGGCGAGCGCGCCTTTGAGCCCAAACCGACGCTGAAAGGAAACGTTCGCGCCGTACTATCTCAATCCTACAAACAACGGAAGTAAGGAAGTTGGAAGGGGTTCTTGAGGAAAACGGTGGAAGAGCGCTTTTCTGAATTGTATTGCTCCATATGGCTAGATATTGAGATATCCTCGCGCCTGATTAGATCATAGGAATACTACCCTCCACTTTTTTGGAACAGTTTTCAATATCACCCTGAGATTACATGCCGCCCGTGGTGTTTCTAACAGTAGGTGTGAATACGCCTCGGTACGTTTCTCACTTCAGGAGAACGCCGTTAACTTGCATGCGTGAACTCTTCGGCTGCATACATGAAATGCAACGACAAAGTTAACTCACCAGACTTGACATCTGAATTTTTTTTGCACCACATAGTATATATATATTTTATCATGCTCATCATTCTCAATGTTATCCCGTTATCGATCGTGCTCTCGCACCACTAGTATATAGCCAGGTGGAGAGGACGGTCCATCAACAATCACCTAGCATCTCGATTGGTCTAGTGGTCAGGATACCTGCTTGTCATTTGAAATGAACAAGTTCGCAGGTGGCCGGGGTTCGATTCCCCGATCGAGAGTCTTTCTTTTTCGACTTTTTTGTCTTTTTTTCTTTATTTCGAAGTAATTGATTCTTTTTGATTATTGTCGGTTTGATCTTTGTTGTTTCTTTTTGGTTTTTGATCGTGAGAATGAGTGTTTTTTGTTCAAGTACGGGTTTTGTGATACAAATCATGTTGATGGAATGTTACAACAGTGAAGAATCGAGCGCACGTCTCAGTGACAACAAGTTCACACGTGAAACCCTCGACATCGAGGAGATAAGGTAGTCCAAAAACTAGATCCAATGAATATGTCGCCTCAAGATCAACTTCAATTATAAGTGCTCGCTAACTAATTTCTACTGCTATATGCGTATATATCGCTTTTGTGAAAGACATCATGCAGGGAGCTCGTTCGTAATCTGCGCGAACGCATTCCACTCTTTCCAAGCCTGACCACTCTTAATGGCCCATCTCGCCCGTCTAACACCCTCTTTCCAGCGACCATTTCCAGGTCCTCTCTCGGTAATGACCTTTCCGTCATCACCAGGACCCATGGAGCTCGTCTCAGCCTCACAGATACCAGACACAACGAGCAAAGCCGCCGTATTCATAAGCACGAACTCCAAAATGGGGTCATCATCGGGCAACTCGCCCCGCAGGATCTTGCGCAGAATCTCCGCGTTCTCCTCCGGCTCCTTGCCTGGCGACACGGTGCTCAGCGGATGAGCGCTGAGTCCGAAATCCTTGGGTTCGAGTATGAAATGCTCGACCTCGACTCTGCCTTCGTTCTGCACCAATTGCCAGCACAGACTAGGTCCTGCGCACGAGATCTCGTCTAGTTGCTCCGCGCCGCAGACGATAAGGCCCTTTTTCGCGCCCGCAAGGCGCAGAGCGTCTGCGAAGACGGGGCCTAGGTCGTCGCGCGCAACGCCCAGCATGCGCGCCTCGATGGAGGCGTCGAGCGGGTTGCTCAGGGGACCGAGAAGGTTGAAGATGGTGCGCCAGCCGAGCTCCTTGCGGATGGAGGCGACGTGGCGCATGCCCGGGTGAAAGACCGGGGCGAAGAGGAAGGCGTAGTTGGTGGATTGGTAGACGGTGGAGATGGTCTCGTGGGTGATGCGCGGAAGCTGGGCGGGCAGGGGCTGCATGTTCATGAGAAGGTCGGCGGAGCCGGACTTGGAGGTTGAGGCGCGGTTGCCGTGCTTGGCGATGAGGAGGAGGGAGGAGGCGAGGATGGAGGAGGTCGTGGAGATGTTGAAGGTGTGGTGGGAGTCACCGCCTGTGCCGACGATGTCGCACTGCGAAAGGACAATCAATTAATATCAGATTCTTCTTTGCGCGCGATCAATTGGGAGATATTGTGAGTTCGTTCATCGTCGCAGGGGAGTGACTCACGAATCCGCCATTGTAGTTTCCCTCTGGCCGCTTCTTTGACGATATGGCATCTTCCAACGCCTTCAGATCGACCTGCACCGCATGACGGCGCATAGCCGCAGAAGCCTCCGCCAGGACATCAGCGCGACGATCCCAGCCTGTGAAGTGCAGAGCTGTGAGGAGGGAGCCTGTTTGAACGGGAGTAAGACGATTGACGAAGATCAGGGCAATTGCCTCCGCAATCTCATGAGCTGTGACATTCTGTTTCTCAGGGTCGGGCCAGAGACGTTGAAGGAGTGGACGAATGTCTACGGGCGCTTGTTGGTTTTCCATGGTGAATTGGATGAGAATGCAGATGAGTTGCACCGGCCAAGTGTTGCGACGGTTAGCCGAATTCGGAGGTAATGAGATCAGCTACGGGACTCTTGAGCGCCGACTCCGTTCTTCGGCGTTAACGACGGACTTGAACAAGAAAAGTTATGAATTACAATGTTCAATTACGAAGAGAAGAATTTGAAAATATCTAAACACTCAACAGCCAACACTCGTCAGAACAGCTATTATATATTCACAGGCTGACTCATAACAACAACAGGGGCATTGCAAGCTTGCCATGCTCCTTCAATTCGGACGGAAGAGGTAAATGTGGCAGTACCTGGCTAGCTGCTAGTGAGATGAGGTCATGATGGAGGGGCCGAAGACCGAGCTGCTGGCGTATCAAGGTGGGTTATCCTTATCTCGAGGTTATCGATTGAGGCGGTGAAATCCGGCAACCGTGCGATACAGCGCGATAAGGAACTTCAGATCTCCAGGGACGGAATTACCGACCGCTTCAGGCAAGGTCCCTAGAACCACCCTGGCCAGTCAATTGCTGGACTCGTCCCATTCACCTGCAGCTTTTTTGGCACCAACGCCAATTAATTCGCGAGTGACACCGACGAGTCACGACACCACGGTCGAGAAGCGAGCGCGACAGGAGGTAAAAGCTCGATAGGGGAACAGCAGAGTTGCCCATCATGCCGCCCAGGCTCAATTGCTCTGCGCGCAACAGCGTAGGGCGAGCTCTCCAGCGAACGATCGCAAGCCCGACGACGAGAGTAGCAGTCTTCACAGCCCAGGATGCGACGAGGGTGGCTTCGAGGCAGTTCGCGACGACCGGCAGCTTAAGCAGTCTCCAGACTCTGAAACTACCCGACGACTACATCCCTCCGACTCAACCTCCCAGTGCGCGCCGCCCCGAACTGAGACAGGCCCAACTCATCCGCACATACACGGCTCTGCTCCGATCGACGCCTCTGATGCTCTTCTTCCAACACAACAACCTCACTGCAGTCGAGTGGGCTGCTGTGCGACGAGAGCTCCGTGCCGCCCTAGCAGCTGTCCCGCCCCCCGAGGCTGGACCGGACGGTACCGTCCCCATCGACGCCGGCTCCAAGGTCGAGTTCCAAGTGTTGCGCACGCGCATGTTCAACGTCGCTTGCCGAATCACCGAGTTCTTCAACGCCGAGGAGGCAAAGGCCAACTCTCCCGGTGCGTACACGCACGATCTGTCCGAGGCGGCCTACGACGCGATCCGCAAGGCCAAAGTGGACGAGACATCCACATACGGCCAGATCGCCCCCCTGCTCGTCGGACCCGTCGCTACCGTGACTATCCCTATGGTGTCGCCTGCCCACTTGGAAGCCGTCCTGAAGGTCCTCGCGCCCTCTCCCGAGTTCCCGGCGCCTGCGCGCAAGAAGTTCCCCAACTACTACGATCCTATTGCGCAGAGTGGCTTCCAGAAACTGATCCTGGTCGGAGGCCGAGTCGAGGGCAAGGCGTTCGATAACGCTTTACTCAAGTGGGTTGGTGGTATCGAAGGCGGTATCGACTCGCTGCGGGCACGCGTTGTTTCTCTCTTGCACTCTGCTGGTTTCGGTCTTACACAGGCTCTCGAGGGCCACAGCAAGGGCTTGTGGCTTGCTCTGGAGGGCAGACGGACACAGCTGGAGGAAGAGGCCAATGGCGGCAAGAAGGAGGGCCAAGAAGAGAGTGCGGCGGCCAGTGCCTAGACGAGGACATGTACCATTCATGTGCAATATTAGGGCTATGTATAACAATATACCTAGAACAAAACAAATGTACATACATTTTCGAAGTAAGCAGGCAAGTCAATGGCGTCTGTTAGATTTATGTAGTACTGATCTCCTGCCGATCAGGGTCGAACGGGGTTAAGAATCCAACAATAATAACCAATTATTCCAGCCTCTCGTTCGGGACAGATTTTGTATATGATATTGAATTCCTCTTCAAGTGCTGGCTAGGTCGTAATCCGTACTTCGTTTATAGCTCGCAGAGGGTGACTGCAAAGGGGTTCGTTCGCGTGGCTAGCTAGCTTGAGATATTGCGTGTGTACTTGTAAGAGCTTGCAGACGTAAAATCACATGCAATTGATCATTGTGCCAGCTATATTCCGCATCTAAAGAACGTAAATAACTTGAATAGCCCTCGGTTCAGTAATTCTCTCACAGCTCATATTTCATAGGAGAAGGTCCTTTGGAACAAATTTCTCACTTGCACTCATTTCGCCTGGGATACAGGTTGAAGCTATGGAAATTCATGGCGTTCATCTGTACCGCGTGAGTCGTATGTTCACGACATCTTCTCCACTTAACCCGACGACCTTTCACAGCTAGAGCCGGGCTAGAGTGACACTACCGATGCAATTGAATTCATGTGTCAAGAGAGTCGCAACGCGATTCGTCTGTCGATACCAACCCGTAGGTCACCCGTCACTGCGCTCATTTTTGACATGATGGCCCAATTCGTTAGCAGTATGTGTACCGAAAAAGCCTTCTATCGTAGGAAACCCTAAGACACAATATTTCGTCGTCTTATTATTATCATCGTGAACATCATCTTCATCCATTCCGTAGGGCTGGCTCAATGAGACCGTACCGAGGTACGTACAGGGCAGTGGAGCTCATCTTCTACCTTATCTGGCTTAGCGCCGTTTAAATATATCTCATCGGCGCTAGTGTACCGGTAGTGGAGGTACCCGCCCCCACCAAGGTACATCATCGAGCGGAGGGGAGACCGTGAAACGTCATACAAATGCCATCGCCCATCATGTAGGAACCCTCCTAGTGTACACCCATGCATATGTACCTGCTGCAGGGCATTCTCTCTTCGTACGAGTACGAAATGCAAATGCTTCGGCCCTAGAATGATAAACATCCATTTCAATCCTGGTTCGAACTCGAGATTCCATTCATTAGCTGCAAGTCCCAAGATACGCCGTCTTCTTCCTTCTTTCTTGTCCTTGAACCTCCATCCAAGCTTGCGACACTAGTGCCGTCCCTCGACGACATTTCCCCTCCCTCATCCTGCCGCATCCTCCTCTCCATCTGCATCTCCAGCAATCCGACCTTCCTCCAACGACCCATTACCTCTACGAACCAACTTCCCTACTCTTTGTCACGGTTATCATCCCATCTTCGAAGATTCACGACGACTTATCGAATCACGAGTACGACGTGCGCTAGATAAGAGGCGCGAGCTTTCGACTTAAACCGATACGCATACCAGTCACCAGATCCCGAGAACGAGAAACCCATCATCATGGATTTCGCGCCATACCAGAGCTCGCCGCCCGAGCATAACCGTCCCTTCTCACCTCCCGGCCCCGAGGGAGCTACCTCGCCGCGCGCATCCCTCGACAACTCGCGCTTCAGCCCTACACAGCGCAACTACGCCGCTTACTCGCCCCCGCCTCTACAACATCCCCAGCCCCAGCGTTCCTGGCACGCCAGATATGCGTCCGAAGACGCCTTCGGTAGCAACGATGTGAATGCGGCCGAGAACGGTGCGTTCGTCAGCGAGTTCGATACGAGTCTGGGCATTCGGCTGGATTATGAGGCCGTCCTTGCGTATTGCCTGTTCCCACCCCTCGGCGCTATTATTCTGTTGATTCTGGAGAGAAAGAGTGACTATGTTAGGTGAGTTCATGCCGACTGGCCTGAGAGCCGTGCTAGTATTCGCGAACTTGCGCAATAAGGACCCGACAGTACAATGGGTTAAGCCGATACATATCTGGTTCTGGTTCTCGAAGCTAATACCTTTCTTATAGATTTCACGCATGGCAGTCCAGTCTCGTCTTCACAGTCATGTTCATACTGCATCTCTTATTCTCATGGTCGGCTTTCCTGAGCTGGGTTATTGTGCTCGGAGATCTTGCCCTGATCGCTGTTCTTGCGCTACATGCTTATCGCGATGCTAGTACCCTTGATAGGTGAGTCGACTCCCATTAACGTACTCAGTCACGTTCTACTATGAAAACAGGATGCTAATTGGTGCTTAATGTTGAATAGATATGAAGCTCCTATCCTAGGAGGCATAGCAAGTCGCATACTCGACGATGAGTAGGGGGCAAGAGATGATGGTCGCATGTCGCATTCTAGGAGCCACTAGCTGTGTGGATCGTTCGTCGCCTTGGGAGTTTCAAAGGGCCTTAAAGAAGTCAAAGACACTCAAACGTCGAAGATGTGATGGATGATAATGGTAATGTGGGCGCGTTTTTACCCGAGTAGTATCGGTGCTTTTCGCGGTGCATAATTATGAATAATGACGAGGAGTCTTCGAGTCGAATTAACCATGGACTATCAGTGTCGACTTGTGGCAGGTTTTTATGGGAAGAGAACTTGCTGTTGCGAAATCCTCCGATATGAGCTATGGTGTTTAGGAATCTGGCTCTCACGAGCATGCCGGAAGAAATGCATCACGGTCCAATCCTTGAGAATAGGCGATGCGTGATGAAGAAGACTCGGTCCGAGGGCTGTATGAAGCTTTGCAAAATTCAATCGCCCTTAACACGGGCTTATGTTCAGCTCTCGGAGTGATACCTGCGGCTATTCACATAAGTCCGAATGCGAATCTGTTTAAACTCATGATCTTCTGTCACATCTGAGTCTACGATCTATGGAATGTGAACTCGAGGTTGTTAACCCGGTATTAATCCAAGGACAGCTTCAAGACTCAAGCCGATTCTCACATTTTCAGTTATGACGTAAATGCAGGAGCACAGATTTCGAAGCCTTTGTCAATAACTTCAATTTTTGACTTGATCATGCCTTATTGCTAATCCAAAAGAATTACAATCACTAAATTTCAACAATTCACCCGCAATCGCGCATACAATTATTCCTTCAATTCACACATTTGACGTCCACCTTAGCGCGCCCCGTACGACATAGTGCCCGAGTGGCGCACATCCTTCCAACCAACAACCAATAAGGCTTCGTGGCCCAATGGCAAGGCGTCTGACTACGAGTCAGGTAAGGACTTCAAATCCTTATCTAACATCAGCCATCAGGAGATTCTGGGTTCGACCCCCAGCGAGGTCATCTTTCTTTTCTTTTTCTACTTTTTGCTTTTCGTTTCTTTTTTTTGTTCAATAACTTGTTTCCTCCCGATTGTCGCTTTTTTTTCTCTTTCGGCTCTTCAAACTTTTTGTTTCCTGAGCTGGATTGATTGAGAATACCGATCAAGCCCAATCGCCTTTTTTCTGGTAAGAAGCAGTAGGTTTGGTTGGTGAAGGGGACGGTATCTATCACCTTGTCGTCGCATGCTGTTCTCTTGTTCGCCTGCTTTTGTTTCCCGTGTCCGATATAAATCAAAGCATTATGGTGTCCAAGCTTGTCGTCCGGTTTTCGTCCGTATCAATTGCTCCTCTTCTGCTTGTGTTTCCCATCGATGATGCGAGAACGGCCTCGTCGGTGATCACTACAGAAGACGGGTCGTTTGCTTCCACTTTCTATGATCTACGTCTTGCTTGTCAAGCAGGATGTTGGTCTGTCAAGTTGACTCTACGCAATGCTCAGAACACACGACTTTCAACGCAATGATTTGTGTGAAGAAGAATCCCCCATTTTCTGAGTCCGTTTTAGTTGCCTGCTGGGGTATGGAAAACTCCTCAGTTGCTCCGGTCTGAGCAAACCTGCTTTCTACATCGTGTTTCTTCTTTGCTATAAGAACAACTCATTCGTTACCGAAAGCAAACTGTTTCATTTTCACCGCACACGAATAGTTTTCTCTCCTCTGACTGGGTATCAATCACAGCGGAAACTGAGAAGGGGGTCCCTCATCCTGATCACGACCCTTAGGGCCCTTGTTGTCACCCACATCACGATCGAGGAGTGCCTTGAATTCCTCAGCGCGCATTCTCTTCGGCAACTTGGCGTCGTGGGTAATACGTCGAGCCATTCGTTGGCGGCGTTCGTTTCGGTAAGTCACGAGTCGGCGCAGCTGATGCAGCGAATCGGCGTCGAGGTCAAGGCGGTCGCACTTTCGAGGGCTGTTCTTGGTGGAACCACCCTCGTCGGAAGCGGCCTTGTTGTAAATGATGTTGTCGGTGATGCGACCGATCATGCGGGGAGTGTTGGATGCATCATCTTCATCCTTCTCGACGTATTCGGCGCGTCCATCATTGCCGGTTGTTCCTCCCATCTCGATGTCGCCCTCGTTGTTGCCCTCGGCATGGTTGGCGTCGACGGACAAGTCACCCATGGCCTGGGATACATTGTCCTGGATGCTGAGACCAGCAAGGGCTTCAACGAAGCGACCTGTGTGGGAGAGGAACTGCTGTTCGCCGAAGCGGTCGCGTGGCTCTGGGTCGAAGCTCTTGGAGCAATGACGGTTGTCATTGTTGCCGCCGGAAATGCCGGCTTCGGATGGATGAGTTGGTCTAGCCACATACTCGTCCGACTTGTTTCGACGTTCATACAGTGTACGATCCATCTTGGATGCTGCTCGGAGGTGGGTTCCGAGACCTTGGACTACTCATTAGGTTAGGTCTTGTCCGGATCTTTTGCGTGTTTGGGCCTGCGCTTTCTGTCTTGTCTCTCTGGTGGTTTGGGTGGGAGAAGGAGGCGCCGAGAGAAGAACCAAGAGGCACTTACTCGGGACGTCAGAAGGAGGTGGTGTCGAGGACTTCGTAGGGATTGACACCAGAACTTCACCGGGTGCTTTGGCGAAGGTTGGCGGTAGAAGATTCGTGATGTGTACCTCACATACGAATCAGAACTTCAAGAGGCACAATCTTGAAGATTTGTTGTCGTGCTGGGAGGCGAAGTCAGAAGAGAAAAGATAAACAACAATCAGATTGGTTTGTTTACTCGAATTTCTGGCGGCTACACCCATGATGGCGACTTCCGGAGTTGTCGGCGACAACTTTTTGGTAAGCACAGCCGTGTTGTTGAGCCGCAATTGTTGTGATAATAAACATAAATAGGGGAAGCCGGCCTAAAATGTCACAGCATTGACGATTGGTCTTGACAAAGTCGGAGAGGACTACAAGAAAGGAGCACGCAGATGAGACTCACAGGCAATGGTCCTGACCGGAACATACGCATACCTGTTTGCTTGCTACTTGGTTGCCGTTTGAGCTGTGAAGCTATTGCTGTTGCTTGTGCCAAACATCACACTGTTGTCGAACCTCATGGAGTCAAGTTCTCCTTGAGTCCTTTTGTCTGTCTATTTATACCGGCCCATTTCCCATTCAGAGAACCTGTCCAAAGACTCTCATCCACACATGGACCTTCATTATGACAGCAAGGCACAAGTCAACGACTTCTGCTTTTCTCGACCGCGTGATGCCTTGGTCGGGCATTATGTTATTTCACTCTCCGCTATCTAACCCGTCTTCCTACCTTTCGATCGTCTACCGTCTACGCGCTCTTCCATGTTCAACGCCCCTGATTCTTCCCATCACACTCTTTGCACCATTCCGCATCTCTTGTCGTATCTACCATCCCGTCTTATTTTCCTACGCGGCGCTGCGCATGATTCCTCTCACGGTCCGTACGCTTTTCCTGACTTTGCTGTATCAACAAGAGGTAGCCGGCCCCTTGAACTGCTTGGCCCTCCGGTCTGTCTGGAGAGAGCACAACATCGAAACAAAAAAAGAATCGAATAACGGCCAAATGAAGAAATGAAAAAAGAAACGAAGAATAAAAATAAACAAAAATAACAAGAGAAGCAAAAAACATACAACACCAGGGATTCGCTGGTCGTCACCGACCCAACTACTAATCTGGCCCTCACCGGCTTATCTATGGGAGAGCGGACGGGATCCCGAGTTCTCCAGTGGGTATGGTCGTACGTGATAGCTCAAC
Organism: Xylariaceae sp. X3-2; assembly: GCA_028637685.1. Classification (NCBI taxonomy): domain Eukaryota; kingdom Fungi; phylum Ascomycota; class Sordariomycetes; order Xylariales; family Xylariaceae; species Xylariaceae sp. X3-2. The sequence continues at coordinate 541,147 of JAJFDI010000003.1, forward strand.
AGACTGTGATGCTACAAATACTTGCAGCTGGTCGATTGGACCGATTATCATCCCGGCATATATATACATCTATACTACTATCTGATGCGACGGCTACCGTGACTGGTAGCCCCGGCAGCAAAACTTCTGGAACAGTCACCGTTCCAGAGGAGGGAAAAGAGGCCGTGTCCTCAGCGGCAAGTATGTATTATCCATTCGTATCATCCTTCTGTCAGTTTGCTAATGCTGGAGCCTAGGAGAAGCACGGCCGCCATTCGACGCCAAGGCCTTCGCCGAGCACCTGAATGGGAATATCCTGGCATATTCCCATTTAGGTGTAAAGGCACCTCCTGCTCTTTGTGCAGTCAGTTCTGGAGCAGATTTGCTTCGAATTTTCTGAAGCAAATCTGCCCGAACTGACGGGCAAGAAGTGGAGCTGCGTGGAGGCCTTGGCTCTCTTCATGTGGCTAGAAGAAGCACACGGCAGATATGCCGAGATCTAGACTGTCATGAGACATGTCCAGCTAATACCGTTTGTAGCTTTACCTCCTAATAAGCCTGCCCAGGATAAGGTCCAGATGCTGTGCAGCAGCAGCCCTCGAAACGTGAACTTCTAACTTACATCATCAACACCTGTCTCGGATGTATCTCTTGCCAGCATGTTCTTGACCTGGTCCATGGACAGTTTATCTATACGCCAAGAAGGAGAGAGTGGTGCTCTCTGGATAGATCCGTCACGCAGACAAGCCCAGATGCCCAAGGGAACGTCAAGATGCCCCATAACGAGCCTCTGCCGGCGCGGTGTCTTCGGTATCGTCGACCTCAACCAACAAGCCACTTCAATGACGAGATCTGGTATCGCTGGAGACTTTCACCGACAAGATTGAAACCAGCAACCTGCTTGGTTGTACGGGGTTTCTTGTCGTGGGGTATACGAATTGCCCCCTTCGCACTCACGGTCGTGGCGTTTTATTACAAGTTTACCTGGTCTCCCTTTCTTCTACCATCAATGGCTCGGATCACATCCATGAGGAGAGCGTGATCTGGAGACTGGTAGCTCTGAATCCATACTTCCATTGCATCCAGAATGATGCCGTGGACGAAATCGGTTCGGGTGCTTTTCCATTCGAACTGCTTGACAGCCCAGTGCCGTTACTGGAGGGTGATCGGTCAAACAGCCAAAGTGGACGACTATAGACATGAAAAACGAAAAAGACATACGGAAAGTATGTAAGGAGCATGCTCCTGTTGCCTGGTTCTCACGAGTGGTATCTGTGTTCACGAACATTGAATCGAACCCCGGACTTATATAGTACGTTCCCAACCCAGGCGGCTAATGTCCGCCAGACTATCATAATTTTCAAGTCAACATGGACCCCGGTCGTACGTTCTCTTGCCGAAGACCTCATAGTACCGATGATCAACCTGAAAGCCATCAAAACCCGAACAGCTTTTTGGGCAGTGGAAGCCACCGCACAAGACTCTGCCGTTCCATCGGCGGCTGATGGCAGCATTGATGATGCGGCAGAGTACGTGGAAATCGTAGATATTGAAATGGATGATTTCTTGGCTGGCCTTGATCCTGGCAAACAACATCTCAATCGAGCAGAAAGGGTGGTAAGAGCATGATGTCTTGGATGGTTTCGGAAATGTGGTATGGGGAGTGTGATGACCAAAACATTTGTTGCTTTGTCGAGGATGACATTTGGATGGCTCTACATATTACCATTTCATTAGCAGGGCGTGCTTCCCTTAGGAGCTCGTGATGTCCATTGTGTGAGTCTTGAGATGCACTCGCAGTGCTCTCAAGGGACGTTCCAAAGGTGTCTGTATTGAGACCGGGGGGAGGGGGGTTGGACATGGACATAGAAATCGTTGCGTCCAGTGCTCGCTCACAAGGACATTCTTGTCAATCTCTGTAAGGGTTCCTCTTTCTTTGACTATGTTTTCATGTACTGATTTTTCAATTTCCAGCTTATTGCATTGCGGGAATCGAGCTGCTCCATAAGATAACTGATTGTTCCTCGCAACATTTGCGATCCAAGGATGAGAAATATTGGCTAGGAATGCATCACGCAAGTGACAAGCCGGAGTAGCTGAGCCCGTCCGTCTGTTGATGTGGCTATCCACTTCTTGGGAACCCACTCAAGGATTTATGATTTCTCTTCGGGAAGGCAAAGCGTTCCAGGAACACTCACGGGATTCGGGAACGGGAAAGCCCTCTTTCAGTCCTGGGGTTGGGATGCGTGGGGAGCCTTTAATTCGAGAATGAATGGGATCTCGTCAATGCATCGCCCCCTGTGGATCGAACGACAACTCCTTCCTCGTACGCGGTGTTGAAGGGGTTCGACAGCTTCAACTATGGATCACTATTACAAGAGAAGGCCGCGATGTGGAACAATATCAATATCTTATTCACAGTGATGTGTCCCCGGATTTCCGCCGCCGTATGAAGCTGTCCTTCCCGGACGTCATCTTAGACCTATGATCAATCAAATCCGGGAGTCGTCCACCAGCAAGCCTCGATCTGCCTACGCTTTAGGTCGGTCAAACCTGCAGAACCCCCGTGCTTCTCTGGCCGATGACGAGAGATCACGGCTGGCGTGTTCCATGTGGTGCTGCTTGCGTACCAATGAACAGCAAGCCGCGGATGACTTGGTGATGCATAGATAGCGAAGCCCCAAGGATGGTAAGGAGGTCATGGAGTCTTGTGATTTAGTTCTGCCACACGATGAAGAGGGTCTATGAAAAAAAACCCGGGTAACACTTCCTATGGCCTCACGAACGCGGCAATGACTTGCTATCTTATATATTGAAACAAATGTCGTCAAGCTACTGATCTGTGTGCGGCGTTAACACCGAAGATTGAGCTATATAATCACGACAAAGAAAGCTTGCCCGAGATGTATGTATATATCGATATTGAGAGGCTTCATAAACAAAAAATGTGCCCCGAACCCGATGGAATGGCACTCAACTGGGCAATCACATCCCGCGTCTGCGAGCCTTGGTGGATAGTGAAAAAAAATACGTATAGGTGATGGGCTTCAGAAACTACAAGATTTCCGGCATTGCCCTACTAGGTCGCTACGAAACTGGTGGTTAAGACTATACAAAAGGAGCGTGTCACTGTACTCGTACTGCTAGAGAATACACGCCCGGTGTCCTGGTGAAGGTCATATAATGGTCCCCGGACTACAAGGGAGCATGGGCAATCCGGCCTGCGGTGGAGAGGAGAAACTCGAAAATCCATTGGAGTCCACGGTCCCAGACGGACGTCAAAGGTGGCTATCTTGTGTCCGATCGCTATAGCAACAGAAAGCATGAGCAAGGTCGACGCGTCGACGCTGAAGTCAGAGCAATGGATCTATATATTGAGCCTGATATCACCTGCAGCTGACTGGCATGGCATGCCTGGTGGAGAAATCATGGCTGGAGTAAACAGCCAGGTTAATCCTATGACGTCTGTCTCTCTTTCGATCCTACCTAGGTGGAGAGGACCAGTTCGATCGCATTATGCCCCGTGATGGTTAATAATCATAAGACTACTGTATTCGTAACAGAGTAGCATCATTCATGGGATAACTTCTTTGAGCCATCAGCTGCCTTCTTTGCTTCGGGATATGCTTGTGGTGCCATGTTTCAGGATCCACTCACAGATCTCCTCTCTACAACCCGTCGTATCATCATCATCATCATCAACAGATTCGGTCATAGTTCACGACCTTCGACGGCAACTCCTGTCTTGGCGTTGAGACCTGTGAGGCTCTGTAAGAACTAATATTGAGCGTATCAGGAGGCCCCTTGATTTGATTTTCCTTGGCTTGGCAAGCTAACAGAAAGAAAGGCGGCATTTTCTAGCCCATGATATTCCCCTCACGTCTCTTCGTCGCTAACTACACTAGTAGAGATGATCCCACGAGGGAGCCAACCGAACTCGGCGTCACTGCCTAGCTAGCTAGGTAGTGAGATGACTTTTTTCGTTTCGCCTACATACCGAGGCTACGGAAGATTTCCCGAATAGTAAATCAACGAGGTAGCAGCGGGCCGGTTCTAGTGTAGGTAGCTCCATCGACAGTCCTGATTCGCATATCTTGATTAATGATCAGATAGAGGTTTTTTCTTACCCCCGGACTCAACAATTCCTGTGAGCTGAAGCGGTTTCATCACTATTCCCGTGACCCCCGTTTCGTTTTCTCATCATAGAAAATTTTGGCAAGGAGGGAAAATAGGAGAGAAAGATATCAGAATCCCCTAGGTAATCCGTATGCGTATTCCGCACTCGTACGAGTAAACGAACGCGCCGATGCGCGGAGCCATGATGCCCGGGACTCGGGAGTCGCGCCGGACGAACGGGCCAGAAGTCCAAAAACTGCTAGATCGGCCTCCTCCAGGGATTTTCAGCTAATCCTACCGACTGACTATGCCGTAAGCCGTAATAACGTGTTGCGGGACCACATGGCATTAGGTGCGGATTAGGTGCACATCGTCTCTGTGGATCGCTGATCGCTAGGTACCTAGACGAAACAGGGCATAACGGTCGACGAATTTCAGCTCGTTGGGCGAAGCTTCTGGTCGCCGTTGGCCCTGAAAGAACCAAATCCTAAGAATAGGAGGAGGCCTCGGGTCCAAACATCGTGGCAATAGGTAGTGGACCACATGGTCCGGCATCTAACAGCCTATAAGGTCTGCGGCCCGGAGTACGGGAAACGGCAGTTAGATGCAGGTCTGTCAAGCAGGCCTCCTGCATCCCTGAATATAAAAGTCCCTATAATAATGCAACTAGCCCCGGAATAGAAGGTCGCAGGCATTGTTGGGCCAGATGTAGGTATTTTGTAGGACAAGCTTTGTCTCTCATGCTGTGAGACATGTAAGTATTTTTCAGCTTGCTCTTCCATGCGCTCTTGCTCCGCCTCATGTCATCCTACCGCAGCTCTGTATTTCGTACCCTGCCGCCTGTGCACTTGGCAATCCTAGGAAGGTAGGTCAAGAGCTGCTTCGCAGTGCGACCGGTGTGATGGCTTCATGTTACCTAGTCCTGAGTTGAGTCATGGTGCCCAGATACTAGTAATGTTGCCACGAGCCCCATCCACGGTCCAGCAACTCTGCGTAAGCGAACAACGTCACGACAGTGGGGGCATAAACGGTCGAGACTGGAAACTACCCGCCTGAGGGCTCCTTGAATCGAACGCGTGACAAGAGAAAACTCACGATGGAAAGGGCGATTTTCCTGATTAGTCGATCCAGGAGAATCATCGCCGAACCCCAAGATTTTCTTAGCCGTTAGCGCTAGGAACTTTAGCCACCAAGTCCACGTTCCAGCTCTAAAGTCTGTGGGCCATGATACAGATTGGAAGCTCGGCGCAGATCTTCGGGAGGCCGCTGAGCGATACGGAGCCACGAACTAGAAGCCGATATAAAGACCAGCAGTCTATTCAGGGAGTATCATTGACTCGAACGCCTCTGGCAGCTTCACAGCAGACGCTTTCCTCACCTGTTTAGTCGCTGACAAAGAGACATATTCATCCCTTTTTCCAGAGATGCGTGACGTCGTTGTAGTCGGCGCAGGCCCCTGCGGTCTCGTAGCTCTCAAGGAGTTGCGGGAAGCTGGACACAACGCAACTCTCTTCGAAGCCTCGGGTGACCTTGGCGGTGTCTTCGCGAGTCCAGTCGCCGATTACGACCTCCACCTGACCATTTCGAACTGGTTCATGAGCTTTTCCGACTTTCCGGATCCCAGCAGACTGCACTACCCATCGGGCAAGGCGTACTTGGAATACCTTCATGCGTACGCGCGACACTACCATCTCGAGGAGCATATCAAGTACAACTCTCGGGTAAGCCGAGCTGCGCTGAGAGACAACAACCGCTGGTCCTTGGAGATTTGCCAGTCCGGTGATCGGGTGTTGAAGATCGAGACCGACACCCTCATCGTCGCTACAGGCGCCAACCAAGTACCCAATGTCCGCGTGCCCGGCCTCGAGGGCTTCTCCGGGAAGATAATCCACTCAAGTCAGTACGACGCGGCATTCAAGGCGCAAGTTGCTGAGCAGAAACTACGCGTGCTGGTGGTGGGCGCAGGCGAAAGCGCTACTGATATAGCGTCCGAGCTGGCCGAGGAGTCGCCAAACGTGATGGTCTGGGCTAGGCGAACACCGTTGTTCGGCCCACGATATCTCGACGAGTCCATGCTAGAGATGGAACGTGTCAATCTGAACAAGAAGCAGAAAGTACCCACGAACATCTTCCTCGAATCGTTCACCACGAATCGCATGAGTACCGGCAGCAATGTCTTCCTCTATGGCTTTTTCCGCTGGGTTCTCTGGCACCTGCCAGGCACTAACGTACCGTATACCCAGTTTGCCCTCAAGCACACGGCACCGGCCTGGATTCGTGCAGATCAGGCTACCTATGTCACTAAAAACTTCCGCATATGCGAGGCTGTTTCGCAGAACAAACTCCAAGTTCTCGTCCGTCCTACCGTATCCACACAAGGCAAGACGTGTCGATTTTCCCAGGCCGAGTCCGAAGAGGGATCCGCGATAGAGAAGGACTTCGACGCCATTGTCCTCTGCACAGGATATAGCAACGAGTTTCCCTGGCTTCAAATCCCAGAGGAGTTGAACTTCAAGGCGAACCCCCGAACCTGGCTCTACCATAGCGTTCCCCAGATGCTGGCTAATCGCCTGTTCTTTGTGGGTTACGCCCGTCCACAACAGGGTGGCATCCCTCCCGCGGCTGAGATGCTATCCCGGTATATCGCCCGCTTACTAAGTGGAGAAGTCGCCCCTTTACCCGTCGACTACAGCGAGCAGACTCGTCGTGACATGGAATCTGAGAAGCAGTACTATTGTCTCAGCCCGCACCTGAACTCTCTCGTCGATTACTCTGCCTATATGGAGAGTATAGCTCGTCGCCTGGGATGCGAGCCCCGATTGCCGGCAATTTGTGTTGCGCTTTTCAATCTCCACATGCTGTCGGTGCTGCTGCTGCCGTTGGGGTACTGGTACACGAGCCAAGTCACCATGGTCTCGGCGGCCCTTTTGTGGGCGGTGACCTCTCTTGGCTTCTTCACCATAGACGATGGAATCCTCATCAAATGGTGGTTCTACCCGCAATGGGGTGTCTGGTATCGACTCCGTGGACCCGGCGCAAGACCCGAGAGCGCAAGAGATATGCTTGCCCGGGCACCACTTCGAGACTGCATCGTAACGCCGGCAACCGTTGTCTTCTTTATTTACTCGGTGCTAGTATTTTATATTCAGCGTATCCTGTCGGTCTTCCTGTTCGTACCCTACACAACGCTGAGGATGTTTGGCTGGGATTGGCTCAGTGACAAGCTAGACTGGCTGCGCCCAAAGCTATTCGTCTTACACAGTTGCCCCTGGAAGTTCTCAGACCTCTTCCTACCCTGAAATTCTGCATGTTGCATGGGCACTGCATATGGGTAGGTAGTCGCGAGTAAGGGGCAACATGTCGACCATCAAACTCAGCAGCTCATTTCAAAGTCATCGTACCGTTTGCGAGAACATAGTGTTTTCGGAAGGAACGCGCATAATTGCATCCGGCGTTGCGGCATTGTGATGCCAATCAAGCCAGGGTCCGATGTATGTCGTGCAGGTGGCAGGATGTCAGGGACCTACAGCATCGTAGGAGGGCATATTTGGTGGGGAGAAGCTTCGATGAAGAAACCGGCCTGAACACCTCTCCGCTCGGCCTTTCCTATGGTTTCGTGTTTCAAATGATGAACGTCGGAGGATTCGTGGCTCCCATGCTGCGATGGAGTAGAGGTGAGAGGTCTCAGCGTGTCCTCAGGACCACCACCTCAACTTTGTGATACCTACGCGTCCAGTGTGGCTCAGTGTGGCTGATTTTCTGCCCCCGTTGCAGCGGTTATGATGAGCGTTTGTGGATATGTAAATAAAGTATTTAACTTAGGCATTTGAAATCGACTAAAGAGTATTACATTGTATCGAGTTCTATTCTCAAACAGATTGACTTTGGACGAAAAAAGTGACGATTGAAGAAATCTCCCACCAGATTGTATTCCGTACGACATGTCAGAAGATCACTTGAAGCCAATACACACGCTTTCTGGATTGGAATGCCGTCGATTATTCCTCCAAGTATACGGCAAAGATTAGTCTGACCTCAACTCACCGTACGGAATACATCTTCTTACATGAGGCCAATATTGACAGCTTGTGAACACGACTACTCCCTACAACTGGGCTCCCTTTCCGAGCCCATGGACATAACGTGCTTCGTTCCATCTTTTTCGAACTGTGGCCACAGCATTACTACTCACCTGCCGAGGCGGAAATCGTATGTTGTGTCGTGTGCCTCTTATGAAGGTGTCTTGCACTCTTCCAATATGTCTTCCACTTTCGCAAAGGCGAGTTCTGCCATCATTTCGTCCCATAGAAGCTTTGAGACGCGTGCACCCTGGGGTTCGTAGGCAAAAGGTGCTAGCCTGGAGCGTGTGTCAGTTGAACATGAAATTTCAGGGGGATCAGTAACGGTATTGTCTTACGGTTCCAGCTTGCCATCCTCCACATACTGCCCATGAGCTTCGGGTCCGAACTTCACAGCTGCCGCAATGATCGTCCGTGTTCCCACCGAGACGTGCCGCCCGAAGATGCGTTTGATCACACTTCCGATCTTATCGATAATATTCGGCTCCGCGAGTTGTCCGAGATGTGTACCGTAGATCAAACCGGGGTTGGGCAACGTGATGATGGCGACAGAGGGGTCGACTCGTTTCGCTAGTTCAGCAATGGCTAGCTGGCCCAGCAGCTTGGACGTGCAGTAGCGTTCCCAGCCGTTGAAACCAGCTGGATTATCGAAGCTTGGAAGAAGAGGCTCGCTATCCCGCTCCTTGAACTTGGCGAACGACGACACGTCCGATGACACGACTACTAATCGACCGGGAGCATTTGACGGGCTCTTCGGCTTGAGTACCGGGAGCAGTAGGACGGACAGCAGCGTATTTGACAACACGTTTAGCTGGATGGACTCCTCATGACTTGACGTCGGACCCGCCTCTATGATTTCGAACTTCTGTTTGAAGATCCCGGCATTAAGTACTGCGATATCCAGGCATTCCAACGTCTTCGCGCGGTCGGCAAAGGCAGTTATTGAGTCGTACGATAAGAGGTCGAGCTTCCACACGTCGATGGCATTATCGGGGAGCTCTCGACCCTTTCGTAAGTCGGCCTTTGCCTGTTGGCCCTTCTGTTCATTCCGCACAGCCAGAATGAGCCGACTAAGACCCAGATCGAGTAGTTGGCGTGAGCACTCCAGGCCGATACCTCCACTTGCACCAGTTACGATGGCGGTTTTTCCCTTGAGATCGACGTCCTTCACCGGAGGCGGCGTGACAAATAACTGACGCCGTAGAGCCGCACGCGCGGTCGCCCGTTTCTCGGGAGGCGTCGTGAAGGGCGGTGGCGTGTTCTCCATATCAAGGGAGAAGACTCGGTAAGCAGAACCCAGCTAGAGTTGAATACAAACTATTATCTTAAAGGTGAGAAATCCTCAAGGGTTGCTGTTGGTGCACAAAGAGAGCGAGCTGTTACTCACAACCTATGTGAGAATTATAAGATGGCAACTTGGGTGTCAAGGGAGCTGGTGACGCGAGGTAGGCAGCCTTGGAGAATCCTTGGTGATGGAACATTTCCCAAATTAGCCCTCGCTTATCCAATAATGTTGAAACTGCAGCTTTTATTACAGGTGAGATGAACCCGAGTCGTTCTTTGGTTCGATGCAATGTCATGGCTTGTACACCCCGCATTTTCCAGGTACATTTCCACCGAGTTGCATTTCCTTTCTCTTGCATTCCGAATCTAGATGTAATATTTACAACTGGTGTGGTTGCACTCGAAGTCACGGTGAGAGTGAAGAATCGTGCATCACGTCGTCGCATTCTCGTTCTAATAGTTTTATTGAAGCTAACGAACTGCTAGGCATATTCAGAAAGTGTATCGCTCTACATCTCTACCTTCTCATCCAAGTACCTATGTACAGTCTATACGTCTAGACATATCTACACTAATGAATCGGGTTGTTGAAGCCAAAGACGTTGGTCGGATCCCATATCTTCTTCTGAGCCCTTAGGCGCGATAGATTGTCTGCGCCGTAAATGGACTCAAGGCTCTCGTCTCCGTGTGCCGAGTTGATGTATGCAGCAAGCTGCGGGTATCCGGACGTATCGACGAACTGCTGTCGCCACTTCACGCCGACTTCTGAGGCAACAGATTGCATATCGGTTTTGCTGTCCCATGCGAATTCGATATCGCTATTCGTGGTCAGTCAATGATATCTCATCTGGGATTTCAGGGGTCAATACGTACATATAAGCCTTGGTGTCCCGCCAGGGATATGCTGTCGATTCCACGGGCACAGCCGTCGTCGCATCATTCGGGAAGATGGCAATCTGGATAATGCTTGTCTGGAACGCAGGGTTCTCGGTCAAGAACGTCGAAAACTCAGAGAACACAGTTTTGTAGGTCGCCGCGGAGATGTTACGGGCATTGACCGTGTAAACATCGTGGATACCGCCAGTCTGACAGATGTAGGCATCGGCACCGCCAGCGACAGACTGGATGACTTTGTTGTACGGGTACACTTGCACGTTTCCGACGATGAGACCGAGATCGAACATCGGTTGAAATGCTTTCAGCCCGTCTTCTTGTGGGCCCAGGTATGCCCACGAGCCAGTGAGTTGCAACTACACTCCATGTGAGCCGGTATCCACGGTCAAGAATCAACGCGCCTATATAAGAGGCATGGCGATGGCAACGGACGAGACCTACCTGGTTGACGCTTGCATTCCAAGCTATGAATGAGCTAATAGATAGAAATGGCGGCTGATTTGCACTATACGACTGCAGAAGGTCGAAGTATGACGCATTCTTCTCTGCTGGAACAATGATGTCCGCGACGAGAATCTGGCCCTTGTTGACCTGGGGCTGTAGTTGATACTTTGCGGACACGACGATGCCAAAGTTTCCGCCCGCACCGCGCATGGCCCAGAACAAGTCCGGATGGGAGTTTTTCGAGACGGTGATGGCGTTCCCCTTGGCGGTGACGACGCGGTAGGATATCACGGCGTCGAGGAGCAAGCCATGGACACCAGCCCAAGGTCCAATGCCCGCGCCGAGAGTCAAACCAACGATGCCGGGACAAGACGCCGTGCCAGCCTCTATGGGATTGTGAGCTCACTAATCTTTAGCTACAAAACAGGATGCTTACGCAGTTCATAACCCGCTTCGTAGACAGGATCATATACCTGGTTCATGCGAACTCCGCCACCAACCGTCATAACGCCCGTAGTCTTATTCACACGGACGCTGTTGAACTGACTCAGGTCGATTGCCAGGCCATTCTTCAAGTTTCCGAGAGTAGGGGTATATCCATGACGAGCACCAGTTGCCAGGAAAGGAATGCCATTCGAAGTTGCGAGTTTAACCTAACCAGAGAGATCAGCCGCGAAACAGAAAACTCCTAAGAATATCATATTCATACAGCTTGAACCACATCCTTCTCGGTAGCCGGGCTCACGACTGCGACGTACGTGGGCTCGTCAAAGGTACTCCATCGCTCGGTCGCGTTCGCAAAACCCGCAGAATTGGGAAATTCTACAGTCGTTTGCTTCGACCACTTCGCCTTTGTGAGCAAGGCAGTGATATTCGAGCTCTGAGCGAATGCAACATCAAACAGCAGGACTAGGAGCCCTAGAAGCACGATATCTCGAAATCTAGAAGCCATCTTTGAGCATGCCGCGCGCGATATAAGATTGTGTATCGACCGCGGGATAGTAGCGGTATTTACATGGTCAAGACATCTTATACTGACTACCGTACCAAAGTCTTATACTAATTACCAAAGCTAGCGAGGTAGCATCCAGGTACAAGGCAGGTAGTATTCAGCCGCTATGTGAGAGAGATTCGGGGTAGTAATGGCAACGCGACGGTCTGTTAGACCCGACGGATCCTTCAGTCTAGGGTCTATACTCGTACATCTTCTTCATCACCAACAACCCCATATTTTCGCCAAGATGCTAAGAACGTGTCGACTACATCTAACTTTATAAGTTTCCAATGTACATGGACCAGATGTGTATCGGAAAGCAGGCAAGCTTCTATGTATAGCTGGCTGACAGCTTGGTGGTCCAACTAACACAGCCCATTAGCGACTGGCATAACGAACCTTCACGACGCCGACTTTCACGTCAGGGCTACTTCTGCATGTCAGTTGGGGGTTCAGGTGAAATTGAGTGTAATATTGAAGACACAATTACGCCGTCTGTCAGTGCCTGACAAGCCGCAAACCGAGGATCAGGGACGCATGTAATCCATACTCTGGGTTGAAGCGCATCACAACAGACGCCACAACACATAACGTGGCTCTAAATTTAGATATCCGGTCAGCTTCAATTGTCCAGTCGTGATCGACAATCAGTGGGCTGAAGCCATTTCTATGTAAGTAAGAACGATGCTCGATGCGTGCAGCATCGGGTGGTTTATACGCCGTGATGATAAGAGAGTTGATCGAGGGTTACACAGAGTCGAGTTGACGAACCCCTTTAAAAGACTTGAACTAATCAACAATACTCACTGCTTAACTCAACTGCTTCTTCTCACCGCGAATCGCTACAGGTTTATCAATGCTCTTACAAGTATTCCATCCCGAAACTCCCGTCGAAGTACCGGTACTTCGACCTAGGCCCAACCCCACAGCCGGCACCCTGGAAAGGTAGCGTGCGTTAGCGCTCACTAGGACGCGCTTAAGAGCGGGTGATGGGGACGCTAAACTAGGAAGCCCGCTTGGATCGGTTGTTAGTGTGCTGTAGGACGTGCGACAGCGTAGGCAGGCGAGGATCTCGTATGCTGTCGCACGCCGAATCGACTGAACAATTGAATCAACTGATACGACTCAAGACCATTTAGACATTCACAGTCAAGTCTGATGTCAGCTAGATAAGGGGTTACTAAGACGTTAATGCGGTAGAACACAACCCGTTGTAGATCGTGGGTAACTTCCCCCGGAAACCTCCGCTGCAGCTTATTTTCCCGTGTAAGTCCTCTTCAACGAAGTGTTGATCATTACTCCCAACTATCGCAATTACAACCCCAAATCCTTCAAGCCTCTCTATGCATGTTACTGTATGCCGTCTAAATGGCGGAGCAGCGACTCGGTGAGTATGTAAGGGTAGTATCGCGGCCGTTGCATCCATGCGAGATCGTGTGATAGCTCACCATACGATTGAGACATGGGGGCATAACAACTACATACACTACTTACCCACTACAGACTCGCCTACGGATTACATACGACAAGCAAGTCGGTTAGGACTTTGTTACCATCCTATTCCAGCATACAGTTAGTTACACGCGGCACAACCTCCATCGCATCGCAGCGTACGAGTATACGGGGTAAAGCCTTGTCTACAACTTCACTCCAAGAGTCGAGATCTGTTGGTGATGATCTAACCTTGCTGTCGCTGTGACTACTACAATACAAAATGGAAACCTCATTTCGCGTCATCATCATCGGCGCCGGCCCGACGGGCCTCGCGCTGGGCAACATGCTTGCAGCAGCCAACATCGACTTCGTCATCCTGGAGCGACACAGCCAAGTCGTCACAGAACCGGGGGCATGTATCATGCTGTGGCCGCACTCGGCGCGTGTGCTGGATCAGTTGGGTCTTTTGGAGACCGCGAGGTCTAGGTCGTTGGGGTTGCATTCGAAGAAGACGGTTGAGGGGGCCTCGGGTAGGGTGAGGAGTGATGATGCGGCATTTCGTTGGATTGAGGAGAAGTAAGTCTGGTTTTTTGAAGGATGATGGAGGTGTACTGATTGGATTCAAGTCACGGATATCCTGCGCTGCATCATCCCCGGGCTCAGCTTACGGAGCTGTTGTTTAATGGTCTTCGGGAGCATATGTCGAAGGTAAGGGTGTCTTCGCATATAAGTGCAATAGAGGCGGACGATGATGGAGTATGTGTTACTCTCGCGGATGGGAGTGTGGAAAAGGGGTCGATTGTCATCGGATGCGATGGCGTGCATAGTCAAGTCAGAGGAATTAGTAAGTCCTTCATCACGTCTCGACGTTGTATGAGCCAGGCCTTATACTGACATACATCCCTCAGTGAACGATATCGCAAGAGCAGACGGTGTGCATGTCGAAGCCTCGCCTCAAGTTAGTACGTTTCAGTGTCTATTCGGCACCGCAACACCCATCCCCGACGTAGAACGGGGTGTCTTCTTTGAGTCCCACGGGTCAGGATTAGCCACGCAATTCGCAGTATCAGAAAAACTAGCAGCATTCAGCCTGTTCCGACGACTCGACAATCCAACTAGCGAGAAGCGCACGTACGACAATACGGATGTTTCTCGCTTCTTCGAGGAAATGGGAGAAACGTATATTACGCCATCCCTCCAGGTCAAAGACTTACAAAAGCACTGCACATGGACGCGACTAGCCAATCAACCCGAAGGCTATGCACAGCTCTGGCATCACGGCCGCATTGTTCTATGCGGTGAGTCGGCGGTGCAGATGACGTCCGTTGCGGGGATGGGATTCAACGAGGCATTGCAGTCTGTGGTGTTTCTCGTCAACGGGCTTTACGAGGCGATACGGGATGATCCCAATCCCAATCTCGAAACCATCGAAAAGATATTCACTGAATACCAGCTCACAAGGCAGAGTGAAACGCTCGTAATCAAGGATCTGTCAGCGAGCTACGTGCGCGCCGTGACGTGGAGCTCGTGGCTGGAGAAGATGGTGGTCGAGTGGTTGGTCCCCTGGGTTTGGGGCGAAAGGGGCATGATGAAGAAGTTGGGTATCGACACGATTTCACGCGCTCGGAAGCTTAGTTTTGTGCCGTATGAGGATAAGGAAGGGAAGATTCCGTGGGTGAAGGACTGAAGATGGCTAAATTTGTCTGAGGGGTTGGCATTAGTGTTGACGCTCATGTTCTCTTAGCCACGCGCTAAACTAGCTCGTGAGTGGTGAGAATGATCATGAGAATGTCAGTGAGATTGCGAGCTGAGTATCGATCAGCTGTATCGACTAAGCAACAACATCTAATCTCTACCTAACCAATAGAATAAGGCAGTAAACAACACCTTTCGAATCAATCTTTGTTTGCTAGCAAAGTGAGGCGATATCCATTCCAAAAAGACGCGCCAACCTCGGCCCACGAGCTCGGACTCGCTAACCCTTATTTTGCCTAGCGAATCCGAGAAATCACCTAAACTTTACCGGCGCGACGGGTAAGATTTGCGCTAAATTCTCGGGCCGTCATCACAGTGTTTTCTTAGTGCTGGATACCGTGCTTCAAGCTCCCATTCGATGCTAAACGACCGGTTCCTCGGCATCTTCAGTCGTGTGATTCTGCGAGTTGTTCTGGAATGGGTAGGAAGGCCCTGTCGATCTCACCGTTGAAGCTATCTCAGTTGATCGAACGTTTCACAGACACGCCAATCAGTATCGTATCGTCAACCCGTAGGCATCTCACCCGGCCCCGCCTCGCACTCGCTAATCTGCTGAGTCGATCCGATTGTAACTCCGTATTCCCGCCCGATTATCACAAGCCTCGGCCGACTTTGAGGAACTTGTCAGTGTAAGATCAGATGCCAATTGTATGGTTCTGCCAGCAGGATTCTACGTGTTAGTCGTTCGCCAAGCAAGACGAATGCAAATCCCAACAAACTGGACCAAATGGAATCGCGCATACGGAATATGTAGTGGAGTGTAAAATGTATGATATTATTAGTTAGCCACCATGCGCGCGCGGGCTGTTAAAAAGACACGACACCTCACACGACATACCATCTCCATCTCCAAATTCACCACCGACTGTGTCACTCAACCACTTACTTACATCTCTCTTTTAACCCCGAAAACAAATGCCCCTCCCAGGCTTCGCCCGTCCCCAACACCTCCTAACCTGGCTCCTGCTCGCCGGGCCCCTAATCGCCTTCTCCCTCCTGCGTCTCCCATACCTCTCCTTCGAATCCACATTCTGCAACCCGGACGCGCCCCGCGCGGCGCCCGGGGAATGCCTCTACTTCCGGCGCACGGCGCTCGCGCGTCTGGGTATTCAGATGCATCTATGGTGTATCTTACCTGCCGGAATCCTAGCAGGTCTACAATTCATCCCGGCGTTACGCAAACGGCCATTCATAAAGGTGCATCGCGTTTTCGGATATGCGTCTATTATCCTTGGGAGTATTGGTGCCGTTGCCGTGATCCCGATCACGCGGCATAGTTTCGGCGGCGATGTCGCTGCGCAGGTCGTCACGGGCGTGGCGATGGTATTGTTCCTGGGCGCGCAGGGCGTTGGGTTGGGGTGTGTGAGACGGGGCGATGTTGTCCGGCATCGGGTGTGGATGTTGAGGGCTTGGTTTTATGTGCGTTTTACCCCTTTTTCTGTTATGAGAAGTTGCAAAGGTGTGCCTAATGCTAACTTGTGACAGGCCTCATCAATCATCACCCTACGCATCATCATGGCCATCACAGCCATTACCATATCTTCTATCGGCGGGTACTACCTCGCCATGCCGTGCGATAAGATCAACTTCACGCTCGGATCGCGCGAGGAGACGTTGAAGTGGTATCCGGAGTGTTCGCCGTTTTACACGGAGGGCGATGTCTCGAGGAGAGCCATTGTCGATGCTAATGTCTTTGGGCGCGATCTCATGCAGCTCACGGCCGCTTTCAACATGACGTACGGTATGAGCGCGTGGCTTGCACTTTTTATCCATATGATTGGAATAGAGATATATGTAAGAGTCAAACGTTATATCTTCGTATGCCTATGCTAATTTGAGGTACAGATCCAGTCTCCTAGCAAATTATTTGGATGGGGAAAAGCGGCAACGAAGAGCAGCTGAAATGCTCAGAATCTGATCTAGACTGTATTATATGTGTATCAACAATTTATTCCAGATCTCTCCAAAAGTCTCCACGAGTCCTGAATGTGAGATAAGGTCCCTCATGCATCGCCGAGAAGACGTCGTAAAGCTGAAACTCCTCGGGCTTCTCTCTCCCAGGCCCAAGAGTAGGATGTCCCTCGCCAATCTTACCCATGTCTCCTGAGGTACACTCAAAGTCGAAATACCACAGCGTCTTCGCAATAACCAGCGCAGTTTCCGTGTATGCCATAGACTTCCCAGCGCAGCCACGCGGACCAATGGAGAATGGCATGAATGCCTCGTTCATGCGTTTCCTCGCTTCTGGATCTTGGTCTTCGAGCCAGCGCTCCGGCCGATACTCGAAGGAGTTGGGGAAATAGTCTTCGTTGTGATGTAAAGAGTAGATGTTTACGGCTACCAGTGTCCCCTTGGGGATTACGTGGCCATCGACGATCAGGGGCTGGTTACCAGCCTGCTCTCGCCAGAGCGTACCAGCTGCTGGCGGTGACATGCGCAAGGCCTCGTCAATGCAGGCTCGCAAGTATCGACACTTTGTCAGTGCCGGGCCATCGAAGTCGCTTGAAGTAAACGTAGTGCGGATCTCATCGGCGAGTTTCTGATAAGCGCGGTCATTTCGCGCCAAGTAAAAGAATACAGCGCTCAAAGCTGTCTTGATCGTATCACCAGCTATTTCAGGGGTTAATCTCAGTGAACGGACGATAAATGTGGTATACGTACAGGCCGTAAGGAATAGATTGGCTTCAGCCCAAAGCTCGCTTTCACGAAGACCATTCTCTCCGCCTACATTAAGCGCGGGCGCAACTCGGGAGAAGAGATCATGCTTGGCATCAACTTCCTCTGCTTCTCGTGATTTGATCATTTTCTGCATCAGCGCAAAGTAAGGCTCGCGCAATGTCCTGAAGGCCTTGACAGCGATGAGACCAAGACGGAATCTGCGCGCACCGGGGTACTGAAGGAAAACACTGCTCCAGAAGGTGCCAGCAGTGATCATCGTGAGCATGAACCTGTTCTGTTCGTCTGTCTGCAGTTTCAGATCGTAGCCGAAGGATAGAAGCCCAGCAATATCAAGACCAAGACGTCTTGCCTGCTCAGTCACCTCGAAGGGCTCTAAGTTTCGAGCCGATGCCAGCACATTTCTGAGGAAGACATAGATCTCCTTCACCATGGTTGGCTCAAAAGCACGTAATGAGCGATCCGTCAAGATCTGACCAACGAGCTGGCGACGCTGCCTATGCTGGCCATTATCTGTTGCCGTAAACACATTGTATGTTTTGAGTCCGGGTCCCAAGGCAACATATGCTTTTGGTTTCGTGGTTTTATCTGTCCGATAGATATCTATGCCAGACATGAGAAGATAGCTCTTCAACTTGATATCTATCCTTAAGTTGCATTCTTCAAAACTGACCTTGGGCAGCTGTGATAGTACTAAACACCAGCTTATTGGGACCTTGTCTGACGACAGGACCTGATATCAAACATTCGGTCAGTCATGTAAACCAAGTGAGTTTGACGAAGGTCAACATGCCATATTTGAGATGATTCTGCCATGTGACTAGATGCAGTCGTTGTCCGGCCGCGTAGAAGCCATTGTACGCGTCGGTGAGCTTCGCGATCCAGGGGCCAGGATAGCTACGTAAGGGGTGAAACAATGTCTGGTACGAAACGAATATGGCCAGCTCCAAGTCCTAGGGTCAGCATCAAGTTCAGGACGGCATCGGGTCGGATGCTTACACAAGATGCGAACCCAGCGAGGATGAAATGAGCCGTGCCGCCCGCGAAAGTGTCTTGTATGGCCATCGTTGCTTTTGATGATATGATGTTGAAGTGGAGAATATCCAGGGCTCCTGAAGACTAGAGTCAGGAGCCTGAAAAAAGCGAAGTAAAATGCGACGACGACCTGGTATGGGCCTGCTTTACATTCCACATATGCCCTGGAAGCGAGGGGTTCGCTAAGAGATGAAATGAGCTGGAACCTGAAAGGAAGTACCGACAGCTGCCTGTAGGTATTCTGTAGCATGTCTGCTGCGCCGCATGGTGACATCCACTGAATGACTTCCTCTGGGCCTGGATTTCTTTTTGACCTGCCGTTTACATGCGTGATACATAAATAGTAGGTACATACGACTTGCACATGGCCCATCAAGATTGCAACGGCGTCGTGTATGCTACCGGTGGTCTCATTCCGTCGTCGTATCAACCCCCAATGCGGACGTGATGGGCATGGAATCATCCGTACTCCGTACACTGGAAGGATCTCATAGAAGGACTGAACCCAGCATGCTGTAAGCGTAAGCGCAAGGAAAGGGGGAACGCAAGAGGTTCACTGCGACAACCTACTCGTAGGACTCACAACCATTATACGGCACAAGCATGTACTGAGTACAGGTACAGGTCCATTCAAAAGAACTGGCTCCTATTGTTCTGAAGGAGCCTTCTGAGTTCCCCTCAGTCCAAGGTAAGCTTGAGCCGTTGTTTAGGTGTGCTGCCGGGTGGGAAAGCCGTACCTCGGATACATCCACCACGGTGCCCAGCTGCTTAGCCAGTCATCTCGCCAATCACCTCGCCTAGACATGCGCTTCCAGCCTATGAGAGAAGACGCAAATAGATCTGGCGGGGTTCTTCAGAACCCTACATCTAGGCAGTGTGGTCGAGCGATGTGACTGGCCAGGAAGCTGGTGAATATGTAAGTAATGCTTTGTTGGGGACGGTCCCCTGTTGCTCCTGGGCTGTGGTGCTATTTGCGTCTGCACCCTAGACAGATATCGTCTGCAGATATAATATAATCCATCTTTGTTCACATCGTGATTTTCGTTGCTGCAGGCATGTTCGTGCAGCTTCGTCCGTGGTTCTCCGACTTTTGCGCGGATAAGACGACGGCGTGAGAATCGGTTCCATGGTAATCCGTGCTTTCGTATGCGTGAATGTCAACTCCGAACCACGAGCACGTAAAGATATCTCCAATTGGCTTGCCACATCAGCAACAGGCTAGAGTAGGCGGTACCTGACAGCAGACACCACAAGGGTGGTTGTGTTGACGAGAGAAGGAATGAGAAGATTCCGAGCAATCACGGAGATCGGGAGAAGTAGCTGACCGTACTGTATGCACTGTACGTATGCACTGTAATTTCCATTCCATACCCCTCACCGTGCCTATCCGTCATCAGCCACTCAACACCAGTTGCATGGCACGCTAGGTAGCCGTCACAGGTGATAAGTGCGGGCCGTTGCAGCCTTGACAGGCCGAGACGTTTAATAGATGTGTAGCTAGCAATTCTGTCAGGGTGATTGTAGTGCATGTACTATCTACGAGTAAGAGCCACGTCAAAATCCCTCGAGCTTTTCTTCAAAACATCCATTTCTCGTTATTGCGTGATATGGAAGAAATGTTCATTCAATCGTTATATACAAGGGCAAAGAATCCGAACGCAATCCTAACCTCGAGTCCCTACTTGTTCAGCTCTAATGGACTGCCTATCTCGTAGCTCTCCACCGCGTGAAACTGCGTGGTCCTTACAATGCCCCCCTGCTCGGCAAGACTGATGCTACCCTCATTGCCGGTCACGGAAACCTCGGCCGTATTGGTCTGTGCATAAGCAGCCGGAAGCATCCGGAGCTGAAGCGAGTCCATGTCTGTGTCCAGTTTGCCCTTGTGAGACATCTTCGAGTACTCCGACTTCGACCACGAGAGGTCCTGGCTCTGCTTAGTCGAGGCCAGGAGCCGAACTCGACTGCCGAAGCTGAACTTCGTTCTCAACTTTGTGAGATCGATCAAGCTCATCATTTGGGGGAAGTAAGGCCCGCTCACGACCAGGAATCCAAGAGCAATCTCACTAGCACTGACCAGCATGATGGCGGAAAACGTGTATGTGAAATCCGGTGATTCGGCATGACGGACGGTCTCAACCAGCCGGATGAGTGAGGCGACACAGGCGAGTATTCCGATGGCGAATACGATCGAAACTCCAATCTTGTTCTTGAAGGACATGTTAAGCGTCCAGATGACCCTCTGCGGGATCAGAAAGATCAACACGTCGGAGATCAAGTTGAACGCCGACGTTGACAGATTCGTGAATTTGGTGTCGACTCTCGTGCAGTTTGCATTGGGTAGCAAGATGTTCCAGTTAGCCTCGACTGGTGAGCATGCGATATTGAATGCCACTATAACGGCAATATAGAAGCCGACAATTGCGACGATCAACAGATGGCTGGCCCAAAAGACGGCGTTGCGTTTGCCGCCAGGAACAAAGATGCGGATCCACTCGAGTAAGATGGCTATCTTGACTGGTAGAATAACCGCGATATAGAGCTGCGAGGATATGAAGACATTCTGTTTCATTGTGAGAACTGCGCCTAAAAAAAGGAGTCATGAGAGTGCCACTTACACGAAGGAAATTGATGAAGTCGCCCACGCTTACATTCCACTGATGAACAAAAGCTCCAGGCACCAGTAGCATCTCATGCGATATAACGAAATCAGCGACGAGAAAGGCATAGCTAATCAACAATAACCCTGTTGTCTGTTAAACTCATGCCAACCATTTGGAGTACCGGAGTTGTATCCTTACAATCGGCTGGGAATCTGAACTGCTTCAGTATGAAGAACCGCACATAAGTCCGACAAACCACGGCGATGGTCGCCAAGGCAAAGGCTATGCCGACGATGGCATATGCCAGAACGGTGTTGTTTGGAGGATTGATAAGCTGAGACGTCTCGCCTGCTGGCGCAGGGAGCACAGGAGAGGCAAGAACAGCCTGCTGCTCGGCCGGCGAAAGAGAGTAAAAGTCAGGACTACTCATGGCGAGAGAAGATCATTCGTAACCACCAGTCACCGCAAAGCCAAGATGCGAAGATGAAAGGGGCGCAGGTGAGAGATCAGAGCTTCATTGATTGCATTGCTTCAGGCGGTGGAATGTAGGTGATGATGATGGGAGTGAATTTGTTTGGAGCAAATCCCCCGCCCCGAGAGCTGGCCATGATGAGATTATACTGGACGAAGAAGAACGGTTGCAAATCGGATCATGGCTGCGATTGCTACGTCAACGCCCAGACCCTTTTCCACCCTTACGCCGACTCACTGCGTGCTTCATACCATGGTCCCAGCATGGTCCATGGCTACACCACCGCAGGCTGAAGACTGGTACGCCACATTCTCATTTTGCATTGTGCCGGCTCACGCACTCTTGCCTCTACCACACCATTGATGATGTGGGTGGTACTATCACATCCACCACGTTACGTACCGATATGGTATGCCGTCCAGAACATGAATAGGGTACCCTTCTACGGAAGTGAGAATGCATGCGGCTAAAAGCTGACGCCCAAGCCCAAGCGCACCTTCACAAAGTACGGATTACGGAGGCCCTGCACAATCTAACTACGGTGCCCGTACAGGATGAGTATCCTGGTAGTTAAGACAGAGCCATATCACTATTACCATGAATAGGCAGTTATCGTAGGTCTTTCGAGAGCGTCAACTCCTCCCTTGACCTCGACCTACATTTACAAGTATCAGTACCTGCCTACATACGGTAAAGTCCTGTTAGGGGCAGTGTGGCACGTTAACTAGGTCTTTTAGCCTGCGGTCGTTGGAGAAATACCACTTGAGTCCACAAATGGTGCGGTGTACGGATGCAACCTTGCCCGCAACGGAGTTGCTGAAGACAGGCCTGGACGCTCTATGTACGGATTACATCGATGACGGTTATCGAGATCAACCCCAACGTGCCCAGCAGGCATTTCTCGCCAAGGTCGGTCGGAAAAGCAACGCTGACGATGTCACAATTAACTCGTGGCATTTCAATCTCTACCACACCATCTCGACATCCAGTACTCGTTCTTGTGTAGCTACAACACGACGATCATCGCTTGTGTTTACTTACGAGCTCTACCAAAGTCGGTTCCTTGCTTAAGCGGATATTGGTTGTGATCTCATATATCGCGTGTTTTACACGAAGAGGCACTACTACCTACTTTCAATTATCCAGATTGTCATTTGACGTCGCCAATTGTACTCAATTGAACCAGACGAGCACTCAACTCCAAGAGTCACACTCAACATGGCTGAACAGA
The DNA here is from genome assembly GCA_028637685.1 of Xylariaceae sp. X3-2. Lineage (NCBI taxonomy): Eukaryota > Fungi > Ascomycota > Sordariomycetes > Xylariales > Xylariaceae > Xylariaceae sp. X3-2. The sequence goes on from JAJFDI010000003.1 coordinate 564,140, forward strand.
AGAGAGAATTGAAAGAGGGCGAGATCAACGAATATGGTCTCCCTCACAATCCCAGAGCGCACGGCTACATCAGCCAGGGCTTCCCGGCGCCTGGCTTACGCCGAACGGTCCGGCACATCACTGGTCATGATGCGAACGGCAAGGCTGTGTTCCTGAGCACAGACTGTGGTGATCACCACTTGATCATGGGTGAGGATCAGGCTCTCGCGAACATCCTCTACTCGACTCGTGAGACGCCCGTCGACCTCAATGGCGACGTCGACATCAAATTGGCTAAGGAACCGGTAAGCATATCCATCGTGAGAGCAACTTACAAAGAGAATCATAATCTCATATAAAACCAGCCCCCGCTTCACTATTCTCACGGCACGGTGATGAGAATGATCGACTTCGCTCCGAATGAGATCTCACCCATGCATCGTGCCCTCACCATCGACTACGGCGTCGTCCTCGACGGTGAGTTCGAGCTCATCCTGGAGTCAGGTGAGCGGAAGATCCTACGCCAGGGCGACGTGTGCATCCAGCGTGCCACGGGCCACCAGTGGAAGAACCTGACAGGGGGTGGCACGATGCCAGGACGCATGCTGTGGTTCCTAGTCGGCGTGAAGGATGTCTATGCGAACGGCAAGAAGCTGGAGGAATACATGGGCCCGTTGGGTGTCTACTACGAGGGTAAGACGCGGGAAGAAGTCATTGCCGAGGTCTCTGCGGCCGCAAAGTCGGATTCCTAGAGGGACGATTGTCTCATGGCAGGATCATGATGAACGTAGCACAGACAGTCTATTATAATATAGCCAAAACACATCCCCCTCCCATCTCGCTATCTATTTATAATGTCTACCCTACCCTACGTTTCTTACCTACATACTCCAAATCACCATTGATCGAACATTCTCAGGAGGTGTTCGGGCCTGCGAAGGTCGGAAACGAGCCACACACGCGAGATTCCATGGGTTCTACCGTACCACCACCACGACACCACACCACCCTGCTGCTTACGCTGATCCAGGTTTCAGAAACGCTTTCAGCTTCTGTCGTCTGCCTATCCCCTCAATCAGTCAGCTGATAATCACAAAGATCCAAGATGACTAAGACCTAGCATTGCTTGCTTCCATGCAACATACCCCGAAATACGCCAAGGGGGTCTCGCAACGGCTTTTCGTCGCGATCCGAAGCGAGATCTCGAGCTTACCGTGCCTATCGTGAGTGTTGTGAGATTCTTACCCAGGTACGGAGAGAGGAGGATATGAGTACGGTAGGTACCGGTACGGAAAGAAACGACCCTAGATGTGTAAGTGCCGTTTAGTTCCCGCGAGCTACGGTTAGTGCGCTTTTAGGGTCAGAGATGGGGAATGAGGATGGATCCGTGGTATCGGCGCTTGTACTCGTACCTGATCGGCAACATTCGTTACAGTTGGACGAGCAAACTCGCAAAGCGAATCGTTTGTGGTGTGAAAGGACAACACCATCACATGTCAGAACCGTACGGACGAGTTATGTACGAGTTGATGCCAGTCATCCATAGTCGAACACGACGTTAGCACGTGCATGAAGGTGATCGATCGAACTCGTCTGTCAAAGGTCTGTGGAATTCTCCGTATGTATTCAAGGACTTTTCTTGGCGAGAGCTGTCTATCATGCCTACCTACCCAGGTGATAACCGGGCCCGGCATGTGTAGGCCTTTTGGTTTCTTGCTTTCATGGACAGAACTGCATCTCTATTAGTGTTCAGTGCCGTAGGCACGCTTTACGAGTCGTATCCCGTGTTATCGAGTCCTACATGCGGTGCGGTGCGGTTAGGCATGGTAGGGAGTCTGACTTGAGCACTTGTGCCTCAACTACCTGTTCACCTCAGTCTTACACACATCCTTACCTCCTACCAATCTACCTACCCAAGACGTTACGAGTGCCGATCAGACCAGAGTTAAGCTTTACCAATGCCACGCTGAGATAATTATATACGACTGTAGGCGATCCCAGCTCTGACACATGGCATGGAGAGCATGGCGATGCTTCAGCTTGTCGATCGCGTTCCTTTCTACACTTATTAACTGGGTAGTGAGTCAAGTATGTAAGCATCTAGCTAGGGCTGTGGCGGAGTTGAAAAGTCGGGGTAAACCAGAGAAAAGAAAGCAAGCGGGCCGGCACCATACTCAGTAAGAAGTGTCAGATCTACCTACAGATTACTTACCTGCCTAACAACCCCTCCGTATGCCATCCATCGATCTGCATGTCCGTACATAAACCAGACCGACATACCTAATGCACACTAGTGTTGTTCAGAAACGGTGTGACTGCGACTCTGCCTACCGACGTTGGCATATCTGCGGGAGGGAGGACTTCGTCTCCATGCGATGTTCGTTAGATCGAAAGACGGGCAGATAATAATACCTGCCTAATACATTCCTAACAACTCGCTCATGTTATACAGATAGATGTAGGTACTACTTGGGGTATGTATGTGTGAAATAATCCTGGACCTGCCTATCTAGCATGAGGGACCCCACGGGGTTGGATCGATAGATTGGATGTCTTGAACCAACATGTACGATTCCTTGACCGAAGCAGGAGATATATAAGTGCATGACAACTTTCATACCCTTATAAGAAATCACCAAATAAATTATTGTCGTATTCATTATACAACTGGGAAGTCGAGATTCGAGAATGACTTGTGACACGAGTGACCGCCCAGGTCACGCCGGGGCTGAACGTGAAAGCCCCCAAGCTGTGCCAAACGGTCACGATAGCAATAGCCCGCGCGGCGACAATGACGACCCGATATGTGTCACGGGAATAGGTAACCTACCAAACCTCTCATTGCACACTCGTGCCGAGAACGGGGCTGACAGTAATTGCCGGGAACTAGCATGTCGTCTGCCAGGGGACGTCAGGACGCCCTCGCAGATGTGGGACTTCATGATGCAGAGCAAATCCGCCCAGGGGCCCGTGCCGACGGATCGGTTCAACATGAAGGGATACCATCATCCCGACGGGAACCGGGCTGGCGTGATGGCCGCGGACGGCGGATATTTCCTCCAGCATGACGTGCGGCAGTTCGAGAATACGTTCTTCGGACTGAACAACCTCGAGACCATGTACATGGATCCGAAACAGCGGCAACTCCTCGAGGTGACATTTGAGTGTCTGGAGGATGCCGGGATGCCCCTGGAGAAGATATCCGGTACAAATACGGGAGTGTTTGTAGGTAATTTCACGATGGATTACCAGACGATGCAGACGAGAGATCCCGACTACGGCTCGAGATATACGGCGACGGGGATAGGCACGGCGATTATGGCGAATCGGATCAGCCATATCTTCAATCTCCATGGGCCGAGGTATGCTGCTGCAGTGTTGACTTACCATTTTTCCCAACCTGTGATTCGGTGCTGACTCTTGGCGCGCCAGTTTCACAATAGATACAGCTTGTTCTTCAGCGATATATTGTCTTCATAACGCCGTCCGGTCGATCAAGTCAAACGACTGTGACAGTGCAATAGTGGCAGCTGCTAACCTGATCACCTCGCCAGAGCAGCACCTTGGCACGATGAAAGGTGGTGTTCTCTCACCTACTTCGACATGCCATACATTCGATGTTTCTGCAGATGGATACGGTCGGGCGGAAGCTGTGAGTGCAGTGTATTTGAAGAGATTATCAAAAGCTCTAGAGGATGGTGATCACATTTGGGCGGTCATTCGTGGCTCGGCCATTAATGCGTAAGTAGACGGATCTCTGATGATTTTCAGTCGTGGCTTACCCCTCTCAGTAACGGAAAAACGAACGGAATCGCCCAGCCGAGCGCTGCCCTCCAGGAAGTGGTCATCCGTAAGGCCTACGCCGACGCAGGCCTCGCGTTCGACGGTACTGACTACGTGGAATGTCACGGCACTGGTACGGCAGTGGGCGATCCCATAGAAGTCGATGCAGTGGCTTCGTGCTTTCTGCCCCGTAAGAGTATACCCCTGAGAATAGGCTCGGTACGTATAAGATCAACCCCTATCCATGAGTAATGAAGTGTCCTCTCTAACTGGCCGTGCTCAACGTAGGTGAAAACCAACTTCGGTCACAGCGAAGCCGCCAGCGGTCTGACATCTCTCATCAAAGTCGCTCTGTCTTTCGAAAATGGGTTTATTCCACCTACTTGTGGTATCAAAACGCTGAATCCAAAACGTGAGTTGTTATGTCTTGTAAGTGTGAGTAGAGAAAGAAAAGCCGCTGACGCACATTTGGCTTTTCTTCAGTCAAGCTCGATTCGCGCCCTATTCAGGTGGTCACGACGGCAGACAGTTGGCCGCGCGAGCTCCGCAGAGCCAGTATCAACAGTTTTGGCTACGGAGGCGCCAACGCGCACGTCATTGTCGAGTCTCTTTCCAGTTTTCTGAACGGGAAACCTCACCATGGACAATTCGTCTCATCATCATTGCCAGGGCGTACTTTGGTGTTGCCCCTGTCCGCTTCAACCGAAACATCTCTCAATGCACGAGTTGAGGATCTCGTGAGATATGTTGAGCAAACAAACCATGAGACCCTCGACCGACTCGCGTTTACCCTGGCTGAGCGGCGCTCTCACCTCGGCTCAAGATCATATCTCCTGGCAGAGGGCAGCAGTAAGGACTCGCTTCATAAGAATCGAGCTGAGAGAGTCGAAAATAATAAACCCTCTAGCGCGAGTCCACTTCCATTTGCATTCGCCTTCACAGGCCAGGGGGCACAATATGCTGGAATGGCAAAGGAGCTCTTGGAAACAGAGAACACCTTTGCCAATACTATCTCTGCGCTTGACGCCGTACTGAGCAAGCTACCCATGCCCTATCGGCCAAGTTGGACATTACGACAGACCCTCGAAGATCCTGCGGAAACCAGCCAAATAAACGATGTGTCTCGAAGCCAACCGATCTGTACAGCCGTTCAGATTGGCCTGGTGAATGTCCTGCGTAACTGGTCCGTAAATCCATCCGCTGTCGTTGGCCATTCATCTGGTGAGATTGCTGCAGCATATGCGTGCGGTATCATCACGTCAACACAAGCTATCTTGATAGCATATTTGCGTGGATACGCCGTGGCACAGTTGAATACGTCCGGCGCAATGATGGCAGTTGGGATATCGTCCGATGAAGCAGAAAAGCTCATCGAGGATTCTGGGCTCAGGGGCCAAGTCTGTGTCTCATGCGTCAACTCGCCTGAGAGCGTGACCATTTCCGGATCAATCGATGGAATCGAGACATTCGGGACGGAGACAAGCACTCAACACCGAGGAAAGCTCGCACGCAAGCTTGAAACTGGAGGTCGGGCATATCACTCTCATTTGATGACCGAAATCGGTCCGCTATATGAGCAGCTTCTTGCGGGATTCGTCAGTAGAGGCTATCCCAGAACGGTGTCGAACATCAGGATGTACTCTTCTGTGGGTTATCTTGGTGATGAACTCAGTGTCTTTGATGGAAGAAGTAAGCTTCTTCCACAGTACTGGAGAGAGAACCTCGAAAAGCCTGTGCAGTTCAGCTCAGCACTTAGTTCTCTGGTTGGTTCAGGCGAATTCCACCTTATTGAGATCGGGCCACATTCTGCTCTTCGGGGTTATATTCAGCAGATTCGAACATGCTTAGGAATCGACCAACCCCATCTGCCATACAGTCCCACTTTGGTAAGGAAGAAAGATTCCGGTCGACGGCTAAAGGAGTTGGCGGGCGAGCTATATGTTCATGGCCATCAATTGAACTGGTTAAAAGTCAACAATTTGTCAGAAATGGGGTTACGCCCTCTCCATGACTTACCAAGTTATCCATGGGACTATTCTGCGGGAATCCTCTGGTCTGAGCCTCGGGCAAGCGTTGAACTTCGTAACCGGCAGTACATTCGTCATGAGCTTCTGGGATCCAAACAGTTAGCTGGAGATGGCACCAACTGGAGTTGGCGAAACATCTTACATCTCGACGAAATGCCTTGGATTCGAGGTCACAAAGTCGACAACCAAGTGGTATTTCCTGCCACGGGATATCTAGCCGTTGCGATGGAAGCATTGTCGCAGATCCTCAACTTACGAGATCAAGTCGAGAGTTATACATTCGATTTCGAAAATGTAAACATCAAAGCAGCTCTTGTGTTGTCAGAAGTCGATAAGTCGGGTAGTGGCAAAGAGTTACATACTGCGATGTCGCCACGAAAGCTTTCTGCCGCCACGACATCTTCCCATTGGCATGACTTCAGCATATACTCCTGGGCTGATGGTCTTTCAACTTTGCACTGCGCTGGTGGGATTCGGATTGATCATACCAAGACTATAACAGGCTCGGTGGAAGTTCAGGGGATGGTAGTTGAAAAATGGCCCCCTGAGCCGTGGTATGAAAAAGGAAAACAGCACGGTTTGTATTTCGAGGGAGATTTCATATCGCTCACCTCATTACACACTGATGCCAACCGTTCCGTGCCCGAAAGTGTCTGCACCACTAGGACTGCTCCTTTGAGTGCCCGCCATCCTTACGCAACGCAGTATCCCATACACCCTGTCACGATAGATGCATGTCTCCAGGCCGCAATCATGGGCAGTACGGCCGGTAAACTCGACACACTCAGAGCCTATCTCCCTGTTTTCATATCAAAGGCCAGAATACGTCCGTTAGGCGACGTTGAAGCTGGAGGCGAAGCGACAATTCAAACGCGCGCCAGGAAGACCGGGTTCGCGACCATGGAGGTCGAGAGCACGTTGCGAAACGAGAATCAAGAAGTGCTGGTTGATCTGGTCGGTGTGAGAATGTCCAAGTATACCGCCAAGCAACACGATGGCAAGCCGAAAGTGCCACAAGCCCAACGAAATCCATGTCTGCGGGCGACATGGAAGCCAGACATCCAAAGATTACATGCAGGGGCTCAGGATGACCTCCGAAGATATGTGAATAAGGCTCTGAAGCAGCGTCGGTTCGAATCACTGCCCAAGGATAAATGGGGGATCGTCGGAGTTCTGCTAGATCTTGCCGGGCACAAGAACCCCAGCATGCGCATATTAAGCATGATGGATATGCCGGCAGATTTCTCCCTTGACTTCTTGGATAGAACATCCTCGTTTAGGAGGTATGGTGAATACGGTTATGCTGAGCTCGATCAGGACGGGAACGTGCTGATCGACGGTTTGATGAAACCTCCTTTCGACATCGCCCTAATCCCGAATGATGCGATGTCGCAGCTTCACCGTCAAGAAAAGTCAGACCAGTTAGACTCGCTACTGACCGAACACGGCATTGTTATTGCCGATGCATCACCAGATGCAATTCGAGTGCTCTCTGCTAAGAACTTTCATCTTGTTGAGGTTGACGAGATCATACTTGCGCGGAAAGGTCCCTATTCGTCTTTGGTACGGGACCGGGATGTGCTCATTGTTTACAACGAGCCGTCATCAGCCGTCCTTCAATTCGGAAGGGAGTTGATCGACTGCATCAAAGTAAACTCTGGCATGAATGAAATCCACACAGTGTCATTCTCTGAGCTGGATCAGATCCAAATCAGCGAAAACACCGTATGTATCTCTATGATAGAGATCGAGCACGTGATACTGGCTCTTATGGGAGAGAAGGAGATGAATCTGCTCCGCATTCTCACCAATTCGGTCAAAGACTTGGTTTGGGTCACAGGGGCGGGTATGCTGAACGGCATCGACCCAAACCTTTGTCTGTCACATGGCTTGTCGCGTGCTCTAATGCTAGAACAGCCGGCGTTGCGCTGGTCTATCGTGGACGTTGGTCATGTTGATGATGAGGAGCCTCGATTGCTACTCGAGAACGTGATGAACCTGGTCTGTTCCTCCTTTAGAGGTGACGACAAGGAGTTCATCATCAACCACGGTTTGACTTATATCAACCGGTTCTACGCCGACGAAGAACTGAACATGCTGTTTGAACGTCGTCTGACCTCACCCTGGTTCAGGTTCGAGCAACACGAGTTGGGAACAGTGTCACCAGTGAAGCTTGCTATCGAGGAAATCGGCCAGTTGGATTCAATTTACTTTCAGCAGCTCGATGAGCCTCCTACACCTCCGCCAGCAGGGTTTATCGATGTCTCGGTTCAGGCCGTAAGCTTGAATGCTAAAGACGTGTACGCACTCAGCGGCCGTGTTGAGACAAAAGATGGCACTATCTCGAATGAATTCACCGGGATCGTGACAGCCGTAGGAGCGGATATTGGCCAGTTCAAGATAGGCGATAGAGTGGTTGTCATGGCACCTAATCATTTCAAGACCGTGGAACGCGTCCCAGTATGGGCAGCCCAGAAGCTTTTGCCAGGTGAAAGCTTTGTCGATTTGGCTGGCCTCCCTATCGTATATGCGACCGCTTTATATGCTCTGTATGACCGCGCTTACTTGAGACGTGGCGAGTCCATCCTGATTCATTCTGGCAGTGGCGCGCTGGGCGTTGCACTCATTAACATAGCCCGGCATGTCGGCGCTGTTATTTATGCTACGGCCGGGTCGGATGCCAAGCGCAAGTACCTGGTGGACGAACTTGGTATACCAGATTCGAACGTATTCTCATCTCGAGACTTGTCCTTTGCTGAGGGCATCAAGCGCTGCACGGGTGGCCGCGGGGTTGATGTTGTGGTAAGCTCGCTTGTAGGCGACTTGATGCATGCCAGCTGGGAATGCATTGGCCAGTTTGGACGGTTTGTTGAAGTAGGCAAACGAGAACTCCTCGACGCAGGCCGGTTGGGAATGGAAGTGTTCCTTCGAAATGCCACTTTCACAGCGTTTGATCTCTCAGAAATCTTCTATCAAAATGACCAGCTTTATCGTGATCTCTGGTCAAGGTGAGCCCCCCTTTTGCGTCGATTCTTGTTCGAATCGAACGTGGAGATGTTAATCTGTTGGTACAGGCTCATGTCGGATGTACTTGGCTATTATAGGGCTGGCAAGCTCACGCCAGCACCAAATACTGTGTTCGATATCGCGGAGACCGGGCAAGCTTACCGTTATTTCTCTAACCGCGATCGGATCGGCAAGATCATTGTGTCAATGGAAGATCCCACGTCCATAATCACGGTAGGATTGCCAATATAGTACACTCCCTACACGCAACCCATTTGGCTGACCCTATTACTAGGTTGCACCTGCGAGTTATTCCACCCGCTTCTCCCCTGAAAAAATATACCTACTGGTTGGATGTCTTGGTGGTTTAGGCCGCTCTCTAAGCCTCTGGATGTTCGCACGTGGTGCTCGCCATTTCTGTTTCCTGGGAAGATCTGGCCTGCAAAAGCCGGCAGCAAAGGGCTTAGTTGACCGACTTCTTGCCTCCGGTGCAACTGTACAGGTAGTGGAGGGTGATGTCTCGCGAGACGATGATGTTTGGGCAGCAGTGGAGGCCTGCAACCAAACAGGTCGTTGTATCGGTGGCGTGGTCCAAGCGGCTATGGGCCTCAACGAGTCGTTGTTCAGTGTGATGAACAATGAGGCTTGGCATAAGGCTATTCAACCGAAGTGGTTGGGTACTTGGAACCTACACGAGGCTCTCGAAGGCAACGATCAGGCATTGGATTTCTTCCTTCTCATGTCTTCCATGTCTGGAAGTGTAGGAACTGCTACCGAAAGCAATTATTGCGCGGCTAATAGCTTCCTAGATGCTTTCGCTAGTTTTCGCCGTAAGTTACTCCTGACACCCCCGAGCGTGAGGTAGGTAGGAGTGTTCTTCAGACCGAAATGTTCTAACCGTAAGGATTATAGGTGGTCTAGGAAAACCCGCCATTTCTGTTGGACTGGGTATGATCTCAGAGGTTGGCTACCTGCATGAAAACCCGCAGGTTGAAGAGCTTCTTTTGCGAAGGGGCATTCAACCCTTAACGGAAGTCGAATTCCTGCAAATCATCGACTTGTCTCTCTCTGGAGCCGGAAACGCCTCTTCCCATCAACAGAATTACGTGTCCGAGTCCATGATTCTGACCGGGCTAGAGCCATTCGGATTCCTCAAACTCATGGATAGGGGCTACGACGTCCAGCTCGAAGTTGCGCAAGATCCACGTCTCACATTGCTTTCCACTGCTACGGCGGCCGAGAAGGCAAAACTGTCTCTGAGGTTGAATGGCGTCCGGGACAAGAAACCCGAGTTGTCTCAACAGATTGCTAACACGCCTTGGCTAAAACCCTTACCCGCGCACATCGCAGAGGCGCTAGCGCGTGACGTCGAGGCTTCATCTCTCCGGGCTGCGGTGCTGCAGTTTACGAAAAAGAGGTTCTCGAATCTCATCTTAGTACCCGCGGATACTCTCGACGAGGCAAAGCCATTCTCAAGGTTCGGGGTCGACAGTATGATCGCATCAGAGTTCCGCACCTGGCTTTGGAATACCTTTGAGGTCGACGTGCATTTCCTGGACTTGCTCGGCCCGCAGATGAGTATTGCTACAATTGCGGATATTGTGGTGAGTAAGTTGGGCGTATATAGTGCTTCGCAGTCAAATAGGTCATAGAAGGCATTGCGAGGCGAATCCGTGTGCCGATGAGCAAGGCTGTTAGATGACCTTGACGTTCAGGGGCTTTCTTGGCATAGAGCGAGGTACGTTGTTCTTTGTAGTGTGACGTGGAGATATAAAGATAGAGAACTCGTCATGTTCATGACGAACACCTGGTTTTACATAGATTGATATAGTGATAGCCGCAGTCCCATTTCTGTGCACTAGGTAGAGAGTGTCTGGTTTCTCTCCACCTTATTCATGGTCGAGTAATAGGACTCGGAGCACGCCATGGTCATCCGCCATGACACCATTCTGCAAATCCCTCAAAAGCTGACTCTAGCAGATAACCTGAGATTTGTGGACGAAGCTGGGACGCCATGCGCAGGTTCCAGGGCACGGGGGCTAGGCAGATCACGATATCGTACCCGGGTGCATACGAGTAGAAACAATTCAACAGACCGGGTACACAAGATGATGCCAAGCCATCGTGTGAGAGCTTTCAGCTGATGTTGGAATGATGGGGGGGAAGCCTAGTGATGCATGTGCATCAAATGGAGCCAAGAGCGCGCATTCTCATCGCACGCAATTTCAAGTGCAGTGATGCTCATCGGCCCCGTGATATATCGTATTGGGTTCGTGTCACTGGTGTCTCCGTAGCATAGGTCGGTATGTACTAGATCTTTTCCAGGTTCAGCGCGGGGAGTTGAATGTTCCATATCAAGTGAACGGAATAGACGACACGCCTCCGGACGTCCTCCTGCTCTGTCTCGGCGGTTCTGCATGTCGTGATTCGACATGGTGAATAGGTCAACGTTTTTGATCGGCAGTGGTGTCCTGAATACAGCAGATGTAGTGCGTGTGAAACATAGGTAGTGAGTATGTAGATGGCGTGCAGGGTCTCATCTTAAACCGTGTCACCCGCGTACATAGCACCGTTATGCAAGGGTATTTATGTACGATGAATCCTAGTCGGAAACTTGGTGAAGACCAAACATGCAGTTGCCGAGCTGCAACAGGAGAGTCTGAGCAGCAGATGCTCGTTTATCGTCCTGGTGATAGGCAGTGCGTATGCAATGCCTACCCGGTATCGCGTAGCTCGATCAAGAGCGGAGGTTCGGTAGTTGACAAGTTTGGTGATGGCGACCTGTCACGTTTTACCAGGGTGTAATTTGCATACTCGTATATCTCGTACATGGCACAACTCAACACCGGATGTCTTGGTCAGTTGAGGAGGAATGGCGAGCAGATACCCCTTGTATCACGACGTATCGAATGCGCACGGGACATCTTGCCGGACTTCATGTCCGATATAGTGCTACCAAAAAGGTCTCGGCGCCTCAAGATTCACCCAGCTGCAGTCGATGCACTGGATGAATAGCAGATCTTGCCGAGAATTTCGTGATTTGGCGGTGAGTACGGAATTAACGTGGTTGTCACTGCTTACTCGAAGGCGCAATTCGCCAGGTCTCTTGCTCATCGTCTTTCAACCTCGACGTATCGATAGATATGGCAACACATATTGTTGTCAGTCGGGGGTTTTTCAAAGCCGTTACCATCCTAGTGATGCAAGGCTTGCGCAACTTAGCCCACGTAGGAGAGGCTCGGCCCCTTAGTTTGTCACACTTGCTGTTTAGTTCCCCGATATGAACTAACTTGACTCGATTTTGAGACAGCAGCTGACCTTCTTCTTGTTGTACCTAATAACCTAGTGATTCAGAATGGTAAATATGAGCAACGGTGCAATGAACGGCAGATAGAGCGGCAACACCGGCTGCAGATGGCGTAAGTTTCGGCGAAGATAATTGGCGATGATTGTCCAGCCGGGCTACACAACGTTATCAAACGTATAAGTAGATTCCACAATAGCGGAGAATAACAGTGGTTAGGTCTCTTCTTAGAAGTCGTCCTCGAGAGTTACCGTAGACCTCCCTTTTTTTCTTCCCGCATATCCGGGGCCGGAGTCGGCTATATTAGAAAGGGGTTCATCCTGCTCAGCCGACCTCAGTTGATAACATCACTTCTTCTTTGTTTCGAGGGATACACAACCCAAGATTGCCATACTTACTGATCCATACCCACTCTGCATACCGAAACCTTGAGATGCAGGAGATATCATGATCGACCAGCAGCAACTTTCGGGGAACCCGGACCCCTCGGACGACGTCAGGAACCTGTTGATCGTCTCTCCGTACACGGAAAGGGGGCACTTGCTCGACCTAACAACACTCGATGCGGAGAACGCGATCCTCGCGCAGGCGCTAGTTCATTTGAGGTGTCTCCGGCCAGATTTTGCAACCGCACCATACGTTGATATTTTCAACTGGGCAGAAGTCATAGGGCGAGTGAAACAGCTCTCGCAACAAAAGGAACATTCTTGGAAAGACAGATCGTTCTTCGTGGTCGCATTTCGGTCTCAAATTCCACCAACAACGGTATATGAGGACCTGGGGAAACTGGACAAGGCGGCACACGCCGAAGCGACAGCTAGTGGCGGGTTTCTCAAGTAAGCGATACCTCGCAACCTCGCTGTATGAGATCCATTAACAAGTCCTAGATATTGGTTCGGAAACCCTGATGAAGAGGGCAGAAACCTGGCAACGTGCGTGTGGAGATCACGAGAGGATGCAGTGAAAGGGGGCATCGGACCCGCACATCGGCGAGCTGCCGCAGCGGCTCGAGACCTGTATACCAATTGGAAGATTGACCGATACAGACTTACTATCCACGAAGAGGTGGACAGCTGGTGCATTACAGATTGGGCGTGACAGGTTGAGTAGTAGTGTCACGTCAAATTGTTCCGTGTTTGCACAAAGGGCTGGTATGAACGTGTCTTGATCCTTCAGGTCGTAAAATAGATAGAGAGCGTGCGCGGGTCTTCCCATGAGAGACAGTCGCCCAGTACTCGCTCCCAAGAGATGTGAATCGTCTTCACATCGTCGGATTTCTCTGGTAGCTGTTGTGGGCCAAGAGCTGAATCAAAACTGAGCCTGGAGCAAATGTCCTGCAGCGCAGGTTATGTAGGAATCGAGCTGGCGTCTACGACCTTAATCGCCATGAAACCCCAATTGTATCGTACCCTACATAGAAGTCCTATGATGAGAATGGTCAAGTCTGAAAGCTCTCAGTCGCTCAAACGTTGCAGGTTAAAACCGCTTCGACAAATGTACCCTGACAAGACTGGGGTAACGAGGCGTCGGGGGGAGAGTAGAAAGACGGGTGAGAAATGAATGTGTCTTGACCCGCTGACAAGCTGATCAACTCATACTTTCTGACCAGCTGCTCACCTGAATGGCAACTCGATTTCGAACCATGGGTAGAGACTTGAAAAAATGCCGGGTAAGAGTCACAAGCGTGGATAGGACTCATCAATCCGGATCCAATCTGTCGGTCCATCTTATTGCTGGTGAAAACCCAGACAGTCTCGTTTCCTCATTCATTGTTCGGTCGTCTGATGATGAGACGATTGTGTACACTTTGGAAAGCTGAAGGACATAACGACAACTGGGCAGATCACGAGGGCTCTCATAAATGGTACGGAAGGTCAAGTATGAAGCAGTTGGGTGTTTCCGGAATGCGTGCGCATCACTTATTCCAACCGGTTTTGATCAGCGCCGGTTAAAGTTGCTGTGGCTGGTGGTGGCTAGTGGCTGCTAAGAGAATCAGAATCCCGCTGCCCAGTTTGACTTTAGCACTAGGTAGCCAATAGGAAGCTTGGACTGTCTTAGCGGCTCCACAGCCAAAGACCCTCCAAACTGGGCCACGCAGATCGATGAATGTACAGCGCAAGTACATCGACACCTACCTCCATGGGGAGACGAATCCGACACTTCATTTTGTATTGATATTGGAGGAATGAGTCAGCTGATATAAGCTCATCATTGCATCTGAAGGGAGACAATTAAAGCACAATATAGGACAGCATGTATCAAGCGTATGCTTCCCAGTAAACAGGAGATTTGGAATGTCCAGGTAGCCTCAGATGTACCTAGTCCGTGCATAACCGACGCCCGTTTCGAAGCTAGTGTACGTAAGCAGCCCCACACTGCCTCCTCCACTTCTCCATATTGGATCTTTCACGGACCCAAGTTCTGCCGCTCTCGTCCGCCTTCTCTCCAGCCCACCTGCCTACGCTACATCTGTACACGCACAATTTGCATCCCAGCCCAAAACGACAAAAATTGAGGCTACAGCGAGCGCGTACTTTCGCGATCGTTCGTCATCTAAGAGTACAAGCCACATTACGGCTTCAGACCGACCCGACGCGCTACATTTCGAGTATCTACCGTCGTCAACATGGCCGACTCTGTCAAGACTACACCGCTCAAGGCGGTCCAGGTGGAGGCTCTGGTTCGTCAACCTCCCATGCCCCTCCTTGCCCCATGCGCTATCTCGACCGCGAGCTTCGTGTCGCCGCAAGCCGTACCCGCTATTGACGTATGAAAATGTGTTCAGGTTGTTATGAAGATTGTTAAGCACTGCTCTGCCAGCTTCCCCACCACCGCCACCGGATCCATCGTGGGTATGGACCAGGATGGCCTCCTCGAAATCACCAACTCGTTCCCCTTCCCTACCGCCGATGTCTCCAATGTCGAGGGCGCTCACCAGAACGACGCCTCCGCGATGGCCACTGCTGCCCCCCGCGCCAAGTCGAACATTGCTTACCAGACCGAGATGATCCGCCACCTCAAGGAGGTCAATGTTGATGCCAACAACGTCGGTTGGTACATGAGCGCCACCATGGGCAACTTCGTCAACATGGGTTTCATCGAGAACCAGTACCACTACCAGCGTGAGAACGACAAGACCGTCGCCCTCGTTCACGATGTTAGCCGGAGTTCGCAAGGCGCTCTCAGCTTGCGCGCCTTCAAGTTGACCCCTAACTTCATGGCCGCGTTCAAGGAGAACAAGTTCACAACTGAGAGGTTCGATTCGCCTGCCTCGTTTGCTACGGCGATGCTGCACCGTACTAACTTATCGTAGTCTTCAAAAGTCGAAGCTTTCTTTCAGAGAGATTTTCACCGAGCTCCCTGTCAACATCCACAACTCTCACCTCCTTACCTCTTTCCTCCACCAGGTTCCTACGAAGCCGACCGTCGGTGACTTGGCTATGCCTACGTCTCTGGCCGATTTGCACAACAACCCCTTGCAGATGCCTCTGCACCCCTCCGCCGATACCCTCGATCTCTCGATAGACCCCTTTTTGGAGAAGACTTGCGATCTGTTACTCGACAGCATAGAGTCGCACTACACTGAACTGAACAACTACCAGTACTACCAGCGACAGCTATCACGAGAGCAGACCAAGATCACAGCATGGCAGTTGAAGCGGAAGGCCGAGAACGCCACCCGAGTTGCCGCTAAGCAGCAGCCCCTGCCAGAGGATGAATGGCAGCGACTCTTCAAGCTGCCCCAGGAGCCCAGCCGGCTCGAGGGTATGCTGAACGCTAAGCAGGTCGAGCAGTACAGCAAGCAGGTTGATGGATTTACCGCCTGCGTCAGTGCTAAGATGTTTGCGGTCAGAGGAAACCTTCTGCCGGAATGAGAAGGTTGAGTGGGAAAGCAAGATGATGTTTCGGTGGGCATGCATCTGGCACGGCGTTCGGCGATTGGGGGCTCTTATTGGGTTCTATATAATAGTAACCATTCACTTGGCACAACGTCCTCGAGGTGTTATCGTCTCACCCAGCCAGGTATAGACATGAGCAGGCGCGTCCCGCGCTATGATGGAATGGATGTGAAAGCGTACCGGCCGGTACGATGTGCTGCTATGACGACGAAATGTGCCAAGAAGATCTGTAGCAAAAGCTCCATTGGCGGCGAGAGAAGGAGAATCGGCTCCGGACGATCACAGGATCCCAGTCCCGTTAGACACCTGAGGTAAATCCACTACCTATCTAAGTTACCAGGGTGCAGTCCGCGGATTACAATGTGAGCTTGATTTTCGTAGGTGTTAATAATATCATACAACTCGCCGTTTTGTCTCCTGAAGTGTTTAAGAATAGGGGCAGAATATGATCCCTAAGTTGCTCCGATGAGCGCATCGGCTCTCGATAGTTCGCAGGTATATGAACCTTGCCAGTTGCCTACAACACGAGAAACCGTGAATTGGATGGAGTTTAGTAACCCACCAGGTTCTCTTCTGGCAAAGATATGACCGATATTAGGCCAGTTCAATACTCCGTAGCGTCGTCATCTGCCTTGGCAAGCCTACGCGTATCATGTATGTAGTGCGTTCGAGGACCTAGGTGTGAAGTGTATAGAGGCACTACTTATGAATTCCGTATTGTCTACGGCATAGTTATATGTTTCGTTGCGTTTGAGCTATTACGATACTTGTATGATACGGGGTTATACTCGCGGATTCGTGGTTCCGGATTGCCGGCACAGTCTTTGAGTTCCACGATCGCGTACTCAGGGGATAGTCTTCAATTTACACGTGGGGGGACGTAGCATCAATTGCCTTCCGCTGATTGTCTCGTGGTGAAGATGGAGAAAGAGAGGAGATATTGGATGAAGGACAGAGTCAAGTATGGAGTTGATACATTGACAACCTACCGGTAATTCGTGTTATGTCTGAACGGTACCCGGCATCATTCTCCGCATGATGTTTGTTACTCCAGTCAGTTGTCAACTAGCAAACTGATGACATATTGCCTGCTGTTTGACAGTTTGACTACAATCAACCGTTCATTACACGATGTTCGCTCAAGCTTCCATCATGACTGAGTCAAGCAAGACTCAAGACTCAAGCTACGACTAAAGTTAATTGAGTTGTCAATTTGTTAGAGCGACAAGACGTTATTAAACAGCTCAAACTAGTCCCCTGTTGCTACCCCTGCAATCGATAAGATAAGGCTTGTTTCAGGGGTCCAGATTGGCCAGGATGCCCCACTTATCGCGGGCGAGTACCAACAATCCAAACTGCCGGTACTGCCAGCAATCAGATGAAAACGCATCTCTTTCGTGAATGGTTGTTATTTCTTGGTCTGAGTGCCGCACAGGCTGGGTGAACAGATGGACTTTGAGCAGTTTTCAAAGAGCAATCAACGTAGAGGCTCTGTGCAAATAGCTCACGAGAGAGTCTAGGCAGGCAGGTGGTATTCCGTAAGTCTCGGCTACCAACAAGGTACGAGTACGGAATCCAACATCAGCGTTTACCGATCATAGGCGGCTTTAAGGGTGGGAGGGGTGTTAAAACTTGGAGGGGTGGAGGGGCAGACTAAGCCGCATTGCTACTAGGCGGCTGGAGGGCCCTAAACCGAGTACAGCCTTAGCGAGGCCTTTCATCCAATCACGATGGCGAATTCGCACGCAGGTCCATTCAGGGACCACGAGGGGTAAGAGGGGCGTAAGGATTTCATTGGAAAGATCTCAGGTTCCCATTTTTATCAGAGCTTTCTTTCACCTAAGACATGCTGAGCTTACTCGGCTCCACTCTGTCCGTCCTTTTCTTCTGCTCCCGAGTAATCCCCTCTCGTCATCCTTTCCGTCATTCTCTCTTCCTCTCTCCCGTCTCTCATCTCGCCGTGTCTATATCTTCAGTAAGTCCCCAGCCTGTGTCTTTGTCTGATCTCTAGTCCTCTACGGATTATAGCCAACGGGAAACTTGAATCGCTTCATTTTTTTCGGTACATTCAAGTGCTAACCCGTGTGTCTCTTCCTCAGCTTTTGTTCATTCATCAAAACCGACAGTACGTATTATCGATCAATCTCCTGGAAGAAAACTCACTTGGGTGATTCTCCGTATATATATCTCTCTCATGCTGACAGCAACTCTCCAGGAATGGCTGCTCCCGCTTCCAAGTTCAAGGTCGCTGACCTGTCCCTTGCCGCCTTCGGCCGCAAGGAGATTGAGCTCGCCGAGAACGAGATGCCCGGTTTGATGGCCATCCGCCGAAAGTACGCTGAGGACCAGCCTCTTGCTGGTGCCCGCATTGCCGGTTGCTTGCACATGACCATCCAGACCGCCGTCCTCATCGAGACCTTGACTGCTCTCGGTGCCGAGGTTACCTGGACCTCCTGCAACATCTTCTCCACCCAGGACCACGCCGCTGCTGCCATTGCCGCTTCCGGTGTTCCCGTTTTCGCCTGGAAGGGTGAGACCGAGGAGGAGTACAACTGGTGCCTTGAGCAGCAGCTCTTGGCCTTCAAGGACGGCAAGAAGCTCAACCTCATCCTCGACGACGGTGGTGACTTGACTGCCCTTGTCCACAACAAGTACCCCGAGATGCTCAAGGACTGCTACGGTGTCTCTGAGGAGACCACCACTGGTGTCCACCACCTCTACCGCATGATGAAGGAGAAGAAGCTCCTTGTTCCTGCCATCAACGTCAACGACAGTGTCACCAAGAGCAAGTTCGACAACCTCTACGGTTGCCGTGAGTCCTTGATCGACGGTATCAAGCGTGCTACTGATGTCATGATTGCTGGCAAGATCGCCGTCGTTGCTGGTTTCGGTGACGTCGGTAAGGGTTGCGCCATGGCTCTCCACGGCATGGGTGCTCGCGTCCTCGTTACCGAGGTTGACCCCATCAACGCCCTCCAGGCTGCCATGGCCGGTTTCCAGGTCACCACCATGGAGAAGGCTGCTCCCCAGGCTCAGATCTTCGTCACCACCACTGGTTGCCGTGACATCCTCGTTGCCCGCCACTTCGAGGTCATGCCCAACGACGCCATTGTCTGCAGTAAGTAACTCTACGACCCGTGTTTGACATTCTCGCAATCTAATCGTGCAACAGACATTGGTCACTTCGACATTGAGATCGACGTTGCCTGGTTGAAGGCCAACGCCAAGAGCGTCCAGAACATCAAGCCCCAGGTCGACCGCTTCCTCATGGCTAACGGCCGCCACATCATCCTCCTCGCTGAGGGTCGTCTTGTCAACTTGGGCTGTGCTACCGGCCACTCTTCTTTCGTCATGTCTTGCTCTTTCAGCAACCAGGTCCTTGCCCAGATCATGCTCTACAAGGCTGAAGACGCTGCCTTCGGCAAGAAATACGTCGCTTTCGCCAAGACCGACAAGCTCCCCGTCGGTGTCTACGTCCTCCCCAAGATCCTCGACGAGGAGGTCGCTGCTCTCCACCTTGCTCACGTCAACGCTGAGCTCACCAAGCTCACTCCTGTCCAGGCTGACTACCTGAGCTTGGAGGTTGAGGGTCCCTTCAAGGCTGACCAGTAAGTTTACTCCATTGTGATGATGTTTATCCGTATCTCGGTACAGTTCGCTGATTGTCTTCTAGCTACCGCTACTAAGCAAACCGTACATAAATAATTCGTTGCGGCCGACGTCGCTGGGTCTAACAAAAGGGCTTTCCTTTTTTCAACAAGCATGACATGAAACAGGCATCAATGGGTGGTATTAAACATAGGGAAAAGGGGCATTAAAAAGGTTACAAGGGCCGGCCGGTCATACTTTTCAACAAAAAGGCGTTGGCTGTATAATGCATGATTCCCCTCATGGCGTTTGATATTTCCTTCTAGACATTAGCATATGTCACCAGATACCGACAGCTACGCGGAGAGAGCTGGCTGTACAAGATGATCCGTCAACCGGATCCTGAAAGAATGAAGAACAAGAGACGATTTAATCTCATGAAGTGTCCGTGTATCGTTCATGTGACAGGCTTGCTTCGCAGAATGTGATTTCGAACTTCGCAGGCACTTGCCCGCGATGGATAGCCCGACGACCGCATGACAGCCTCATGGCTGGTAGCATTCTAAGATAACATGAGTACGGATGACACTCGTGGTCGACACATGTCACGTAGCATGAGGCTCAAAGTATACCGTTACTGCTGTCGCAACTCGTAGTTTTATCCATTTCTCATCATTCTGGGTTCATTCTTCTAGGTGTGGAATGACCCTCGGTTCCGACTTGAAAGCTCCTTATTCTTCCTCGTTGCAGTTACTCTGATGACTACCACCTTCAAGCGAGACCACGTCGATGAGCATGGAACCTCACATGTCTTTAGCCACATTCTCGGTCAAATTGGTTCGAATTACTACTTCACACAGCACTGGACATTCATGAAAAGACTAGTGCATGTTGCTTTCAAGTCACTGGTGTGTCGACGGGGTGGCTTCGCGGATGTCCATCCTTCCACTCTCACATGGCTAGCCCTATCACTCTGAGATCTTCACTCGGCATGTTGCCACTATGCAAGAATTTATCCGTTGCTTTACACTTGCTTCTACGAAGACTTCCGATAGATCGCTGCCAAATGTGCGATTCTCGCCCCTTCAATATCGACCTGCGGACTCATTGGGACGGGACACCTCATGATCGCGTGATTCTCTTTTTCGGGATCGATGAGAGAAATATGAGATCGCATCCGGCATTGATACCTAAGGCAGAGAATATAAACGTATCCTTCCAAGTACCAAATCCTACCGGTATTTACTCAAATCGCTCAGAACGACTTTCCAGCACCAATGGTCTGCAGTGAAAACTCCTACACCCTCACAGCTCCTCAACATGAAGAGGCAAAGTCTGGAACGTAGGCCATCATTCAAATCCCTCCCATCGCCCCTATCATCATCTGAGTCAAAACTCCCTTGATCCTAGACACACGATCATGACATAGTCAGGCTTTTCCGCGCGCGGGTGCGGGAGATCGAGAGATAAAGTACCTAGATAGATAGAGCCGCGGCCTACCTATTCAAGATGAATCTATGTATTTCTATAAACATGTGAACAAGTCCCTCCATCCAGGGGAGTCTAGACTCCCTGAAAGCTGGCTATTCGCTGCCTTAGATTTCCACCATCCTATCCTCCTGGGTTGAGCAAATCGCATTCAATACCCGTTCTTTGGACTCGGGACATATCATATCCCCCAATCAACAATCTGTGTATAGTGATATGTTCGCCTTTTTGCCTTCATGGGGTCGAGGGCCGAGCAGAGGGTTTGCGATCATCGGTCCATGAACGCCCAAGATACAAAAAGAAAACGGCTTTTCTCGGCCGCGCACTGCATGAGCTGTCAGCTACACTACATATCCAAGCTTGTCTCGTCTCTCTGTCTACGATCATATAACCAGGACACAGCTACGAGTAGGCTATCTAAAGCTCCGGACCTCTATCGTATACATAGTCGGGCTTGCGGTGGGGGGTAACACGGCAGTTCTGGTCTGGGTACATTTGGTTACCCAACGGCTTGAGGGAAAAGGGGGGAAAGAAAGAAAAAGATTTGTTCTCAATCTACCTTAAGTACAGTGCATTGCATGGTCCGAATATTCGTCTCAGAATTTTTCGTCTTCTTTTTCCCCCTTCCCCAGAGTCCACACCATGTAGGAGGTAGGTAATCAGTAAATGCGCCATGTACCATGGAGGAAGGACATGTATCATGGAGAAAGAACCGACAGGATACGACCCTACCTGTCCCTCAAGAAGCCCATCACCAGGAAAAAAACGTTGACGAAGAGACAGCCAGAAAAAAACAACCCTATCGTTTCTTATTCCGCAGGTACGACAGAGACCCAAGACGTGTGATGGGGCCTGCATGCGTGGCTTTTTTTTTTGCTGTCCGTTTTCTTTCATCTGTAATGTAGGGTATATTATGTCTCTGTCTTGTCTCTCCTGTATGTGCGTGCATATGTGTAGTATTCACGCATTTGGTTGGAAGATGGAGAGAGATAGGTAACAGTGACAGGGAGTCGACAAAACAGGTTCAGGGATCGAGATCGCAACTTGTCAGATCGGCCTGCGCAACGCCTTTTTTCTTCTTCCCTCTTCTTTTTTTACAAGGACCAGTACGATATGCTGCGACCGAAAAGAAAAGAAATCGAAAAACTCATTGGTGGACGGCATTCCGCCACTGACGGGGCTTGTCTGGACGCCTTTTTCTCCTTCGAACTAAGGGGCGACATTCTTGTTTTCAGCTTCGTGCTCAGGTGCGTTTGGGTGCATGTGTGTCAGTATGTATAGCGAGAATATGCGTGTCTATAATATCGTGAGCGAGCGAGCGAGCGTATCTGTATGTAACGACCATCCCTAACCTCGCACGCATGTGCGTCCGCATCACTGCGAAAAACGAACTATTTACAACCTACCTACATACTTCCCAGCCGTACAGGGTGTCTTTCGTTTCCTTTTCTTCCCTGTTCCCTCCTTCACTGACCCCGGATATCTCTCAGAGCAGAGAAAAGAAGAACCGAAAACATGGCCCGTCCCGAAGAGGAGGGGATATAAAACGACCCAATAACGGCGACTCTTCACTTACCTATCTACATACTCCCTCCCCCACACAGAATACAAAAAAATGACAAGAATTTATTTCGACATATACCCTCCTAACTGACTGTCGGAAGCCGGAAAAAAAACTCAAGGTCGGTCTGCATCCCGGTGCATATGCGCCAAGTCTAGTGCTGGAGGGAGTAGGGAGGGAATCCCCAGTTGCGTCGACGGTTTGTTATTGCTTTTTTCATCGTGCTACATATGTATCTCATAACAGAACCAAGTCATGATTGAATTAAGAAGGTGAGTGATCAAAAAAAAAGAAGAGACGAAAAGCTGGGGAAAACAACCGAGTGCGCAAGTCGGCTTCATTCCTTCTCGTCTAGATAGGAGAATGCTACATTCCCTTTTCGGCAGCTCCTCGCGTTAAGAATCAGTTCATGAACCGAGTCGTGTATGAGTAGGTAGGTATGTACCGAGTAAGTGAGTGAATAAGTGAGACGAAAGAGCCCTACCACATAATGCCCGTGCAAGGATATCGTAGGTATCGCGACGCCGAGAAGAAGGGTGACCCATCAAGGAATATGTACCCCCATCCCATCATCCATGACGTACAGGAGGCAATTGCGGAGAGGGTATGAAAAAGGGCTCTGCAGGAGGAGAAAAAAAAATCTATAAAATGAACCAGAGTTAAGAGGAATTCGTACGTCCTCCTTCACAGCCAGAGGACTAAGGCAAGCCTCTATCTAGATCAGCCGGCATTAGTTACTCTTCTGACAGGAGGATAATAGTGAAATCATAAAGAAAAAACGGAATAATTAACAGAGAAAATCGACTAAAGCTGAGGAGTACCTCATCTTCCCTCCCTCTGGAACGAGTGGTCGATAATATTCCGAAACGCTGCAGCGACGGCACAACGCGCATCCAATCGGGATCGCTGGTCACTCGTATAAAACATAACCTTGGTTCTGTATTCCGTACGGGCGCAGTAATACTTCCCTGGAGGATAGGACCTTGGGGAGGGAGGAGAAAAAAAAGTCCTTTGAAATAGCTAACATGTGGCCAATCCCCTTGTTCGACCCAGCAAATGGGCAACTTCTTGCGATAGTACCTATCGGTGGCGGCGGCGATGGCTTGAGAGGGCAAGTTAGTGCAGAAGGCATATCGTACAGTGAAAAGAATTGCGCAGGTTTTCAGTTATGGCAGTTGTTTTGTTTGTTTTGTTTTGAATTCGTTGAATCTCAACTATCTTACAAAGGCGAAATCTTCGAATTGGAAACTCTTCATTGATCATCGGTAACAGTATGGTAACAGCGACAGATTGTCCTTCAAATGAAGCAACAAATGCTAACTAGCTAGATTCTTTTGGCAAATGGGGAATAATATGAATTTCGTTTTGTCGCCCCCGTAAGGTCTCGATGCAACCACCATCAAGCAGTGTCACCATCCCATAGCACCGCTCAGTGAGAAAGGTCTGAAGCAGTCAAAGTCATGTGCCAGAACCACCCCCCAGTTCCTTAGGCAGGTTTCATCATGATGCCTTTCCCGAGACGCCAAGGCAGGTTCGTTAACAGCAGGCTCCCTCCATGCCTTATCATACAATTGTGTTTGGAAAATGCTCGGAATGGGGAACCCCGTGCTCCCTCTTAGCAAGTAAACCGTAAACGCCGACGCAAAATCGATTATTACCTGAGGCCACCTCCTCCTCATAACCTCTCTACAGGTTCATCATGTTCTTTCTTTCCGGGCCCTGTTGACCAGTGTCTACAAATGCCCAGTCTAGGCGAACAGCGCACAACCACCACCCCCGACCGTAATTTCGTGAGAGAATAAGTGAAGTGAAGTGACGAATCTAGTATAGAACCAGGATCGTAGTCGCAGCGGATAAGTCAGGTATATACAGTAACAGCTGACTTCGGGACGTATTATTAGAAGATGGTTGCGACTAAAGGAGTGGCCGACAGGGGGAGGAGGGGTTCTCTATGGCCGAGAAATGTTGTATGCCGGCGCGATGAATGCTCGGACGCCGAGCTCGGAAAAGCGACGGACAACGTTGGTTGTGCCGCCAGTGACGCGTGCCTCGTCCTGGATGAACTTTCGGGCCACAGCTAGCTTGCTCTTCGGATCACTTTCATCCAGATGAGGGGGCAGTGTTGTCTCGAAATCTGGCGGAAACTTGTGCGTCAGAGCTCGGATAACGGCAAGTGAGTAAAGAACATCGCGGTTTTCCCTTCCGTCCAGTAGCTCGCGGAGTTGCGCGAGTATATGACTTCTCTGTAAGGTCGCGTCCATGTTGTGTTGATCCTTCACCAGCAGGAACTCTGCTAGG
The DNA here is from genome assembly GCA_028637685.1 of Xylariaceae sp. X3-2. Classification (NCBI taxonomy): domain Eukaryota; kingdom Fungi; phylum Ascomycota; class Sordariomycetes; order Xylariales; family Xylariaceae; species Xylariaceae sp. X3-2. The sequence continues at coordinate 589,073 of JAJFDI010000003.1, forward strand.
GTACGCCAGAATGCAAGCTCTCTGTTCCTGTGATAGATTGCACTGTCTGGATTCTCAAGAGGAGCACGCAGTGGATTCGCCTCGAGGAACTCTCCCGATAGGAGAGCCTCGAAGACAGCGACTCGATGGCGTACCTCGTTTCCGTCATCGACAGGGGGAACGCCGTGAACCGTACCGACATTGTAATCGGCGGAGTAAACCAATGTAGCTAGTTCCCAAACCACTCGAAATTCGAGATTGGCCGAGTACGCCATGCCATCCTCATCACTCGTACTAGTTCTGGCCAACGAATCTAAGAACGCAGCTAGCACTTCCTGAACCCGAGGGCTAGACACCAAGGCGTTCGTTCCGGAGGACTTCAGGTACCATTCGGATTCGAAGAACTTTTCTAGTCCCGGAGCATAGACCTGTTCGTACAAATCCTGGACCTCGAGTAGCTTCTCTTGGCTCAAGGGAGCATCAAAAGAGGGTGAGACGGCATTGCCGATGGCGACAAGCTCGGAGACCTTCATCTTGCGGACTGGAAAACCAGAGTAAGCCGGGGCTCGTTCCAAATAAGGCGACTGCGCGTAGACGGGATGCAAGGGGACAAAAGTAGGGCCGCCACCTCGAAGGTATGGTGACCCTTTGGCTCTGTAATCAACAAGATGGGGAAATACGTGTGTGCTCGCTGGGAAATGGGAGGTCGACATACTCGAGGTTGTAAGGACACTGTCCAGAGAATGGTCCGGTGCCTGGTAGGAATGGCCTTCACTCTTCAGATTTGGGATGGAATTTCCTACGGAGGCCAGGCCTGGGCTGTAAGTCGGCGCTGAAGGAGCGACGACACTGGAAATACCCGACGGTACCGTTGTATACGAGGCCGTAGTGCTAGGAGTAAGTGGAGTGGACACAGAGTGCGCACTATGGGGAATGGACGACGTAGAGGTAGCAGGAGTTGGGGTTCCCGAGTTCTGGGAAGGACGGAAACTACCTGTTACGTGATGACTTTGTTGAGTCTGCAGAGTCTGATGAGTCTGCTGTGCGGCCTGCTGCTGCGGCTGTTGTTGAGGCTGAGGCTGTTGTGCCTGTTGCTGCTGCTGCTGCGGCTGCTGTTGAGGCTGCTGCTGTTGATTCTTGAAGATGGGGTCGTAGCCTAAGCATTCACGCTTCGACTTCTGGCAGTTCTTGCAGGTCGGATGTAATTCGTCGCACTTCAAAGGAGTCAGCCGGTGGTTGAACGATTCCCTTCCTTGTAACGTGAATTGAACGGCAAACAGATGGTTGCGAAACGGAGAGTGTAACGAGGAAAAAAATGAACAATGTCGTTGATAGCTTTAGACAGCTTTGGTAGCTCCCTGAACCGTTAAGCTTGCCGGTCGCGTCTGGCGTATGCCGTAGGGCAGGAAGAACCAGAAATGACATAATAGCGGCCAGGCACTGCCCGGGCCATCGGTAGCGTGTAGGCCCGTTACTGAGCAGTAGCGCTAAAGATGCTAAAGAAGGGACGAAATGCACTGATGATAGCGCTGGAGATGGGGAGGCATAGGCAATGGCCAGAATTGGGCTAGGCCACGGAATAGACGAGACGAGGCGCATTTTTGGGGCTGGAGCCGCCGTCTAGTGGAAGGTTATTCCCACTCTTCCGGCTCTTGTCTGACAACGGGTTGGCGCATTGTTTGCTGGATCTGGCTCGCTCGCTTCTCAGTAGCGCAAGTAGCCTATTATCAAGCGAAACCCCAAGCGAAAAGTGTAGCGACTCTTTGAAACAATCACAACTACAAATCAACAACTCCCGTCTCATTCTTTAGTCTGCACTTGCAAACCCAAACCTCCAATTTTTTCGGGCTTTCTTCTTTTCGAGCATTTTGCGCAACTCTCAGGAGCATCTCCTCCGCTCTGCGTTTTTGCGCCGGGCTGGGAACAGAGAGATCGACACATACCTTGATTCGCCGCTTGCGACATGTCAGACAGCCCGTCTTAGTCCGACGCTTGATCTCCTATATGTATGCGGTCAACATCGTTACTTGTCAGGTCGTTCTTATGAGAAGCAGCATATAAGAGTCTCATCCCTCAAAAAGAAAATTCTCACCTTCTTATGGCGTCCACCAGTTAGCACGGCACCCGGTGCACCCGGAGGCAGAGCGTATCGTTGGTTCATGGCCTCCTGGGACAAGCTATAGGGATGACCGGCCATGCTGCCTATGGACACTTGCTGCCCATAGTAGGATATGGGCTGCTGTCCTGGGACTTGCGGCACGGCTGACACGGGGATGGCCATGGCGATGTGCTGCTGTTGCTGGGACTGCTGCTGCACTGCATCAAACGTGCGCATACTCGGCAGCGGCATTGCATTATTCGTCGCCGCATGCGCACTCGCTCTGTAAGGATCGTGTGCTTGTGCGGCCGTGTTTGCATAGCCGTAGTGCGCATTGCTCATACCACCGGCTGCGTACGTCGACGCTGTCGAATATGGGAGAGCGTGGCGATTGTTCCCCGGCATATGGGGTGGGTTCGGCGACATCGTCTCCGTCGAAGCCGTGGTGGCGCCCTGTTTATCTGGCTGGTCCTGAGGAGTGGCGGTGGGCTCTGTGGACGTCGCGACTGGCGCCGGCGTGTTGTTGGAAGCTGGAGGTTGATCAGCAGCAACGGTGCTCTTCTCCGTCACGAGGGGGGGCGAAGAGGAGGTAGGCGGCGGCGGTGGTGGTGGCGGTAGTGATGGTGTTATGGTTGTCAATGCTGACGTCGAGATAGGTGTGTCCGGAACGTGATCTTGTCGTAGTTGCTGGTGTCCCTGCTCCTCCGGTTCCGTCCTCTCTGGCGCTATCTCCTTCTCCAGCGCTTGTATTGTACCTATTCCTGGGTCGCGAGGTGCATCGGATGGTTGAGGGTTCGGGGACTGTGGGGTGGGCTCCGGTTGTTGGGAGGCATGGGCATCTGCCTCAGGCAGCCTGGGAACACGGGACTGTGCCTCTGTCGACTGATCTTGTTCTAGTACGGACTGCTCTTCAGCAGGGACGGCAGAGCCCGGTTCAGGCCGAGGTTGAGCCTGTGGATGTTCCTGGGCCTCTGCCATTTTGATTTGATTTTAAATTTATTTGCTGCTGGGGGGGCTCGACGTGAACAGGGGCACGACGCAGAATCGAGGTAGCAGCAGCTGCCGCAAAGAGGTAACGAAGCCCGCAGCAGCAGCAGCGGCGGACCAGGGACTGGACCGGACAGGCCCTAGAACCCCGGGACGAGCGGTGCGGTACCTAGACCGGTGGCCAGCGGGTTGGCCAGCTATTATGCGACGGGCGGGACGTGCGTGCGTGTGTGCGTATGTTGTGTGTCTGTGTCTGTGAGCGTATGCGAGTAGGTGCGTGTGGGTGTGTGGATGTATGAGGATGTATGTGTGTACGTGCATGCGTGCGCAAAGAGCCAGGGGGATGCAATCCCTAGGGGGAGACACAGCGCCGCGCAACAACAGAGATGGTAAGAGAAGCGTTGGTGGTGGTGGTCCAATGTTTGAGGTGTTTCGACGCGACCCTGGGCCGAGATTCCTGTTAGCTTGTCCTATCGGTGCAATGGGCTTTTTTTTTCTCTTGCATCGCTCCTGCTAGCTAGCCACCCGCGACTACCCGTTGTGGTTTAGCCCCGTTCTCGACGCTAGTGAAATATACTTCGTAGGTACTTGTACGTATTAAACGATGCATCTGCACGCTGCAACGGAAATGGAGCTTTGAGGCTGCTTGGATGGTTTGTTCGTGAAGCGAGGATGGGTGAGCTGGGTAGCACGGGCTGGTTTGTTTCCTTTGCATGAGAGACCGGAAGGTACATGATGTACGAAGAGAGACTCCGTCCCGTCCCGTAGGTAAGGTAGATACAGAATATCTTGCTGCCTCGACTTACACCCAGGGCCTTTGAACCGTTTAGTTCACGTATTAATGTGTCAAGTCAAAATATTCCCGTAGCAGTTAACCTAATCTATTATGAGTCGTTGAGTTAAGATCTTAACGTCCTAGTTGCCAGCTACCCAATGGTTACTCGTAATTGAAGTGATTACTATTATGATCTTTTCAACTCCCCAACGGCATACGGGCTATTGATTTTGTATTTCCTACCGATGTTGTGAATATTCCGTACCAGGTCTACGGATTTCTATACCAAGGACCAACAGGCAGTGAGCGTATGTGCTATGTACTCTGCCCCGGCAAAACAATCTAAACAATGCCAGCTAAGGTAAGATGTAATGTTCCGCACCTGCTAACTACTGCAGCTACCTCGCGCATGCATTGCTTCGCATGTACCTACAGGTACGAAGCACGAAGCAGTAGGCAATACTGTAGCCATCGGTAATTGTCTTGTAGGTAGGTCTGTTGTATTTCGTACGTAGTACGACGCATCTACCTATCGGTACCAGTCGATGCACGGTAACGGGATACGCGCAGCTTTTTTCTATTTCGCCCTGCTCGTCCTGATAGAGAATGGGTTACGGTCACTGCCTTGACCATAGTGGAAGTGGCCGAGCAATATCATGCATGCCTCCCTTCGTGTCGACAATACCTGCTTGTACCTACATAGTATTTCCCCACGAGCACTCTCTGCTATCCATGTTTCTGCCTTCTGTAGTGTAAACTACACTATTGGATCGCCAAGCAAAACGGATAGATCACCGAGTTCTGTGGCCGTATTCCGTGCACCGCAGTCGTTACTCGTACATACTCCGTACGATGGTGTAGCTACGGCAAGGGCGTTTCCTCCGAGTCCTGAGACAGGAGGCTCTACGCTCGAGTAAAGTACCAAGCGCAAACGAGTTCCTGACTGGTTCGCAAACAATAGATAATAACACATGTGCAGTGCACACCACACACAGGCGGAGGGGAGAAAGAACCTGGCATTGGTGAAATGACATCGTGGCGTAGGCAGTTGATCGATGGCATGATGAGACGGGACCCGGTCGCTCGTACGGCTTCATACGGCTGATGGAGACATGCAAAACAAAGCAGCAGTCCTGTCTTGACCGTGCTTCCTTGCCGTGCCAGGCCTGACATGCCTGTCAACGTAGTAGCGAAGTACCTCGTGCGAGAGATCGACTTAGCACGATAGTACTTTGTAGATTGGAGATTGGAGACGCATCGTTTATGGAGCTGACTCTCCGAATTGCGCGCATTGTAGCTGGTGAGGTGTGTGTATCTACCAGGTACTATGTCGTTATGACTCCCCGGAAATGACAAATCTCATCATCTTCTCAACATCAATGGCCCGTTCCCCTACTGACCAACCAGGGTAATGCGGCCCTTGGGCTGACGCGATGGTGCGCGTCCCAAGTGGGAGGACGGGCAATCTCGATGAACCGGTCAATGAACTGGTAGCTCAGGAGGTATGTATCGTAGATAGGTAGACAGACATTCCGCACATCAGCATTCCGTACCTGCTGCCTACCTGCCTACCGCGGAGCCTGCACGTATGTAAGTATTCCATAGATAGGCCCGTAATGCATACCGGCATGATGCAAGTGACGTTGCAAAGATAAGTGGTGTAGGAAGAGGGATGGGCCGGGTAGGATTCTGAGTAATTACTAGTAGACTGCAATTATTTCCGCGTTTTGAAAGGGAAGTTCGGTCTTTTTCACATACCTATCATCAGTACCACTCCGTACATGAGATGACAGGTTGTAGAAGAAAAGGATTGTTGGCAAGTGGTATTCCGTAGGTACGGTACGAGTAGGTAGATCGGATTATGTGTTCAGACGCGGGCGTCTACCTATCGGCTCGACTGCTAAATCCGTGCCTGCGGAATGCGCTAGGTAACAACTGCCCTAAACAATCCCTGTTAATATCTGGGGGGAAGTTGCTGAACGCACACTGTCCTTAAACCGTTGAAAAGGAAGGACTTGCCCAGTGACTGCCCAGTGACTGCCCAGACACTAGCATAACGGGAGTCGGACTTAAACGGAATGAGCCGCTAAGCGCACTTCTAACACCGGTGATATGTTCCTCTCGATGTCGGACGATTTTCCCTTTATGTAGTTACGAAATACGATAATGCTTAGCAACTTATATACTGCTCGGTCACGTACTCTATCGATTGAATTCGTTCGAGGTGCCAGCCTATTATGGATGTATTTTGAGTACGGGTTAATATCAAGGTGAGATGGCCGAGCAGCCGAACCACGACGCCAACATACCGCCTACCTAACCTACCTACAGAAGTCCTGGCCGGAGAAGCCAATATCACGACTCGTAAAGTCACTATTCTCCATTTAAACACAGTAAAAACCACGAATGTAACTTATCGTACGGAATATGCTGGTTTTGTCCGTATAAGACCGTATTCCCGTATATAACCGATATTCAACAGCCATAACAACATCTTACACCAACACCTACAGTCATGTTGGTACGGAATAGATACCTCTTAGGTATTAGTGACCATAGCGAGTCCTTTTCCCAGCCTCCCGATGCATTACACTGTACGGAGATCTGATCCCATTGATCTGGAATTCTCGTCGGTAACCCATGCTGTCGTGTCAGCCTTGCTTGGTGGACACAAAGGGAACGGTAAGGGCGAGCTGAAGGGCAACAGCCGTAAAGGTGGCCGAGCACCCGGTATCACATTCTAGGGGTGTTCCAGAAAGAATTGCCAAACCTAGGGCAATTAACTGCGCGTTAAAGGCACGGTGCCTTCGGGTAGCGGCACGTGACTGGGAGAAACAGATCGACTGGCAGGTGCAATCTTCCGTAATCTGTGCTTGCGCTACTACTCTGTACGGGTGCTCTCGCATTGCATGCTTCTCCCAAGTTCCAACCTGCCTCCTACATCACCAACCTACCACCTATGATATCTCGAACCTCTCTCGACTCTTCTTGTGATTCCAGTCTTCCGGCTTTGACAATCATTGGAAACCCACTCTGCTCATGCCTTTCACATGTTACAACTGCCACCTTGCTTGCTGTGCAGGTTCTACTGATGATGATATGCGATTCCCGGCAGGACCTTTACCTGCAGCCCGAGCAGGTCTCAATTGGTGAGCACATCACCTCGTGAGCAGGTGATCCATCCTCGTATACCGAATCATATCGTGGGTGCATACTCTTCACAGCGAGCCTACAAGCAACCTCCTTGTTGTTAGATTGTCCTTCCTTTGAGGAATGCTCTAGCACTCGCCATCCCATCCAATCTCATGCTTATCGAAAACGGTCGGTGCATCGCAGGGTATCACGGCTTCTGTGTCCTGAACCGTTCACAATGAGCAGTGAGTGAAGAATTTTCGAAAGTCAGGACATACGAGTACTCGTACACTGCCAGCCAACCCACATACGACTTTATTGTATACCAGCATCCACCGCTTGCTGGTTCTCCAATGAGGCAAGTGGCTACCAGGCTCTATCGTATTTATTTCGGCACCACCCATTATGTCTGCTTGCAGGAGGGTTCCATGCAGCGAATATTGGACAGGAAACACTCTTGGCGTCGGGTCCTTGGAGTATGTATTCTGAATCCAAGACACTCCAGATACGGTTTGCTTTCGCTAGTTACTGCATGCTGCCGAGTGCCAGTTCAGGCAGTACGGAACTGATCATAGTAACCATCCGCAAACGGCAGGTTATCTCTGGCATCCATTCTTCGTTGCACGATTCAGTCATCAAGGCGGGATTCAATCGCAAGTACTCCGTATATCAGACGACGATATCCAACACGTTGGCCTCCAAGTTCTAACAAACAACCGGTTTGCCTGTTGCACCGAGTGCCTGATAGTAGTAGGCTTGCAGTGCCGCCATCTAGAGTCCCGAGGACCTCGCGCGACTTGTTTCTCCATCAATGGCAACCCGGCATTGAGTCTTATCATATCGTCTCAATTACGAACTGCATCCGCATGGTTCACCCCACATTGACTGGATAGTAACACGGCATGGCTAGTATGTACTGCCTGTTGTTGCCCGCCGGTACGCCTCTAATTATATCAGTGGCTAGCCCGTCAACGCATACATTATACGGTGCAGTGCATATTGTCGTCCTAGAGCATATGATTCCGCGGAACCAACTGATTGGAAGCTTAGGAAAAATTCCCCTGACGACGCATAAGCGTATTGATGCGCGCATTCAGTCTCAGGTATGCAGTATCTGGCATAATGGCAAGGCACTTATCTGTAAGTGCCCCAAATATAGGCGGCAGACAGAGCATAGAATATTCCGTGCTGCGACGCAGACTTCAAACTGCATGCTTTAACTAGGGGACGTGTGTGCAACCAAGAAATCATCCCTTTCCTGGCGAATCGGAAGACGAGTGGCCCTGTCGATCGACCTGTCCGAAGCCCTTTCATGCCTCTGGATGGATTAAGCTGCCTACGGTGGGCTAATCATACTGCCGCATTCCCACACGGACGACCCGCAGGACGGTGATCACTTGTTTTCAGCGATGCCGCAGGCCGTGCCGAATATTGGAGATCCATAAGACCTGAACAGCAGATGTTATGGGCACATATTACCATATCTGGGTCTCAGTATCCTTATATTTGGATCTACATTCACGACTCTGACACATGCGGCCGAGGCCTCTTCTGTGGTGCTACGCATGAGACCCTCAGAAGGTTTCATTCCGGGCTGACAAGAGAAGTATGTATCATGCCGTGAGAATGAACCCTACCTCTTCGTATAGCCGAATCATCAGAAATTAAGGGCTATATTAACTGGGTCTTATACACCTACTTACATGGCAGGGAGTAGGGAGGATATAGACAAACAAAGTGTCCAAGGTCTGGGATAGCCGCGCGGCAACGCACGTGAACGTCGCCTTGCACAACGGCTGCAACATCCTATCCTTACGAGTACGCCGTAGGTACCAGCATGTAAGCTCGTAATAATACTCACTGCTACCTACCTAGATTCCAGAACGGTTTGGTTGACTGACTCACATGTGACTTACATAGGCTCGGTGAGTATCTTCCCGCTCATGATACATCAGAAATCCTCGGGAAGCGGCCCGGTACCAGAAACATACGGTGTCGTGATAATGTTGAGTTATCAACTACCGACAGATGGGTTTAATTACTCATGCACTTTAGACCCAAATATTTTCTGGCAACCCGGACCGCAGTCCCGCGGATACTCCGGCCAAAGCTGAGTGCGAGCCCCGGTCCGCCCGCCTGTCTCCATCCGGTACGCTAATATCCGGCCGGCATCACGGACCACCGGGGTCCGGACTCAACGCATCTGAAGACTAGTACATGGTTTCTCGCATATCGGCGTGCCGGAGATTCAATTGTGAGATCCTCTTATATTCTTAGCAAAGAAAAGTTTCCACACAGTTATTAGCATCACCATAAAAGGGGTCGTGTAAGCACTTCAGCTTAACATTGGCTGGCCAACGTCCAGTTGAACGGCCTGGAGCAACTCAGGACATGCGCACAGATCGAAACATGCTTATTAACCTGGCGCAGCATCGAACTTCTAACAGGAGTTTGAAACCATTAGGTGTTTTATCCTATAGGAAGTCGTCCTCGCTACTTCCTTTGCCTTTGCCGAGCCATACCTTAGCGACTTCATACATGCCCAAATACAACCCACTCCCCAAAGCAGTCCACACGGACCTCAGTGTCGCACCACGGAAAAGACCCCTAACACCCCTTTCAGCAACAATGCGCCGCGCAATCGCAAGACCTCCCCTGCGCTCCATCTTAGCGCGCTCATAAGCCTCTCGGCCCTCACCATTTCCCGCCGTAATCATCATGCGCGTCTTAACCACATCCATCGGAGTCGTAACCAGCGCCGCAATACTCCCGGCCACAGCGGCGCTGATCCCCGTGACAACAGCGGTCTCGCTTAGGCCCCGCTCCCCGTCCGGATCCGATCGGGACCGCCGGCCCCACAACTCCGCACGCGCAAACTCGAAGATCGGAAACTGGAGTGCCGTGAACGGCAGATTCCTCGCTACTAACGCCGTATAACCGGAGAGTAATCGCCGCCCGGTATTGGTGCCATGGACTAATTGTCTCAATGCCTGTAGAGATGTAGATCGCTGGTGTTCAGCCATGCGCCGTTGTAGCACTTGCGCATTCTGCTTGACGACCTCCGCGGGTGTTAGAATGAGACAAGACGCACACTCCGCGATCGCTGAGGCGGCGGAATGCAGTACCGGTTGCGGAACCTTATCCGTGAAAACCGCATGTCTGGATAGGAAGGTTTTCGACGCCTCATATACGGTGAAGAATGCGCCGGCGGCAGGGAGTGTCGCGATCACGACGATGCCGACGCCTTGGTATAGGCCCCTGAATAGATGCCGTGAGGGTTTGGTTGAGAGGAAATCGCGGCTTTGTTGGCGCGTTTTGAGGGTGTCGAGGGGGTAGATTAACATATCCACTGTAAAGGCTGCTGCTGCGCCGGCCTGGGATATTTTATGAGGATCCTGGTAGGTTTGATGTGGTAAGGGGTGGTTTACTCACTAGGATGATGTCGGTGTGGGAGTTGGTGGTCATCGTGAGAATGGGGAGCGATGAGTCGTGAGAGTCTGTAGTGCTCCTTCAACATATACTAGTTAAGATATTTGATAAAAACTATCAACTTGAAAGATATCTAGTTGAGAAAGACGGTTATGGTATGAAGTTGACAATAAAAGAATAAAGTGTATGACATCATCGCCATCCATGAACTTCGTGTAACTTGCATGAGAAGACCCCTTACACGTTCATCTAATCATGTGATGAAGTTCTTATTCGGAGTCTGAAACTCACCTTCACTCGTCTCTACGGGGTAGTCATGATTTATCACCATCGGCGCTGAATTTAAGGGGTTTCCGGAAGCCTCACAGATTCTCTGTTACAACGACACGTCTCAATATCTCCCAAAGAACTTCAACTCAAAATCACGTGTTGTTATTTTTTGGTCTTTTTTCTAGTACAAATACAGGATTCAGACGCAACTTGCTAAGAATGCACTGCCTGCCCGCCTATTCAGAGAACCCTTACATG